>QQNG01000265.1:0-600000 GCA_003666085.1 Pseudocercospora crystallina
AGAGTATAATATTCACAGGTTCTCTATTTGATAGTGATGAAAATGAATGATCCGTAATGCGAGTTGGTTATGCCAAGAAATTTTGACCAGCTCAGTGGTGTGACCAGCTCAGTGGTGGAATACGTTAATACTCTAGTATCGGACTAGTACGAGCTTAGCACTATCGGTATTAAGTAACTAGTCTATATACCTAAGTAGATTTCTACTTAGTTAAATTTTTTTTAAATCTATTTTTTTTATTATTTAGACTTAGTTATTTAATTGACTAGCTAAAAGAATATTTTAATAGATACTTTAATAGATACTTTAATAGATACTTTAATAGTTAAGTCACCTGACAAGCGAGATACCGTGCGTAACAAGCGGACACCTCTCGAAATCTGAAGCCACCCCGACACAACTTTGATGCCAGGCAAGCTGGCAATCAAATTCTACCGCTAAACTTGATTACCTAGCTAATCAATTCCCGTCTCAACACGCTCCTGCCTTCTGCCTTCCCTTCCCTGCCCAGTACCGTGCACATACTACTCCTGCATCACGCATCACGCTTCCATTGGAAATCATCCCCTCAAGACCTCGGCACAATGTTCTCCTGTCCTTCAAGCTCAGTTGAACCACTTCTTCTCGGCGCCCTTCTTCTATTATGCGCATCCCATCCTAAATCTCTCAGTGCCACGAATTCCTTCTCATTACCACGAAGTACCCTCGTATCTTGCTGTTCCGGTGTCATTTCAGGAGGTGAGAGATCCTCGAAAATCTGGAACGTCTGCTGAGTCCTGAAGCGGCGGCGGCGATTTTGAAAGCGATATTCCCTTAGCCCCCAGAAAGACCCGTTGTTGGTGTTGGCAGCGGAGTCAGATGAGGACGAGAACAAGCTGCTGCGTCTAGAATCGAGCAACGATCCGGAGTAATCGGAATCGACATACAGACGCCCAATCTGTGAGGTGGCGATGGAGATATCGTCCTGCGACTCCTCGACCGGATCTTCTTCCTGGACGTAGTAGGATTCGGGCCAATCTGAATCAGTTGCGAACGAGATATCGTCGTCCCAACTGTTGCCCAAATCCTCATCCCCAGCATCGTAACCGGAGCCAGACCCCTCACTACAAAGATCTTCCTCCTCCTCTTGATTCTCACCCGGGTCCGAATCAGGAGACTCGTCATCGTCGTCGTCACTCCCATCTTCATCAATCCCATCTTCATCCTCCTCCAACCGCTTCATCATCTTCTCTTGCTTCTTCCTCCAATCCCTCATCACCCCCTCAATAACCTCCAATTTCCTAACCTCTTGAACTTCCCACTTACTCTCCTCTTCCATCTCCTCCCTCATATCCCTCCTGAACCCATTCTCCGCCTGCCGAAACATCGTTAGCAAACCCACCTTATTCCGATACCGCAGTTCCGGACCCGTACCATCGTCGAACAAACTGACTTCCTCGACATTTGCGAAAGGTAGAGCTTTTATCCACCAGGATTGGCCGCGAAGGATACGGCGGGAGTCGACATGAGATTTGCTAGATTTGGAACTCCATATATATTTGGACGGGAATCTTCCATTTGCCCTGACGAATTGGAGCTGGGGTTCGGTATGTGAGCGTCCCATCTTTGGTATGTTGAGGCAGAATTGGGCAACTTGGGGGTTGGCGGGTTGCTGCAGGAGGTATTGAGCGGTCCTTTTGAGGAGATCCAGTAGATTCTTGGGTTCGTCTACCGAACGTGTGGGTCGACGAGGGGTCTTTTGAGTTCTCTTGAAGAGTTAGGCAGTATTTTTTCTTGTGGAGATACAAGCGCAGTTCTGATATGCTTCTTCGAGGCTGCAATAAAATGTGACAGTGTTGAAGAATTTCAAGAGACCATGGCTGAGTATGATATATCCAGAGATATTGAGTTTGTCCTCAGCCGTCGTCGATGTCCTCAAGATATCCTCATACTGGCAAGCTAATACTGCTGTGCACCACGCAATGTCCTCAAGCGTCTTCTTGGGTGAGCTGTGGGTTATGCCGTGCCCAAATTATAGTTTTTCTGTCCTCAGCGAGCAAAGCAGTGGAAAAGTTCCATTGACACTCATCCAAAAGAAATACCAGAGAGACGAGAGCGAGTCTTTTAGCCATATCAATAGTTTCATCCTTCATCATTCAAAACGTACGTATGCACAGTCCCATCGCTATGCTCGTGTCCCATCTAGTCCAGCGCCAACGCTAATGATCTCAGTCTCAGCCCTCTCAAAAGAATCGTTCTCAAATTTCACAGTTGTGCGTCCGAGGCATTCCGCACGTTGTCCTCAACTGTCCTCAGTTGTCCTCAGTTGTGCTCGGTCGTCCTCAAGACAAGTCAAATCCAGCACCGCTGTTCACAGCAGCCAAGAGCTTCTCCCTCAACGTCTTCTCGCTCTTGTACATTGGCAACTTGAGCAAGTTGACGCAAGTACTCGTAGTTGGATATCGATTCTCGTCGCTCCCCGAGTCTCGTATGCTGAACCGCGGATTCAAATGATCAAAGCCCAAGAGCGGCCCTCGTGGCGTCGACGTGACGAATTTGAGTACTTTTCTCCGATCGACGTCCTCCATATTCTTCATGACATTCCAGAAAAGCTCGATGCTGGGATGCTCTCGACCATCGTCGCCGATGACGTAAGTTCCACCGTAAAGAGTGTTTCTGCGGAGGTCTTGGACATCAATACCAGCCCCAGAACCACCAATGAGTGTTTGAAGCTCCATCTGGTTGAACATAGATAGCCACGATGGCTGG
The DNA here is from genome assembly GCA_003666085.1 of Pseudocercospora crystallina. Taxonomy (NCBI): domain Eukaryota; kingdom Fungi; phylum Ascomycota; class Dothideomycetes; order Mycosphaerellales; family Mycosphaerellaceae; genus Pseudocercospora; species Pseudocercospora crystallina. The sequence continues at coordinate 2,749 of QQNG01000265.1, forward strand.
ATGATGTCGCTCAGACCGCTAATGAACGCTCTGATCTGTCTAGCCGCCTGCGCTTGCAGCTTGTAACGAGCGATTTGCTGGATATATATGAGTCGGTTCTGGTTGGTGATGGGAGTGTCCGATCCATTTGCCATGAGGTCCACCTCGCGAATCTGCTTCTTGCCCTCAGGGCCTACGGCCTCATTGACTGAGAAAGTCATACCCAGTTCCTCAGCGTTTTCGGCGTTTTTCAGTTGGAGCAGTCCACGATAGAGGCCTTCGTCTAGCTCGCGTAGATCATTGAGATCAGCTTTGTAATGCGATTCGGAGCGAGCGCTTTGAGCCCCTCCAGTCAGTGCCCACTGCTTCAAGAAGAAGCCGGCAAAAGAGACGTCGACGAGGATGCCTTCGTAGAGACATTTGCCAATAACACGGCCCAGGAACTGGTATTGTTTGTACAGCTCTGATTGTGCTGCCCTTGACTCTGGTGTCGTTGAGCTGAAACCCATCTGCTGGTATTTGATCTTCAAATCTTCGAAAGAAGTCGGATTTGGGTATAACAAATGTTGCTCGTTCTCCACAAAGAACTTTTCGAGATGATCTGCTTCCTGGTCGAAGGCTTGATTGATGACGCTGGTCAGGAACTCTTTGGTGACACCGCCGCCGTCAATGCCAGCTTCAGGCATGTCCCACTGATCCACGAACGTGATCTGTATGGGTTCCTTCAGAGCCGCGCCAAGATTGTAGAATTGTTCGTATGCGTCCTGAAACTCTTGCGTGCGCTTGATTTTAGCATGGTGCCGCTCGAGAAGCGCGTTTGGATGCATGCCATTAGCTTGCGGCCGGAACATCATGTTCTGGCGCCACATGTCTGGGTCTACCTGGCCATCGCGCCGCTTAAGCTGGTCGAGATAGACGAATTGCCGAAATATCTTCACACGCGTTTCAAAAGGGATGAAGAATGGAAGTTTCTGCAAGACCTCCAACCTTGGCGCAACCTTCTCCAGGAACCTTCTCACGCTGGCTTTGTGCTCTGCGCGGTCTCTGGCGGCCTGCGACCGCAGTATGCGCGCATGGTTGCTAAGACCTTGGCGAGACGTGGAGTCATCCGCCTCGTCGTCCGACTCGTCCTCCTTGTCATCATCTTGGACCATTTGACGCTTTTCCTCCTCCTCGACCACTCCTTCTATGAAGCTCTGTCCCATATCGAATCTGTCAGTCATGAGCCAGTGGTCTTTATGCAGGAATGTGCGCCGTGAATCTCGCTCGTAGATTGCTCTGAGAAGGCCTGTCACGATGCCTTTCAGGTAGTCGGTTGTGAGTCCCGGTATGCCTGCGATCGTCAAAGGCTTGCTCTCGATCTCTTGACGCTCGTCTCCGTTCGGACCGAAGCGGCGTCCGGGATATCTGAAGAGCCCTTCATCTCTAGCCGGCGCCGGTCCAGATTCGTTAAGAGAAGCGGCCTCAAAGTACAAAGTGTATGCAAGATTTTTCAGAAACGTGACCAGCGAACCAACGTGGCTGACTTGAACCGCACTGTTGCGCTTGCTCACTGGGCTTTTGCCGAGAAATTCTTCGTCATCCATAAGCCTCATGTCGAAAGAGAACATCTCCATGAAAACCAGAACCACCATCCATTCGTCCTTTGTTTGTTGCGGTGGTTGCGTGTCCTTCAAGAGCGAAACGAGATCTCGTGAGCTACTTCGTACTCTGGCGAAGAGTGAGCTTTGTGCTGTAGCATTCCAGAGATACAGCGTTGGTGAAGCAGTCTCAGTTCCAATTGGCCCTAGATGCAGCCACATGCGGATTTGGTCCGCGCTCCTTGGAAAGCAACGGAGAAGAGTGAGCGCATAACCAGCCAATGCTTGCGCGGTTCGACTGTCTCCAACAGTCTCTACACCCACCAACAAGTTACGAATGGAGTCCTCGTCCAGTAATAAGTCGATCTGTCTCTGAAGGAACGTGTTGAGCGGGCAGCCAGTTTGAATCTTCGCCAGAACCTCCTTATCAAACGAGGAATTGTCGAGATCAAGAGACTGGCTCTCAAAATCGACGTCGTCGGCGAGAGAGCCAAGTAGGCGAGCGACAGCTGCTGTGAAAGTCATATTGCGGGTCTTACCCACCAAGAAGACCATGTTGCCCAGTAGCCACAGCCTGCCCCGCGTATCCAGGCCACTATCACGCGCGAGGCCAGCCACGGCTTCTGATAGCAAGGCCGGGTCGATGGCGGGCCTCAGCAGCTGGAGCATGGTAGGATCCAGCGGGCGTGCTAACAGTACCACCAGACCAGTGTATGACTTGCCAGGGTCAGCTGTAGTAAGAGGTGCAATAAACGCTCCTTCTAGTTGTTCCTTGGGCAGGCCATGTATTGAAGTCAAGACCTTGTAGTATTCATTCGCGCTCTTCTCGGTGAAGGTGGTCCTTGCCGCAGCGAATGCGAGGATTCCAAGCAGTTCGCGGTCGAATTTAACTTCGGATTTCGATCTCGCTTTTAGAGCAGCTATGCAAGCCCTTTGCAGTTTGCCATATGCCGTGGACCATGGACCCCCGCAGCATGATACAGTATCGCAGGTATGGATCTGTCGCGTGCCATACCAGCATAGCCTCTCGACGTCTCCAGGCTCGCTCTTCGGACTGAAGAACAGCAGGAGTCTCCTCAGCTGCTGAAGCGATTCATCGCTGGACACATAGGCCGTCGACGCTTGCTTCTCTATCGCATCCCAGACCTGTCTCCACTGGTCGTATGTTCTCCGGCGGGCTCGGTGACCCCGCCATACTTTCTGTATCCGCGACGATGCCTGTATCCGTTCCCGTTGAAGTTGGCGGTTGATACGCTCTTGCTGGGCGGAAGCGACTGCGGCCTGTGCTCCACTGGCGGCGCCGGTGGTCTTCGCGAACGGGTTTGTCGATTTGCCGGATAGGTTCACTTGGCGTGGGCGGCGGCTCGTGCCTGTGAATGATTGATACATTATGTACGAGGGTGTCGACCTCGAAATGGATATGCGGCGGTTAGGGTATCATCGCGGTCGTTGTAGTATCGATGTCGGTCGTGGAGTCGAGACACTCGTTCGTCAAGGTCGTCGTCGCCGCCACTGGGGCCAGTGTTGATGAGAGACAGATGGAAGGCTCGAGATGCATGTCCACTCATGTGCATGGATCAACGCGCTCCTAACTCCGCGCCGCCTAGTGACGCAAGGCTGGGTCAATCAATATGGGTACTCAAATATTGACTGAGTCTTTCATTGACAACGGATCGGGGCGCTTCGGATCTCGGAGTTTCTTGAGAAAGGCACCGACTTCTTCCCTTTCTGCCTCGTCTCTCCTTGAAACATCGTCCGCCCAGGCTGCTTCCATCGCAACCTTACCCCATACGCACATCAAGCACACCCCCATGCAGACCCTTGATCCCTCGACTACACCTTCCAAGGCCACTGTCCATGCTACACATCACCTCTTGGTGTGGCGTCCACTGACCACACTCTAGCCGCCCTCACCGCTCGCCCCCCTCACAACCAGCGAAATGAAAAGCCAAGTCGCAATCCAGTTTCATTCCACAACGCAACGTGTAGCATAATCCTCGCTCATCACATCTCTTCTCGTGGCGAGCCTCACACTGCTTGGGATCTGCCTTGCCATCACTGGTCACCAACATGGTGCACTGCGGTAGGTGCGACAGGAACAGTTCGAGCCACAGCCTTCGAAACCAACAAATAGGACCACACGCCGTTTGATTGCTTTGACGTGTGTGTGTGTAGCAAAACCATCGTATGCCTGACTCGACGGCGTATATTAGAAGGTGCCATCCGGAGCGTGTCATGTCTGCGTCTGCACTTTGCCCGTTCCAGCCTCCGAACGCAGCGAAGAAGCAAGGTTTGGTCCAATCCGCACGATTCGCTTTCACTGCCTTCCGCTGTGACCGGCTGACCAGCCTGCATTGTACGGACTCTTCGTTCCCCCACAACTTAAATACTTCGATATGTACCCCTCCCGCCGACCTCTGGAAAGGCGACACACCGTCGAGAGAACGCGCATCCGCCGCACCAACGGATCATCAAGCAGTCCATCGCCAAACAACTCATCTCCTAGGATGGATTCGTCACATGGCTATGCCCACGCCGTTCCAATGTGGCAGTCTCCAAGCACATCATCTCAGGAGAAGACCCAGCAGCCCCGTCACCTGCCACCAGATATCGGTGATGGTCCCCCACAGCGACCTCGCTATGACAGCGGCTACGTTCCATACCAGAATGCTCTATACTACAGCGATGACGATGTTCGGAAATGGCGCTCCACGCAGTCAACGCAAGCCAATGTTCGAGGAAGGCCCAGGGTCCGAGTTCGCAGCCGACGTAATAGCAGCAGTGGCAGCTCAAGCAGCAGCGGTGGGGGTGAACGCGTTCGAAGACCACGGCAAGATAGAAGTCCAAGTCGGAGTCGAAGCAGTAGTCGGAGTCTGAGTCCGCCGCGCTACAAACCTCAAGAGGACCCGGCCAGACCCAAAGACAAGTACACTTTGACTAAAGCGGCGAAGTCTGCTGCTCTCGGCGCAGGATTGGAGGCTCTTAGATGCCGTCGAGAGCCAGGACCATGGACGGGACGGAAAGGTGCTCGCATGGCTCTTGCAGCTGCTAGTGGCGTTGCTATAGGGTCTATTCGACAAGGTTCATATCACAGTTCAGGGTGGCTTCCGTATGCAGAAGCGCTGTGTTCGGGATTCTTTGCTGTTGAGTTTCATAAGAAGATTGCGAGGCATACCAACCATGAGGAGCAAGCGGAAAAGGAACAAGTTCAATGGCGAAAGGATGAGAGGGACAAGCGACGGGGGCGGGATTGACGATTCATAACGACGACAGAAAGGGTAACAGAGCTCCAGATCTATTTCCCCGAATGGTATGCAATATGCAGGCGTCGGAGGTGTCAAAAACGGCGTCTTAGATCGATGCCTGTTGGCTTTCCGACTTTCAACTTCGACACGACGCCTACGTCGAATAGATAGTTGACGGTACGCCCCTTGCTTTAAAGAATCGATACAGGTGCGATAGACAATGCTCGTCGGGGTACGTGACCAGTTAATCAATATGCCTAATCAAATTTACCGGCCGTCTCAATGGAATGCTCGTCTCTTGGCGCCTCGGCATTTGCGAGAGTCGGAACCGCAAGCGAGTGCGAATCGGTTGGTGGAGATTATTGTGCGGCCACATTATCAAAACAACCTCACCTTCCATCTTCAGCTCCTTCCTTCGCTCCTATCTTCCACCTGCAAATGCTAATTCCAGGCCTGATGGCGCCTCGTAGAGAACACAGCATCCACGATTCCGCGACAGATGGCACGCCATGAGTACTACGAACTGAGCAACCGGTCCAACTCCAGCTCCATCTCGAACATGGCCAGGCCCGGCACAGAAACACTTCCATCTTCCGGCTTCAAAGCCGGAGCAGCGGTCAGCCATGAATACGCTGATTCGATCCACGACGACAACTTAAAAGGGAAGGCAGCCACACGACACGTCAATGTACATGCTGCAGGTCCATCAGGAACGGTCAACAGTAGCGGGGACGGTCTTGGCGATGGCATCGACGACATCCCAGCAAACGATGTACGAGGAGAGTATCGAGTCTACAAGCGTCGCTTCTTTGGGCTCGTTCAACTCGTATTGCTGAATATTGTAGTCAGCTGGGATTGGCTCACCTTCGCTGCGGTGTCCGACACATCGTCTGAGTATTTGGGTGTTTCGGAGAGTGCTATCAATTGGCTCTCGACAGGTTTCCTCTTCGCCTTTGTCGTCTCATCGCCTGCAGTCATCTGGGTGCTCAACCATCATGGACCGAAGACTTCTATCCTCGTTGCAAGCGCGCTTGTCCTCGTTGGAAACTGGATTCGCTACGCCGGAACCAGAGCCACGGGAGGCCATTTTGGAGTAGTCATGTTCGGACAGATCATTATTGGACTAGCTCAACCTTTTGTGCTGGCTGCGCCTACGAGGTACAGCAATTTGTGGTTCTCGGATACTGGACGAGTTACTGCTACTGCGATTGCGAGTCTGGCGAATCCATTTGGCGGGGCATTAGGGCAATTGATCGGACCACTCTGGGCGGACGATGTTTCTGGAATCCCGAACATGGTTCTATACACTTCCATCATATCGGCTGTGGCTACCTTACCATCTGTCTTCATACCAGTAAAACCTCCGACGCCTCCATCGTCAGTAGCCGCAGCTGAAAAACTGGATCTTCGACAGGCATTGCATGAGCTGCCACGGAATGGGTCTTTCTGGCTACTGTTCATACCGTTCTCAATCTATGTTGGCTTCTTCAATGCGACTTCAAGCCTGATCAATCAAATCTTCGAGCCTTATGGATTCTCCGAGACTGATGCTGGCATTGCCGGCGGACTGCTCATCATCGTCGGACTAATTGCCTCTGCAATCGTCTCACCCATCGTCGATCGAACAAAGGTCTTCTTGCCCGCCGTCAAAATCTTAGTACCACTCATTGCGGCCTGCTATACAATTCTCATCTTTATGCCTCAAACACGAAGCCTAGCAGGACCTTACGTGATCTGCGCATTGCTGGGCGCGACTTCATTCAGTTTGCTACCAACCGCATTGGAGTTACTATCTATTGTCACATTCCCGGTGTCACCGGAAGTCTCCAGTGTGATCGCCTGGGTTGGAGGACAAATTCTGGGAGCAGTGTTCATTATCGTGATGGATGCTTTAGAAGGTGGATGGAAGGGTGAACCAAAGGACACGATGATCAGGGGTCTAATCTTTCAGGCTGTCCTTGCGTGGGTTGCGGTGCCATTTGCAATGGCGTTGGGATGGTGGAAGTCTCGTAGAATCACTGTTGGAGAGGAGGTACCGGGCTGAACGCGCCTGTGTTACCATGCACATGCCCAACATGCGTCTACGCGAGGGTGATCTGGGCCTGCACCATCCGAAATCATCTCTGAACGATTGAAGAGCTACCTGCAAATGCTCAATGGAGTCTTTGTTCGACCTTGAGGATATCCCTAATCCGGCGATTTACAATGTGCTTCGACGTTCTTTGTCTACCGGCATGAGCGCGGGCGACGCTCGACACCTTCAAAATTACGAGACGCTCTCTAAGTTCTGCGAAATTCCCCATTACTGGAGGAATACAGTCGATGTCAAAGCGCGTCGCCTTCGCCCTGGTAACACCGACTCGAAGAAGATACTCCCTACGCCAGCCACCACCGTCACCCAGGAAGTCGAAACCACTCAAAAGCCCCCCACCACATCTTGCGACGCTGCCAGCAAGCCCTACTCCGAAACCACGTGAAAGCCGCCAAGCAAAAAGCTTTCGTGTGGGCAAAAAAGCCCGCCGTTCCGCGAAGATGGAATCGAATGACGAGAGTGAGACTGCGGGGCCTTTATGGAGGTGTTCTGACTGTGATGAGATTTACTCTGAGTATCAGATCGAAAGCACTTTCGATCTCATTAATTTTACAATTATTGGTCCTTATTGCGTGCAATGCGGCAAGCTTCTTGACGAATACTTCGATGGCAGTGGCTCTTGCCTTGAGGAGGTTATCGGAGTCAGCCCGAAGAAGGACGTGTTTAAGAAGAGCGGCTCGAAGAAGGGTTTCCAAGAAGAAGACGAAGACGACTAAGAAGAAAGGCTCAAAGAAAAGTACGAAGGGAAAGTCAAAGAAAGGGACCACGAAGAAGGGAGCTTCGAAGTCAAACGGAAACTCGGAGGACGAAGATATTGAGGAAGGAACCGAGGTGGATTGGTCGAAGCCTACGCTAGTCAAGAGCGGAATTGAATGGCAAGATGTGGACAACGGCATGAAGAACTATATGATCATTGGAAGAGTCACCAGATCTTGGGGCCGGAAAACCCATTACGCTTTGGCTTAAAGCATACGGCGACATCTATCGCCAGATGTGGTTGCTGCAGCTCTGGCGTTTGATACTGGCGGGTAATCGAATCGATGTTTGTGCTTGGGACTCTTGCCGTATTGATGAATTAGCATGGCTTGAGACGTAGTGGTGTTAATCAATTGTGTATTGTCTTTTCTGGGCTGCGATCAACTCCTGCTCTATCCAGATTAGGTGCAAGTGATTCGTATTCACTTCACTACTCACTACTCATTCCCACCAAGCCTCCCCTCTCCAGTCCCTACCTCAAACCCCGGCCTCTCCATTCCCTTCCCATTCAAACCCCACGCCGACTCACTATCATCATGCACCGTGGTCCTCCTCAAGTCCCTCGCAAACTTGCCCTCGTACTCTCCACCCGCAGCTCTATGCATCACAGCCGTATTGTCCCAAATGATCAAATCACCCACATTCTTCCACTTCACAGAAACAGTGTTCTCGGGTCGTGTTGCCCATGCTGTTAGAGACCAGATGACTTGAAAGTTCTCAGGTTCCGGGATGGCTGAGCCGGATGGTATTCCGAGGTGATGCAGATGAGCGCCTATATAGAGATTCCTTCGTCCTGAGGGTGCGTGGACTTGACATATCCGATGACGATGCATTGGATGATCTTCTGGATTAAGGTCTTTGAAGAATTTGGGGGAGCCGCGTTTCCGAGAGTAGTGGAGACTGTGGACACCAATGAGGTCTTCTTCCAATAGTTTGTCCTGCATTTCTTCGGGAAGACCCTCGAACGCTGTGCAGGTATCTGCAAATTCTGTATTTCCTCCAGATCCTGCTGGCGGGAGAGTGCAAGCTCGAAGAAGACTGTAGCTCGCGCGACGAGGGTTGAAGCTACTGTCTACGTGGAAGAAGCCATTTCCTTTGCCGTAGTGAGCTCGTGGCGAGTCAGAATCCAGGACATTGCCCTCATAGTCTACATTTCCTGCATCGAAGAGCTCGAGGTGGTCGTGCCGCGGCTTGCGACCTGCTGTCAAGTACGGCCGGATATCGTCTAATTCGCCAAAGCGACGAGAGAAAGCGACATGAGACGAATCGTTCAGATTCGTGTTGCGGATGACGAGGAAGCCGTACTTGGCCACAGCAGAGACAATTTGTGAGAATTGGGATTCTGATATGGTGGTGAGATCCAGAGATTCCACCTCAGCGCCGAAAGTTGGATGTAGAGGTCTGAAGTGGAGGGCTGGTTGATCACGTTGTATGGCGCTTGGCATTTTGATATCAATGAAACGATCAAGCGTGGGGTGGTAGTGGCCCCTAGATAACCATGGAGTATCCAGGTCTAGTAGCCTTGGACCTCTATTCGAATTATCGAAAATTCTGCGAAGTTCGATGCCTCGGAGAGCGGAGGATGTGTTGCTGCCGGGTCCATTCGTGAGCATCCGAAAGCGGGGACGAGCTATGCGTCCTGAATTGCAGGCATTGAATGCTCGCATGCGAGTCAGCTCGGTAGTTGCAATACTTCGGGCCTCAATTGGTGGACTAGCTTTGCAGATGCCGCAACGTCTGTCTGAGATGCTCATCGGAGCCATCATCTCTTCGCTCAGGCGAGCCATCATCTATCTCTTCGAACATTAGCGGCGGTCTGGATCTGATCCTGCATCAGATGCCCCTGTCATGCCAAGCTGATGGTTCGGTATCGTAGGGTTCCAAGTCCTCAATCCGGCGTCTTGCGAGCAGATCTCTCCTGAGTATGATGTTTTGCATGTGCGCAGCGTGCTGCCGCCTGTATTGGTTTTGGATGTTTGTCATGTCCCTGGGTTCAATGGTTACGTGACCATCGTACGGAGCAGGCCTGTTGAGTGGAGCCATCCGCTTGATACGCTCTATTTGTGCTAGATCATCCATGGCCGCAGACCATTGAAGCCGCGATCTTTCCAGGGCAGATTCGCTTATCCTTCCCGGATGGGATATGCTGGCCTTCGCCATATTGTGACGGATCTCTCTCGCTTTCTCCGTTGCTTTAGTGGCTTTTGCAAGGGCTTGTAAGAGAGGTGCCTCGCAAGCTTCCAAACGCCGAGCAGTTTCCTTTGCATTGAATTCTTTTAGCCAAACAGCCACTCGGTCTCGGCACAGGGCGGAGCGTAGGGCTTTGAAACCTCCCCATTCCAGCGCAAGGCTCACATGGCGACGCGTCACTCCCGTGTACCAGATAGTCAGATATTCAAGTTTTGGTAGCTCACTCAGCGATCTCAGTGTCCCGGTCATGCATCTTTTCGAGACGTCGCCCAGCTCAAGCTCAACAGTGCGTACGTCGTTCAGACCACATGCAAGCAAGACTATGAAGTCTCCCAGGTCTTTGAAGACGACTGAGTGAGATGCCGCGATGAACTCCAGACCCTCATTGTAAAGTGTCCGGCAACTTAAGACTCAGCTATAAGACAATCGCTTCTGCTGTTGCGCTCGTGCTTGAGAGCGTAGTTGTCTTCCTGCTGTGAGCCGAAGGTCGGCGGCGTTGATCTGATCATAGTGGGTGATGTTCACGAGATGACCGTATATACGGAGTCGCAGTTCGGCTGGGAGGGCGAGAAGCGTGTTTCGTTGGCCCGGAATTGGGATGCATGAGTAGAGGCTGAGATCGAACATTGCGGTCTCAAAGACATCTTCAACATTTTCAGCAGCCGAAAAGCCACCCCCAGAGCGCGACGGACAGCAGCATCTGGGCTCGTGATGGACTTCAAAGCTCATCGCAACGTCGTCCAGCTTTCCCTCTTCTTTCGCTTCCCCGTCTTTCGCCGTATTTTTATCATCCAAAGCCGTAAGAGCCGCAGATTCCTCAGAGGATTCGAACATCCAAGCAGCATGCTGGAAGGCCGAGATGGAGTGGGAGTCCAAACCAAGTGGCTCGCAGTGGCCATGCCTCGGCTCACACTTCCTCGCCTTTATCGTTGCTTGCGCTTCGTCGAGTATTTTATTGACTCGCTGAATCGTCTGTCTCATTCGGTGGCTCTTTGCCTGTTCAAGAAGATCCATAATGGGATACGATGTCGTGTCTAAGGAAGGTAAACAGGTACAAATGAGTGTCAAGTTGCTGAAGTCAGTGTAGAATGAAAGCTACCCTTGATGGCGCAAAAATTATCATCGCAAGTGACCGGGTGCCTCAACCTCTGATGGCCTCTTCTGAGCTCAGAATGGTAAGCTTTTGCTTACCAGTAACTGTTCTTTGGCCTTGCGACTGGATCTACACGGCGGTGTCCATATTCGCTCCTGCCAAACCATAACTCGCGCAATGTCAAAGGGGCTCCACATGGCATGTGCGGTGCTAGTCAGCGCTTGAGCCATGTGAAATACTTGGCAGAGGTGTTGCGTGAATGTAACGGGATGAGATCGGGAGAAGAGGAACCTGAAGTTGGAGGATTGGTCCGTGCTCGTCTTGCCAAGATCGATATCAACGCGACTTCACCTTCGGCAGCAGGACTTCGATTCCAACAAGCAACGATCAATCGCCACCAACATCCTCATCAACATGGCATCGCCAGCTGTCCAAGCCCGCTCCCTCTACCGCCGTCTCTTGCGCGAGCTGCCCGCCCGGACGCCGTCAATGCTGGCGAACCCGTCTCCGATCCAGAAGCATATTCGCCAAGACTTCACCAACCAGTCCGACTCTGCATCACTACAGCATCAGACTGAAAAGCCAATCGAGAGGCGACTTGAAGAGGCAGAGCAATACGTGCGATACTTGGCAGCACAGCGGATGTACACCACACTGGTCGAGAGATATAACCCGGGAATGAACATGACTGAAGAGGAGCGTGTGCGTTTGACCGCCCGCAGAGTCGGCATGGACTTGCCTGTCGATCTGATGCGCGGTGGAGATGGGGGACGGAATTGAGGACATATCAAACGAGGTGACAGTGCAAGATGCGCGGACTTCGCTGAGGCACAGCGTTGTCCTCAAACTTTAAATAGGGATCGGACCTACTTAAGATGCCCAACGTCCGAGTCTCGCTCCATCTATACATCCCTGCGACGACCTAGTCACACCCCATCGTTTTACAACACCATCCTCAGTCGCACACTCGATTCTCCGAACCATGGCCAACATGATCAACACGCTGCAAGAACGCCCAAGCCAAACTTTCTACGACCTGCCAACCGAACTCCGGAACGTGATCTACCAAGAGTATATGGAGCAATATTCTGGCACACTGAATCTGTACGATGGTGCACCGTGGACCCACAGCAATAACAAACCACTCGGTCCGCTCGCATTACTATTCGCCAGCGAGCAGATCTACTCCGAAGCATATGGTATGGCACTCTACATGTACCAGGTCAAGCTCTTGTCGGGACCATCGAGCCACATGCAACTGAGATCCGGAAGTCTGCGCAAGATAAAGGTCATCTCTCGGCTTTTGACACATGATCTGCTCGATGAGCTCTCAGCCTTGCCCAATCTGGAGGAACTCCACATCAACCTGGAATGTCCGCAGCTCGCTACGCTCGGCCCAGCTTTGAAGCGGTCAGATGGCTTTCCGCGCTTGCGCAAATTTCACATTTACAATGAGCATCTCTCCGAAGAGGTGGCAACGCTTGCAATGCAAACCAGCCGGGGAAATGTCTTCAGCGACCACAATACTTTCGGAAACCACAGTGTGCCTGGCAATGACGACATCTCGGGCGAGCAAATCGCATGCGACTACTTACAAGGACGCCGTTTGGAGATCTGTCCTTCCGAAAATACGCACGGTTTCATGTATGGACTTTACCTGGAGGCAGCGTTGGTAGAATTCGAAGAGAGAAAGCAGGACGTTCTTGGTCACATACTGAGGCAGCACAAGCCAGAGGTCATGCTGCTTCCTGGTGCCGCGCAGGTTCTTCGAGCATAGTGATGGGCTGAAAATTTGGTACATCCTTGCCCGTCCATCCTCTTCGCAAATCAGGAGAAACATGTGACAAAAGGTCTGACGTTTTGAGCAGATAGAGTGTATATGCAGAAAAACTCGATTCACACCAACAACCTCCTTCACGATCGAGCAAGCAGCCCCTCCTGTCCTGTCGACCACGCTGCCCTTTCTTTCCGGACAACACATGCTAGCTAAGTCGACTTTACTGTGATTGTCTGATGAAGACGGCGCGCTAACGGCAGATCGGCGGGAGGTCCGATGTGTACCACTTCACACCTCTTATATACATTCAATTGTATGGAAAGAAGCTGACTAGCTTTAAGCTTTAATGTCTTGGCAAGACGCATCAACGGAGGACACAGCTTCGACCCGGATATTCCCACGGAACGGGCTTTGAGGATTGCACTCTGGTTGCGTACTGCTGATGGCGAACTAGCGGCTGAATGACGGGAAGACACTCCCTGCTGGTTGCCACAGAAGCTTTGTTGGATCGGTGCTGAGTCTCAAGTCCACAACCCAATTCCATGGCACTGGGAATGGGTAATGATTTAGGGGTCTCTGGGTACTGCACGACATATATGGCGCACTAGCGGCGCTGGACTGACGGCTCGCTGGTGCGTACTACTTTGGAAGACAAGCTTTGAAGGACCTCTGGTACTTGTAAAATGTCGGCAGCGGCTGTTCACATCCATTAGTGGGCCAGCGAGGACGTCGAACGGCATCTGGGGTAATCGACGAGGACCTTTCTGAAAGCAAAGCGATGGGAGGTACCGGAGCGGTGGGATTGAGGACTCATGGTACTTGGTCAATGTCGGCCGCTGCCTTTGACAACCGTTAGTCGACCAGCAAGGACGTCGAATGGGGTTTGGAGCAATCAAGGTGTTTCCTTGGAGACACAATGCAGGGTCCTGGACCATATTCAGGACTGGGCAGTGATTGCGTGAGGATCTTGGTGCACTAATGGCTGACCTACGGGAAGCGAAATGCGACAACTTAGCGGCCACGGTCTCAACAGGCACGTGCGAGGTACCGATACTCGACAGCATGTCTGGAGATACCAAACATGGAATTTGGGTCTGTACCTTGAACACCGCAGCACCATTTCAGCTTCTCTCAGGTAACGAGATGGGACATGAAGAGAGCGTCTTGGAGGCCTACCTACAACTCAGTGTGAGATATCTATCTCGGGGATTATCAACGCGTGGGCAAATGCTACGCGGTGTGCGCCAAGAGTATCCTCTTGTGTCCTCAAAGTAGCAGTCATACTGTCCTTAGAGGAGTCAAATTCGAGCTTCCGATATGTGTTGACCGGATGAAGAATGTCCTCATTTATCGTAGATGAGGACAACTGCACCGACCTACATAAGTCTCAGCTTTTCACCACACATCTCTTTTTCTTTTTCTTTTTCTTTTTCCCCACAATTACATCCGATCACAAGACCGCAGCCGCATTCAAACAATCAAAAACCGTTGAAGCGAACAAGACTCACAACAACTACTCCAACACAAGCGAACAAAATACACAAGAACTCTTCCCAACCCAACCAACAACAACCAAACCATCCAAAATCCAACCATGGCGTCCTTCCTCGATCTCGCGCCCGAGATGCGCAACATCATCTACAACCTCTCCATCACAGAGCAAGCGAACACCGGCCGTCTGAGACTCGATCGCCCCACCAGTAAACTTGCTTCGGGAGTGTTGGCTCTCCTCGCCAACAAGCAAATCGCGGAAGAGGCAAAGTACATGGCTCTTCACGAATGCTTCGTCGAACTGAGCCCAAAGAAGCTAAGCCAAATGTCCGGTGCGGAGGTCTCTGCTTTGAGACGCGTCAGCATTGTTGGAAAGAAAATCGATCCGAAGAATCTGGAGAGATTAACGAATGTGGAGGAACTCGTTCTCGATCTCCCCACCCAGCAGTTGAAGAAAGTCTGCAGATGCAAAGTCTGGGATCCAAAATCCGGATATCTGCCAAAGCTGCGAAGGTTGGAAATCTTCAATACTGCGGTGACTGAGCAGTATGTACGCTCTGCTTCTATCAAGCATGCTGCACCCAGCCAGGCGGCAAGGAGGAACCAATTGAAAGTTCAATTGGTCAAATTTGAGGATCAGAAGGAGACATTCAGAGAATTCTTGAGGGTTTTGGATAGGACTGTTGATGTATGTCCGGAACGGTTCAGAGAGGCACACGAGTTTTTGAACACAGACTACGACTCTGATATCTCGATGGATGACGACGACGATGAGGTTGATGACGAGCAGGACGTCTCGATGGCGGACGCATAAGAGGGCAAGAGGTGGTGGTTGCGTGGGCGCATAGGGACAAAGTACATGTAGACTGATTGTATGGCGAAATTTCACGAGAGATGATTCTATTCACTAGATATAATGAAGACTGTGTTCGTACGACGATTCCTTTTTCTCCACGTCAACTTGACTTTTACTTTTCACATCACACTCGTACTTGCCACGTCCCAATATCCTATGGAAGATCAGCTCAAAAACATCCGACTTTTGCGGCCTTCAGAATGAAGTACATCTGCGAATTGCGACCATGAAATACCATATGAGATCAAGATTCCCATTGCTTTATCTCGAGAGAAAGCAAAATGATCACATTGTCAGGTCTTGATGGAATGCAGCCTCAGTAATAACTCCCACACGTAAAACTGACCCTTCTCCGAAGACGTCGCTACGATAGTGGACAAAGGAGAACGAGTCCTTCTACGGAAGTCACTCGGAACAAAATTCAAGATCTAGTCTGATCGTAACTCATGGCTCAGCAATCAGTGGGGACCTTGATCGAAGCAGGAGAGTCTGAGAGGTCCAAAGCGGTCCGAAACAGTTCCCCCTCTGGAAAGAGCTTCACCCCCAGATCAAACAATGCTGGATATCGACGATCAAGACAAGAGCAAAAGCAGTCCAAACCATCCCATCCGCCAAGGACGTCTAACAAACCAACCACAACATCTTTCATGCATAAGCGAGCACCGCTCATGCCGCTTCGGTCACAGTAGTAGCAGTGATGACAGTTTTGACACGCATCATGCAGAGCACGATGATGAGCTTGGTGCCACGAGGCGTGTGAGTTTGTCTTAGCGCTTATGGCCAATATGGAGAAGTAGAGCGGACATGACTCGTGTTGAAGAATGAGGCGCTCATGGGCGGCGATCAGGGCGGATGAAAGACAGCTGATGATCGCGGCCGAGAAGATCAAAGACTTGCGGTCAGTAGGCGGGTTGTTTCATTTGGACGACTGCATTCGTGTTGCCGCATGGCCTTGTCTAGAAATTGTCCCGCGTGAAGTCTGGGACTCGGAGTCTGTGCCAACTGCTTTTAACGTAGTCTCAAGGCCGCGCGCAGTTGCTGTGCTGGTTGATGCCGCCCTTCGATCTCGTTTACGCATCGTACTGCAGTAGTAGTAGTCAACTGTCACACCCCATTGACGCCGTAACAAAACCCACGCGAGAAGTCAAATAAACAACCATCCTCCATCGTGGCTCCACAAGCAACCCGTCTGTCAGCATCTCTAGCGCAGGCAGGAATCAACCAGATCGCACATCCCGCAACGCAAGACTCCTTCGCGTCGATGCATGCGTTGTTGCGTAGCGAAGTCGCCTCCGTCTCGGCTGCAAGATCATCGGGATGTCAAGCCTGTCATCTATACCATGTCGTGACGTGCAGCATGGCTTCGAGTTTATAGGCGACGTCCATCTTTCATGCCCAAGACCCACTTCAGTGATTTAGCGATGTTGTTCCGAACCTCTCGTTCCATCGGTATATGACGGATGTCGATCCTAGAGTGGCTAAACAGCACTGGTACAGAGTGATGATCATGGTTGTTCAAGCACACAAAGCTTGGCGTGCACTTCACTTCCTGTCTCCAGCCCCTGTCGTGTCGATCGTATTCGTGGTATATAGAGGGCATCGTTGACGTCTGCAGGTTGATGAGGGTGAGCGATATTTGCTATGGGTGTCCAAGCGTCCAATGATCATGACCTCTTCCGCGAAGTCGGTGTAGGGGTGAGGTAGAGATGTCCCGCTGCTTCGTTCAAGGGAGTGCATTGGCTACTTCTGGAAATGCCGAAAGCCTTCGATATTTGAGAAGGAGAGACGACTTACCTTCTAGCATGGGAAAGAGCTAGATGATGGGCGATGCGCAAAGGTTCTGTCGAGGGCTATCTATACTGGTGCGAGCTGTGTCGCACTGTCAACCAAGCTTCGTTTCTGGGCGAATATTCGTCCTCTCCTCCTCAGTCAGTCCAACACCCAGGATGTCTTTCAAAGCCTTGACGCGATCTTCTTCTGTCTTCAACTCAGCGAGTACTTCGCGCTTGCCGCCAGCCGTCTTTCGAACCCCGTCATTGAACAGCGTGATATCACCGACGATCTTCTCACCCTGTTCATCCATGAGCGACTTCGTGCACAAGACGCTGTACGTGAAGAAAGATCGCGGATTGTGTGAAGTGTAAAAACTCATCATCTCGTAATCCTGAGGGAGGAATTCCGTCTCGGTGAAGCAGTACGTTGGTATCCACTTGTTCTCCTTTCCTGGTTGATCCGGATTGAGGCAAACATCGTAGCACCAGAGCTTACAAGCCTCGGACTCGTTCGCTGCAGAGTGCTCTGGAATGCTCCTTTTCTGCAGGCGTATCTTCCTTGGGGGTATTGCAACCTCCTCGTGACCATCTTCGAGTGGATAGATGAGATTGGGTCCCATGGCGCCCATGCCGACATCGACAACCCACCACTGCCCTTCAATCCGCACGAGATTCAGCATGTGGTTCCAATTATCGTAGGTGTCTCCTTGCTTTTCTCTCGTCTCGGCGTTTGGACTCCATGATCTGCTCACCCGTCCTGCGCAGTTTTGCACGTCGTATCCCAGGGTTCGCAAGGCTGTTCCAAAGAAACCGTTGTTCTCCATGCAACGCCCGCCTCGGCTGTAGTTGACACCCTTTACAACAAACTTCTCGTACAAATCGTCCATGTGGAGAGACACAGACTTGTCCGCGGAGTAATGCAAGACGAGGTTTTCAAATGGAATGTTGGCGACATGATGCAGATGTATAGCTCTTAGTAGAGGGAGTCCATGCTCTTTCGTACTGGCAAGCGATGGGTCTTTGAGGACGGGCGAGGAGATGTATTGTGAAGGGAGTTTGATGCGCTTGAAGTAGGCTTCCAGTTGCTCCGTACTGTATCGTGGTCGGTTTTTCGGGTCGATTTGCATCTGGGCCAGCATGGTCACAGGTGATGAGTGTGCCATTGTGAGGGATTGGAGTGATCCTGATTCTACTCAGAAGCCTTCCGAGACGACGCCCGTCTTATATGTCATTGACAACTTGACTCCTCATGCCACATCCGAGCTGAGGTATGCAGCAGAAGAGACGCGCGCTCTGCTGGCCGCAATCGTAGACATAGCGCAAATCCTTTGCCGAATGGAGCTTCGGAGCTGTCACTTAGAGATCAATCTTATCGATTTGAGCTTAGGTAAGTTGATCCAAAGATCCGAACATTGCCTTGAACAAGTAGAAAACGAGCAGTAAGTGGTTCTCAAGCAGTCGCTTGTGTTACTGTGATGCCGAAGATGATGATCATATTTGCAGTAAGCTGGAGCTTGATTCCAGTTGCCATGGATGTAGAGGTTCGAGAATGGTGCTCGGGCCGATGTCGTTGACTCTTGCTATTTGCAGTGAGCAATATGACTTCGTCTTACGAGTACTCTGTGAAGTCTTTCCAGGTTCCACAATGCCCTACCCAAGAGCGTTGAGTTCATCCTGTGCTGCAGGAACAGTGTATGAAATGCTGTTAGGGTCTAAAGGCTGAACGGATTATGTTCAGCCGCACTCAGTCTGCAGGCGCTATGGCATAAGACACCTTCGAGATGCCTTTCTGCCTCTTGATATTCCTCACAATCACTTGACCGACCAAACTGGTGTCCTGCACATGCGTGCCACCACAAGGGTAAGCGCCAGCACCTACAATATCCACGACTCTTACTGTGCCTTCCGGCCCTGCAACGATGGGCATGCCTTCGGCCGTAATCACGTTATTTTCTCCTAGCTCTTCAGGGCGATACCAGTCCAGCTTAATCGGCAAAGACTGCTTGACATACTCGGTCGCCTGCTCCTGGATCTCGTCCTTGTACCTGGCCTCTATAAGTCCCTTGAACTCAACAAAGCACGCGTCTGGGAAGTGCGAAGCCTTGAGCTCGGTGACGTCCAGATGCGCGTTTCTCTCTGTGGCTCGTCTGACCGCGAGGCCGATGATATGTCCCGCTGTATGTGTTCGGCTGTTGATGTCGCGTCGTTCGCCGTCAATCTGCTGTGTCACCATCTCCCCGGCCGACAGGTGGAGGCTCTCCATGTCATCATCGCTGCAAGTTCCGAAATGCAGAACCCTGCCGCCTTGAATCGAGCGAACAGCTTCAATGCTAAAATTGTTGCCGGCGATTGTCATGTGTCCCGTGTCGTATGGCTGGCCTCCTCCTTGTGCGTAGAAGATGGTCTCTGCTGTCTCTAAGACATAACAGGCGCTCTTGTCTTCATGAGTAGCCGCGACAGCTTTGAACAGTCCTTGCTCTTCGTCTGCCAACTCTGCGAATCGGCGAAACGCGCTCAGACGCGTCAGATGTGTACGCAGCGTTTCGTCTTGCTGATACAGCAATCGCGTCATTGACGAATGCGCATTCTCCGGAGATGCAGACATGTAGAATGGGGGAGTGGACCGTCTGCCGTGGAGATGGAGAGAGAACCGGTTGCATAAGGAGAGGGGAGAGACGCGTTCGGGTAGCAAAGGCAGCGCGTGTATCACCTGACAATTGAAGACTATTCCATTCGAGTTATTAGTCACCCTGTGTCCATGGGAAGCGCAATCTCGAGATCTGATTTACCAGTGTCATCGTAAAGAGGTAGCAACATGTCGGAAGGTGGGATCGAAATGATCTGCAAGGGTCAGTGCGGTCCCAGCTGCGCTCAGTCTACCATGTGATGATGCATTGGGCGCTGCAATCTTGGAAGATAGAGAGGCTGTGGACAAGAATAGTATTATAGCGAGATTGCTTATTTGTTACAGGTGTATATCTGAAAGTAAATTATTATATTCCGTCACTTCTGTGCAGTCCGCGTCCCGTGATCAGCATCGTCGCTCAATCACTGCCATATGATTTCGTTCCAGGATCGAGACTGTTGCCCAGTCCCATGTCATGAATCCCTCACTGTCCAGTCGTGGAGCTGCCGGCCCATATCGGCGATTGAAATTGCTGAGTCCGGGCGTACTGTGCTTTTCTCCTTCGCCGCACTGCAGGCGCAAAGTCCGCGACTGCATTGTGAGCAGACCTTTTTGCAGCAAACCAGTGTAGGCGACATTGTTGGCTTCTTCATTATAATCTGCTTTGCTTCGAGTTCAGGTATCTGTAGGGTGACGATGGTTCGTCCTCCGTGTCCAGCAGCGAGCCGACTGATATTCGCTCGCTTTGCGCGGCGCATTCGGTCCTGCATCTCGTCTGTGAGAATACCGCTGGCATCCTGATCCTCGGCCGGAAAAGTGTCGATTTCCGACATTAAGAGCTGGAGCGTGGAACCAGCTTGATGAAGTAGAACCAGCGTTAGGTTGTCGCTTGCTGATGCTGAGTACTTCTGCGGCAGACTCTTGTTGCAAATGCCTTCTTCAGCCTTGGAAAACCGAATGAGCTTGTCGATTGCCCGCAAGTCCCGTTCGGTCCGGGGCCTTAGATCGCAAACATACAATTTACGACGTTGCGAGCGTATTGAAGGCCAGCTTGTATGCCAAACTCTCTTGAGATACATGCAATGCTGCAAGAGCACATTGGCGCCTTGCACGTCGTGGCTGATGGCTCTGGTGAACGCCTCCATGGGGAAGTCCAGTTGTTCGGATGAATCTTTGGCCCATTTCAGCACTACACTGTAGGAACTGAGGGTGGAATGGGCCTCCATGGAGGAGCTCTGATGTGAGATCAAAGGTGGCCAACACCGTCGGTAGTCTTTGTTTGTTTATTCTTCGTGGGTGAGATGTCGTAGTCCAATGATGGAGAGCGCGCGTTGGTGATGGTGCAATCAGAACAGGAAGGGTACGAACCAGTCGTATTCACGTTGTGCCAAATGAGTGACTGTAGTTGGTAAGAGCGCCCATACGATGGAGCCCAACAATTATTGAAAAAAGTAAGGGCCACTTCTAGACAAATGAACATGCACGTAAACTGGGAAGCGGATCTTGGACTAAGATATAGAAGATGATGGCGACTCACCACGCCGGCGCTCACCTCGGCGGGCTCGAGATACCAGTAGGCTGGTGCGATGAACGCTGCAGAAGCCAATCTTCTATGGCTCGGACAGATCGAAGGTCTTCCGCTCTCAGCAACACACATAGGCGTGTTGATAGACCAAAGTTCGGACTCTGCAGACCTGGCGAATTACTATTGCACCGATGGGTGTAATCCGACTGCTAGTCCATTTGCAAAGAAGACGCTATGTCGCACAATGACCCGGCAGAATGGTTCAGATATCGTAAGTGCTCTCGCAGGATAATTCCTAGGGTCACAAAGTGGAACCAATGGTCAAAGCTTCGCTGGCAGTTGCCGGTCTGTTGTGTTGTGTTCATGGCAAAGAGCGTTGCCGGAGGTTGTGTCCATGTTCAATAGTAATCGACTGGAGTGCAGTCGTCAAAAGGAAGGCCGCGGAACATCGTGCAAGAGTGCCGTCCTCAAATTTGCACATACTTTGGCGAGTCGTACAGACACGGCTCGAAGTCATGCATGTTAAAGTTGGTCTACGTCTGTCCGCGCAGCCGTTAGGTGTCGGGGACAAAACTTGTTTGTTGGATTTGGAGCCGCGCTGTCGAAAAAGGTCCCACGAGTCAGTGACATTGCGCTGTGCGCCCAGAGATTCCAACCCAATGCCTCACCGCCGTCAGTCCGGGGATCCAGCCTATAAGTGTCCTTCCTATATGTGGCGTTTCAAGGACGCTTGCACGAAGGCTTTGAGGTTACGAGCGTCAGCGAAAGCTTCGAGGCAATGTTCGACGATTTCGCTGCCTGACGGAGTCATGTCGTCGTCGTGTGAGCAAAGGAGAGCAAATATAGATGTTGGCTTTGCGTATATGTTGGATAGCATTCGATGGAGAAGAGAGGAAAGATCGGGAAGCTCGGAAGATGAACTGCGGAAGTCGGAGCTTTCGGAGCTCGACTGCCGACGGTCTCATCAACGTCACGCCAAGAGATGCGGCTCTGCGAGGCTGCGACACTGCCACTGTTTCAAGTTGCTCGTCCACGCGCTGTCCATCTTAATAGCCTCGCTGTATGACCCCTATTCATAGGACGTTCGGGTTGTTTGGCACTCGCGCTTCGCGAGTTGGCAAGCAAGCATCAGGCCTGCGTCTCGCCAGAGCCCCTCGATACCACAGATACGGTTCGGACACTTCGCCACCAAAGTCCAACGACCGTGGCGATGGCGACCGTGGCGGCCAGTCCGCACAAGAGGAGGCTAAGGGTGCGATGACACAGCGTCTGGAGCAGATGAGCGAAGAGAGCCTCGAAACAGGTGGACGAAGCGCTCGAAAGGCTGTTGAAGAGGCTGGTTTCAGCGAAGACCTGCGGCGCCAGTTAGAGAAGAAGATCGCGGATGCGAACTTCCGGAGCGAGAATGCCAGCGCATTCGCGCAGGCGACAATGCCCGGAAGCGCACCAAAGCATGCGCGAGATACCGCGGCTGCACAGCCCTGGACAGGGACAGAAAGCATAGCTGATGCTTCTCTGAGGATGTTGAACGACGCTTCCAAACCGATGCGTATAGCATCAAAGTCGCCGGGCACCCGTGTACCGAACAAGGTGGATACCGGAAGGCCGAAAGCAAGAGCTGGGACGGGAAGACGCATTGCGAGCGCCAAAGAACAGGCTTCCGTGTACTCATCGAAGGAGCAGCAAGGCATGTCCAACGAAGAGCGCGAAAAGTTCCGCAAGGAGATGAAGGCTCGATTTCAGCCTGGTGCTCGCGCTATCACGTCTGTCCAAGGGCTGGCTGCTTTGGCCAACGAAAGAATCGAAGACGCAATCGCTCGAGGGCAATTCAAGAACATTCCGAGGGGCAAGGCCATTGAACGTGACTACACAGCTGACAGTCCTTTCATTAACACTACTGAGTACTTCATGAATAAGATGATCAAAAAGCAAGACATCGTGCCGCCGTGGATTGAGAAACAGCAAGAGGTCATATCGACTGCGACGACGTTTCGTAAGAGACTTCGGTCAGACTGGAAACGACATGTGTCCCGAGTGATCGGAAGCCGGGGTGGATCTCTGGAGAGCCAGCTCAAGCTGGCTGAAGAATACGCTTTTGCTGAACGACTCGAAAATCCCACCAAACAGCAACTGGAGAAAGTCACTGCCGTAGATGACGATGGACACATGTCTCAAATCACCATTTCAGGCGAGCTCAAACACACGGAAACAGATGATGCTTCAAAATTGGAAGAGGAAATCAAGGTGCTCGAGCAGACTTTCAACGACGACGGCACCCTGAAGACCCCTGATCAGGAAGTGACGGTATCAGCCGAACAACCACTGCTGACACAAGCGCCACCTCCGCCAGCGCCCAGGCGTCCGACTGTCGGGCCATTCCGAGACCCGTCCTGGGAAGAGACAGAACGCTCATACCATACCTTGGCCATCAAACAATTGAACGACCTCACACGATCCTATAATCTCATGGCACCAGACTTGGCTAAGAAACCATATTTTTCACTCGAACGTGAGCTGCGCAACTGTTTTGCCGACGTTGCACCTCAGGTCGCTGGTGCTATCCGCGAGCGGGCTTTCGCTCCAAAAATCAAGGGTGTGGAGGTGATCGGCCACAGGGCAGGCTCAGTTCTTGAAAAGTTCTCTATGGACAGAGCCAGCCAGGTCTACGATGAGAGGAAGCCGCAATATGGATTCAAGGAGTTTTGGCGAGACTTGTTCACTTCCAAGTCATGAGTCGCGTGACGTCTTGCCTATCCAAGTGTAGAATTACATCATCGTACAGCATAGATGCAGAGTAACGGAATGCAGGAACATGATTGCTCTCTCACGGCACATTCTTTAAAAAGAAGTAAAATTTTCAGGCACAGGCTCCATCATTTCGCAAGTCCCACCGTGTCGTGGGGACTGATTTTGCCGTGCGCTGGCAACGCGTCCAGATCCATCTGTCCTTTTGGTTGCATCAAAGAGGATACCAACCTGATGGGTTGAGTTTTGTTAGTGTAGGGGCGGACGAAACGGATGTGTCGTTGCTAATGCAGCACCGCAGCTGCAAGATTCAGTAGACGCAGCAGCAAGTTGGGCGGCGGTGGAGGAATGCGCCCCCGGGGGAGGATTTTGTGTTTCGAGCCGTTGGTTGGTCTGCAGGAGCTTCTCGCTTTTGCTCCTTCGAGACAAGTGAGCTACAAACATTTGAATCTGAGATTTCCGTGCAGAATCCGGCACTCGGTGATGTTCGGTGCTGCGCATTGTTGATATGCAGAGCGGCACCACGGGGCCGCGAAGTAGGAAGCGAGTGACTCTCTCCTTGGGCATCGTCGTAGACCTATGGCAATCGGAATGCTTCCGCATACCGACTGCTGGTTGTCGTGACTTGCGAAGTCTTGGCGGGGTCTATCTTGGCCCACCGGCGGTTGCGAAATCGCTGCACGAGACTGCTCGTGTATGCGACTCAATATATTTTGCGCGGTAGAGTAGAGCATTAGCGCTAGCAAGCGATGTGAGAGAGAGTGGTTGTTGGAAGGGTTCTCGAAGTGTTGGTGCTTTGAATTAAGTTTTGATCTACGTCTGCCATTACGCCGGGCCGTTTGAGATGGTGCTCAGCCGACGGCCCAAATTCTCTTCTCGCCCACAGGCACCACAACTAAGAAGTGCGGGCTGCATCACCCAAAACGTCCTTCTCCTCCACTCGTCAGTCTTTTCCAACCTAATCACCAGCGTCCTGGCAAGTCTGCATCGGACGATCGCTTCCAGGCGAGACACGGCAGATGATGCCTCCTGCACACTCCGTGTGTCTAGCCCGCTGCGCAACAAGCACTGCTGGTGGCGGTGATCCATTGAGGCCTGCGCAGAGCAGTAGTCGCCCCTACTGGAGCAACGTGCCTCTCGTCGACGGCGCAATGCCACTGTCAATGGCCCATCCGGGTTGAGTTCGCGGAGAAAGAGTCCGGCTCCGAAGACCTTGCTGCTTGCCCAAGTGGTCTGGTTTCCACAATGTCTGTCCCAACCCGCAATACCGCATTAATTCCCCGAGGAGGTTTGCGCCACCATGCAGCAGATGCTCCTCGCTCTCGATCGCCCAAAGTGTCCAGCTTCAGGCAGCATTAATTGCCATTACAAATGACTGTTCCTTCCATCGAGGCCGAAATAGAGATCCAGCTTCAAGACTCAAGGGAGCATATGGCGCGTTATCTGATGCACCACTGGTTGCGTACGGGGTCCCAGTAGTAGCTCTGGCGGTGATGATGGGAGCTGCCATGATGCGAGGTACTGTGATGGCTGCTGTGGTGGGTTGGCGCACCTAAGATCTACACTCAGCTCTGTCTTCGGCGGGTTCTGATGCTATCTGAAACTTACGGCTATAATGGGATGACGACGATCCGCGAGTGGCAGCAATGGACGAAATGCTCGGTGCTGTCGGTGGGCTTCTGTCTGGACTGGGCGAAACGTGTCTGCGATTCCTGTTGCGGCTGTCGCGATATCGAAAGACGTGCCAGAGCATCCATCTACAGCAGTGCATCAGCGGGATGGCAAACCATTGAACGATCAGAGGCCATACCGGATGACCCAATTCTCCTCTTCGACTCGGTCGGTGTCACGGCCGAGGTCGTAGATGACTTTGGTCTCTGGCCGTGCCATGCGGTATATTCGAAGGATCTCGCGATGCGTTACGGTCTCGCTGATTTGAGCATTGCTGTATGGCGGTTCGACACTCGCGTTCCCTCGAAGAGACGGTACGAGAACGTCCTGGCTCTCGGTCATTCGTCTTCGGCCCTCTACGGCTTCTTCCTGCTCAAAGGTAAGGATTTGATCGAAGAGACCATGATGAAGAGACGGACCTTCATCATTGCATACACACGACGATGAAATTCATTGCGTTCGTCGAGGCCTAATCGTTCAAAGAAGCGCGCTTTGGATTCGCTTTGAGCCAAGGCAGGTCGTGGTGGCGCCATAGGTAGGCGACTGTGTGAGGCTTGGGGATTTGAGGCGCAACGGCACACTCACTCACACTCGTGACAATAGACGCGGTAACTTGAACAAGAAAAGAGAGGAGGGCAAGCCTTAGTCAATATATGGGAAGCGGACACTTCTCCGTTTCCCGGTTGAAGCCCAATCCTACTATTCCAGTAAATTGCGAACCTTCAGACGAGGGAGTTCGTTAAGTTTGGAAGCTATAATACGTCCAGCAATCAACCCCGGCATTCTGGGTGGAACATGGTGCAGGAGTCAGGCGGTATGTCGCCTAGCGTGGCCCTGCAGGCCGCAACCGCTGCCGCAGGAAATGCTGATGCTAGGAGTACTAGGCGGGCTGACGCATGGCTGCACCGCACCGCTCTGCACAGAAACCTGCACTGCGATGTCAATCGCTATGCCACTCTCCACTACCATTGTCCGTGTGCTTCTTTGCATGGCGACCAAGCCCAAAACGATCAATGCAACAGCTGCGTCGGCGAGCCGAACCTTCACTTGCTGATTCCTTCAACCCACACACAGTCCACCATACACACCAACCTTGTTTGTGGTAAGCGGTCAGTGCTAACCCACCTATCGTTCACATCCTGGAGCTGGGGTTGTCGACATCGCTGCCTACTTGGTTGGCACGTTTCCAATTCCGGCCATGACACATTATCCTCGTGCGGGCTACCCGGCTCCGGCAGTGCAGGACGCCGGTAAAGGCAGCAGCAGAGCGAGAGAGTTGTCTCTTCACACAAATGCACTGAATAATGGGCCAATGAGAAGTGGCACACTTGTTCCATTTTCCAAGTCGCGAGCTCCGGACTGGACCGGTGGACTCACCCCTTGCCTGGCCGCACGAAGCTCTTATCGACCAATGCTGGTCGTTGCGGCTGCAGGTCTGCAGTCGGTAAGTTGACTGCGATGCCGCGAGGGCCATCCGGAGCATTCAACAGCTTGGGGTGGCAGCATAGGTACCCATGGCAAGTGTGGGCAAGTCGCTAATGGTGGGCCTCTTGACGGCCCAGGGAGGCTCGCCGGGGTCAGGAGGACAAAATTGCAAATCGAGCACTGTGAGGCGCCTGCCGCCGTAAATGATTCAAGCGACGAATTATGTGAGAGTCGCATCGTATCCATCGAAGGGATGGGTGTCAATCTGTTTGGGATTTGGTTTGCGTATACTTTATGCCTCGCACATGACACCGAAGGACGGAGGACCTGACTTGCGCTGCGAAACCGTTTCTGGCTCTTTTTGCCTTCGGCTGCGCAGCCGTGACGACGATCACTCACAGATTCAACCATGGTTTCAGACTGACTCTCCGCCAAATGCCGTGACATGACTGAAGAGTCTAATCCAACTGCCGCCAAGGATGTGGCCAATACTTGAAGACTCGCTTCCATATCATCGCCAGCACGATTCGAAGCTTGAGGGGAACGCGAAGCCTTTCCGCGCGAGCTGGTGTATCAATACTTGGCAGGCCCACAGGTACACAGTGCTAGCGGCAGGATCGTGCTCTCGTCGATGCTGGTCGCTGGCATTTTCCATGCCAACGGTCCGGGATGTGCATTGGCTTCGCGCGTGCAGGCCGGCCAAGCAGAAGCTGCAGCGGCGGCAGCAGCAGGCAGGTCGAGCGGGTGTGGTCAACGCCATCAGCAATCGAAACGCCATCCGCCGGGGTTGTCGAATCCTCGCGAAGTCTGTTTTGTGGAGCTGCGCTGTCAGGACGACGCCTCACCACACAACCAGGCGACCCGAATTGGTTGTTCTGCGATCCTTTCGGGATACTTGAGGCTGCCCGCGTTGCCGAACGACGCACCGCTCTGCCACTGCACATCCACACCACGTGGTGGACGCAGCGCCTGTGTTGCACCGCAGCAGCGAAGATGGGGCTTTAGTAACGCCGCACGAGAAGAGAGGCGAGAACGGCGAGGCAGGCGAGACAATTTTCGCCGAAGCGCACACCCTCTGAGTCTGTCGTCCACCGCCTTTCATTATCTCGAGCTAACATGGAAACCCGGAAGGGGCCCATTTGTGGCCTTCGCACAATGACCCGGCTCCTGGAAGTACTGGAAGTGGCCGGCACCGCACCGCGACAAAACATCGAAAAGCGAAAGACGCGGCGCCTGGGCGTCCGCTTCCAGAACGCTCCCCTTTTACGCCAGGTGGACACGGGGTCTATCAGTTGGCGAGTCAGGCCCGCCTGCAGAGATCCTTGGACCTGTCGTGGGCTGTAAATGACGTGGTCTCGCAGTAGAACTCTCCTCAGTCGAGGTCCAGGACCGCCTCCCTTCACCGACATCGAGACCATCAGCTCATTTCGCGGAAGGGCCCTCGAGTGTCCCGGATAGCCTTGTTGGTTGGAAGACAATGCGGTTTCGTGCACCCGTATAACCTCACTTCTCCGTCCTTCTTCCCAACGACTTACTATTAATGCAGCACAACAGACTCGCGAGGACAGCAGTGCATCCATCGTATCCATTGTCGCACATGTTTTCGAGTGTTGCTCCCCTGAGCTGATCCTAGCAACAACACACCCAGGCCGCTGGGATGCCAACGTCCAACAGCATCTCCTGTTCCCCGACAGTGCGTTCTGTACATGCGTTGCAGTACCCACTACCATATTCTTGTCCGACTGCCACATCCGCATCGGAAACGCCTCTCCAGCGACAGTCGGAGCTCACCGCGATGATCTGCTGTGCAGCCGACGGAATCTGGTGAGGTCTCGTTACCGATCGTTCGGGTTGCCGCACGCCGGACAACAGCCGGTAGCTCCGTACGACGTGCGACCACTTCGCTGGAGAGTGGAAAAAGAATCCGCACCCGCTGCCGTGTGCGGCCTGCCTTTTCGGCTTGTTCTGTGCGCCGATGCAACATGGGTGTCAGCCGCATGTTTACTTTGCATGCCGCATCGATGATGAGACTACTTGCACAGGTACAACAACTGCTGTTCGCCAGCACATCAGCTCAACAGATGTTCCCGCTCCCAGCCCGGCATGCTACTGGTCGTACGACCCAATCCGGCATTGAGGTGGTACTGCAAATGAACCGCCCAGCATCATTCCATGACCGTTCGCAAGCTTGTGATCCCGGACTCGCATGAATCCATTGCTTGTATATCTGGAAACATTCCGAGTGGCTCGCCAGCGCGCCTCCTGTTCTCTTCAAGAAAGTTGCGAAGCGAAACAGTGCGTGAATGCGCCGGAACGGAAATCTTGACAGCCGCCAACTCGTTCAATCTGTCCAACGGTTCCTTGATCGGGTCCGTCGCAGGAGCACTCTCTGGATGGCGTTCTTATTCTTGGAGCGCACACGAGACCTCCATGATGAGCTGCCATCCCAGCGCGGGACCGCTGAACCGGTTGAGGTTTTCGTTCAGGACGATCCTGGCTACAGCTGCAATTCAGCTTCCTGCACCGCGTCACAAGGGAGACCTGGATATGTGTCTTGTGTCTTACGCTACCTCTGCAGGGGCATGCTCCTAGCAGCAAAAGAGTGAGAGCTGTTCTCTACTTTGCTACGTCCTCTCGGAGGGGCTCCCGTGCTGCAATCCTTGGGAGGATCGTCGATGGCCCGTCTGTTGCAACACTGGTCGCCAGACTAAAGGCTACTACACTGCGCCTTGGGCCACTTCAGCATCACTTCTGCATCACTTAGCGGCACCTATGTCGAATCGCCCTGTTGCATCCAAGCAACCGACTTGCTTTGAATCCGTATGCTCCACACTTGAGCCCTGAGCTTTGGACGAGTATCTTGGACAATCATGAGGCCGCGCCATCCAGGTCTTGGTGCGACTGAAGATTTCAAAATCAATACTCGGTATGTCTTGGCATTCCACTAGACGAAGCGTTGTTCCGTTGCCAACGGCACAAGCAAAGTACTTCCCACTTCCCCGCGCCTTCCTCTCTGTGCAGATGTGCAAGTAGTGTCAAAATATCGACAGCCAGCTGACCTCGCAGGCCTCAGAAGGTTCGAACATGTGTTGGCAAAGGTAGGAGCAGCTGCGCGCATTCTTCCTTCTCCGATCCGACGAATGATGATAGCTCTACCTCTTCGTACCGCAGAGGTTGGCTTTGAGCATTTTGAATACTGACAAAAGTAACATGTCTACATCTGCATCTCTGTAGAAGATGGGCATAGACTTTGAGACAGACTTTCCTACTCCTTGCACGGCCACCACAACCCCTGTGACCGAGACCTTCGACACATCAGACCACTTCGGCAACGGATACGTACACCGAGCACTTTTACACAAGCCTTCAACCCGCCGCCTGCCGAGTTTGCCAAGGTGGCCTTCGTCCGAGGCCTGGGCAAGTGATCACGGCTCAGTCTTCGATGCGGCACCTCTTGCGCCACCATCCCAGCCAACGTCAGAATATCGATCAGACCCAGATCAAGACAACGAGATCCGAGGATCAGGCAGCGAAAGTCAAGATGAGGGTTACATCAGTCCATACCTGCGAAACCGAACTGTCGGAACCAAGCTTTCCACGATCACTGAAAGGCGAAGCGCCATGACACTGAGGACTATCCCATCGGAGTTGACATTCCCACGGCGGTCGTTCACCTTGCAGCCTGTCATATCTTCAGAAATAGCGGAGGGACGTCAGACTCAGCTACGACGGCGACGGGCATTCTCCGTGGACGAAAATGCGCTCAATCGACTGCATCGAGCGAGCGAAGTATCGCAGACCACCACTGCGTCGCTTGGATAGAGTCCAGAACGACGACCTCCGTACAAGCCTCCTGAGCGGAAACGAACTCCCGACGGCATACCAAGATGGCCTGGTGAGCGCAACATGCAGAGGCGAGACCTCGAGCGTCTCAGAACCTACAATCCCAATGCTAGATCTGTCAGACGGGACTTGCTACGTTATGTTCGCGAAGGATCTGCCAGCGGACTCAGATTGAGAACGATCTTGCAACCTCAACCCCGTCTGGAGAGACCAGCTCTTCCGGCTAATTGGATACCCTCTGGTCGACGATTCTGGCGGCCACCGGCGAGCGGACATTCAACACATCGATTTACAAATCTGGAGTCTCATCCTTTTGCATCTGCTCCATCAGCAGGTTCCGATCAGACCCGCGAAGCAGTAAGCAGGCGCCTTTCGAGCTTGTCCTGTCCGTTTTGCTGCCCCGTAAGGAGCTTCTCTCGCTTCGACGTACTTGCTGAGCATGTGCGCCTTTACCATTCGCCAGGTCGAAGGCAGACAGAAGAGCCGCGGCGAGCGAAATGCCCGCTCTGTCAAAATTCTCGGACATACGACGATTTTGATGCCCATATGCGATTGTGCCATCCAGATGCCAATCCGAGGCAGAGGGCATCCTCGACGCGGGCAGAATATAGCGCAGCAGAACATAACAACCGCTCGGCGGTGGGCAGCGTTTCCCAACGGGCGCTAAGATCTAATGCTGGGTATCCTGTACCCGTCTCGCCTCTACGAGCTTTGGCACAAGCAGAGAGACGTTCTGCGCCTGTTCCTTCACACCTGCGGGCAGCGACTCAGGACCGACATCCTTCGCACTCATCTGCGCAAATATATGCATCCGTCAGAACTGCGGACTTGATCGATCAATTTCCAGTCCCACCCTCTGTCCAAGCTACTTCATCAGCTCACGATCAACCGCTGCCATTCATTCCAGTCACTAACGCTCAGCAGCACCCAAAGCTATGTAAACACAAGTTTGCTAAATTGAAGAAAAAGGGCATAGCACCTCCAATGACACCTGCTCAATCTTCAAACCAGGCCCTTGATCTCGATGGCACTCCTCCGCCTCTAAGAGATCTGCCTCCCATCGCAGTCCAAGACCACGCCGAACCTGTCTCTCCCGCCTCCGCAGTACCAACACAGCCTCCGATATCTTCCAATACTCAGCCTGCCACCCAAACCCTCAATCCATCCTCCTCCGCTCCAGACCTTCTCACTCGTCCAACTGGCCTCTCAACAACGACCACTTTCGTCACAGCGCCTACAGGCTCCACAACCTTCAACGTCTCACGCAATCCACAAGCCACTGCAGGTCGACAAACCCGAGGCGATTCCGTTGCCTTCTCGCTTCCTCCAGGCTTGGTCGCCGGGGGTTTACAGCATGCCCACACCTTGGACACCCTCGCCACCGAAGAGACGGACCTCACGAGCCCCGCGGGACGCGCATAGCTCGTGCATCGCCGCAACGAGCGCGGAACATGGCATGTCCGAATGAACAAAACGAAATGTTGGAGATGTGAAGTTGCGGAGCGGATGTCGCGCAGTGGGTGGCGGTCATCCATCAGCGCTCAAGGGCAAGGGGAGGTTTTGCAAAGTGTGGAGGATGCGCGGACGCCTGAGGGGAGTCAGGATAGCAGGGGAGGGAGGATGAAGGGGAGGGTGAAGAGAGTGGGGAAAGCGGTAAAAGAGAAATGGTTTAAGGGGTTGCATGTTATGCAGTATACTTGTTTTTGTCATTATCGGGCTTATGATGATGATGAGGATCCTTATTGGAGGAGGATGAGTGAGATGCAGAGGGAGAGGGAGATGAGGGAGAGGATTAGAGGGAGTTTTGGGAGAGGGTAGGTGATTGATGGGATGAAATGCTTTGGATGGATGGATGGATTGTTAGATGAGTAATCGTACCCTGAGGTAGTTCTTTTGGTATTCGATGATGTTTCGACGCGTGGAATGTCGGGATGTCTGCCACTGGTAATGCAGATGACTGAGTCAATGTTTTGTGATCGATATGATCGATGAACGGAAAACCCTTGGGATCACGACTACTACTGTGCCTTCTTTCGGTGAAAGCTCCGTCTATTTCGTGAAACTTCATATGTCTCACGAACTCCGCTCGCGGGCTTGGTTCTTCTTGTGTCCGCGTCAGTTCGTGCTCAGCTGGACTGACTACGGGAGACGTAACAATCGACGTTACAACGGTTCGAGAAGACTCGTAACGAGTACGAGGACACGAAGATGATGCCCAACATGAATTCACGGTGGATTCAATAGATTGCATGGAAGTGAGGCTCAGGCTGAAGCAAAGAAGATCATTGCATAAGTGGGTCGAATGATATGGTCGTACAGCATGTTGGATCATCCACATATGTAGCGCATCACATCCCAGCTAGCGAGTCTGCTGGGAACATTCTCGCTACCGCTGGCATGGGAGTGGGAGAGATAGGGTACCTCAGAATGCAGCATTGATGCATTGTTTAGTTGCTTCTTTTGGACTTCGTATATAATTCGCAGTGTTGCTGCCCAGCACTGTTGTGGGTGGCAAGGGTTCGCATTGACTTGTTTGTTTTAGCATTGCAGTTGAGGGCTATGTGGATATCAATGTCTTGCATCCCGCGTAGTTGAGCGCTCGGTTAGACTCTGCGCAGCATGAGCAAGGATGGTTGGGTTGCCTCTTCCGCTGTCTTGTGTTTTCGAGAATCGACCAAGGGTTCACTTAAGCATACTCGCTTCTTCCATCCCGTGAATGATATGTCGGTTCGAATGTGCCTCATCCCACGTCCGGAGTATACTCCTCGCTAAATCTGTCTCAGGACCGATAGTCGATATCTCAAGCGAATGACAGCCGACATGCACACCATCTCGGAAACGAGCGAACAGCCAAAGACGACAACAAATTCCTCCAACGGACCGTTAGAGTGCGGCCATCGGTATCATGAACTCCGATTTCATCACGGTAACATCCAACATTCGGCTATTTTGACTCTGGTCTTCCCTCGCTTGTTTGGTTATCGCTTATGCAGTTGGTTGCTGGTGTAGCGAAGGCCCACATTCATTTCGTCGATCTCAAGCTTGATGGCAGAATTGAGCGTCGGCCAGCCGATGGTACACCCCAAGCCTCTTGACTCCTTCTCGAGGTAGCATGGCAAGGGGCAAGCGAAGTCTGGAAAACATCAGTAGGTGCTGGTTGAGGGTATTCATAGCAGAATGGCGCGGTGCCCCGACTTTGATGCCAGATAAAATTTGGGCCCAAGTCAACGTGCAATGTGCATCCATCATTTCATCGTGTATCAAACGTGAATACTTACAAGCCTGCGATATGAACAGCAGGCTTCAGAACAGAGAAATACGAGATCACCCATCTCCCCAACCCCTAAGCAATTACATTATCCAGCAGCTCTCCTCGTCCTCTTTTTCGCAGGACTACCCAAGCCCAAAGCAACTGCATCCTCATGCGGACGATTCTCCTTTGCCAGACCAGCAGCACTTCTCGCAGGCATCAACCGTGGCGGTGGCTTCTTCGCAGGGCTCATCAGACCAGCCGGCACGGCTGCAGTGTCTTCCTTGCGAGCAGCAGCTTTACTCAGGTCAAATTTGGGTGCGAGGCCCTTAACCTCTGGCAATTTCAACGGTGCAGCAGCCACGGCCGACGCCTTTGTCTGCCGTTTCTTAGGTGGCGAAGCGAT
This sequence comes from Pseudocercospora crystallina, assembly GCA_003666085.1. Classification (NCBI taxonomy): domain Eukaryota; kingdom Fungi; phylum Ascomycota; class Dothideomycetes; order Mycosphaerellales; family Mycosphaerellaceae; genus Pseudocercospora; species Pseudocercospora crystallina. The sequence continues at coordinate 37,071 of QQNG01000265.1, forward strand.
GATGGAATTCTCCTTGCCAGTGGCCGCCGCCATGCTCGTTGTGGGCACGGTGGCAGGAGCTGCGACTGCGGCGGGAGTAGACGATGGAGCCGAGAGTTTTGACACAGCGGTCTTCTTTGCGGTAGTGCTCCCCACTTTCATGGTTGAAGACGTCTTCTTCGTCGGTTCCTGCGCAGTATCTTGTGGTGCTGGTGGCTCGCTGGTCAAAACACCATTCTTTGGCTTCGCAGGCGTGGCAATGCGCGATATCTTTGGCCTTGCTGTCTTGCGCTTCGGCTTTTCCTCTGTATCGGCTTCTGCTTCAGGTTCGGTCTTGTCAGTCGTCTCTTCCGAGGGCAATGCTACTTTCCTAGCTGGAGTTGAAGCTGTTCGCGGTTTCTTGAGCCGTCTCTGTCGAGGAGTCCGAGTTGCAGGCGGCGCTGTAGTCTCCGCTTCTTGCGAAGGGTTGTTCTCGAGCGCGATGTCAAACGCAGAAGTGCTGTCGTTGAGCTCATCAGTCATCATGGAGACTTCTGGCTCTTCTTCGCCTTGATAGAATGCCACCAAAGTCTCCGACCAAGTCACACCCTTCCTGTCAGGCGCCTTCTCCGCTTCCATCACAACGTCGTCTTGAGCCTCACTCTGCTCCATGGCCATCCTATTTAAGCGTTGCGGAGGAAGGACCGCATCATGTTTGTTCTTTCTAGTATTCCTTTTCGTCTCGATTGCTAGCTCCTGTGCCTCGGTCTTTTTGAGCACCACGCCATCAGAAGGGCCCTTGATAGAAATTCTTTGTGGACCAGAATAGGTGGTCGTTGGAAGCGTATCCGGCTTCTTCCTCACACGACCGCTTTTGCGACTTCCAAAGCTGACCGGTGGTGCGGACTCAGAAGCAAGTTCGTCCTCATCTTCCTCGATTGGATCTCCCTTTATTTCGAAGCCAGGGCTCGCTGGACCATGAAACGTGATTCCAGTAGCAGGCGACTTGCGTGGAGACGGGCTGTTAGGATCCAAGTCCCCTAGCACGTCTTTCACTGGAGTTTCCGTCCGTGCTGCTGGGCTGGCAAGTGCTTGTCGCACAACGTCAGAGTTGATCTGGTTCTCCAACGAAGCTCGTCGCGCGGTGTCGGATACCCTTCGCCCACTCTTACTCTCTGAGGCGCGTTTGAGGAAGGCCTCGAGCAAGGCTGTATCATCGGAGATTCGAGGTTGCTTGGGTTTGCGAGGCGATATCTGAGGTTCTTCTGGAGGGGCTGAGGACGATCGCGTCAGCTGTGGCAGATCGTTGTCCCTGCAGCCGCTGTGAGATATTCCAGCCAGGCTTGTTGGAAGCGGAGAGCTTGTCAATGGAGTGGACTGCTTGATCTCCGTTGCCAGAGCAGGGACTTTCACTGGTGTGAACGCGATCAGATGTGAGGAGCCATTTGATTTCAGTATGCTTTTCCGCTTCATCGGACTCGTGGATTGCCTCCTAGGCGACCGCCGAAGAGGCAGACGGGGATGGGCTCCGACAATGCTCGGAACAGGACTCGAAGGAAGCTTGCTCGGGGAGATCAGCTGTGCCACTCTTTCGTTTGGTATCGCGGAAGGCGTGGCTGGTGTATCCTCATGGCTGTTTGATGGCTCATCCTCGTTGACAACAGGTGCCGACGAGCTCTCAGGCAAGCATAGCTCTGACATATCCCCAGCGTCTGCGTCGCGATCTGGCATGCTATGATCGGGGAATGCTAGATCTGAGCGTTCTTCAAGAGGCTCTTTCGCGGTTTCCGCCACATCCATGTTGGTAACTTCGAATGCAGTCTTCGGCTGAAACGCTGCGGGCGATTCGGACGGCAGAGGAATCGCAGGCGCTTCAGTTCTCGCGGCTGTAGCACTGAAGCTCGTTGGCAGCGTTTGACGTCTATTCGACTGGGCTTGCTTGACCTTGCTGATCGGCCGTCTCCGCTGCACCGCAGGAGAGACGAAGCCTTCAGGAATGGGAGGAGGCTGCATGGTACGGTTCTGTCCTCGAGGCGGCGGCTCCGCTGCGGACTGTGTTGCGTCGGCATCTTCAGTAGCAGTACCTTGCTGCTCTGCTGTAGAGGTAGACTCTTCTTGTTTCAAATCAGCGCTAGAAGAAACTGGAGTTGGCTCGTCTTCTTCAAGATTCGACTGTGCCTCCGTTTCCTCCAATTCCCTCTCCAGCCTCGACTTCTCCCTCAATGCCTCCCAAGCAGCTTCATTCTCTTCTTCCTCATCAGCCTCGGTCGCACTCTCGTACTCCCACTCCTCAGACTGCAGGCTCTCCTCCGAGTCATTCCTCTTTGAGCCATCCTCGTTCAGGATCTCGATCGTTGTGCCCTCAACATCTTCCTCTTCCTCTTCCTCCTCCACGGCTTCTTCAAGCTGCTCGCCGGAAGCAGCGTCGCCGCTCTCCTGATCATCCGCAAGCGCTATCAATTCTTCCTTGCCCAGAGAACTTCTCGTAACAATCCTTCTATTCCCAGGACTCCCTCTGCCTTCCCAATCACTCACGAAAGCCCCAGCTCCGGCCGGCGCATCAACGCGCATCTTCTTGACTGCTTTCACTGGCGTGTCGCCATTGCTTCCGCGATTGCGAATATGGACATTGAAGGGGCCCGTCGGGGCAGCGGTATTGTTGTTCCTCTTCCAAACTTTCCCAACTTTGAACCTCCGTCTCGAGAAGGGCGATTGAGGTTTTCGTTCCCATGCGCGCTGGACTTTTGCGAGTGGGAGGTGAGTCGGCGCAAGGATATCGGCGTCGGCGGAGTTCCATGCCAGTGATGTCCAAGTGGCGGTGGGGGACGAAGAAGACATGTTGTTTACTTCACTCTCATGCACGTCGGCGGTAGAGCTGCTTGCTAGAGATGTTAATTCCTCCATCGCGACAAGCAGAAACACGCGACGCGACCGAAGTGAAGATGTTGGGAGTGGTGGAAGTCGGGTGCGGAAGGTGCGACTCGAATCAAAACAAACCGAGGAGCGGCACAAGCTCAAGCGCGTCAAGGATGTCCACAAAAGCCGGCATCCCGAAACTTACGCGAAAGTCACATGAATGGCTTTCCCGCGGCGAACTTCAACAGCAGCATATGCGATCGTGTGCATCGTAATCGCATTGAGTCTACTACGCATAGCTGGTTGAAGATGGTCGCCGGAAAGACATCTAAAGAGGCGCTCGCTCGCGCAACGACCGCCACCGCATCGCCGAAACTCCCGCCGCTACCCAAACTGCGAGTTCGAAGACCCGATGGAACCAATGCGAACCCGTGTCTCGGTGTAATGAGTAGTATGCTAGGTACGACTATCCTCCGGAAGAAAAAGAAATGATTGAAGAACGGAGCGGGATATAGGGTGAGAAGATGCTGATGGCTACGAAATAGGGTGTTGGGCTTCATCGGGCTACTCAGCAGCGGGATGCGCTGCGCTAGAACAGCAATTGAGAAGTTGTATGGATGCGAGAGTAAGCCAGGACTCTTCGAACAATTGATACATCAGGCATTCCAAGCTGACCTTGCCCCAGAAATCTTCACAAACGAAGAAGAGCACCATCAATCACCACCTTTCACGATTCTACCCTCAAATTGTTGGACCAACGAAGAGGAAGTAGGCTGGCTCACGGAGCCACTATGGTTTATATCGGAAAACGGAAGAGCGGAGACTGAATTGCACGAGAGCGATTGACATGGAGTGGAGAATTGTGATACCATTAGCGGCATTGGGACGGCGTTCAAGGAGAGACATCCAGTCGCTGGGCGGCGAGAAAGGGAAAGGCGGAATATGCACAGGTATATGCTTCTTCAGGCATTGTACACTTTAGTTTTGCGAGAGCTATATCATCTACTATTATACTACGACTGTGGTATCAGTGCGGCGTCTAGCCACCAGCCGCCTTACTTTTCTTTTGTTAACAGTTTCGCTTCATCATCCAGTTCAATAATCCGTCATCTCATGCATCATGCGTCGTTGACCCTCCACAGCTCTACAAGATCGTACCGAAGCCAAAGGTCGTCTTGATGCTTCGGACGTAGTACTCGTCCCAGTTCCTCTTCGTAGGCTCCTCCTGCCCAACTGGCACCCCCTCCCAGTCGACTCTCATGATCGTCACTGCATCGACGTCGTTCTGCTCGAACTTGATCTTCAATGTGCTGTAGTGATTTGCAGGCCATTGGGCGAGCCGCCACTTCTGCTCGATGTATGTCGGCTTGTCGAGCTTGACGTATGAGCCAGAAACATTTCCGCCGAAGATCTCAAATTTACCGCCCTCCTTCGCGCCCTCGAACACTTTCGGTGGCCCTCGAGTGAAGGCAGTAATACGCTGTGGGTCGGTGAATGTCTCGAAGAGCTGCTCGGCAGTCGTTCGGAATTCTTGCTGATCAGAAAGCTTGGTTGTGTTGACGTTCGAAGACGAAGTGTGAGTCTCGCTGCCGGACGCTGACTTCTCGCCAGACTTGTTGACGCCGGAACTGGAATACACTTTGGCCGCAGGGAAGCTGGCCGAAGGATTTTGACCGGCTGCATGCTGCAGGTCTTTTCCGTGTTCCGCAATCAGTGCTGGTGCCAGCTTTTGAAGGTGCTTCCGAATTTGGGGTGTGACATCTTTCCGGATGAGGTCCTTTGCAGGCTCTTTATCAAGTGATGAGGAGTAGATCTCTACCTCAAACTGGGATGACGTGTTAGCATGTAACTCAGGATGCTCGAGGGATATGAGAAACGTACAACGTACTCGTCCTCCTCCGTATCGTGTGCAACCTCTGGTATTGTGATTGTCCCACTGACGTCCTTCGTCCCATCTCGCTCCTCTTTTGTGCCATCGTCATTCTCATGCTCCTCTTTGACAGGAACTTTCCCTGTCCACTCCAACTGCAACCGAACGTCGAAGATTGTTATGACTTTGCCCTTCCGCTGTGATACATCCACGTCTCCGTCCATGCTCAGCACTTTGCTGACCTCCGCATTGACGCCATCCTTCTCCGCCTTGAGGCCGACTAGCTCACTAGACAGATAGTCTTTTGTCCAGGCAGAGACATCCTTGTTCACCCAGTGCCAGTTGTTGGGGTTGTGGAGGACCATGATGAAGGGTTTGCACTGGAAGGGCTAGGATTGTGCCAGTGCAGGTGGAGTATCGGACAGTCGTATTTGCTAGAGTATTGTTAGTGTCTGTTCCACGGAGGAATAGCAATGTCGAATGCATGTAGTGGTATAAGGTGTGAATCAGGAAAAGAGATCTGTGTCTCGTGCAAAGCTAATCCGCAGCAAAAAGAGTACAAGTCTTTCTCGGACTGGTGCCAGCTGGTTGTCTCATCATAACAGGGGAAGTCAAAGGGGATTGTAGCTTACTCACCTTGCAGAATAGGCACGTGTTGGAGGAATAAAAGAGGTGAAGGATGAAGTCGGTCGGTTTATGTGCAGTCGGGAGTCTTCAGCTTCTAGAAGTGCAGAGAAGAAAGACGTGCCTGAGCTCAGGAAGCCGAAACCGAAAGTCTTGGCAGCAATTGCTGAAGTCAACTCTGACCTCCTGCAAGACGGACATCCTTTCCAGGCCGTTGAGGACATCATTTCCAGATTTTGTCCAAAGCTCTCCCCCCAAACTATGCGAACCTCCATGACCCGTACACTCATAGCCGGCGGATCTCACATATGTGAGAGCTCTTCGTTCGATTCTCTTCAGCCCATTCCGTTCATACAGACGAGACAGCGTCGCCAACGCAAAGCCCGCACAGTAACAATTGCCCTTCCAGTGGCGCCCCTATCTTCAATGTGTCTGGCCATAAGAATGTCTCCTCGACTGGTTGCAAGCAGCCTCGCTCGAGAGAGCTCTTACATCGCGAGAGCAGTCGTAGATGCTGAGGCTACTAAGTAAGTGAGGTGAAGTGAAGTGAAGTGAAGCGAAGCGGTTTAACAACGGTGCATGTGAACGATCAGTGGAGGAAGGAACGCATGTGATAAACGCTAGTTAATCCTTGCAGCTTCAAATTGTTGCAGATCAAACGCTCTCCTTCACTTCTCCGCATACCGACGTAGCTATGGACCGGCACTTCAGCACCCTCTCGACAACAACATCGTGCGAGAACACCACCATGGACGTTGAACACCAGGCCCACCAGATTCGCGCCGCATGGCAACAGCGACAGCAACACGTCTCGAAGTTGAAAGGGAAGCCGCGATCCACCCTGACGCCCACCGAACGCACCACAATGCTCGACCAAATCGAGAGCATGGCGTTCGCGCCGCCTGCGCCACTCAACGTGCTGGTTGTCGACGACTCCGTTCCACCGCCGTGCACCAAGCCACTTGATAGGCTTTCCCTTACACATATCGCGGATCTCGCCATTGAGACCATTCATGATGACCGCATGATCATGATCCGGCGGATAAGCCGGGTCGCCACCAGCGCCGTCGGTGCGACTCTCGTCGTGGAGGACATCGACCAAGGCACCCTGGAGTACCTCATGCTCACAGGATTCAATTTTCCAGGAGAGAGCGCCATCCCACCAGATTGCCCAATCGCGGTGAAGCAGCCTTACCTCAGCGTTTCTGCGAACGGGAGCACACGGCTCACTGTAGCGCATCCTTCCGATCTAGTCACTCTCCCTCCGCCGAAGATTGAGGCACCACGGCAGCTAATGGCTCTCCCACACGCTCAAAATGGCGTTGCTGCGGTGAGAGACTTCGAGGTAATTATTCAACACCTCTCTCGAGAACAGCCACGAGTGAGCGACGATCACCTCAATTGTCTCCAGAAAGTCGAGGAACGGCCAAGCCACGGACGAGGCAATGGGCTGTTTGCAAAGGAGAGCATCAAGATGGGAGACCTCGTCCTCTGCGAGAAAGCCATCTACACCCTGTTCAACCACGAGGAGGGCGCTTATAAGGCACTGAAGTACGACACAAAGCGCAACATGATGACGCAAGACCCTCTCGGCGCACCATACAAAGGCCTCGTCAAGCAGCTTCTGAAACAGCCAGAGCTCGTTCCAAAAGTATCAAAGCTCCATTCCGGCACTCGTCCGGCACCATGCGATCCGGAGACGATGGTTGATGGGGAGCCAGTGATCGACAGCCTGCACATCCACGAGATTTGGCAAATGAACGCCATGTCCTGCTCGACTCCCGTCGCTCCTGACCAAGAGGCTTTTCCGTTCCGATACGTCTCTGAGACAGATTCTGGTTCTGGATTGTGGGTTCAGACATCCTTCGCCAACCATTCTTGCCTCCCGAATGCGGAGAAGAGCATTCTGGGCGATCTACTGGTGCTCCGCGCTCGCAAAGACATCGCCAAGGACGAGGAGATTACCATCTCGTACGCACAGATTGACGAAAAAGCCGAGAAAGAGCGACTCTTCGCTCGCACATGGGGCTTCAAGTGTGACTGTCTGATGTGCGCTGCAGAAGCACAGGACTCGCCAGCCATCGTGGAGAAGCGCCAATCTCTCCGCACTAAGCTGCTGGAGCCTCTCCCAGAGGAACTGTCCTCTGAAATCGCAGAGAGTGCTGCACAGCTATACAACGACATTGTAGCAACCTACGAGAGCAAGCATTGGGATAACTTGCCACACACGACCGCAGCTGAGGCCTGTTCTCGTCTGTACCTCATCTTTCTAAACATGCGGGAGTACGACAAGGCGGAGGCAGCGCTCTTCAAGCTCCTCAGAGAAATGGGGATGGATCTGGAAGTGGGCGGGGACGAGGAGGTGTCTCTCCCCGACGCTGACTGGCACCTTGACGACGCAACGGTAGTCAATATCATGGTCTTGGCTGATTTTCGGAGAAAGATGCGTTCTGAGAAGGCAGCTGAGAAGCTGGAAGATCTGGCGAAGCGATTCTACTTGGTTCTGAATGGTACGATGACGGGTTTCGAGAAGGTGGTAGTTCCTCACATCTAGAGCCTCTCGACTAGGAACAGAGTTGCTCAGCTCTCCAAGGGGGCTCCAAACGGCTGTCAGTCGATAGAGAGACCGAGAGAGCAAAGGCAGCTGCTTAATGTACACTAGCCATGACTTGCTCCATCCAGGGATACACAGATCCATTAGCTGGCGGATAGCCCATATGAAGCAGTCCAGTGAAGAATCTCGCTTCCTTCGGTGTCCCATATTCCATCATCAACATACTATCCTCAATCGGCATGAGTCCATCATGCGTTCCATTGATCAGCAGCAAGCGACAGCTGGGCTTCTCAACAATCCCCAGCTCCACCAGAGAAAAGTCCTTCTGAGCGTTCTCCAAAAACTCTTCCTCCGTCTTGTATCCAAACTTCTCAGTCAAAGCTGGAAGAGCCGTCCAAGGATACTCGTGATCCTTTGCTTTCTCAAGCCACGCCCTGCTGAAGAAATGATGTGTCCCAGCACCTTGCCCTACAGATCCTGCTAATCGGTTTGCGTGAGTATGTGCGGCACGAATCGCATTGTGACCACCTGCTGAAAGACCCCAGGCAATGATCCTCTTCATGTCGAAATGTCCTTGCTTCTCCATCCAGTCCAGGACGGATGTCCAGACTCTGTCTACTGCTTCGGGGTCGCGGCGATCGGCTGGACAGTCTGCGGTGCCTGTTAAGCTCGTTAGCATCCCAAACCCAACATAGGCATTTCTCGTGACCTACCAGGTATATCCGCAATAACACTCGCCCATCCCCTCTTCAAAAACTCATCGCTCCGCACCGTATTATCCGGTCGATGTCCATCCAACCCGCACATCAGCAGCACAGCCGGTACCGGCTTCTCCTTACTCGCGGACTTCGGCAATCTGATGTATAACGGTACGGTCTTGCCCTCATCCTTCGCTGTACCCGCCGCGTGTGGGATCTCTACATCTTCAATCGGACATTCGAATAGCTTCGCTGCTTTTATGTAGGCATCTTTCTGATCTTGATAGACTTTCCTCTTCAAATCGGAATTTATATATGGAAATCTGGCGATTCGGTAGACCGCACAGGCTCGAAGGTACAGATCGATCGCATCTTTCTTATCCCCCTCTTTAGCTTTCGCATCTGCTTTCTTCACGAGCTCTTCTGCGATAGGGATAAATTCCTGTGTATAAGGATCGGTGTATCCATCATGGATGTCCTTCTTGATGAGCGTCTCGAAGATCGGGGCGAAGTCTTCGTACTTTCCGTCGTGGAAGGGGTAGAGGCTTCGTTCGCAGGGGAATTTCCATTTCTTGAACCAGAGGTTGGACATGGAGCCCAGATGTGGGTAGACTTGGTCGAACTTGTCGCCGAGGATCCAGCGGGAGCCGGTGCGTGGGTCGGTCATTTTGGATGTATGTCTAAGTCCTGCTGTTCTGTAAGGATACGGGGCTGGATATTGTACGAGACTGAGAGCGAGATGAATGAGAGAGTGAGGAGAGGAAGTCGTTCAAGAAGTCGGCTCCTCTATACGTATATCCTACCAAATATAGCGGTGTGATCCACAGACCATCTTCAGCCCCTCCATCCAATGGCAGACGTAACAATCTGACTGCATCTTGCTTCAAGAGGAGGACGCTGTCATGAAGCTCCCCGCCAGCCGGATGCCCTGCAGTAGCGGCCGATGTTGCATCGGACTTTTGTGCGGAGAGTCTCGGCCTCGCAAGGTCTTCCAAGTCAAGTATACCAATGGCTGGCAGTGCAACTGTGGGAACAGAAGATGAGGGAAAAGGGCGCGTGCGAAAGTAGTAGCCGTTGAGTGGAAGGGAGGAGGTGAAGGCATTTGACATTCACTTGCGAGGTTGTCGCTGTCTTGGCAAAGCTTTGACTGTGGCACGGGCCACTGACGCACCAGGTTGCTTCGCGTTCGAAGCGCGCATGGGCCAACAACAACATCACATCTGCAGTGCCACATTCGAACGCCCCCTGCCTCTTATTCACATACCCGTTGGCCTCACTGCCATGAGGCGCTCTACTGTCGCGCCACAATCATCTTCTCAATGCCTGCCACCACCTCCGACACATCTCCAAAATCTTCGTTGAGACATCCCGTGAGTAGATCTTGAACGTCGTCATCAACCAGTCCCGACCCCACGAGTTCACACCAGATTTTTTTCGTAGCTCGTGGCCTACTCATGAGCTTCAGAGGATCGCCGCGGTATCTCTCTGGAAGGCCACCATTTGCTTCGCCCAGCCTCAGACCCGTGTTCTCGAAGATTTCGCAGATACGATCTGCCTCGCCTGATTGCGCTCCAGGACCTGGAATCACGAGGGGCGTCCATAGCATCACCTCCAGCATGCTGACTCCGAGACTGTATACGTCGTGCTTTGGCTGATAGACAGTTTCTGCATACTTTCCTTGCCGTTCGGGATGCTGGTACAATGCCTTCTGCCAAGAGTCTTCACCAAGCTGCGTAGTAGCACCAGAGTGCTCACGAATATACGTCCAGTCCTGGAGATATACGCTATGTTCTGGACCCTGACACCCGCAGCTTGACAGCACCAGCATCGCTCGCGGACGAAGAGACTTGTGGACGAGGCCTAGCGAATGCACGCTTGATAGTGCTTGAGCCGTGCTCAGACAGAGCCTCAAACGGTCTAGCACGCGTGGTAGCGGCCTTGAGAAAATGAAGTGCGCCAGACTTTCTCGGACTGAACCTTTTGGCAGCTCGATGATGAGCTGGAAAATTTTGGTGCCATCTGACTCGTTGTATGGAGGTTGCCTGTAGCCAAGGACTGGCAAAATGCCCTTCCGGCCGGCAAGATTGGCTCTGTTCAACACTGAGCACAGATACCGAACGTCATTTTCCCTGCCTTTCTTTTCAAGAATGAATTCACCCTCGACTCGATTTCGATCCTGGAAATAATTACCGGTGGCTATAAGGATATCAGATCTCGCCAATTGCTGACCAGGCCGGTTGTCGTCCGTCTCATGTTGCAATTTGAAGGTATCTGATGTCCAGAAATACGAGGATTGCGTTGCTTTGAACGTTTGCAGCTGCAGGCAGAGGTCTTTGAGCTTGTCGCACGACACTTTGAGCGATGAGTTGAGTTTTGTCAGCTGGTGCTGGCTTCCTTTCCCTCTCCAAAGAGCGTACACCAGTCTACCCTTGAGGGTGTCTTCATGAACGCTTTCTAGGCCTTCTTGAGTTAGGCTTAGCTCATCGCTAAGATTTATCAGGGACCTATCCAGCTGATCTCTAATACGCGCCGGCACGATGCGGTCTCTTGATGCGCTTTTGAGAGCCTCGAGACCGAAGAATAAGGGCCCTTCCTTGATGTCAAGTGCTCGCTCGCGAAGACTTCAAGCCAGGTCAGCGAACTCAGTTCACGGTATTGCGATTGGGAAGAATACCTGTTCACGGATTTATCAACCGTCCTGAACGCCTCGATTCTCTCATACACTGCCACGCCTCCCCTGACGATAACATCAATCAGTCCAGGCACTGCCAGTGCTACATCCAGACCTGCCATCTTTCTGCTCTTCGGATCTGTAACACTTGACGCGAGATCAAGACGCCTGACCGACGAAGCTTGGATGTGCGGCCTCTTCACATCGGCGCCATTGTGGGCATCTGTGCATTAGCGTTGTGTAACAATGCTCAGCCACGGCGGTCTCAGCCTTGCGTGCCTCTGGTCCTCGAGACCTTCCCTTCTTCATGCCACAAGCTATGCGTATCTACGGTCTTTTCACAAATTCGAGCGAGGACGACTTTCAACTATGAGTTCCGGAAAGGCGCAGCCTGATTGGACGTCACAGCCAATGAAGCCCACGTACGAATGGCAAGATACTTCCCAGGATCTCGCACACACTGGCAACCAAGCAACGCGCATTTCATTTGCAAGGAGGAGGGTACGGAAACCTGGCGCGAAGACTGAGCCAGAACTGTACGTATGCAAGTGGTACAAAACAGCCGACGTCAAATTGCACAGTATCGGCGGTCCCAAGTACATTCACAGCGAGTACATGACACTTTCCAACCTGCGTCATGAGAACATCGTCCGCTACGTTGATTTTTGCTACGAAGCCAAAGGTGCAAGGCTCGCCCGCCTATATCTCGAGTACTGTCCCGGCGGTGACTTGAGCCACTACGAGGAACAGTCAGGCAAGCGGCTGAGCGCTTTTGAAACTGCTCAGGTGTTCCTCCAAATCGGACAGGCGTTGCTATATCTCCACCATGGAGTTCACAAATACCAGCAGTATCTCAGCCTTGCTCACCTACCAGCTGTCACAACCAAAAAATGGCAACCCGTATTGCATCGCGATATCAAGCCTGCAAACAGTAAGGTCGGCTACGTCAACCAGCAGTACTATAGCTGATGCAGCTTGCAGTCTTCATTTTGCGTCGGGAGCGCGACGAAATTCATGTCAAATTGGGAGATTTTGGCATTGCTAAATTCGAGATCGATGGCACAGACACCTATGTTGGGAGTCAGGAGTACCTAGCACCTGTGAGCACATGACTCTCTTCGTGTTTCAATGTTGAGTGCAAGCTGAGCTGACTGGCGAAAAAGGAGCAGCATAGAATAACCTCGCCGAGGCGGACGACGACGAAGAGCGATATTTGGGCGCTTGGCGGTAAATGAATCATATGTGTGATAAAGATCAAATGCTAATGATCTACGACAGAGACTGTCAGGAGGCTTCACAGTCCGAGTAGTACAGCACTTCCCAGCAACGAAAAGAATTCGGAGGTACCGGCGCTAGAAGACTGCGTGAGCCGACTGCTGCCCAAATGTCTGGAAGAAGATGACGATAAAAGGCCTAGTGCAGCTGCAGTCATTGAAGAGCTGGAGCCGTGTACTCACACAAGCCGTGAAGCAAACCCTGACATGCTCTCAACTGTTATCACCAACATCATCGCTTGGGACACCAAGTCCAAATCGAAAAGCAACAAGCGTGGACTAGAAGATGAGGTACAGCTTTGCGACAGATTAATGGAGGCTGGACTGAAGCCTGTTGAAAGATCATTGCAGGCTGCCGTTGACTTTGTCCAGATCGACCACGTCGCAGCACCTCGCCCTTTCTGGAAGGTGTCAAATGTGGAGCAGCTTGTGGCTACGCTTCGCAGACATGTCCCTGATGCAGTATCGCAATACGAAGAGAGACTGCGAATCGAGAAGGCGTTGAAAATAGCCGAGAGGCAGAGGCAACTCCAGGCAGCGGAAGATGCGCTGCGAGCTCAAGCGCAAGAGCGCCAACGTATCAAAGAGGCCTTGACATTGCCAAAATCACCGTCTGCGCATTCCTCTGCATCGACAACACCTCAACTTACCGATTCAGCACGTGAACGTCGAGTCATGGCAACTGCGGACGCATTCAAGCAATTTGCGAATAGCGAGAAACTTAGGATTCGAGCAGCACAAAAAGCAATGCGGGTGAATATGAGACAGGACAAGGAAAGCAAGCTCAACGATCTCAAAAAGTTTGCTCAGAGCTTCAAATTGAAGTCGCGAATCCCTGACGATTTGGTGCCAATACTTGCCAAGGATCGCGAGAAGCAAGAGCGTATTCAGAAGCTGGCGGAGATGCAAGCCAGAGGAGAAGAACCCGCCCCAGTGGGCAGCTCGGTCGACCGCGGTCACGATCGACTTGTACCCACCGAGCCCGCGCCCCATGATCCCATACAAGAGACCCAGAAGAAACTACCATCGGAAGATGTCCTACAGTCACAAGCTTTGCAGAAGGATGACCCTCTCGTAGTAGACAACGAGGGCGTGGAAGGGAAGTCTGTGGGTACTGAGAGTGTACCGCCAGTGTCTGCAAGAGTCTCGTACGCTCAGGCTGCAAAGAACGTGACTAAGAACGGTTACGCAAAAAGGATGGCAGTGAAAGCTTGATAGACGCTGCGGAAAAATGCAGCAGGATGCCAGGGCGAAAGCTGTCGCTCTATGTTCTTTGGCGTTGTAGTATCGATGGAAGGCCGGGCATTGCAGTACTGGTGTCATGGCGCAAGAGTCTTTTTTTTTTTTTTTGAAAAGCTTTCGACCCTACCTTTAGCCACTCCAAATGCAGCGAGATCGAAACAAGTCTTTCTTAGGTGTGAAGGTGGATTTCCCAATTCATTGGCAAAGTCATTGATGCCCGGGCTACATGAAGTGAAAGCGTCACTGCTATTACTGACAATGCAAGCTGCCGTAGCATCGATGAGCGGGCACATAGTGTTTACCGAACGTTGCAAGGCTATCGACAGATAGCATCGACACTTGCTATGCTCAGACTTTCAGCGACTTGATCTCCATTCGCAAAGCGCAGCATCGTCCCATTTGCTTCCACAGCAGGCACCCAGCCCAACTTTTTCGGTCCATCAAACGGATCCTTCATGAAAGCCAACACGAGATCCTGCATCTTCCAGCTAGTCTGGAACTCCATCTCTGTAGAGCCACCCAGATTCTCTAAGCCGCCTGAGCCCTGCCCATTGTCGTAGTCCTGATGCGTGCCGAATAGCATAGGCAGATCCGAGCCATGGTACGCCTTCAGCCAATCCACTGGACTGACATTTGCAAAGTCGCCGGAGTATAGATAGCGGTAGGTCGTCAGGCCTACTTTGTTCCGGAGAGCAGTTGTTTGGGCGGCGGGACACAAGAAAGCTATATCCGTGTACAGATTCGCCAATGTCTGGTTGGGCGCAGCATCACTTGACGAGATCAGAGTGACGCCCTCGTTTCCGCAGGTTGACACGATCGCAGGTCGTTTCGAAATCTTGCCCTGCGCATAGCGATCAGTGTAATTTGAGAAGACTACTTTGTCATCTGCGATGGGAATGAAGTTCAAGGTCCCGCCAGTAGCTGTGTCCTGTATGAGCACGTTTGTGATGTTCTCAAAGGGGACTTTGCGCATGCAGTCGAGCTCTGCGGTTCCGTTGTTGGGATAGTCACAGTCAAGGCTGCGAGCCACGTAGGAGAAGTTTGTATGGATCTTCGGCGCGAGAGCAGCCCCGAGAAAAACAGTGCCAGACTCCATGAAGAAGCCGCTCGCAATGGGGTCGTCGGGGTAAGCGAAGTTCTGGATGTCAGATGAGGTAGCGCCTGCCGACTGCCCCCATAGAGTGATTCGGGATGCTGCAGCAATTGTCAACCAGGTCAAATATGAATCTCCCGTGGAGAGTACGTACGATCTCCTCCAAAGGCTTCAATGTTGTCTCTCACCCATTCCAATGCCATTCTTTGATCCAGAGTGCCGAGGTTCTGCGACTCCAATCCAGCGGCATTTGGAAAGCCAAAGATGTTGAGACGGTATTGCGGCGTTACCACGATGTGCGACTGCGTTTTCTGCACCCAATTATTTGGTAGCTGGTAATTCGTTTTACCGCCTGACGAGAAACCGCCGCCGTGCAAGAAGACAATGACAGGTAGCCTGTTTGCTTCGGTTGGCGTCCAGATGCTCAAAGCCAGACAATCTTCAGAAATCGGACCATAGTTGAGAGCTTCTGGTACGTGGTTCTTGAAGACCTGCGGCACATTCTTGCGATCTTGTGGGCAGGAGGCCGGATACTGCGTTGCATCGAAGACGTGGGTGCCGTTGTTGCTCAGCCGCTGGGGTGGAAGCCATCGAAGACTTTCGGTCGGTGACCTGGCATAGGGGATGCCAAGGAACTCTCGAACGTCTGTTGCTGTGGCATTGATCAAGCCGCGATATATCCCGCTGGGGGCATGGATCGTGAGAGGAGCGGAGGCAGATTGCAGTGTGCTGTTGTATGCTAAAGCCAGGATAGCCTGAGCGAAGCAGAGAGAGAACGAACAGAGTCGCATATTGCCAATCTAGAGCTGCCGACTGTCTTTCGTATGATTGGGAGACGATCTGATATATGCCTACCTGGCTGTCATTCTGGCTACGAATTCCAATGGGCAGCTTCATGTAACACGACAGACGAAGGACCGTCGTACCCCAGCGGGATCGTGGAGCCTCGCATCGCTTCTACTGCAGCCGCTCGTACAAGCCATGACTGCATCCTGCTCATATAAGGCAATTGCCATGAGGCTGAGCAGCCGCGAAATGCGACGCGCAAGCTCGCTTCGATGGATGTCCTGATGTTTGATTGCGCCTGCTCGCATCTTGAGTCTCGACGTCCAAAAACGAGCTGGCCGGACACTTTTGAAGGATTGCGGACCTGCATTAGTCCGCATCTAGAATCTATCGCGAACATTAGCCGATCGCGAAGATGCACTGGTGTCGTTTGACCGGGCATGATGTTTATAGAATCCACAGGGAAAACGTTGGGTGAGTGATTGAGCAAAGAGTGAGCAGCGTGTGAGACACGACGACGAAGGTCAATGGCTGGGCTTAAGAGCCTCAGGCCAGAAAGCTTGGCGCGGCTGCTTCCTCTGACTTGGACCCCGACAATGATGTCTCTCCCTTCAACTCTCCTACTATATTCACACACTTCCATTCATTTATCGGCCCAGCCAAATGCCAATTCTGGTCATGAATCGGAACTACTTCGAGCAATAATGTCATCGACGACAGTCTGTGCGATACCATCCAGAGCTCCTCGACGTCTTCTGCAAGATTGAGATGGCATCTGGCCAGCGCACATAAGAGCCTCGAATGCTCAAGCTGAGACCGGCAATCTGAAGAGACTGTGTTCGAATCGCAGAGTTTGAAGACGACGGGAATGGGCCATACACTCCAATCCGCTATCCATCCGCTGAGGTGACGCAACTGGTTCATCATGTTGGTGGACTTGCAGTGACGTTCATAGTACAAGGGTAGGTACTTCTAGGTACAGAATATCCGCGTGCACGACTTGGTCGCTCTCAGGTAGGACACTTACATGCAACTTGTAACATGAAAGCCATAGCGGTACAGAAATATGGAGCGGTCGACAACTTGGTCGGCCTGGAAGTTCCCAAGCCGACAGAGCTAGGCGAGAACGACCTCTTGATTCAGTAAGCTACCATCAGTAAGCACACATCGGACGACCAATCTGACCATCTGCAGAGTTGAAGCATGCTCCGTCAACCCCGTCGATACCAAAGTCCGCGCCGGGACGTACGATGATTACCCAGACTTCTACGATCGAACGCCCTCTTTCCCGCACATCCTTGGTTTCGACGGGGCAGGAATCATTGCAGACAAGGGCGATCAAGTGCACATTTTCCAAGTCGGCGAGGAGATCTTCTACTCCGGCAGTCCGATCAGGCAAGGCTCAAATGCAGAATACCAGCTGGTGGACAGCAGGAGCGTGGCACGGAAGCCGAAGACTCTGAGTCCGGTGCAAGCTGCCAGCATGCCTTTGACCTGGATCACGGCTTGGGAAGCATTGGTCGAAAGGCTGGGTATCCAGAAGGGCGAGAATTCAGGCATACTCATTGTGAATGGGGCAGGTGGTGTGGGCTCCGTCGCATCACAAATCGCTCGATTTGTGCTCCAGCTACCTGTCGTAGTGACAACAACATCAAGAGACGAGACGACAGCTTGGAGCAAGGAAATGGGCGCCACACATACAGTCAATCACCGTGAGGATGTCGTGAAGCAGGTGAAAGACCTCAACTTGGATCCGCCGATCAGGTACGTCTTCATTACCCACACACCTGCATCGAAGTATATCAAGGATTCAGCCGCAATGTGCGCGCCCTTCGGAAAAGTCTGCAGCATCGTGCAGGACCAGGAGATTCCCATGTATGGCACAGAATGGATGGCGAAGTCATTGACCTACGTCTGGTGCGTGCTGGGCACGAAGCCATATTACGGCATTGAGCCAGAGTCGCATGGAAAGATCTTGGAGCAGCTAGCTCACTGGGTGGATGTCGGTGTCATCAAATGCCATCATACAATCACCTTACCGTTGAGTGTAGATGGAATCCGGAAAGCGCATGAACAGATTGAGTCTGCGGGCGTCAAAGGCAAGATTGCTCTCTCTGTAGATGCAGAAGGGTTTGATTCGAAGCACGCTTTCTCGTAGAATCACCAAATAAACAGCACTCCGGCACTCCACTTTGAGATGCGGTATTAAGGTTTCGATCAGCGATCCTTCCATCTTCGAACCTCGCAATACGAATGAGCGGTGGCAAGCCCACTCCGCGCAAAGAATGACAGGTCTGTACTTGAGTGCTGCAAGATGGGCGAGAAAGAGATGGTGAAGGGAACAGCGCCTGCCATCCGACCCTTCCTCCTTTCTACTTCGGATGACGAATTGACCGACCTCTTCTACCGCCTCGAAAATGTGCGCTGGCCAAGTAGAGAAACGACATCGGACTGGTCGCAAGGAGTGCCATTGAAAGAAGCAAAAGAGATACGTTCCGCCTGGATGAACGATTACTCCTGGGGAGATTGCGAAGAGTGGCTCCACAGCTACCCACAATTCCTGTTCACGGATCGCACTACCGAAGAGGACCTGGACATCCACTTCCTCCATATCAAATCGCAGCATGCAGACGCCACGCCAATGCTTATGATACACGGATGGCCGGGAAGCGTGCTGGAATTCAGACACGCTATTGAGCCTCTGGTGAACCCAACAGCCCACCGTGGGAAAGCAGAAGATGCATTTCATCTAGTGATACCTTCTCTCCCTGGCTACGGCTGGTCATCTAAGCCTACCCTCACAGGTGTCAACCATCTTATCATGGGCAAGATCTTTGCCTCTCTCATGCACGCCCTCGGATACACACGATGGATAGCGCAAGGCGGCGACTGGGGCGCAGACATCGTCGCCAAAATGGCCAGCACTGCGAATGGCAACATACCTCCTGCAGGTCTGCTCGGCGTACACATGAATACAGCCTTCTTCGATTCAACCAAGGAGATCTCCACGACGATAGCGCATGGCCAAGAACCTACCGCGGATGAACTCAAAGCCCAAAAGAAGCAGCAATACTTCGAAACAAGCGAATACGGATACTTCCTCCAACAATCAACTCGTCCTCAAACAACCGGCTATGCTCTCGCCGACTCACCCATGTCGCTCGCAACCTGGATATACGAGAAACTGTTTCTCTGGTCTCAACACTCCGGCCGCCTAGAGCCCAGCCACGAAGCCCGCGGATCAGGCGAACGCTCTTTCCACGACGTCATCCCGCTCCACGAATGTCTGGACAATATCATGGTCTATTGGCTCTCCAAAACCGGTGCGAGCTCTGTGAGGTTGTACTGGGAGGACGACGATAATACGGCCCTGCCTATCGACATACCTGTGGGTGTGAGCGTGTTTCCTGGAGATCAGACGAGTGCGCCGAGGAAATGGGGAGAGCGGTATTACAGAAAGTTGGTTTGGTGGAGGGAGGTGGGTGTTGGGGGCCATTTTGCTGCGTGGGAGGTTCCGGGGGTGTTTGTGAGGGAGATTAGGGGGTGGAAGAAGGCGGTTATGGAGGAGGTTGGGAGAGTTGGGGAGGGAGCATAGCAAGTAATGCTGTATGAGATGCGTGCTGGCTCTGTCCGAGTGGATGTTTGCAACTGAAAGGATTTGTCGGAGCATGACCCGCGTCGCGGGTGTTTCTGAGCCTGTGGCGATTTGATTGCGGACGATGCTCCGACAGCATATGGAGTGGCTTGTCAGGTACACACTCTCCCCTGCGTGAACGGGATATGACGCATGCCACTGCATATCGACTTACCAAACCTTGGGAACCTGTAGCAGACGATGTTCTGCATTGTCACCCTATCAACTTACCGACCTTTTGGGACCTGCAGCAGAGCTTTAGCAACTCATATACCTTGACGCCACACGGACTCATCGCCGAAGGTACTCAAAACATCGTCGATGCTAGCGCCGACGATTCTGGTACATGAGACAGTGCTACATGTAGTCGTTTTGGTCTACCTTTCGTAGAGAAGTCATGCGTGTTCCAATTTAGGCCAGTCTTTTGTACTCAATACGAGCGCTGAGAGGTATGCTCTTGACTTCGAACAGCTGATCAAGGAAGTAGAGATTGATGTGAATGCTCCTGTACAGCGTGAGTTTCAAGTTCGGCTTTCTCGCTGACGGGAGAGGAGCTGGGATCCATGATTCGGATGATCACGTCTATCCGTGCGGTTTGATAATGTATTCCTCGTCAGGTCTCCTGTTGACCGAAAGAAGTCCGGAGAAACGACTGATCAGCCTTGAGTCTGGGACTGGTCCCTGTACCATGATCGAGGCACGTTGTCTCTCATGATTTCGTGTTCATTTCGAGCGTCCGAGAAGAAGACACGGCGTGTTTTGTGAGGTGTATGTTGGTGTACTCCCACGCCTCCCAAAATCTCGAGACGCGTCGCGCGTAGAGCGGTTTCGTCATCGACCAGGGTCCGAGTACGCGCCTTTCAATGTTGTTATTAGCAAGGAACGACGACACCTTTTTGACTTCATGTTGTCTTCTCCTCACATTTCTGACCTCCTTCACGATACCATCTATCAGTGGTGGAAAGCGAACAGTAACCGTCGTGCTCTGTTATCTCATCGGATCTTGGAGGATTTCACCCCTGCTGTGCCTCAATTCGGGTGCCTGAAACCAAAACACAAGGAAGGTATAAACAACCCATCTTTTAATACAATATCCAGTCTCCTCTTCCTCTGCTACTATCCCCTCAAGAAGAAAAGCATAACGGTCAATACGCTCCCCGAACCCGACTCTTACCCTGGCCATGGCAACGAATCCAATCGCATTCCAATCTACATCCCGCCTCATGGCGCTCCCGCGAGAACTCCGCGACCTCATCTACGAATTCGCCCTCTCCCCCGGCGGCGGCGCCCTCTGCCTAACATCCTCCCCCTCAAAACGCAAAGCAACCTACCCTATCATCTCCCCCGCCCTCCTCAGAACTTGTCAACAAATCCACTCCGAAGCAGGCCACCTCATCCTCATCAACGAAATAACCATCGTCCTCGATGCTCATGATACCTGCTGGCCAGCCATATCCGAGAACCGCCTACCCCAACGCACCCTCCAAACCCTCAAACATATCTGTCTAATCTTCGACTGCACCGCAAATTTCGCAGCCTCCTACACCGATGTAGATTTCACATCCCTCTCCGCTTTGACATCCCTCCTCTCCGCCCGCCTCATCTTCCTCTACGATTCCTCCCTCATTTCTCCAACCATCCAATCCACCCGCCTGCACCACCTCCTACACGAAATCCTATCCTACCTCCCCTCAACCACTCACCTCTACACATCCCTCTCCCTCGTGTCACAACCCTACCAATCCCACTTCATCTCCCGCCTCATATCCATGCGACAAGGCGGGATCCGGAATCTGGATATATTCAATCCGAATCCTGCGAATATGGCGAGGCCTGTGAGGAGGGATATGCGACTCAGTAATTTCGGGGTTGAGGAGGAAAAGACAGAGGATAGTGTGAAGATGGTGGATGCAGAAGTAGTGGAGGCGATGATTAAGTTGGTTGGGGAGGAGGAGAAAGGGCTGAGAGGGTCGAGGAGTGGAGGGATTGCAGATGTTTTTGCAGAGTATCGGTATTGAGAACGAAAAAGGGGCAAGGGAGGGAAGATGGCTGTGACAGAAGGAGAGTTGGCTGAGTTACAGACAGACTGGGACGATTCAATCATTCATGCGATGATTCTGATACGGAGGCTTCTATGGTGTATAAAACAAGGCTCGCCCACAGTGGCAAAACGCTGGATCGTGCTTGTCCGCCTCTTGTTGTACGCCGCAACGCCTCGCTAACCAACGCCCGCTATTGATGCTCATGTTGACGAAGGAACCTCAGTCCCTCAATCAAATTCAATAAGAAGCTCCTCCTGCTCCTCCTTCTTCTCCTTCTTCTCCTCGACAGGCTCCTCATCGCCCGAAACACGCAGCGTCGCCTTGAATTTGCGCCGAACGCAACCCTGGACCTTATCCGAGCTGTCGGTGTCTCCAGCGCCATCAAGACCGAAGTTCGACTTCTTCGTCTTGTTGGTGACCTCCTTGACCTCAATCTCCTCCAAGCTACCACCGCGACGCTCCTCCTCCTTTGGTCGCTGAGAGAACGGCACGTAGTCGGCGATCTCCTGCTTCTTGCGAGCCTCTTCAGCGACAGCCCAATCATTCCAACCACCGGTGGAGCGAGATTCGGAGCTGGAGTGAGACGGCGGACCCTTGATGAGCTTGGACGGAGAGCCTTTGACCGCGTTGGTGAAGTCGGCCTCGCTTGAGGAAGGTGGCATGGAGTTGCACTTGGTGCAGTTGACCTCCTCGTGCGGAAATGGGTGGCACGTCAGGGGACAATCGTGCTTGCACGGCAGCTTACCGCCGCACTTCGCTTCGCAGCCACCAATGGTCTTCATCCAGTCATCAGGTTCCCTAATGCCCACTGTAGCCTTGTGCTTCTCGCACTTGAGATTGATGACCTCGACGAGGCGCACTGGCTCAATTCGCGGACGCTCCGCCTCGTACTTTCCCCGGCCGGCGAAGGTCTGAATCACCATGGTCCAAGTCTTCTTCTTGCCCCTCTTGTCGGACTTTGAGATTCCGTCATAGATTGTCTTCTTCTTCTTCTTGATTTTGGCATAGATTTCCTCGGTGTTGTGAAGAAGCATGCCATTGCCGAAGATGTAGAAGCCGCACTTGGCTCGCGACAGAGCAACACAAACACGATTCTCAACGCCTAGGAAGCCAATTTGGTTCTTGTCGTTCGAACGTGCAAGGCTCAAGATGACGACCTTGTTCTCCTCGCCCTGGTACGAATCGACAGTTACCACGTTGAACGTTCTACCTCCAAGCTCGACGCAAGAACGGAGCTCTTTGAGAGTTCGCTTGCGCTGGCCATTGTAGAATGTCAAGACCGTGATATCTTCGGTGTCCAGGCCGTTGTAGACGAGATACTGGACAAAGCCGACGATCATGTTAGCCTCCATCGGGTTGAACACGCTCATCATGTCATCGCGCTGCTCAGCCCACTGGTGGGTAAAGAAGAATGAGTTGATTCCACTCATGCCAGCAACATCTGGACGGTGTGCTTTATCTCCAACGGAAGGATGATCAGTAATGAGGTCTCCGTAGATTGGGTACAGGATGCGTCGAATCTCTGGGATCATGCGCCGCTGCTGGCAGAGCGTGCTGAACTCAACGCTGTTGTTGACCATGCGCTCAAAAAGAGAGACGTTGAGGAACCAAGGCTCGTCTTCATGCCCGCTGACGTGCGTGTGAGGACGGAGCTGCTGGTGGTCTCCTACAAGGATTAGGTGCTGCACTGAAGGCATGCACGCAACGGTGACTGGCGCTTCCAAAGTCTCCGCGGCTTCTTCGATGAGGACGACCTTCGGCTGGAGAGCAGAGAGAAGTCCACGGTACTTGCTCAGACCGGTGGTAGTCATGCCAATGATCTTTTGTCGCTTCAGGATTGGCTCGTCGCGCTCCCAGCCGCCAATGCGACGCTTGACAGCCTCCTCATTGTACTCCTTGGCTTTCTCACGAAATGCAACGAGGATGTGGTTCTTCATCTCTGCCTGCAGATAGCGGTAGACGGCAGGCCTGTGTGCTTCCGGAATCTTCCACATGTCCTGCTGCTTCAGGATCTCCTTTGCCTTGTGGTCGGCACCTGGCACCTTGCGGCAGGTGTAGTTGTCGGCGATCGCGAGGGTTGGGCCAAACAGCTTTTCAAGGTTCTCTTCCTCGTCCTTAGTGCCGTTCTCTGCCTCGATCTCTCTCAGCTGTTCGAACTCCAAGTCCGCCTCCTCAAAGTCGAAGCCAAACTCTTCTGCCTCCTGTTTGTCCCGGACAGTAATGAGTTTGTCGCTGAGCCACACCATGAAAGGGGAGCGGGCTTCGATGGGATGTGTCTTCTTTTCTTGAACCCATTTAGAAGCCCCAGACTGAAGTGAGTTAGCCTGAGCTTCGGTGAGGATGCCAAAGTCCGCTAGCACACGGTGGTCAATTGGCTTTCCGGTTGGCTTGAGCGGCGTGAGGAGGACAGCAAGCTCCGTCTGCATGTTCTGCATCTTCTTCTTTGCCCAGCCTGTCATACATCCTGCGGGTGGGTTCTCGGATGTCTTCTTGCGAACTTCATATAGCGTGCGTTTCTTGATAATATCGCGATCCTTGCTCATCCCGCCTAGGCGAACGAAGTCAGGCTCGAACTGTGCTACATGCCGGAGGAACTGGTCGATAGCGTGGTTCGTCTGGCAAGCGATGATGATTGGTGGATCGTCATCCTTTCGGTTCTCGAGCATGACCTTGACAGCCTGTACAGACACATGCGTCTTTCCGGTACCGGGAGGGCCTTGAACAATAGCTAGGCGCTTAGTGAGGATGCGGCGGAGTGCGTCGAGTTGAGAGGCGTCCAAGGTGCTCTTAGGCTGCTTTGGCCACTGCTTGACAATGTCGACGTTTTCATACGTCTCCTTCGCGCTGTCCACCATGATGGATGATAGATCGGTTGTTGGATGTTCCTTGACATATTTTGGAGCAGACACTTCGGATTTGGCGCCGACAAGGTGTTCAGACAACGGAAATGGCTCCCGCATCATGCGCTGAAGAGCGACCAGCGTGTGACGGTTCGCTTCCCACAGTCCACCACGATCCTCGATCATAACGTACTCGACGGCCGGATCAATCTCCTGCTCGTCTGCACGTGCGAAGAAAAGGTCCAGTTCCGGAGGGTTCATCTTGAGTCCTTCAAGTGGGCGGGCTGCGACGGTCGCAACGATGGCTTTAGATTCGAAGTTGTCATCCTTAGGAGACAGGACGACCAAGCTACCGCCGATGAGACGCTTGGATTGCTCCCAAAGTATTTGCTTGCCAGCACGTCTGATGCTGAACGTGACTCTCGTAGCAGTGCCACGAGTCGACAGAGTGCAGGCGCATATGTGAACCTGCGGAGGTTAGCTCCATTCTTGACAGTGCAGTGAGGATATGAACGCCTCACCTTCTCGTAGATCCCAACCTTGCCATTGAAGCTGTCTTCCACGGCGTTAGGGATAACACGCATGCCGGTAACAGCTTCCCGAAGACCGCGGAGGGCATCTTCACGGTAGAGTTCGTACAGCGTGCTCAAGTACTGCTCCTTGGACTGCCAGACACCGACAGGCCTGTTGGGCTGTAGCTCCACGATGTCGGAGGATGTGGTACTGGCGCCGCCATCGCTGGTAGAAGGTGGTGCATCCTGATCCATCACCTCCGCTGAGGTAGGTATCTCTGGACGTGACAGCCATGGGCCGCCTTGCACGTTGGCTGGTTCGAAGTATTGCTTGACTCGAGGGTTGAGCTTTGGTGGTAACAGCCAAACTTCAGCAGTAGCGCCTCCATTCTGGGCACCCTTCGAGGAGCGGCCAAAGCGCTCCTGAAGGTGTTCATTCATAGCGTGGTCTGCTGTAGAAGCGATGTCAGTGATCAGATATATGTGTATGATGAGGTGCGAAAAGGTGTGCGATTTGGCGATGTTTTTCGAGGGAGGATGTTTGAAGAATGTGGAAGAAAAGGGAAGAAAAGCAGCGTTTGTCGATGCTGCAGGCGGGCCTCGATGCAAACGGGACTGGAGGCAGGAGCAGCATCACCTTTCCACCAAGTGTTGGTGAGAGAGTCTCTCTCAGGTTGACAGCAGAACAAGATGCCGGATTCGATCGAGGCAGTGTAGTCGTTGAGGTCGCTGTGGAAGCATGGTACATGTATGCAAGCCAGCGTTGGCTTGATGGGAAGAAGTTGAAGGTGATGCAGCGGGTGGTTGCAAACATCAGGCACGCCGCGTGGAAAGACCTCCCGCATCGGAGCGGGCAAGCACCGACAGCAAGCGAAGCAGTTCCACCTGTAATTCTACTTCTCTGGTAGGTAGGATGAAGACGTGAGGAAGCATCAATAAGGTAAGATTACCTACTTCGATCCGTTTCCAAGGGCTGGGAATTGGGAAGTGGCTTTCACCTAGACTATACGCAATCCATTGAACCTTCCCACTCAGCCTCCAGCACCCTCAACGACTGCCAGACGATGGCTTCTTCCACGACTTCGTTCCTGCGTGTTTCCACCCCGCCTGCCGTCACGGTTTGCTGCATAACGGCCGTGCCCGTGGAGAGTAGTTCCCTTTCGTGAAGCATGCTGCAGTGACGGAGAAGCGACGCGTGAGATCAATCCTCTTCGTTAGCACAACGGCTCCAGTCGATCGCGTCTTCTATTCTGATGGAAGGGAATCATCTTGATCGATGAGTTGAGATGTAGTGGTGAAGTCTGAAGTCTGAACGTGAAGGGCGTTGCCAAGAACTGCATGCCCTGGTCGAGATGAACCGTGCACGCGTGGAGCGTGGAGCCGACAACGCGGTGGTTGAAGCTCTCACGAGATGCAGCTCACCTTGCCAACATTGATGCCAATGTCGTGTAGAATACTTGCGCTGGAACTGAGAAGACTGACATGTTCTCACAGTCGATTTAAACGACACAGGTAGCCAGTGCGAATTCGCGCACGGCAAAACAAACTGCGAGAACGAGAGCTGAAACCGCAGCTGCGGCGCCATTACTGCCGTCCCTACACATTTCACAGCGGCCTTCCCTTTCACAAGCGGCCGAGTCTGCATGTGATTGCACCCTCATTTACTAGCTCGTCTGCTCAGTCCCACTCTTCATGTCGCCTTGAGACCGCACAACACAATATACAACATACAACGGACATTTCGCAACTGAAGCGCATGATACACCATGGCATCTTTCGACGACGACAATGATCCAACCGCCGGGTCGCAAGATGAGGACGAGAACGAAGACGAGGAAATGGAAGATATAAATGAGACGAATCAAGATGTTGATCAAGACATGGACGCTGGTGGGGACGATGAAGACGATGACGGAGGAGACGACGACGACGATAATGACAACGAGAACGACGACGAAGATGAAGATGAGGACGGGAATGAACCAGATACACCAACGCGACGTGCTAGCCAGGCGACACACGCTGGGCGCTCGCGAAGTCAAGACCGCCACAATCCAGCGGTTGTCGTGACTTCACCGCGAGACGCGAGTGGACCGTCCCCTGTCGGTGGCATAGTACAATCATACATCCCTCCTACACGACCAGAAGCGCTCACAGCGCAAGCATATGATATCGTCCCGACCATGGCTGCGCCTCAGAGCACCTCCATCAACGCGATCGCAGCCACACCAGACATGAGATTTGTCTTCTCCGGCGGCACAGATGGATATGTGCGGATGTACAATTGGGTAGAGACGGCGAATGGCAAGGTCCCGCTTACCGTCGCCCAGAAGCATCCATTTGTGGACAGCGTGATGAAAGCAGGCTCTCTTATAACATACTGGGAGAACGAGGAGTCTTCCCTGCGAACACCTTCTTCGAGCGATGAAGGCAAGTGGACAAGTCCGGTGTATTCGCTTGCTGTGCAGCACCAAGCCCTGTGGCTTCTCTCTGGCCTTGAATCTGGCGGTATCAACTTGCAGACTTGCAGACATCAGGCTGGTACTCGCATCACTACGCTTAAGGAGCACACGAGCGCTGTATCGGTGTTGGCGCTGTCGCAAGACGAGACACAGCTTCTCTCGGGGAGCTGGGACAAGTCCATCATCGATTGGGATCTCCAGAGTGGAAAAGTCAAGCGTGCCTTCAAAGGGTCTGGCAGCCAGATCAGCGCCATCGAAACCCGGCCAATGAGTGACATCTCTGTGCCAGAGGTGACGGAGACAAAGCCCGAGAACCCCAACGGAACATTTTCAAGCAACAATGCAGACAAGCCGACATTGAACGGCTTCTCCAATGGCCCGAGCAGACGCGCTTCCGGGATAGCTGGTGACGAAGATGCCATGGGCTCTCCAGACGGTAGTCTCTTTGGTGATGGCGACCATGGCTCACTTTTCGGAGATGACACCGGCGGAGGTGGAGGTGGTACAGCATTCGGAGACGATGACGACGCTCTGACACGTGCTCTTCAGGACGAGATGGAAGGCACTGAACAGGATGCGCCTGGTGAAGCGGATGCCGACATGGGTGGCATGGGCAGCGGAGGTCCAGTGCAAGCACCTGAGCCCATCGACGAGTCCAATCCAGCACCTGAGCTTGCCGAGGCGGCTACGTCTGGTCCGCTTGATGGACAGACAGGCGGCAAAGAGGAGACTGACAAGCCGCAAGAGAATGAGCAAGAAAAACCCGGAGCAATTGTCACGAATGGCCTTCCGCACTCCGACGAGCCTCTCACGGCACCACCCACGAACGAAGCCCAGTCCGAGCTGCCCCCTCAATCAGAATCAACGTTCCTCGACGCTTCAATAGACGGTACATTGCGCATCTGGGATCGGCGAGTGGCCATGCCCATCGCTAGCATAGCTCCTTTTGGCGGCACGGCGCCGTGGTGTACAGGCGCTTGCTGGAGCCCAGATGGTAACTTCTTCTACGCCGGCCGTAGAGGATGCACTGTCGACGAGTACTCAATACATCACCTAGGAAGCAAACGAAGCGAGCCGAACAGAACTTTTAGATTTCAGAATGGCAGTGGGCCGGTCTATGCGGTGCGGGCGATGCCCAATAAGAAGCACCTCGTCTGCGCATCGCAAGACATTCTACGAATCTACGATCTCACCCAACCAGAGTCAACCAAGCACAGTCGAGTGCCGTTCACGATCGTCCCTGGGCACCGTGGCGGCAACATCGCTGCCATCCATGTCGACCCTTCATGCCGATTTATGCTCTCCGCTGCTGGCAACAGAGGTTGGGAAGGAAGCTCGACCGAGGTCTTGCTGGGCTACGAGATTGGTGTTCAGGACGAGAAGGGCATTTGGCATAAGTGACGGGATCTTTTGTGAGCATTTGTTGCATTACGAGGCATAGCGGGACAGGCGCAGGGCAGGGAAACCGTTTCAGATGATACCCATCCGTGAGTGGACAGTGTTTGCGTATTGTTCTAGTTGCATCGAAGCGCTGAATAAAGTTTCCAACGTTTTGACGCACAGACGTTTTGAGACTGCATATGCGTGCAGGAGCCTGCGACAACAGAAGCTATTGTCTCCATTCACTCATTCGAGTTGGGAAGACACCTGACCAGCCTCCAACACTCCTACGCTTTCCCACATGAAAAGACAAACATGTGCGGTCTCAACCTCCGTCCATACCGCTGCTTTCCATCAACGCACCTGATTTTCCCACGCTCCTCAAGCACCTGATTGCCAGACCGCGCCGCTGATAGCCGACCGCCAGTATACACATCTTCGCATTCTGAATCTCGACCTCGACCTTGACATCGACATCGATCTCGACATCCACTGCTCCAACACAGGCACTCTCCAGATTCTCCACCACTCCATCCAGCACCATGCCAACTCACAAAGGCGTTCTCGTTGCGGTGACTGATACCTCCAGAAAGTCCTTTGACGAATTTGTTCGTCTACCGTACTGCATCGCGTATGCGGGTCTTGCTAATCATCGATCAGGGATTCATGAAGCTCGGCCGGGACAGTAACATCATCAGCGTACACATCCAAAGCGGGAAGGACAAGCAATTCCGCATCGCAGTTCGACCGCTTGAATTTGCTCAACCCTCTCTGACCAAGCAGGACAAGACGTGGCATTACCTGGCAAGTCTGTATATCGACGGAAGAGCGGTGCCCTCGCAGCAGACAATTGTATATCGCGATCGAGATCACAAGCATTTCGATCGATCACGGAATGGGACTGTGGTGATGAAGGGCAAGAACGTGAGTGACTTAATAGCGGTGTGAAAGCTGTTTACTGACCAGTCCTTTCCACTAGATGACAGACGAGCAGGGCAACACACGCATCTTCAATTGGGTCTTCGGAGAGATTGGCGTTGAGTCGCTCATGGACGATCTTTCACTCTCTAATGGCTCTGACCAGGAGGAAGATGATCGATTGCTCGACGCCCTCCAGGGCTTGGACTTCGACACAACGAGTCTAGCTGACAAGGAGGAGAGCTCCACTGCGGGACTCATCGAAGTCACCTTGCAACGCGTATATGTCGAAGACGGTACTCGGACGAACTCGCCAGAGGACGTGGCCTCCTCCAGCGATACTCAGTCCAAGCCAAAGTTCAACAGTGAGATTACGCACACTGTCAAGACCGAAGCCGGTGCTATCGTCAACAACCGGCAGAGATACATCACCTATACACATGCTGATCTAAAGGAGTCTTTCTATGTCAAGTTCAAGTTCTTGTACCGCAGCGAAGACGTATTGAAGAAGATCCGACCTGGAGGATATTAGCCAGAAGACATGATAGTCGCCGGGCTTCAGATCAATGATCGCATCAGCCAGACCTTGGCCAGCCAGCCTCCGAGCAGCAACGCGAAGCGCAGATTCGATGACTCCCTCCCTACGCCTGCTGGGTCAGAGGGTCAGAAGGCGAAATTTGGTGGACTGCCACGGAGCGAGACGCAGCACAAGATCTTGAATACTCAAGACGATGACGAACAATTCCACAAGTCGTTGCTGGACAATGGCGAGAGCGAGAGCGAGGATGAGGAGAAAGAAGCTGAGGATGGCCCATTTCGAAGAGTCAGCGACTTGCAATGGTAGAACAACACCCCCGATGATCCTTTTGTGGACAGGACAGATGGAGGACACACCCCAAATCTGATCAGGAGCAGTGGACAGAGCCAGCGTACCACCTTCAACAGCCCCCCTCCACCACGAGTCGGCCACCCGTTCCCTTGGGAGTTGAACAATCCGACCTTGGCAAGAGACCCTGTTCAGCACGGAAGTTGCAATGGAGCTCAGCAAGAAGGCCCTGACGACCTCGAAGGGGAAGAGCTCTAAGAGCACACTGCCGTCCAGTAACTACCGATCGAGGTTGATGCCAAGCAGACGACGATCGATCTGAGACATGTCTTCTGCAATCGTAGATTTGGAATTGCAGACAGACAGAGACAGACCTACGCATGCGGCCGTGGAAGAGGCCAGCAGCAGCAGCAGCAGGACCGACACCCCGGGGGCGGGTTTACCTAGAATTCGTTTACCTACATGCTACAGCTAGGATTACGACTTACCGGGCTTCTCCTCCAGTACATGATCAGCCGAATAGCAGTTCAATGAAGCAAACAAGCATCACGTTGTTCTTGAAATGGAGATACTATCTTGAGAAGTAACAAACAAAACGCCTCACTCCTCCCAATCACCTTCATACTTCACTAATGTTAGGGTTCTAGATGTTCGATGTTCAAACTAATGTAGGACGAACCAGGAGCGTGCGCATGCACAGTTGTACCAGCAGAGCAAGATCGAGGCGTTCCATCGAAAACCAGAAAAGACAAGAGCGACGAAACCCAGCAGGGAGGAATGGCATGTGATCCCCTGCCATGGCGTCGGTAGTAATCGAGGGTACTGGTAATCGTGCATGGTTCCGATCTGACGGGAAAATGCAGAATGAGCAATAGCAAGCCACTGCTCAACGCCTTCTCACAGCCTTGAGTGACCACAGCTGAAGTGCGTCCATCTGATCTGGTACGCAATTGTCCCAAAAGGAAAGTTTGACGTAGGCTGGCTCCGAGAGATGTAGATGAATTGCGAAGACTGTACCGCAAGTGTGACGAGCCCGCCTGGCGACACTGCAGAGGCGGGACGGCGATGCCGCGTGCTACAGCGTGTCGCCATGCAGCCTTCATGTGGTGCTATCTGCAAGCCTGCCAGCCTCGGCGATGAGATGGCATTTTCTCCTTTTCAATCGGCATCATGAGATGTTGTGTCGGAAGAGGATGAGAGTGCATCGGGCCGGTCGAGGGTGAGACGGACGGATAGTCAATCGGAGCATCGTGCCGGACAGCTCCTTCATCTTGCAGGTAGAGTGCAAAGTACTGTGTTTCCTTCTAGTATCTGACATGGTGAAAGACAGCTCGAGATCCGATGGCCGCGAAGCTCGTACTGTACGCACGTTCAGGCATACCCCTGTAAAGACGTCAACATGGGGCGTGATATGGTGTCGTTGGGCTGTCAGAGGCGCACACCCACCTCCATCATCAGCGGCATCACCATCAATCAATATTCATGCTGAAACCGCTGACACAAGGGCGAGGCGGCGGGCGGCAGATGTGCAATGCGACACATCACCATCTCCCTATCTCCCACCCTTTCGCCCTGTGAAAATCTGATGCCCCGTCCGCGTCAACCAGCGCTCAGTGCGAGCACGATCGGGCCCTGCAATATGGAAACTACATGACAGGATCTTGGTACCCTATATCTGCCGGAAATCATTCAGCGAGCGCGCTCGAGTACGCCCTGGATCCAGCGACGTGCAACTACCCGATGGAGCAGTCGGTAGAAAGACGAGATCCACCACAGACAACCACAGCACGGGCCCTTGGAACATTCTCCGAAGAGTGGTACAGGGCGGTCTCCTCCTCCTAGCCTGCGCGATCTGATGAACTCGCGCTGGGTTCTTCTTCAGATTGAACGATAGTCGCGTCGGATGCTCTTCCGCGGCTGCGCCAGCCGTCCCTCCCGCTGCACGTAATGAGCCATGGTTGTGTGCGACATCCTTGTCGTCTCTCAATTCCTGCCCGTCGTCTACTGGAAGGCGTCCGAGAGAGCGGACTTACTCGGCGCTCGGCTGCCTCCTGTCTCAATGGTCGGGCGGCAGCGACCGGGCGTCTGTAGGCCATCCAGCACGCGGCCCAAAGCGAGGCGAACTGTGCGGCTACACAATATGGTCCGTCGTCACACAGACCGCCTATAATTAAAGAATTCACACTTCTTGATTCGGCAGGAGCAGGCTCACAAGGAATGTCCTCTATTGAGAATGAGTTACCCTCAAAGCGGATGAACCGGTTGCTCAGAGTATCGTGGACTGGGGCCCTTGGCGATGCTCGGACGAGCTTGCTGGGGTTGCGAGCAAGCGTCGCCAGCTCCGTGGCTCTGGGTCTCGGAAGAATTTGGTCCTTGGGAGGATCAGATTCACATCGTCTTGTAGAAATTGCGGATGATCGACCGATTCGTCAGGCGAACAAATCAAGGCGAGTGAGGTCTGAGACTAGCCGAGATGACATCGGGTAGCGTCCAGCTGGTCAAGGACTGCATCTTTCAGACGGGGCCTCGTCAATGGCCAGGCATTATTGTCGGACAGTCGCTAGACGCCGCCGCGCCTCGAATGCTTTGATATCGCCTTTTAGAGTATCCTCAAGGCTTGCCCCCAAGCCTGCAGCCCACTCTTTTTGATCAGTCAGGCGGGTTTCCCGTGCTCTGCATCTTACTGAAATGGTAGGCCTGACGTCTGATCGCCTTGTACGTGAACGCTTCTTTCATCTGTTTGGCCCTGGTGCATGGGTACTGCGATACGCGGCACCCCAAGATATTGCTTGACGAGGAGCTAATTTGAGATTCAAAGAGATCTTCCGAAGGGGTTGAGAACCAGCCTGGCCTGGCAAGACTCAGAGTGTGTGCGAAGAGGCTCTGATTGAGGTCCTATATAACTTCGAACGGTCAGCTCCCGTTGGTTTGGTAGCTTCACCACCTTCCAGCCCAACTTACCATACTTTCCACCAACACACTGCTTCCCCGCAAACAACTCCCACGCCATTTCGAGGTCCTTCAAGTTTCAGGTGGCTACACCATACAACAACTCGTGAGTTCCTCCCGGATCTCCCCAGCGAAGAGGTTCGCCAGTTCGACTTCGAAGCTGCGTGGCTTGATTGTCCAACCCTCCCTAACAGAGTTTTGTAGTCATCCATTGGCCGGCTTGCACCTTTTGCTTCCGCGGAACCTCACTCTGAAACGCTGTCAACAAGCATCTTGCTGTCTACTCTACCATCAAAGAAACTCAACATCGAATCCTTTTTCTTCCGCGACAATGTCAGACGCCAACCAGAAGTCGTACCTCCGGGACGGTTACGGTCCACGTGCTGTGGACGGCAGTCGGGATAAGAGCCGGAGCAGCAGCAGACGAGACGACAAACCCTCTTCTTCTTCATCAAAACACAGCTCGTCAAGACGAGGTTCAGAGTCTAAATCCGGCCACCGACGGAAATCTTCAACTGCGTCTTCCGCCGAGCGGCCTACTTTCGAGCTCGATGTCATCGGCCAGCCTTCTCGAGCGATCGTCTTCGGCCAAACAGTAGAGACCTCAGTGATGGTCAGCCTAAAATGTCCTTCCCCCGAAATAGTCGCCAGCTACCGCAGCATCGACACAACAAAACTCATGGGCTGCGTCTCCCTCGTCGCCGACTCCCGCAGCGGCGACAGAGTCCCCGTAGAATGCGGCACTCTCTCCGGGCAGAAACTCTTTGATTCCATCCACCAATGTCCCGAAGAGATCGCCGAGAGCCTGGCGCGTAGCCAACCGTGTCGTCTCGCTTTGGGATACTTCACTTTCCCCAGCCTTCTCATTCGACAACCTGGTGCTTACCGTCTTCGGATAACGCTGATGAAGATGGGTTCGGGGTCGTCTGCGCAGGGTGCGACGAGTATGCTGGCTATCGACAGCGAAACGGTCAGAGTCGAGAGGAGAAGTACTGGAGGAAGCAGTAACTCTGCTCGCAAGCATGGTCGATCCTAAATCCACCCCATCCGCCTCCCTCTTTTGTACATCAGCAACAATCACCACCTATGTGTTCGGGCAGCGAGGCGTGTGGAGTCAGTCGTTCAGGCAAAATCCTGTATCTTTTCGGGTCTTCAATGTTGTTTTTTGGGAGGGAGAGGGTTTTCTGTATTTTGTGCGGCGTGCAAGCTGATATGCTGCACTGGTTTTGGAGACGGGACAAACTGTACCATGGATTCATATACGACAGAGTCATCAGCAGAGAAAGTAGTAGTAGGTAAAGGCCCGCAGTTGACGGCCGAGACTTTTTGTACATGTCCATATCTAATGAGGGGATGGAGACTCCAATCTATACGTACAAGCTTGCTCTTTCGTCTTCATACTCATGTTGCTACATGACACGACCATGAATCGGCGTATGCCTGGCCATATGATTGGCACCAACCGGCCACCACTCGGCGAGTTACCATGGAAGTGACTCCAATCGCATGACTCAGCCTGGTATAGATATCATAAAAAGAACATTTCACGATTAGCATCATCTCTTCTGCCACGTCAAGAACATCAAATTCGTTTGATTCGGGTCCCAACTTCCACCGAGAAACAGCAATGGAGATCAGAAACGCATCCGTCGACGATGCCCAGGCTTACCATGACATATACCATCACTACGTCAAACATTCAATCGCAACCCTACAGCTGGAACTACCCACCTTCGAAGATTCAAAACGCAACTTCCACCGGCTGCTGGAACTTCAATACCCGTTCCTCGTCGCTATCGATCCGAGCAACCAGCGAATCGCCGGTTTCGCGTATGCTGATGCCTTCAATGAACGCCTGGGATATCAGCATACCGTAGAAGACTCCGTTTACCTTCATCCCGACTACTGCGGCCGAGGCATTGCGAAAACTCTACTGCAAGCTGTCTTCGACAACCTGAGGGGCATGGGTAAGAAGGTCGTGATTGCGAAGATGTCCATCCTACCAGGTCAGCCACCGGAGGAGAATGCCTCGTGCCGGCTTCACATGTCCCTAGGACATAGGGTCGTCGGAAGATTACCGAGCGTCGGGTACAAGCTAGACACGCTCGTGGACGTGGTCATCCTCCAGCTCGATTTGGTTGACTTCGAAACGCGGCAGTGAAAAGTGCCGAGGTTGGATTTTTTTATTTTCGATCTTGACCAGGTCGAAACGAACGAGGAGGTTCCATGGATGGAATGAAACGGATGACAGCTGTCTCTGTCGCAGTGCTCGCTTCATTGAGTATCGCTGACAGCACATAAAGAGCGGTGCCGAGGAAGTTTGAAGCCGGATGAGGGTACATGGCACACCGACAAGGCCGTAACTGAGCATCCGAAACGCCGTCTGCAACGGGAGAATGCCATTTTGAGCTCGTAGAGCGAGTGCAGGTGTAGCGTGTGACGGTGGCGTAGGGCTGTCCTGTTTGTGTGTGTTTGGAATCGGGATGTTCCAGGTTCATAATCAATTTGAGACTTTCTCGGACAAGCAACCCCTCGACTGTCAATGTCGAAGCGGTATTATTTTCGCTTTTCTAGAAGGCTTCCAGAACAATTTTGGCACTTCATTTTAGTATGCTGCATCTTTGCTTTGACTTGTCCGTCAATACATTTGGGGAGCCGGATGAAGCATGTGCTCCTTGCTGCTGCTGCTTGCTGCACGTCACATGTTTATGCGTGCGTAGGAGCGGTCTGGAACGGAGTGCGCGAGGAGCAAGTAAGAATGTCGCGTGGCAGGCTGAAGGCACTGGCACCGCGAAGAAGGTTTTAGAACAAGATGCATTTTGCTTCATGAAAGCGAGCGTTGCCTGTTCTCATCTGTCCTCATCTGCCGCAGCCAGCCACACAGAGCACTCCGGCGCCATGTTGTCGATGTCCCAGAATTGGAAAAAGTGTGCTTTCAGCTTCATCCGGCAGCACAAAGAGAGGTACTGCTGCGCTGGCCAGCAGAGGTCACTGGTCACGATGGTCTGGATGTTACAAGCTTTCAATAGCGCATCACGGAAAAGGCTGCCAGCAAGATCTTGTAGGGCTTGCACAGCCTTGTCCGATGGTACCT
The DNA here is from genome assembly GCA_003666085.1 of Pseudocercospora crystallina. NCBI lineage: Eukaryota > Fungi > Ascomycota > Dothideomycetes > Mycosphaerellales > Mycosphaerellaceae > Pseudocercospora > Pseudocercospora crystallina. The sequence goes on from QQNG01000265.1 coordinate 73,354, forward strand.
GATCCGGACAGACCCAGCAGTCTGGTGGACACTTGGTAGTGCTGAGGTTGCAGTGATGAGGTGAAGTCGTGTGTCTTATGGTGTTGGTGGTGCTGCGACCAACACCAGCGGTCGGCGAATTTCCTTGGTGGCGCTCGTGCCGTTGTCAACGCTGATCAACAAACCTCCCGCAAGAATTGAGCCTGTAGGAGGTTACTGGAAGTAAGGTTGAAACCGTCGGCGTCAGGATGACAGTTGCACCCGTCCACGTGAGCCACCTATTCTTCATGCTCCTTCGACTGTCCATTCGCTGGAAGTTGGATCGGATGGGAGGTGTAGTAGAGCTTTGTCAGATGATTCGTTTGACGAGCCGGATTTTGTCGCCGAGTAGGAGCATCACGCCTCTTGGGAAGCGTCACTTCAGGATCACGAAACTGTGCAACCACGCGGACGGATGGAGGGCGTTCATGCGGTCAGCAAAATCTCGCCTACTCTGCGTTTAATGTGAGCGCATGCCCTTAGTTGCGTAGCAGTAGGCCGGAGTTTTAGTTGTCAGCGTGCGGAGGTGTGATGAAGCATTTTGCAGGACGTGTGACTTTGAAGGTGAAAGGAGCAGCGTGTTCCGCATTCTGCGGTCCGGAGCTAGCAGCGTAGCAAAACGCTCGGGCGGAGTTTCTTTGTGTGCAGAGAAGGAAAAGGCGGCTGCCGCCTCTACTGTGGCTGCTAGTGCTACGGTAGAGCTCACTAGGAGGTACTGTGGATGTGGAAGAGGGGTGTCGACAGTGTGGTCCCGAACCGAAGGAACCAATCGAGTTGGTGCCGCGCTGCCAGCAGCGATCGCTGTGCTCGAGCAGCCTCCGAGTCCACGGCACGTCAATGATCAACCAGCAAGGCAGTGAGACTTGGTCACACTGAATCAAGCTTGAATTTTGACAAAGCACAGTTCCGACCCGGATGCGCGTGGCGGCGGTCTTCGCAATAGAGCCCTAGACGATCAGCGGGAAACCTCCTATAGCGACAAGAAGGATCTCGAACAAAGGCGAGGTGGTATAATCCTTCAACCACTACTTCGGCCTCGAGTACAATGCCACAATGTTCATGTGGCGGGAACACCATATGCCAACACAATCCATCCCGTGAAAAGTGACCAAGTAACGTGTCCACACAACGTAGCTGGGTATCTCTTGCATTTCCGTCCAAACCCAACGCCAAAATCTACTCCCGTGCTGTAAGTCATCGAGCCGGATCGCTCATAGCCACAAGAGACACGTCTCCCGTAAGCCACCTCATGTGGGTGATCTCCGCGAAGCGACTTGGCATGCAGTCTTGCTGCGGCAAAAACGGAGTTGAGACCTTCTCGGTCTGCGCCAGCCTGCTGGTGGTGTGCTCGCTCTCCCTGTTGTTCATGTGGTCAAGCGCTCACGATTGCGTGTCCTGCACAAGCGATATTTGAAGTGAAATTGCCTCTGGGCTTCGGCCTGCCTTCAAAAAGCATCCAGACTGTGGAGCCCATGTTGGCCTAGTCGATCGATAGTGCTGAATAGTCGATGCAGCTCATAGTAGGCCTCTCTCAACCTTCCACAGGTCGAGTGCCAAAGTCGGAGTCTCCTTGATGACTTCGTAAATGTCTTGTGTGTTGGCAAGTTGTGGGTGGGTTCTGAAAAGTTGAAGAACGACATCGCGCAGTCCCCTGTCCGAGTCGATGGTAGAAGTATAGACGTATTCGATCGCGTCTGCGAGTTCAGGTGCGTCGTAGTAGCAAGCGACTGCCATCTCGAACTTCCTCTTTGCAAGCGACTTCAATGTTGGAACGTCGTACTTCTCGGCTAACGAATACACCTGGGCATGAAGCACAACGTGCGATTCGTCCTCGGTCGATTCGAAATCCTCTTCGTACTCTTCTTCGAACTCAGCCTCTTGATCGTCAAGAGGTGGTGTACGCGCTCGGGTCTTCCCAGGCGACTGTGTGTGTTTGCCAGAGAAGAACGGGCTCGAGGGACCATCCCCGTAGGATGAGCCGGGTGGAGTGAGAGGTTCTTGAGGAACGTAGTAGCCGGCTTGTGCAAGGAGAGGGTCTTCGATCTGTGTAAAGTCGATCTTCTTTTGCGATTTTTGACGTTGGTGAGAGTACGCTCGATGTCTGAACATAGTAGAGGGCTGTTGATGAGCATCCTCGTTGAGGTAGTCGAGATAGTAGAAATCTGTTTAAACACTGTGTCAGCATAGTTCCACAACAGGTGTGCTGTCTGATCGTTCAATGCGTACAGTGAATCATCTGTTCGACGGCATCTTCGTCGTCTTCACTGAGATCGATCGTTCCGGTGTTGGCTTCCCGAAATTGATGTGAACAGGCTCCGTCGAAGAACCCGCTGCGTGAGCAGACAATGGCCCTGTGGACTGCCCATTGCTTCGAGTTGCAAAGAATTGTGAGGTCGCTGTATTTTCCGCCAAGATGAAGTCTGCTTCGGATGTAAGCACCACCCATGGTGAGGAGCGACGGTACCTATCGATCGATAGGGAGGATTGATACGCACGCAGACAGAGCGCTCATAAGCTCGTTTTGAGCATTCGGTTCCTGTGGAGAGGTCGGCGAGAGTGCCATTGTGCGTCTTGACTCTGTGTCACACAGTTTCGCGCTGGTGGGCCAGGGAACGATGGGGAGCCGAACGGCAGCCGTTGACTGAGCGCAGACGATCCCAAGCAAGCTTAACAGTCCGGGCTAGATGCCGGGCAACGGTGGAGTCGTTATCACGATGTGCGGTGCTGCAGATGTGTATGTTGAAGAAGTGTCAATCGGTGGAGGTCTGTATATTCGGCGGGAGGTCTTCTCTCAAGAGCTCTGTAGTGTTGGTGCGGGTCCTGGGTTTATACATCAGCAGTGCGTAGGGTCAGGCTTGTTCGGACAGCGACTCAGCGAGCCCGAGTGGCCCGGGAGCGACCTACCGCACTGGAGCTTGGGTTAGCCACCACACACAGACTCTCGCGCGTGCCCTTGGTGATGCGCAAGGCCCAGGCCAAGTGAGTTTACGCTATTCGATCGCTTGGCGGACGCGTCGTCGTCCTGGCTCTGGCCCGCAGGCAAGCCTAGCCGTTGTCTCTACCGCCCTGTGGCAGAAACCTACACTGCGCACTCTGCCGATGGCGCACGTCTGCGCTCTCAACTGCACGTGGCCGCTGTGGCTCCCTCTCTATCCGATCAGCCTCTGTCAATTGGGCGCAATCGACAGATTGCATGCGACTTGGCAAGACGGACATCCGACTCCAGACTGCTCTCTGCAGCTACCCGTGAAATGTTCGACTCGAAGGTATGTAGGCGTATGTCTGCGCTGGCGAGACTCTTGCAAGTTGGAGGCGTCGGCCACGGAGTCAAGGACTGAGATGAGATCGTATTGTTACAATCATAGACGAATCAGGCGCATCAGACGCCAAGTGCCAGGATGGGCATGTAGCACAGCTGAAAGCGGCCGAATGCTTCCACGGATTCTACGGTCTCACCAGCGACAACAGCAGCAGTCAGCCCGCAGCGTACATGGTCGCCGGCGCGTAGTCTGCGAAGGAACAGGAAAGAGCAACAAAGGGACTTGGACTACGGATCCCCGTCTCACTCGGCGAGCACAGGCGCACCGAACAAATTTCGAAGCCTCTCGCGATGAGGCTGAGTTGACAACAAAGCAGATGTTCCATGTTGTCTGAAGTTTTCGCTTGCCGGCTCGCCGGGGCTCCCGACTCAGCCTTTATCGATCAAATTGCCACGCCACGCATTGGAATGCGGATGATCGTGATCACTCTCACGGTCGTCCGGTCGATCCTGTTGTCGCACCTTCCGGTTCTCGGTTCCGTACACAACCCGGAAAGTGTTGTCAAAGCACCCACAGGGCCACCGGCCTCACGGCAGAGAAGCAGGGTCGTACGCTGTACTACGGCGGCTAACGCCTTCATTGCACAGCATAAGCTTCACTTTGCACTCTGTATGGTCGAAAATCTAAGCAAATCATATGTCAAAAATGACATCCTCACTCAGCGTTTCATGAGGAGGTCGAATGGAAGAACAGAGATAGCGCATGGAAGAATCCCCGGCTCCTGCAAGCAACAGGAGTGCATCCAAAACACAGCACTCCGAATAGATGGGTACTGTACATTGTACACTTGGCAAACGTGGCAACAAAATGCATTGCATGATGTGCCTGCCTGGGGGCATTTCTTACTCCCGTTATCTGTCAATCCTTGGACATAATAGACGTCGTTGAGATGAAATCCTACTGTGTACCGGCATCTTCAACTTCATTTTCGTGCAAGAGCCCCACCGCTGAACGAATTTTGCATATGAAAGGGTTGCTCCAATGATGTTGATCCCGGCGGCCAATGGTTCTGTAAAACCAACAGACGTTGGTTCATGGTGGGAGATCCACAGATGCAGCATCTGAAGTCCGGCAGTGGAACCAAGGTGATGCCGGGGAAAGTGTCCCGCCGCACGAGGTAGCGGCATGGAAAGGGAAATGATGTTCATCTTGCTCCTCGAGTGCTCGCTCAGGGTCCTGGTCTAGCACACGCGCAAGTGTTGGGGCTGAAACTGCACGGCCGTGATTTGCAGCTTGCAGAAGTGACGAATGATATGCAGCGTCCGTCGCGAAGGCCGGAGAAGCAGCTCCCTTGGATAGCAAATCTCGGACTCGGTGATCATGTGCTGAGGCTGAAGTAATTGCTTTGATCAACGGCGAACAATCAAAGAGAAATGCTTTCCTAGTGTTCCATTACGAGCACTGAAGGCTGCGGCGAGGACCTCGTCAACAAAGAGACTTCTTCGAATGTGGATGGACTCGTTGCACAGAGTTGTGGAGATGTCGGGAGGCAGACGTCTGGTGGCTGGTAGTACCAACAATGAGAAGCTGCTTGTCAGTTTCAGGTTTAAGCGTGTGCACACCATACGTAGAGCTCTTCAGCGAGGATATTTTATGCGATATCACTGTTCATGCACTGGAAAGGATCCCGCTCGCGCTACGGCAGCATGATGGAGGGCACGAAGCCTGTATACTGGGGCCAATCCATCAAGCGTCTTCACACGTTGGCGTACTCATTGGTCTCGAGGGTGGCACGGCAGTAGCACTGCGAGAGCTCCAGGTCCACATGCGTGAGTGCTTTTTTTTTTCGGGAAGGTAAGCACTGGAACCACTGGCATGGCATTCTGATTGATGGCTCAGTCTGATGGGCGTCAGTCGACTCTCGCGTATCCCTTGATGGCCCTGCTGTCTCCAGGATAGCCGCTTCTCGCCGCCGATTTGCAGCCAAGCAGTGGATACGCAGCCACAGTTGAGACTGCGCAAGCTCGCAGGCGAAGTCCCATATTTCGAGCAACCGCAGACGATGACAAGACCTGCGACCGTCTCTTAGCTGTCGTCACTGTCCCGATCGTGTAAACAGATGTCCGATTGCAGCCTGGCGCGGCGCTTCGATTCTGGCAAGATATGGGCAACGGGTTCCTTGTGAACTCGTCGGAGCGGAACTTCGGAGTCAATCCACTACCCGATGAGAGAGGAAAGCCTCACCTGGGTTAGTTCGAGTGGGTGGTTTACCGGCGAAGATGCTTGCTGGAGGTGCAGGAAAGTGTCGGCGGCGTGTCCGCTAAGGCTCGGCAGCAGCCGACGTCCCGCATTACATCATCACCGCGAGCTTCCAAGCCGGCGCCGAGCGGTGCAGCAGCAGCTCGAAACACCAAACACTACCAAGAGTGCTCCGATCATCACCACCTTCGCATCGCATCGCTCTCCGGACCCGACGCCTCATCGATCGCAGCTCATCAGTGATCCTCATACAGGCATCACTGCGCGTGCGATACCAGGCCGCAGCGGAGTAGCCTTCTGAGCATCTTGTCGGCCAGCAGCGAGCACCAGCAGTCAGTCCATCGCCATGGCCGGCGACTTCAGGCTGTCCGCCACGCTGCGAGGCCACGAGGAAGATGTAAGCATGTGATACCGCGTCTCCTACCAAGTCGCGTCACGCGTCACTCTTGTCATCTCCTATGCTTTCTGTCAGTATGTCTTGCTTGGAGTAGCTGACCACAGGCTATCAAGGTCCGCGCAGTTGTCTATCCAAACGCCCACACCCTCTTCTCCGCCTCGCGCGACAACACCGTCCGACACTGGAAGCTCGTCTCCTCCAAGCCGCCGACCTACGATGATACGATCGCCCTCCAAGGCTCGCACTGGTTCAACGGACTGGCATACGCGCCGCCCTCAAAAGACCACCCAGATGGCGTGATTGCCGCTGGTGGCCGCGAGACGTTCGTGTTTGTCAAGCAGGTTGGTCGACCGCCTGATGAGGATGCTCATCGGATGCTTATTGGGCACGCGGGAAACATCACCTGTCTGGCATTCACCGACGACGGCAGCAAGGTTGTCAGTGGTGGTTGGGATAGCCAGGTCTTCGTGTGGGACGTGGAAGGCGGCAACGTCACCGCAGAGCTTCAGGGCCACGGCGGACCAATATGGGGCGTGACGGTCTACGACAACAAGTTTGTTCTCACCGCGTGTGCAGATCAGATCATCCGTGTCTTCGATCTAAATGGCAAGGCCTTGTCTGCGATCAAAGGCCACACAGACGTTGTGCGGTGTTTTGCCAAACTGCCACCCGGTCATTGGTCAGGCGCCGCTGTTGCTTCAGCTGGCAACGACGAGGTGATCCGACTATGGACGCTCGATGGCACACAACTAGCTCAGCTCGATGGGCACAATGCATACATTTACAGTCTCGCCATCTTGCCCAACGGCGATTTGGTGAGCTCGTCGGAAGATCGCACAGTCAAGATATGGAGAGACGGGCAATGCATACAGACCATCACGCACCCAGCCATCAGCATATGGACAGTGGCAGCATGCCCGGAGACAGGCGATATCGTGAGCGGCGCAAGCGATAACATCATTCGGATATTCTCTCGAGACTCGAAAAGGCAGGCTGATCCAGAGGTATGTTTCCACCTGCATATGATTCGCATTCTTCGTCGGGGAAATCAGTTTGCATTACCCGGCATTCACTGACGAGCTCTGTGCAGACGTTGAAATCCTTCGAAGAGAGCAATCGCATGTACGCCATCCCCGCCGAGACCGCAAGCCAGGGTCAACCGTTCGAGAAGGAAAATCTGCCAGGGCCAGGTACGTCTATCCTGCATTATCACTGCAGCCGCATGCACGGCGCACACTCTCCGTACCGTTTTCCCTCCCACGCTCTCGCCTATCTGAACCCGCAACAATATGAATTGCAGATCCGACCTATCTTTTTCGCACGAGCGTTGGGCTTTGTAGGAGCGCATGAAGGATGCCGAGTGGCTAACCGACGTTTCATCAGACGCACTTCAGACGCAGGTCGGACAACGAGACGGACAGCAGCTCTTCATTCGTGAACATGACGGCAGTGTGACGGCTCACCTCTGGTCTTCTTCCACAAGCCAATGGAACCTGGTATGTCACGCTGCATACACTGTACGAGTTTCGTGCCTGGCACATGCTGACCTCGTATCTCTCAGATCGGTACTGTCGTGTCAGGAGAAGGCACAGCGGCGCAGAAGAAGGTACACAATGGCAAGGAGTATGACTACGTGTTCGACATCGACATCGAAGATGGCAAGCCCCCGCTCAAGCTTCCGTACAATCTGACTGAGAGCGCGTGGGACGCAGCGCGCAAGTTCCTCGAGAACAATGAACTGCCAATGTCCTACTACGAGCAAGTCGCGAACTGGATCCAAGATAACACGAAAGGGGCAAGATTTGGGCAAGATGCCGCGCCTGCAAACCAACCGCCACCCCACGTCCGGGATCCTTGGGGCACTGAGAGAAGGTACAAGCCTGGAGACGTCGGCTCAGCCTCCGTTTCAGGGCAACGGAAACTTCCTCAGCGCACCTACATCAACATCATCGAAGGCAACCCAACGAACGCCATCAACATCATCTCGCAGAAGACTGAGGAACTCAGTAAGTCAGGGGAGCTGACAGCTGCGCAAACTCTGCCGGAGGACGAAGTAGCAGCGCTCAAGGCGCTCCCTACGCAACTGCAGAACAAACAAGACCCACGTCCAACCGAGACGCAGGTCTCTGCTCTGCTCAAGGTTGCATCACATTGGCCACAGAAGAACAGGGTCCCTGCTGTTGGCATTCTGGCGCTGCTCGCAGTATCCCCATCCTTCGTCAGCATCACTAGCGCCGGTGATAAGACCATTGTGGATAATTTCGGTGCCTCAGGTCTTCTAGAGCCCCGTCAGGCCACGGCGAACAATGCCGTCCACGCCATTCGGCTCCTTGTCAACCTTTTCAGCAGCGATGCAGGCCTCCTGATTGTAGACGGTAGCTATGACACAGCTCTCAAGCTTGTGCGCCCGTTCTCTGTAGAGCCAGAGTCGCCAGCCCAAGTCAAGGCCCTCGCTTCACTCTACCTCAACTACGCTGTGCTTCTGACAAGCGGCGCACCTTCAAGCGAGGCAAGCTTGCGCGAGGCCCGGGCTAGGGCACTGATCACGGACATCGCCATGTTGGCAGAATGCGAGAGCCCGCATGCTTCGGATCCAGACAGCCTCTACAGGACTCTGACTGCTCTCGGAACGCTGCTGACGCTGGGTGACGGTTTCAGGCAGGAACTGAAGGGCGGCCTCTCAGGGACTCTGCAGTTCATCGCGATGAAGCCCGCAGCGAAGCAGCCCAACAATCAGGAGCTCATTGCTGAGATTCGGGACGAGCTCCGATAAGCGTAGCATACGTTCATGTGCTTCTCCTGCGCTCTTTGGAAGCTTCTCCCTTTACATTGCATCGTATTGCATAGCGTGGACATCAAAAGCGCGGCTGTGTGATGATATGGCATGACATGGTACTACTATAGAGTAACTTCAATACAGTTTCGCAGATCTCGCCTGTCTCCCTTTAAAGCAGATGAATTCTGGAAGTCACCTTTGAAAGTTGATCATCATGCCAGACGGAGAGGACTGATGGGTGTTGCATCCGTCCGGCTTATGCTACGTCTGACATTGTGCTTTACGCAAGGGGTCGTAGGCTTTTGGTACTTTCTGATAGTGTGAAAATCGCCTTTCGTATTCATCAGTATTGAACTTGATGCTGCTGCTAATCACGCTTTCGATGAGGCCGGCGCATATTGGCCGAATCAAATGTGGCTTAAGTTACAAATACATGTTAGAGCAGGTATCCTGGAATCTCTTGTCTTTCTCTCAAAACCCTTCTCACCCTTAATCAAGGAAAATCCCAACTCCCCAATCCTCTGGTCCCGCTCATTGGCTAACGACGGGGCGGAAAGGCGCGTGTGCTAGGCGACATGAGAGCGGCGCCGTTGGTGAACGATGGAGTGCGGTGAGAATTGTTGCCGATCTTCAACTTCACTGGCTGTCTCGTCGCCGCGTTCCCGAAGCCAGCACGCGGAGACTCTGTCACTGCTTCGACCTTGCGCCTCTTTCTCTTGAACAGCTCGAATGCCAGCTTGTCAATGTGCAGGATCGCCGCCTCGATGTGCTCGTCATCCACCAGCTCCTCATGCGTGGTGAGAACCTCGACGATCTTGTCTCGCAGGTCTCGAACGTCGTCTGGTGTGGTATCGAAGGCGACGAGGATGGCATCTGGGAAGGTGGCGTGGTCGTAGTTGGCGTCGACTGCAGCAATGAACTTCTCTGCGGATAGGGTCTTCAAAGCCTGGACTTCGTATTTGGTGGCAGCAGCGAAGACTTTGGCGTGCATGACCATGTTGTCATCCTGTGGTGGAGGGCGCTGGCGAGTTGCTGGAGGCGGAGTGGGACTGTCTCCGAAGAGTTCCATCGCCAGTTGCATCTCCGGGTCCAAATCCCGACTCCGCTTGCTGCCAGAACTGCTGTTCTCTCTCGATGCTTGAGTCCAGGAGGTATTTGCGCCACCAGCTGGAGCTTGCGTCACGACCGCGAGAGGCTCAGCCTCGTAATCCAGGTGATAGAAGTAATGCACCATAAGCTTGATCGCCTCCGGATCGTCACATGCTGCGTCTGTGTCGGAGGCCTTGAGGTCGATGGTGCGGTTCTGACTCTCACGGAAGCCGTTGCTGAAGACGGCTTGAAAGTACAGCGATTGAGCGCCGACGATGGCAGTGTGGATCTTGAAGGTGTGCGTGCCGCAGGTGATGGTGAAATCAGTGAGGTTTTGGCTGCTGAAGAGGCTGTAACCTTGTCAGCTGAATGGTGAAATTAAACTGTTCGAGGATGCCGTACCTAGCCAAGCCAGCCTTCAGCGCTTGCTCTGGTGTCGCCATGCTGAGCGCCATCGAGGTATTTTGGTTGATGTGTTGTTGGTGTTGTTGTTGAGAAGTGTAGCTGAATGCAGTTGGAAAATGTCGACCATTGTATGAAGTCGAGAAGTGATACCAGGCAGCAAGTGCACAATGCATGAAGCATGTGATAACCAATCTGATCTGAAGTGAAGTGGAAGGAAAGAAGAGCATGTGCGGCAACACTGCTAATGACGTGCTCTTCTTAGTCCATGTATTCCGGCTCAGCTCTTCTGCTGCGCTTTAACAACTCATATGCAAGCCCATTGATCTCCATGATTGAAATCTCAATCTCTTCCTTATCCAGCAGGCGGCTGTGCCATCCCAGTGTATCTGCTACTGCTTCTCGCATCTCCTTGTCCGAACTAGGCGTAGACGTGTAGACTACATGGATCGCCTCTGATAACTCAATGGAATCCCAGTGTCGGGTGAGTTGAATCTTGAACTTGTCAAGTGACAAAGCTTTGAGACCACCGATGCCATAGGTGTCAGCAGCGGCATACATGCGAGCGTGCAAGACCAGGTGCGGTTCCTTCGTTGCAAGTGGCGATGGTTCTGGAGCATTCGTGACCATGCCTCTCGTGTTCTTCCGCCTTCTGGCCTGGCCAGAGGTGAAGGCAGTGAAGTCGGTCGGATTCGTCGGAAGCGCATGAACTGTCAATGTTGAATCTGTTCGAGGTCTTGCCGGAAACCCAAAGGACGACAGAGGAGAGCCAGCATGCATCGGTCCTCCAAAAGCGCTCACTGCGGACGTGCCGTATACATGACCATATTGCCCAGCATCTGTCCTCACGCTCATACTGTCACTGCTGTTGCGCTCACTTCGGGAGCTTGATCTCGCAATGGACTCGACATCGTCTGGAAAACTGACTATGGGATCGTAGTCGAGCAGGTAGAAGTATTCCACGAGGAGACGCACAACCTCATCTGCCGACGATCAGCGTCACGATCTCATGAGTGTTCAACGGAGACCGTTTTCATTCAAGTGTCAAATGTAATGCATGTTCCAGCAGACATACCATCATCCGGCAAGGCAATATGCCCCTCCACTCCGTCTCTCCACCTTCCTTCCTTCACAGCGCTGTGGAGGTATTCCGATCGAGGGCAAACTATCGCTTTGTGGACCGGATATCGAGTGCCATCTCGCCCAAATAAAACCAAATCCGAATAGTCTCTTGACTGGTACAAGGACGTGAGGCCGGCGAATAGCTCTAGTCTGGGCCGTTCTCCCATGGCAAATATACGAGGAGCTCTCATACAGAGCAACCTGCTAGCTCATCATAGTAGGCATGATTGCATCGCAAGCGGTGAATGTGATATAAGAAAGCTTGTTATCACAGCTCATACTTCTTTGAGGCTGTGCTGTACACCCGTCTGACGATGAAACCTCTTGGGAGTTTGTGGAGAGGAGCACATTGCTATTCTGGTCGCCTGGCCGCGGTACAAGATAGAGCTCGACCAATGCTTAGGTTGGCCACCGCTACCCTGGTTGATCTTCTAGCAACAACGCTGTGGCATTCGGAAAGCGGCTAGTAGTGGAACAGCATTACTTGACTGTGAGATGGACATTGAAGATCTTGTGTTGCTGTAGCTAGAGTGAGGTGAGGCGAGCCGCGACAAGGCCAGCCTTCCATTTCATTTGCAGTGCCCGTGCCTCCTCGGCTCCACTTCGCCAAAAATAGCCGTCTATCTCGGATCTGCACTTTCCACACAGTTTGCTGTTTCCCTGCATACTTGCGCCTCCTCCAGCACTCCTCCAGCACAACGTAGAACAGACAACAACACTGTCAGGAACAGTCCAATGCTCGACAGTCTGCAATATCATCCCCTGATGAAGCGCCTGACTGACGGGCTGTGGCGATCGGGCCTCCATTCCATGTCTTCCTCCATGGTGCCTCCGGCGAAATGACCTGGGATGTCTTGTGGATTCGAAGGATTCAGGAGCGACTTCACCTCTGGCGAGAAGTCTGCCGGTGGTCGTATGCTATGCTAGTATCGCACAAAGCTCCGGAAACGCTTGCATTGGAATCTCCAGATGATCATGATGAAGCGGCGGCCGTGCTGAGCGGCCGCTGCTTCTCGACTTCGTACACCTTGTTTTGAGGTCCATCTCAGTTCCCTGCAGCGCTCGCGAAAGGGGGATTCTGGAAGAAGCTCATTCTCAATCCAGGTCCGGATCGAAGACGAAGACTTCAGAGCCAAGTTTTGCGAGCAATTTCCGACGCAACTGCGCCCAGTCCCGGTCGATCTTGCGTTGGAGCACTTTCTCTTGGTACGCAGCACCAATCGTTACTCCTGGGTATTCTCGCTCGCCACCTCTTACTCCGTGACGACTTTCAAAGAGCCGATGACGCTTACAGGCCGAATGAACGAGAACATGCAGCCTCCAGTCGGCGGTTGAGCCTCCGAATCTCTGCAGATGCTGCAGCATTTGATCCCTCTGATTTTGGTCGGGCGTCCTCTGCTTCCCTTTCTCCTCCAGAATCCTTTCGCATTCCTCCTGCCAACCTTCCTTGCTGAGAAGATTCCAAGGCGCAGTCTTGATGGCATCCCACTCTCCTCGTCTGATTTGACGAAGGTCTTCGATGCTGCCGCTTCGAGGTTGACGGAAGGGCTTCTTTGTGCCAACCAGAGCCGATTGCTTCAGCTCGACCACAAATCCCTCGCCAGCTGTCGTGCCATGTTTAAGAGATATTTGAGGAGGTGGGATGTCGAAGTGTGGTGTCTTTGTGGTGTCGAAACATCGAAGCTCCATTGGCGAATCCATGGTTGTGGTCCGTGCTTTTGTTGGGGAAAATGGCGAGAGGTCTTGATGCAACTTCCGAAGCGTGTGCAGGATGTGTATGGATTTTGGAAAGAAGAGCATGATGAGAGCAGAGACTTTTATCTGCCCTTCGCTCATGTCCTCTTCGCGTGCGGCTTGCGTTGCGCGGGTCGTCTTGAGGACAGTCGAGGTAGGCGACGAGATTCAGTCATGACAAGCTTGGAGCTACTAATATGCATCCCAAAGTGGATTTTCACATGTTCCCAAACGGCCCGCACTAGCCTCAGTCAGTCCTCAACTGTCCTCGTCGCCAGGGTATAATTGCAAAAGATTTCTCTTTCGCATCTCAAATCCTTTCCATCCTCACAACATTCCACAAAGAAGCAAACCACACAATCAACATAAGAACAACCTTCTCATCGCGCTACTTGCACACAAGAAGACATTTACGATACACCTACTATCTCAACACACAAGAGAACTACCTCAAAACGACCACTACAACAAGACTCGAGAAGATGATCGCAACAACGATTGCAAAGCAATTTGAGACTGTCCACTCAGGTCTCCAACCAGCACCGATCCACAAGATGACAACTTCAGCCCAAACCGCGGAACGCCAGAGCGACACCAGCATCCCCTTCTACCTTCCTGAGACCTCGTCCTCTCAAGATCTTAGTGGGCTCCCAAAGCACAACGCTTCCCCCACGGGCTTCAACGGCTTGAAAAGCCTCGCCAAAGCCGGAAGCTGTTGGGCCGATGAAGACGAGGATGCGGATGAAGCATTCAACGCCATGGTCGCGGCGTTGCCACAGCCTCCTGTGACCGAACAACCATGCGCCTCGCCGCCGAAGAAAAGCAGCCTCTCGGATTCTCCCGAGCTCGCCCTGCCACAGGATGCAGAGCCCACCACCTCCGACCACGACGAAGAGGGCGAGAGCGAGGACGACCTCGCATGGGAGGATGTCCCACCGCCTAGCGACAACTACCTGGTGGGATGGGCTTACCACCCAGACAGAAGCTTTCTCCAGAGAAAGCACATGGAGATGATCGCGCTGTACATCAAGAAGGACCTGCGACCGACTGGTGACCGCGATATGGCGAAAGAAGGCTTCCGTGGCACGCCCACAACAGGACAAGAAACTGGCAGCCTGGCGGATTTGAAGAAGAGAAGAATGGCGATGTACGAGCAACTTTGCCGCAAATTCGACTGAGCAACAGCAAATGCCAGGCGACTTCGGCGGAATCCAAGAACCCGAACCTGAAATGGATGGTCGAGAACAGAGAAAAGCTCAATGCACAACAACTACTACTTTACTATTCCGGGCTTTGAGATTTTCGGAAGAAATTCAGTGGAGGGCATTTACTCGAGATCTCTTGGTCTCTCCAACTTCTTACAACGCATTATGGACGACTCGACTTGTCCAACACCGCAGATGGCAGCAACCAAGGGGCCATCAAAGAGACGACAATACTGCACAACGCTCTCGACGCACTACATCATCTTCGCCCACAAACAACTACATTTACACCTTACAGAGGACCGCGAGACACTTCTAAGGACGCAGAAGCGCACGAAGCATGGAATCAGAGGAAGTACGAAGAGAACAAAAAGCCACTGGGCTACGATCAAGAACGAGGAAGAGGAGGGCATCAGTTTCTCGGTCACGACCGGGGCGCTCGAGCCTTCAAGAACTAAAAGTCACCATGGTCGATATTTTGGACCGCAGAATTAATGTCCACGCACCGAATATCGTCGTGCGCTCGAGTCATGCCGCGCTCGCGACGATGCGGAATGATTACATATTCATGCACAATGAGTGGTGGTCGGAGGTCCTGCCAGGTCCTCCCTTCGGTACTTGCCTCGCTAAACCGCAGCCGGGTCCCGAGGGGATGGCACGGTTTGGTAGTTGCGGAAAGGTACCGCCAACATGTGAAAGGGCTTTGGTGGATCATGCATTTGACTCATTATTCGGAAAGGTATAAATGCGAGGACGTCGCTTCATACTGGGTGGGCAGTAGATGCGGATTGTATATGTTGTTCATCTAGAGACGTCTTAATCAATAATCATGATATCAATACTCATGCGTGCCATGGCACGCAACGGCAAGCCGAGTCATGGACGCGATCCTTTCATATCGTCACATTGATCGTGCCAAAATTGGGAATATGTGACAAGGTCTTGTGCGATTCGCAATGACTTGTGCCTTTGCTATCTCAGCTGCGATTCTCCTAGCTAGGTCTTTCGTACGTCGTGACTTTCGAGAAGAGTTCTGGACTTTTGCTGGCGAAGAACTGTGGTAGGTTTGGGGGAACCGCAAAAGCCTGATGGTGGACAAGGACCTACGCGTGGGCTGATGCACGTCGAGTCATTCACTCAGCACACTTTGCATTTTGTCCGGGCTGCGAGACAGAGGTGGCGCGATGTCATACAGCCCCAAAGACCTGAGAGCTCGTTGCTGGAGATTTCGCACGTCGCGATTTCCACCTCACCATTATTGTGAAAGAAGGAGAGGGCAAAGACGTGGTCCAAGAGAAGTCACTCACTCGAGGGCCTGTGCGTCGCCAAGCCTTCGACTTCCCCGCAAATCTGGCTCGCTCTTTCCTCGAGTCAGACACATCGCGACTCGTTAAAAACCTGACTGCAGTCTACCCGGCCTACAGCACCAGCCGTCCAGCTTTCGCCATGAATCCGCCTGGACCACCCTCCAACGCACCTGTAGGACAACCACCCCCGTACCCGTCTGACGGCGCTCCGCCAGAGTACAAGCATTTGGAGGCCGCTGAAGCCGCCGCGACTGCGACTGCCGCTTTAGGATCCCATCATATACCGACTCCAAATGCATCAACCGCGAATGGGAGGAAACGACGCGCGCCTGGCGCGCCGGGAAGCAGAGGCGTCGCCAACTTGACACCCGAGCAACTCGCCAAGAAACGCGCAAACGACCGAGAGGCGCAGAGAGCCATAAGAGAGCGGACACGCAACACAATCGAATCTCTCGAGACACGAATCAGGGAGCTCGAGAACCAACAGCCCTTCCAGGATCTTCAACGGGTGGTGCAGGAACGAGATCAGGCACGCGCGGAATGCGAAGAGCTTCGCCGCAGACTAGGAGCAGTGGCAGGCATAGTCGGCGCCCAGCAGCATCCTGGCCTGAACGGTACGTTTACCTTTGACCAGCTCATAGATCAGTCAGCCGTACTCACAGACGACGATGCAGAGCTTGCGGCTTTGACGGCTCAGCAGAGTCCTTTGCCGCCGCTCGCCCCGCAAGCGCAATCGGGGTATCCGCAGCAACATGGTACGTATGATGAGATTTTTGACATGTTCCCCATCGAGGATTTCGAGCCCCGGAGACTGTCTTTCTCAAACACCTGACGGCGGCTTCGACATTCTCGTGCCAGAAAAGGGCCGAGATGCCGCGTGAGTCGTTTGTCAAAGGCTCCCCGAAGATATGGGAGCATGAATCTTATTCCAGTGTTGCCCGCTTGCGCAACAGAGGAAGGGGCAGTAATTGGCAGACACTTCTACATGGTGCTTTGGACGATGCGAAGCAGACTCAGTCTCGTTTGGCGAGCAATTGGAGGATTTCATTCTGACATCGAACAGTGCAATCGCCTTATGCGCCGCAGCAACAGCCGCAGCCGCAAGGCAATCTCCATCCCGACCTCAGATCGCCACAAACCGCTTCTTCAACCCATTCTACTCCAGCAAGTCAGGATGCTCCCAATGGCTATCAAGACCCTGAGGCGCAGAAATGGTCATCACCGAATCTCAATAACAATGCAAACGGCCGTGGCCACACGTCGCCCTCGGCACCCATGCACCCGCCCCAGACCAACGGCGAACAACGGCTTGGTCTCCACTACGTACTCGACAATCGACAATCCAGCATGTCTCCGACGAACGCGACCTTTCAATCTTCAAGGCCCCAAGACCAGCCCATATGGGCACGAACGACTTGGGTTGGACCACCTTCTTGCCCGCTCGACAATCTCCTGCTTGATTTTCACGCTCGCTGCAGAAGCTCAATGAATGAGGGTGCCTCGGCTGAAGAAATTATCGGTCCTGACTACCCTGCATTCTCCTCCCTCGTCGATCCTAGAAACCACGGAGAGCGGCCGGCTTGCCATCCTGTATCGGCTTTGCTAATCGACATACTCTCGAAGTTTCCTGACATCGCAAAACTCCCAGAGAAAGTCGCAGTTCTCTATATCATGTTCCTGGTTTTGCGATGGCAGATCTGCCCATGTCAGAAATGTTACGAAAATATGCCAGAGTGGTGCCGGCCTACACCCGAGCAGTTGGACAAGCAGCATGATTGCTGGTTCGACCATCTACCTTGGTATGCATGCATCTCCTTGCAAAGTGTACTGAATCATGATGATCATGTTATACTAATCAGGTCCTTCTCCCAGGCCTCACATGCGTCGCCAACTCGTCCTCAAAGCCGGCCTCGTCAAATTCGAAGACTTCTTCGTCCCCTACACGACCACCCTGTCACTCAACTGGCCATATTCGCACGATAGTGTCCTCATTTCCACACCGAGCGGCAATCCGGACTCCGCGCCGTCGCTGCAGATGAATCCGGCATTTGAGGATCACATGCGGAAATTGGAGAACTGGAGTCTTGGGCGGGAATTTGCGAATACGTTTCCGGATCTTGTTGATGAGACAGTGAGGATTGAGGAGTCTTAGTGGGCACTTGATGAGGAGGGTTTCTCGGTGAATATGTTGTGGATCGATTGATTGATGCAGCGAGCGCGGCGAAGGGGCGTTATTTGTGCCTTTTAAGGACGAGACGAAGATATGAGGATGAGATGAGGAGTAATGAGAGAACAAGAGGAAACGCCTCATTGGTACCCGAAGTCAGGCTAATGTATGCTGGGTCACAAGTGAGAGGCCATAAACACGAGGAAGACCAACAGAGAAGCCAGCATCGCTGTTGTTTCATTTCCATTGGACTACTTTTGATCGCGCACTGGCCCGGACGTCGTAGAAGCCCTTCGCGCGCTCTATCTCATCAATCATGCTTTTGGTTCTCGGGCTGGAACAGTCTGTCTACTGTTGCTCGTACGCCAGGCACCCAATACTCTCCAGCAGAGTCCACACCTGCGCACTATCGGCCATCTTCCGCCACTCCTGCATCTTAGCGAAGTTGCTCCGATCGCGACCCCACTCACAAGCACTCCGCTTCTGCGTCTTGGAAAGCACCTCCCTCTCCTGCTCCGAAAGTGTCAATTCCGCAATCTTCTTCATAAGATGGCTCGGCAAGTGACTCGGGACGTTCCCATTGCGAATCACGCCCAGATCGCCGAACTCTTCCATCATGTTCTCCTGGAAATGAACGAATCGTACCGGGTTGTCGTCTCGAACGACCAGACCGTCCAGCTTCTGGGTCACAGCCTGCAAGTCGCTGCCGTCACTAAAGGCACCTTTTCGGTGTGGCTTGAAGATCATCTTGGGTGTTTGCGGGCTGTTGGTGACTTCGGTGATGGCAAGCTCTGGTTCGCCGGCCGCTGCACTTGTGTTAAGGGTGAGCGTCTGCGCGTAGGTGCCTTGTCGAGGGTTGCCATTTGGTGAGCCCTTGGCGCTGTCCACGGATCCGTCTCGCCGGGTGCCATTGGTTTTGTTGACCGGAGTGACTGGGCGGGAATGTTGCTTCCTCTCGCTTGGCTTGGAAGGGAAGTGAAAGAGTGGTGGACCAGTATAGTACTGGGTCTGGTTTCGCTCGCCTGGGCCGATGCCTCGAAGCACCTGCGCAGCCAGTGCGAGGTGGAGTCCGGCCCGCCACAGATCCACGCTGAACGCTCCGTCGTTCTGAATGATCTGGCGCTGGATCTTCCTCCGCGCACTCTCAAGCTCAGACATATCCCGTTCGGCGCCATCGACGGTTCGAACAGATCTGATGCTGGTACGACGATCACCAGCGCGGGCTCGTGGCTGCTGCCCTTGGTCGATAGACCGCCTCAGCTGTGGCTCATCGGATGTCCCATAGTCGCAATGATCATATTCATTACCAGCTTCCGAAGCGGCTAAGATGCTCTCGTCTTCGAGCATCTTTGAGCGTCGAATGGCCTCAGTCTTGTTGAGCAGGTACAGGCCATCCTTGCTAAGTCCTCGCTCTTTCAAGTCCCAGTCAAGGCCGCTGAAGTTAGCATCCTGTTGATATGTCTTGATAGTGGAGTCCGCAGCCGTGGCATTGAGCCCGTCGATGAGCTGAGTTGGGTAGTGGTGATCCTCGAGGACGTACGAGAGCCAATGAGCTCCAGCATCGTTCAGGCCAATGTTGGTCAGAGTGATGTACGGGATGCCTCGAAGTCCGCATCGTCGCTTGATGAGCTTGCCATTTGCCATTGAATCGTGGCAGTATTGGTTTGTGGGCGTCTCCATGTCCTCTTCTTCAGCATCACCCGGCTGTTCGCTAGCCAGCGAGTGGACTGAGGTCTCGCCGCTGACGGGCATTGGATTGATCTGTCGCTCGCTGATGTGGACTCGCGCGAAGATCTCCAAGGCTCGAGGACCTAGGCCAGTGTTGCCGCTCAAGTCAAGACGCCGCAGAACGAAGCAATGCTCGAAGGATCGTAGAAAAGTCTCCCACTGAGATGCTTGCTCATCGGTCTCGACGCTGATGTTGTTATTAGCGAGGTTCAGGGTCTTCAGATCGTACTTGGCGAGCTTGATGGCAGGCGCGAGTTTGGCCAAGGTCACTGTGGTGATGTTGTTGTCGCAAAGGTTGAGATCTTCGAGGCGAACGGAGGATGAGGCATCGCGTTGTCCCAAGGCGTTCACCAAGCCCTCTGCCATCGCACACGCGCCCTCATCGCCCAGGTTCTTTCCTGGCGCTTTGATGTCAAGCGGATGGACCACCCCTCCGGCGGCGCTGTGGGAGTTGTCGCTGCTTGCATTGCTACTCAGGCTGGCCTTCCGCGCCTTGGTTGCGTGCCGGTCAGCATCCTTCTTCACCTTCCCAGCTTCCTTCTCCAGGTCGCGGCCGATGATTGAGCCCAGCTTCTCGCCTGCATTGCTGCGGTTGGTGTAGTCGAACTTGTTGGATTTGCCCATGGTGCCGGCGCGTGCGTTTGCCGCCTCTGGGACGTTGGCGGCGACGAGGTGGAAGTCGGGGGTGGAAACGGAGATGCAGGCGGCACTGTTGTTGCCCTGGCGGTAGGGGTTGGTGCACTTGATAGTGCGGTGGTTGAGATGAAGAGCGCTGCGAACTTTCTGGAAGCCGCGCAGCAAGACGTTGTCCGAGTTCTGCTTCATGGGCGAGACATGGTTGCTATGGGTGGTGGTGTTTTGTGTTGTGTGTTCTGGAGTGGGGTGAACGTTGCAAATGTAAACGAGAAGAAGCAGGTACGCGAAGCTCATGCGGCTGCCCGTGATGACGTTTCCACAAACGGAAGGCACGGGCCTGTGGAAGCGCGAAGAAGCTTTTGGGGGCTTTCACATGCAAATTGGCTCAGAGTGCGCATATAACGAGTGGACATGCGACTCGGTTTTCATCAGCGCGGATGAAGAGCGCAGGTGATAATGCATAATGTGACGATGATCAGCATGGGCGATCTTGTTTCGTTGTACTACATATACATCTTTAGCCTGGATCAATGCCCTGCTGGTCACCAACTGCTCCTTCTCAGCCGTTGTGACATCAGTCGTGGCTGCTGGAGCTCGGTATATCAAAAATGCCAGATACTCGAGGATACTCCAGTCGAGTACTCATGCCTGATCTTGTCGCCTCTGTTTTGGCACATTTTCTGCCGTGTATCTATACTGTGATAAATGTATCCTTCACGGGCTCCTCCATTGACATACACTCGTCGTCATGCGCCGTGGTTGTAGGTCCCTTGATCCTTTCAGACGGGTTGTCGATCTTACTATACTCTGAAACTTCAGCAAGGTAATCTGTCGTCCTCAATCCTCAAACTTCAGCAGAGATTCCTTCGCGTGCCATGTTTCCTCATACTTCTTAGCCTTCAGGTCGGCAAAACCCTTCTGGAACAGCAGCCACATTCGATATTCCGTCTCATTTGCTCTCTGAACAGCTTCCTTCGTCATCATGTGACGGGCGAAGGGGAACTGCATCTGATCCCAACCACCTTGAATCAGGTGTAGCCTCAACCGATGGTCGCTCATGCCGACTGGCCAAGGAGTCTGCCGAGCACGTCTGCTTCTGAGATGAGCTGGGACATACCCAGTCACCCTCCCCTCGAAGTTGTGCTCAGGAGAGGCTGTTGATTCACCTTCGCCGGCCGTAGCATCAACTTTGACGGGTTGCCACATGAGCTCCACCACCCGGTAGTCCAGCTGCTTCAAGGCCTTGTATTGCTCGGACTCCTGCTTGTTGACGTTTGTGGGGCCAGTCCAATGCCACACTCTCGGCTGGTCTACGACATGCAGCTGAATGGGTGCTTTGCTGTCCGCATCTCTGACCAGCCCTTTGAGCTTCACAAGCCGGGCGACAATTGGATCTAGCTGGCCCTTCTTACTCTCCAGCGTCTCGAGCTCCAGGATGAATCGCTCCACGCTACCGAGATAGGGCGCATACAAAATACGTCTTACCCAGTGGTCTTCGAGTCGCAAAGGGTCGTCTTTCTCCCAATACCACCAATCAGTGTGTCGAAGAGTCACCCGCAAGACCTTTGGCTTGAAGAGGGCCATCATAGACTCCTCTACTGTGTCCAAATGAAACATTCCCTCAGCTTCGCACGACTGCAAGAAGAAGTGGAGGTTCGTGAAATTGCTGCGATTGAGTGCCGTGAAGTTCTTGGCCATCTCGAAGTATTGATTATGAAAGCCGATGGTTTGCTGCTGTTCTGGTCCTCGATCGCGGCGGAACCAGAAAGCGAACTCTGACTGCCTCAGTGGAAGAGCGCTCGCCTCGAGCCATACTCGTCTGCAAGTGAGCAGCAGGTTTGTGCATGTCCTGTGAGGTGCGGTGAAGCCAGGCCGATAGTGGAATGCCGTTTCCTCATACTTGTTCCCTTTGTCGTCAAACTGGGCGGAGGCGAATTCGAAGATCAGATCTCGTATCTCCTTGGGCAACTTGCTGTATAGAGGCGACTGATCCTGTTGGTGGCACTTATCGAGGTTCTCGGCAAGTGAAGTCTGCATGGTGAACTTGCGCATCGAGCTTCTCTCGATGTTCTGCAGCAGCGTCTCCACGGTCTGCGAATCTGGCGTGCCATCTTCTGGACCTTCCAGACCAGGCATAGCAGCGGGTCGGAAGCGACCACGCAGTCGGGGATTCGCAATACTTGGTCCAAGGGCCATGACGGAGAATACTTGCTGCAGGCACTGTGTCAATGGCTCGTGGTCGGAACGTGATGTCGACGTGGAGCTAAATCGCATGAATGTGGGGAAGCTCGGACCCCGACGATGAAGTCGACCTTGCCTTTCCCACTTCTACTTCAACTTCGAGATGCGAAAGTCGAAGTCGGATTCGGAGTTGCTTCAATGTTCGTATTGACACCAAGACGTCATGCTTTATCAAATCGGCAGGCAGTTCCCGCTGTATGCTGGCAGGCACGCAGGTCGTCTACGGACACCTCACACCTCCCCTTGGCGTTTCAGTCGTTTCAGCTTGCACCCAGCGATTGGCTACGAGCGCCCTGAGCAGTATTCACCGCGTTTGCGACATGTGAAACTGCCTGTAACGTCTCGGCATGGACAGCGCGAACTGCTGCCAAACGACAGCTCTGAGACTGTAGCGCAAGCATGGAAACCGCAGTATGTAGGCGACACCACACCTTTCTCTTCCATCTGGGGCAAGACGACGAGGCATCTGCAACATCGAAACCATGTTCAGGAGGTCGATCACACTCGGTCAGCGCCCCATCGCCACTCGGTATGTTCACACGAGAGGCGGACGTTGTGTATGTAGTAATGTACCACCTACCAACATGTTCGGGGCCTCCGTCTCATGTACCATGCATCTCATCACACATTGCGTTGTATGCCACGTGGATACGAGCTTGCTGAAAGGTACCTTGGTGTTGACCTCGCTGAGGAGCTTCTGGCGAGCAAGATGGCGTCTGTGATCGCTTCGGATCTGCGAAGCGAATGACATTCTTACGCCAGGTACCTTTCATCCGGCGCAATTTTTCCAGAATCTGACATCGCGTTCGGGAGCGAGATGTCCTGCCTGCTGACCACTGCAGCACCACCCGGCAGAGGCTTGCTGTGTGAAGTCGGCTTTCACCGTGCAAAACGCAGGGGCAGAATTCTCAGAGCCAAGGCACCTAGTATTCCGAGAGCCCTGCTTGCCAGTTCCGGCACGGCCATGTCCTCCGTCTCTCGTGAAACCTTGTCCAAGGTCCAGGTCCAGGGACTGCGGTTGGAATGGCCTGACGATGCCAGGGTCCTTGAATGGCAAAGTCAACCACACCCTCGGGAGCGTTTTGCATCATTTTCAGGAACACACTTTGCATGCCTGGCTCTCCGAAGAGCATTTCGCTCTCCTAGGGCTGCCGAAAAGACGGAGAAGGTCAACACTTCATCGACCAGGACGAATCGTCTAATACCTTCTTCCGGTCCTGAGTTGCGTTTCTAGGCGCGGCCCCCTCGTCGGTTGCAGAGATACTTCCAGTAGACATTTCACCGCCCTGGAAAGGAGAACCAAAGATCGGCGGATGGTAACCTGTCCATTCAAGACGTGCTGTGAATTATTGTAGATCCAGGTGCTCGAGCACTTCGACTCAGGCAAGAGTGACTTCGGACCTGCACTGGGGCCAGGAACAATGGTTTCGCTGACGCTTGCAAAGTGGGATCCGATGATTGATCATCATACTAATATTGCTCGATGTGAAAATTATTGCTGACTACTCAAGACTTTAGCTAGACTGCTGGAAGGATCATTCATCGTTCAGTTCGTTGTCATCAGAAGCAGGCAGGGCTTGGTTGATCGCTATCTGCAAGATCCTGCCGTGATCTTCAAAGATCCTGCGCCTTACCGTATTCCGTCTCCTCGCTTGATATCAACCAGGTGTTCTCAGTGCTCACTCTGGCTACATCGTCAGCATCGCTACTCTGAACGATGCGAAAGGTCAAGCCCATCTCTTCCCAGTACGATTGAGCGATCAATAAATGTACAATTGAACTCTCGAGATGAGAAGCAATACCAAGAAAATTGCCAACAACGATCATGTCGCTTGAATGCCCGTTGTTGGACTCTGCATCCCCTGCTGCCCTGTGAACTCTCAGCGGCACGAGTCCAACGGCGGCCGGCGGCGAGAGACTCCAATCCTCTGGAGCCAGGGTAACACACTTCCCCAGGCCGTCAGTCCCCGCTTTCGTCTTAGAGCATGAGTGATCGTGGTGCGGCACGCGGCGGTACAGGCATGTGTTGTCGAAGGAGAAAGCATGATGCCGACGCCGACGAGTTGTGGAATGCTGACATGGAAGAAGAGCCTGCCGTACGACCAAGACTTGTGACTGTCAAGTGTGTCAAGCCGGGAGAGGCTGGCGAGCTGGCCGACTAAAGCAGGGGAACACAAGATCTAGCACCAACGCGGTATAGCGGCCGCCGGGATTTGCAGCATGGATGCTGATTATCCCCGTGGAGCGACGCAATGGCTGCGAGATGGCCCTCGGAAGTGGCAGAGAAGCTGCCGAAGGAATGGACTAGAGAGCGCATCTGTTGCACATCTTACCTTCATCTGTACTACATCGGAGTGCGATTCGAGCACACGCAAGATGCACCGCGTCGTGCGAACGTCTCAGCTCGCTCAGCTGGCCCTTCACCGCGCGTAAAGTGGTTGCTGCGTGTGCTCATTTTACTTGCCATGGGTCATGTAGTGCAGACCGGATCCTTAGGGCAGCCGTAATAAGAGTTCAGAGGGCATGGCAGTCACTGGTTTTTCTACGATCCGAGCTGTTTAAACACGCTCTCCATCACCGACGCGGAGGATATGCAAGAGCCGGCCCTAATCCTACGACCGGCAACCGCTCGGCCTGCGAGCCTAACAACCAAACCGGCACTGTTGGCGTTGACATGGCCGCTCAGCTAGACATCGTAAAGGAGTCCTTGCCTGGTCCCTCATCGCTGCTGGCAGAAGCCACGTCTTCGGCGTGTCTTGTTGCGTGACCCTTCATTAAACGCATTGGGCGGCGTACCTGATTGCCTAAACCGCTTCCCGGCGGGCTGCAGCATCTGTCATATACACGCGAAGATCGACGACAGGATTCAGCTGTCCTTCTTGTTTGACGGGAACTCGCAGCTGTCTTTTCCCCAAAGACCACTGCGTTCTCCGGTCGACCTGCGCGCAATCTCCTCCACCAACAACACCACCTTGCGACGCGCGAGAACGAAGAGCGGTCGCCCACCACCGCGGCCGGCAGCTGGCGTTCTGGGGGCGCCAGCATCCCTGCAGTCCGGACGAACACTCATTAATCAGGAGCCGGGATGCGACTCATTGGATCGATTGGGCGTGGCCCGCCTGACCAGGTGGCCAACGACAGCAATGCAGACGTCGTGTTCCAGATGGGAGCGTCGAAGGTGTCGCTGGCTCGGATACAAGTCATACCAGATGCAGACCTCAAGATCCCGCCCAAGGCAGAGAAGCTGCTCGGAGCCACGGTGCGGCTAAGTCACTGTCCGGAAGCCCGCGTCGCGAGGCCGAGCGATCCGTCAGCACGCATTCCGAACGACGAGGACAAGGCGCTGGAAGCTCTGTCGCGTATGCGAGAAGCGTTGTCTCCAAGAAACCCAGACGACGTCGCTGCCGGAGGATGGGCCCCGTGGTCTCCCGATGACCTGTATCCCTCCCAGGACCAACCTTATCTCCCACCCACCACTACCAGCACTTATACCCTGCCGCGACTGCACCGGGAGCCGTCTGACGCGAACCTTCCCGCTTATTACGATTCCACTGATTATCCCCTCCATGTCTCGCAACAGACTTCGGCCTCCTCAATTCGAGACATGGCCCTTCACAAGGGCGCACCGAACATCTTCGACCACTTTGGCGAGGCCACTCCTGCACGCGGCAGGCACTCTACCGCCGCTGGGCTGAAGAATCACGACACTGCACGGCGTAGCAGGACAACGGGAACCTCTCGAAAACCAAAACGATTGGATCTCGTACAGCTCCTGCCGCATTCGCGGGCAACGAACGGATCGGCGTCGTCTCCCTCACAGCTATCACATTCGCCATTCGCGATGACCGATCGTGGGGATAATCCATTGCCTTTGCTACCTACTGACCCAGGCTACAAACGCAGGAGGTCCAACTCGAAGCGACCTTCCACGAGTGCATCTGGCAAGGCTGGCAGAAGTCGACCCTTTGACGAGGACATCTTCGATCAGCATAAGACCAATGTACGCAGACCACCTAAAGGGATACAGAACTGGTTCGATGCCTTTCTCGACGATGATGACGACGACGATTGCGAGGACGAAGACCATTTTGAGGACGAGCCAGAGCCTCAAGAGCTGCCCGCCGAGGATGTTCTGCCACCGGCGTATAGCGGTCCCACAAGGAGAATGTCTAGGGCGAGCGAAAAGTCCGCCAGTGGGCCTGGGTACAGATCATCTTACAGAGCTTCGCAGCCTCCACCACCGCCACCTCAGCATCCAGACCGAACGTTCTCGCACTCGCGGCTGGAACGAGCCGACTCCGATTCTTCAAACAGCATTCAGTCTTCTCATTTGGGCAACAGTCGGCGACGCGTATACGGTGAGAGTCGATTTGCCTCATCCACTCTGGCACAGGAAAGCGTGCTGTCACTTTCCGAGTCCGAGTATGATGACGAGGAAGATGTTCCCGAAGCAGATCGGGACAAGCTTCCCACCATTCGAGACAGCATTCTTGATGCGGGGCATATCACCATCGCTAACGCATCCTCTGTCGATGTGATGAGGCTGACACGGCCTGCGCAACTCAATGGTATACGAACAAGCCAGGGACCAGAGAGCAAGCGAGACTCCAATCGCTCCACCACATCCACACCCATAACGCAACGACGCGACAAGCCACTTCCCCCACCACCTGAGGGTGATAGTACACCTCGGGACCCGAAGTCTCCCACGAGCGCTGGAGCAATGTCAGACCCCACTGCACTACGGCGACTGAACGGATTAAGTCTGGAATCCAGTGCTACTGGAGTCACAGGCGTGACCGAGAGCTCCAGCACATCCTTCCAGGATACCGGAAACACTTCTCCCACGGATGCTACTCAGGTAATGGCGGTGACTGAGGAGGAGAGAGCACTCCTGGATCTCATGCGACGCAAGCGGGCAGCGATGCAGCAGCTGTCGTTCACTGAGGGCTATCAATTGGCCTTGCGAACGGAACAACAACGATTGGCGAAGCATTCTGCATCGGCCGAGCAGAGAGCTTTGAAAATCTTGAAGAAGAAGGAAAGTTCCGAGGCCAGCCACCGACAAAGCGAGATGACGAGCAATCCAACGCATACAGAGGAGGCCGACATGCGAAGGCAGCTGAGTGCGATTCGTAAGGAACAAGTTGATGAGAGGTTCCAGATGGAGAGATTCTTGGGGATGCAGCAACCGCAGCCTCTTTCTTCTCATCCACCCGGAGACCCTCCGGCGGTTCGCAGACCCAGCGGAGAGGTGCTGCCGGCCACAAGGTATTCACCAGCAGCATTCTCACCTGCAGTCACTTCGACAATGATGAGCCCTGAAGTTCAATCCGGATACTTCTCAGCTGACGACTGCGAGACTGAATCTGCACGAATGCGGGTCAGGCAATTCATTTCGACCAACGGCGCAGTACCGCCACTCAACTCCATGAAGACGATGCGCAAGCAATCGAGCAAAAAGCCGGCAAGCCTTCCACCATCGCCAGTCATGGAAGAAGAGTCGCTGCAAGCCCCTGCGCCTCCATTACCTGCACGGAGCCCCGATCGACCACAAAACATGCGCGACTTCTCAGTAAGCGAAGTGAGCCAGCTCACACACAAGCTTTCATCTGTCTCAATGAATGACGAGCCCAGAGATACGTCGCCGGTTTCGACGTTGGTCTCTGGAAATGCAATGATGCCCGTGACGAGCCATCCAAGAGTGGAATCGCCACAGCAGATATACGACATGACGCTTTTGCCACCAAAGCCTGAATTCGCGATGTCCGACACCGTTTCCAAATCCAGCTCCTCGCCGCAGCTGTCCGCTATCCAACCTATGTCGCCTTTCTCGAATATCATCAGTGCCGCTGCGCGTTCTAGCTCGCAACAGCCGCCTGCTCGACACCCCCTCCATACTCTGTCCGATCTAGATGGCGAGTTTCAGAGACGCGATTCGCATGGCAAGCAGCCAATGCGAGATCCACTGCCACGTCTAAACACGGTCGATTCTGTACTCGACAACCGAGGCAGCCTACTCAGCATCACGAGCGCCGGCGAGGAGGTGCTAGGTGCGTGGGCAGAGCTGGGCGGCGGGAAAGACTGCCTGCGGACCAAACGCCGCACGCAAGCTTAGGATACGACACGTGGGGATGTCTGAAACGCCCAGATGCAGGAACAAGCTGGGTATGTTGGAAGGAGAGGGAGGGCTGGATGTTCGGCATTTGTGAGAGACCGTTACCTATCGATGGACCCGACTCCGCGGCCGGGATTTTGGAAGAAGATTTGCGACCGTCTTATCACACGCATCGCGAACTCGGATAAAAAGCGATTGCTCTCTTGATTACCATGTGCTGTTTAGCCACCACATTCGCGATTCTATAATTTTCATTTCACACGAGATACCCTGTACAATAGCCAAGGGCGAGCCTTTTGATCTACATGGAACGAAAAAGATATGCCACTTTTGTACTGTAAACCAGTCGGAGGAAACAATGAATGATGCCCCTACACCTACATTTCGGCTTACGTGCACAGCGTGCTCACTTACCCTACTTGCCACTTACTTGCATAGCTTATTATGCCACGCCAGCGTGCGTTCTCACGTGCGTTGGGTTGGCGGAGATCCGGTCTCTCGGTTTGTTTCCGGAGGATCTTGACAAGCACGCACACCTCCTCCTACAGGAACGGGGCAACCAGAGAGAAGGAGGGTGAGTAAGTCGAAGACTTTTGACATTCATTCTTCATTCTTGAGTGCAACGGACGATCTTCTGGCTGACAGAGCGATCTGACGTTCCTCTTTAGAAGAGGGTGTTGTTGCCCGAGGGAGGAAGCAGCCAGATGTGAAGTGGAGGACTGCTGTGTATGGCTTAGTGTGCGCTGCTTTGAGTAATGGCTGTAGTTTGAAGGATTCACATGCTTGCGCGTGCGCAGTTGCCGCTTCAAGAGATTGACGTACTTGTCGGTATCAAGTCGACTTTGGAACTCTGACGATACGATGACGACAGGGCGGCAAAGGAGTACGATGTTGCTTCTCAACGGATCAATAGGGCTTCATGAGCACACCCAAAATCACGACAGCAAAGCGTTCGAACATTTTGTCTCTATTGTGTCTACAACTCCCCAGGCTGCGTATCGGGCGGCAGAACCGGTCTCTCCCTAACCTTCTTCAATCCAACCTCACTCCTATTCAACTCATCACCCTCATCTCTCCCTCTCTTCCTCCCCACAAACTTCCCCGTCCAAATCCTCAACCTCTCCAATTTCGCCATCGTCTGCCCATCCAATCCCATCACGTTCCCCTCCGCCTGCACAACGACCACGGAAGTATTATTTCTCCTGATTCGTTTGCTCAGACTTTGCCCATATACGTTCCCCTTGAACTCTCCCAACGCAATGTTCGTTACCAAAACAATATCCCCGGGTCTCAAATCAGTGAGGAGTTGGCGGAGATGCTCTTTCTTACTACTCCAGCTTCGATCCTGGGATTCGGCAGGTGGAAACCAGAAACTAATCGAGAAGCCAGCGCGGGTTTCGTCTCCGAGGAGGATCTCGATTATATCCATTTCTCGTCCCGGTTGTTTGCGGAGGGAGACGGTTCGTGGGGGAGAGAGGGTGATGACCGATGCGAGGATATTGATTGTCATTGTTTGAGGATGGATGGAGTGGATGTGGGAAGCATTGGGAATGCGCTTGAGGTCTGTGATGGGCCCATTGAAGTTGATCGACTGTTTTTGAGGTGCATTGGAGTCGGAGGTCAAAATGGAGCCTTCTTCGCTGGTTGGGAAAGAGAAATTAGATGAGGCGTTCGTGTCGAAGGAGACTGCTGTTACGAAAGTTGTCTCGTCATATGTTGTGTCGTCTGGTGCGCCAATCTGAGAGGAGTCTAGGTCTTGTAGAACGGCAAGGGAGTGTTCCAGAAAGTTCATTCGCTCCTGATCGTTCTGCTGGCTTGTTGACAAGAACTGGGTCGCCTTAGGTCTCTCATTTTTGCCTGTCGATCTTGAGTAAGTCTGCTCGTCTTTCAAGCCCACATGTCTCCATTTTGCTTGAGGCAGGGATGCCGTCGTTTGGGTCGTGGTAGTCGTTGCATCCTCGCTTTCGGTCCGTCCCAGGTATCGTAGGATCCGAGCTTCAAAGTCACTCTTTAGGCAGTCATTATCGTCCCATGTCAAAGTATCCGAATCTGGGGCGCCTGTCATGAATAGGACGGTCTGATGAGGTGTCGCGGCCATGGTGGCTGCAATATGCGGCGAATTGCAAGGAGCATGGCGTATGTACGTGCTCGGATTGCGTTTCCATGTGAAGACCCACTTCTGAAGCCGAAGTGAATAATGCAATCACGACCAGTGGGTTTCGAATGGTTGGAGTTCACCGTTGGCCGCGGCGCAAGACGTTGCTTCTGCCTGGCTGTGTGGTTGGCCGTACGATGTCCTGGCCGTTGATGCCTTGCACATCTCGGAGCTTGGGAGAATGGAAGTCCGAGGGTCTACCTGCCTGTTCCTGCCAGCTGTTCGGCCGAGGATGAGGCTAAGGCCGATATAACAGTTTCATGAAGCTGACCGATATTCGATCTTGCAACTGTCCGCTTTCTCCGTTGTCTGTAAACTCTGAAGAAACAAAAGCGTCCACTTCTTCCGAACTACGCAAAAGCTGACCAAAGCCTGTGTGCCTTGCGAGAGCCGTGGACCGCGTTAGTCTGGTGGAGACGGAATTAGGCCGCCGACTTTATCTGATCCTCGGATTAATAAGGACCCAACGCTAAGGCGTCGAGGCCAAGATGCCTGCCCTCCCCAAGCCCAAGACCATGTTTCGCTCTGTCTACGAGAAGTTCGTCACTCCCACCAACGACACGACAGAGACCAAGCCGCGACCGGATGGCTTCCTCACAGCGAAGGGATATGACGCGCTCTTCACTCGCACGAACCAGGAGATAGACGGAGAAGAATGCCTACACGACTGCCAAAGCTGCTCCATCAGCTACCCAAAGAAGTTCTCCATTGATGAAGAGGATAGACTATACGGCGAGATCAAGGGATGGAGTCGACACCTCATAGTCGCGACCGGCAAGACCGATTGGGTGCGGTCAGTGGAGGATGAGAAGGGCAGCGTGATGGAGGCAGTGGGCGAGCACATGAGCAAAGTCGACGGAGGGAAATTGATGCTCAGCGCAAGCAACATTCCCGTACCAGACATCAAAGGCGACCACGTAGGCCCATACGGCCCCGATCGACCTACCACAGTCCTGCTCATGCCCTCATTCACATACGTCGAGAATGTCACGCCCAAACACGTCCCCGAGCTCATCCAGAGCGTAATCAACACCGCACCCACAAACACCACTCGAATAAATCCTACTGAGCCTCAATCGAATGGCCACACCGAAGACTCCTCCAACGGCAACGGCCATGTCCCTCACACTCTCATCCCGTCCCCACCCAAAGACCTCCCAGCCCGCCTCTCCCTCCGCTCCTGCCCGCACAAATACATAATCCTCCTCTGCTCGCAAGCAACCCGCGACGCCCGCTGCGGCCAATCCGCTCCCCTCCTCCGCAAAGAATTCGAACGACACTTGCGACCCCTGGGCCTCTACCGCGATTTACACGATGAACGACCCGGCGGAGTAGGGATCTACTTCATCTCGCATGTAGGCGGACACAAGTATAGTGCGAACATGATGGTTTATCGGAGGGCTGAGACGAGGAGGACAGTTCAGGAGCAGATGGAGAATGGCGGAGGCGATGGATTGACAGGTGGGAAAGGGATTGAGGGAGGTGAGGCAGCACAATGTATTTGGCTTGCGAGGATACGGCCAGAGGATTGTGAGAATGTGGTGAGGTTTACTGTTTTGCAAGGCAAGGTTGTTAAGCCGGAGAGGCAGTTGCGGGGTGGGTTTGATCGGGAGAAAGGGGTTGTTAGTTGGTGATCGCGCCAGCCGACATCAAAGGTGATGGTGGTGTGTGCGATCTGGTGGTGCAATTGCATGTTTTGCGGGAACGGAATATCTAGAGAGAGAGAGACGAAAGTTAGAATTGCCCAACAAGGCAGGTGTACAGTCCACCTGATAATACTTTGGACTTCGGCAAAGTCCTACCGTGGCCGTGGGGTTTGCTTACTCGGTGGGCGAGTAGGTTCCACGTCGGGTATCAACAAGTACATATCGGAAACATTGACGACAGCCCAGACATTGGGCCAACTGTGTGTACGTCACTCCGTCAGCACCTAGTTACATTTCGCAGCCGAAGTCACCGTCAGGACCGTCAGGGATATAGCATACACACAAAGTCTGTTGTTAAAGGAACATAGCCATTGCGAAGGCTTGCAGAAACTCGCGAAGCCTCTCGTATCTTGGGAACATCTGATAGAAGTCTGCTATAATAAAAGTGTAGAGAAAGAGACTTCAAGTCACGAAATAATGGACTTTTGCTGCAGCGGTAAAGTAAAGACCCTGAGACGCAGCAAATATATGCTTCAAATAGACAGACTTTCTCTGAGACGTCGAGCTTGCCAAAATTCCGATATAGATCAGACTTCCGAGACGGGCAGCACAGATGCGAGAGCAATCAGTGTCGAAAAGCATGAAGGCAATTCTATTGAACGTCATCTCCAGATACATTGTGCCAAGTGCCTTCAATGAGATCGCATTGTCAGAAGAGGAAATTCAGGTGAGGTTGCAAGTGAAAATTCGAGACAATAAGTTTTGCAGCATCAATCCAGCGTTTGCAATTGTGATGCTAATCTAGAATTTCCCTTTTTCCGATCCCCTTTCATCAGCTTCATCCTCATGCTTCCCCTGTCTGCCTCATATCGCACATGAAACAGCTTTTTCTCCCAAAGCTGCCCGTCCATATGCCCCAAAACCAAGAAAACACTCCACGCAAATGCATCAAAGTGGTATAATGCTATTAAACACTCAATCAATCTCCCAAAGTACCCATAGTAGTAGTGAGGCCAGAGGGTAGTGAAACTGAATCTGGCCCAGCCGAGAAGTCTCAAGTAAAGTTCATGCCCATGTCCATGCCGCATGCATTGTTCGTCATCAAATCATCATTGCTTGCTTTCCTCCCCATTGCAGCCTCCTCGCACGCTCGCTCCGTTTTGGTGGTGTGAAGTAAAGTCCATACTAACGAATGTCTATTTCATGATTGTGCACGAAGGAAAAGTGTCCAGTCCAAAAGGTCATCGAAGCAAATTTAACTTTTAGTAGCCGTTGACAGCTATGGTCGGAGGTTGAGGACGGCTGAGGGTGGTCGGCAAGAAGCGAGAGAAGATGTTGGTCTTTTGCTTCTTGGCCGGTTGCTGGTCGGTGTGCTCGAGAGGGAGGCTGTGGGTGATGATGGGAGCTGGCTGTTGCTGCATGTGGACAGCTGGCTCTTCGCAGATCGGCTCGGCGTAGGAGGACATGACGCTGGCTGGCGAAGATGATGAGGCGTAGGAGTCGGCGGACGCGCTTGAGGCTGAGGACCGGCTGCGAGTTGGTGGGGAGAGCGACGGTGTTCTGGATGGTGCTCTTGATGAGGAGTTGGATGAGTTGTAGTACATTGGTTGTTGATAGGTGTACTGTCCGGTCGATCGTGGAGATTCGTAGTACCGCGATGTCTCCATTGCTGCGCGGCGTTGCTGCTGAGCGGCGAAGGCAATTCGGCTCTGCTCCATGGCAGCCATTTCCTCACGTATCCGCTGCTTCTCAGCTTGTCGAAGCTGCCATGTACGGATGGGAGCAAGGAATGGATCCAAGTGGAAGTAAAGGTCTTCTTCGGTGACACGAAGATCCCAATCAAGAAGACCGAGAAGCTGCTTCTCCATGAGGTTGACCTCAGTGAGGCTGAAGCCAAAGCTGTCGAAACCGCGGACAGCAGTGTAACGAGCCCAGTGCTTGTTCTTAGGCGAGGAGTCGTTGAGGTTCTTTGCGGCGAGAATGAGTGCAGCAAGGAAGATGCGGTGAGCAGTACATCTCATTCCCTTGGCGACCGGAGGTAGGCGTGATTGCAGCCTACCCAGATATACCAATGAGGTCATGAGAGTAGGCACCTGCACATGAGATCGCTCTACCAGTGCCGAGATGAAAAGCTCCAATGACGGAAGCTGAGGCTCGAAGTACGACGCAGACTGTTGCTGTGGAGGCGTAGTAGGCGGTGTTGGAGGGAGAGCCTTGTTTGTCGATGTTTGTTGGCCCTCGCAGCGGATCACTTGTGAGGCCTTGACGGCAAGGTAGCTGATCATGTCCTGCGAGACCGGAAGGTAGATGAAGTGGTCCAAGGCAGCGGCGTTCTGCGCTGTGGTTGGTGCTGGAAAGGCCATGGCTGAGGGTATATCGTCAACTGGAATCGATCAAGATTGGTTCCGATGTTGTTGTCGATGAGCTCGTTTCGGTCGATGATGAGGTCGAAGTGTCGACGAATTAATAGTGCGTTTATATCGTGATATCGTTCCTATTGACTGTCGTAACAATGGGTGATGGTCGTCTTGTGAAGGATATCAGGTGAGGTTGCCCGTACAATAGATCGCAGGCAGCCTTGCACAATCCAATCGTCCGGATAGATGAATAGGACGAGCACAATAGGTTATTAGAAGACGAGAGAGTTGCAGCCAGGCAAATGCTCGCAAAGTCCAAGATATTAGCTAGATTGAAATTGATCTAGATGAGCCAGGATCCAGTCAAAGATGCTTTGTGAAATGACGGTGTGAGCTCGTGGGCTTGCCGGGATTCAGCCTTTGGGTTCGGGAGAAAAACCGGAACGACAACGAAGCGTGCAAAGATTGACTGATTAATTCGGTGACTTTCCGGCCAGCGGACAAGTGCAACTAAATGTATCGAACTGCGAGTTGGCGGAGGGTCTGCGGACGACGGTGGTACTGCTGGCTGCACGGGGCGGTGATGGGCTGTACCTGACGGCGGGAGAGGTTAGATGCAGGTGGCGTTTCCTACTGCCCGGGGTAGCAAGAGAATGTGAGGTGAGTTTGTGTGTGAGGAAGTCCGGAGAGAGTCGACAGATCGGTACGAATCGAGTTGATTGATGATTCAAGCAGCACGAAGGGACTGGCAGCATGGCATACTTATTCCTCTCCTCCATCCTTGGGAGGCAAGGCGCCGCGTCTGCAGGAGGTCGCTGGCTCGATAGCTTGAGTTTTGGTATGTGCCCCACAAGACGGTGCATTGCAGCTCATTGGGTGGCATACCAACCCACTAATGCCGACCCGCGTCGTCCAGCAGGGTACCGAACGGCTGAGATTCTCTGACAGGCCAGAGTGCTTGTTTCACTTGATTGCGTGCAGAGCGCCTGGCAAGCCACTCCGCCGACGGTTTCAGCGTCGCTGCCCGTCTGAAAGCTACAGGCCTTCTGTAGACGCTGGCTCACAGCTGCAGCGGTGAACGATAGGCTGGCTGGGTGGAACTTTGTCGTCGCGCGTCGCCGTACCAGAACGCAGTGTCGCGCGAGCTGCACGCATGCCTTCGAATGCCGCAAGGTCGCAGGCGTCTGCCCTGACATGCAACATCCACGGTCGACAAAGAATCCACATCCAAAATTGATGCGAGGAGTCTGCGCCGCGCTGTGACCGAGATCGTCACGTTTCCACATCCGGCATGAGTTCAGGGCCTTGTGACACGCACATCCGATATGCACCGACAGGCAATCTGGGGGAATGCTACTGCGCAGATGACTCGGGGGTGAAGGGGGTGAAGGGGTGAGGTGTGGCTGTGGCAGCAGACGGCTCTGAAATCGCACGTATCAACGTGAGCATGCCGCCGTCATCAGGTTCCGCAGAGTCCGCACCGCGTGCACCTGGCTCGCTGGCGAAATGATGACCCTTCTCCAGGTGTAGACTCCAGATGCTGGTTGCGGCCAGTGCGGGCGTGCGTAATAATGCGAATAGTGGGGATAGTAGAAGGCGCTGTCGAGGAGGCTCCACCGCGGTGAGGCCTGGTGGTGGACATGGCATGCGATGCCACGCATCTGTGCATCTGCTGGGTGGCAGATTCTTTCATTGCTTGCGGGCCATCGCGTATCGCCATCCGCCAGTCAGTGGCAAACACGAAATGCTGCGCGTACCCTCCAGCCCGTCCACAGGTGTCCGCGCCTGCGTCGCTGCGTTGGGACGAACAGCAGTACAAGCTATGCACGCTGCCTGAGTCGTCTGCGCTGCAGCATCTGGCAGTCTGAACCCAAGAGGGTGCCGTCTCCGTCGCCCAGCGCGGGTCGTTAGCAGTAGAGTGTCGCCAGTGTGAGAGCTAGTAGCGCGGCATCAGGTAGAAGGAAAATGGATCATCAAGCGCCGTCGCCAATGGGAGGTGTCGACGAGTCCGGTCGGAGCAGAGCGAGAGGCAGAGGGCAGTGTCGCTGAGCCACAGGTGTGGCGTCGGGCTCGGCAGAGAAGTCAAATCGCTGCCGCTGTGCCGCCAAGGAAACTTTGAGCGGTTTGGCTTTCTTCTCGAAGATCACTCCTGCGAACCTGACAGCCAATCGCGCCCTCCCTCGTCTCACTTCCTCACATCCGCTCCTGAGTAGCGATGTACAACATGAGACACCACGCCGCATGCCCACCCAGAGTCAAGAGCAGTCACTCTCGCTCTACTGGTCGTGATAGCGTGATGGCTATAGCCTTGCCGGCCCATCCGCATCCTCCACGAGCTAGGTCCTGCGGTTCGCTCTTCTCCTGCCTGTGATCATTCGCCTACGCCAAACGAGCTCCTGAGATTTGGTACACGCAAGACCTGTTGCTGCCGTTCGAGATCAGGCTTGATCTCAAAGGATTGCCTAGATTGCAAATATCCCCGAGGAGGACAAGACCAGCCTCATCGTGGAGCTTTGCCCTGTTACACCACTATCTCCAATAACCACTTCCGTACGATTCTCGCCCTGCTGCATGATCGCCCGTGATGGCTGTGGATCTGGCTGATCATATAGCTAGACGAGTCGTTGGACGACGCCTCGCGCCCCTACTTGCAGTGTGCCTGAGCTAGCAAGTGAGCCAGACTTCACGTGGAGTCTCCTTGTCTCATCTTGGGTCATTCTTATCGTCGCTTCCGTTTACGATTCACTCTGCAGGCCGCTTCTGCAACGTCGTTGTATGCTATACATTGACGTCGAAAATGACTATGCGAGGGCAAAGCGCTTGCAGTCCAAAGTGGATCAGCCGCAAAAGCATCTGGGTAGCCGCCCAGCGCAAGCTTCGCAACTTCTGAAACAGCCGCCCGTACAACAGGACGCTGTAGCACCTAATAGAATGCTCTGTGTCCTACTCGGAGAATCTGGTCTCTATTAACGACGACATCAAATTTCAGCAGCCGCCATGACCATTGTGCTTGGGGAACGGTGGAGACATCACCAAGCTGACCCGCCGCTCGTGGTTTGAGACAAGTAGGACTCCTGACCTGAAACAAGATCGTATACTCGAGAATCAGTCCACCAGCCCACAATAGCTTGTCTATATCTGGAGCGTTACAGGTGGCGCCTTCGTGGCTTCAATCCTCGAACCCGGAAGCGCTTTCGAATATCTTGGGCTCTTGGCTTCTGGAAGAAACCATCTGGCTCGTCGACTTGCGGCAGCCCTCGCACAACAGTCCATCAAAGCGCATAGCTCACCAAAGCAAAGGATGAGATGTCAAGATCCGCAAAGGGAGTCGGAGTCGGAGTCAGATCTCTTTCCCAAGCGACGTCGCCAACCTCGCGACTTCGAAATATCAAAGCAGTGACCATCCTTGATTGACTTCGATATCTTTCGAAGCAGGATGCAACGGCACACCTGCACGACATCAACAAACTTTTCTCGCTTGCAATGCGATCACAGCGATTAAGGCCATCCTGTCCATGATAAAATGGAGACCAAAGTTAGCGATTGCTCATGCAAAGACTGATCCTGACCAGTGCGCGCTCCTACACCAAGCTATCAGCGCATATTCGCGTGCTTGACAAGGATACCTTCCAATGAAGATTCACGGACGCAACAAATACTCCGTCGATCACGAGAAGATACCGTGGGGACCGATTCGCACTATATGTCTCAAGTTGTTGATTCTCTTCTCAACATACCTGGTGGCCCCATATTCACGCGTCCAGCAAGCTAATGTCTTGAGACAGCATTATTGAAGGACGGCATTGGCTCCGTCTCCGTGTTTGGAGCTTGACGATAGCACATCAGGATAATTTCCTTGTAATCGTGGAGTCAGCGTCCGCTCCACACGTCCGCCACACACGGAAAATGTAGCTAAAGACAAGCATCACGATACTCAACGGTACACCACAAGATTAGCAGCCACCCCAGAAAAGACATCGCCTGGGAAAACAAGCGTCCACCGGACGGTCTTTGCGCTTCTTCAACCGCATCGGGTCATTGCGAATAGCTTGCGCCATCCAAAACCTAGCGAGGGAAGCAATAGAAATTCCTCCAACATCGAAATTCAAGCTTTACCGAATGTCTGTGGCCACCATCCGCAGAGGAGTCCACTATTTCAAATTGGCGCTTTGGGGCCCTCATGGTCCTAGCAGACGGCTGGAAGTGTAGGTTTTCCCGCCTGACTCGAGAAGCGTTGGCTATTGTAAATTCTTCCATAACGTGGTTGACCGTGGTATTCTTGGGTAAGTTTTGAATTGAGTTATCGGCTCCGCAGATCCAGTGCTGTGATACCGGAGGATGGCTTACAGTAATGGACGGACAGGGAGCGAGTCATTGAAGATCTTCTTAGCGAGGTCGAAGTAGGGTCAATACGATGGCTTTTGGTATGGGGTAGATGTAGGCTTCTAACTCATTATCCGAGAGGAGGAGAGCCTTGCGGTTGGCGAGCAAGACAGGACATTGAGAAAGGGAGGAGGGTTCACGAGTGACTTGCGGGAGGCTCATGGTATGCCATAGGGCTTGTAGGCAGGGCAGAACTCACGTCTCTTGAACGTCTATAAAGCCCGCTGTCACAAGCCAGCTTGTCTCATAAGCAATACGATGTGCATTTGTGTTCTTATGCCTGTCCGGAATATGCCTTGTTAAATAGATACATCCAGCATTCGTTCTAGGCAGGCGCGGCATGGCGCGGGTGCTCACATGGCGCTTGCCATTCAAGACGGTAAACCCTTATCGGTGAAAGAACAACAGATCCGCAGCACAAGGGCTGCTATAGCCACGAACATCATTCATGAAGACAACGTTGATGTCTTTGCGAACCATTCGAAATGAAATTCGGCACAGGCGAAGTCAAGACACGATGTTTAAGACAGAATTCATGGTTTTGACCAAGACTTCCGCCAATCTGGATCGCTTGAAAAGGACCGAGGGACGACCTGCGCTCTTGCGCGGCCACGAAAACGACATGAACATGTTGGTCAGGCACGGTGTATGATCGCATCTCCTAACTGTTGGAGAAGCGGCCTGTCGCCGCCAATGTAGATGCCTTCGAAGCTTTGCGCGAATGCGCACTGAGCTCAGCTCAGAGCTCTCTACACGATCTCGCACCCGGCGGCGGACGATGACAGCTCAGTATTTCCTCCCGTCAGACTCAGATCAAGCTCTCTCAAGAGGATCCAATGCTGCTATCAGCTAGATCAGGGTAAGGAAGCGGTGGGTACCAATGCGGAAGGTGACAGGTCGCGCTGCTCACTCCGCCGGCAGCGTGCCACCGGGCTAGTCTATCACAAGTTGGCCGCTTCACTTCGGCCGACAGTACTCATTACACCTACATTGATCACCACAGCATTGCAAGAAGAATGACGAGAATACAGCCGGTTTTCCAAGCTCACCAAGAAGATGAGCCAAGTTCTGCCGCCAACTTGCCTTTAGTAACCACTCGCGATGATGAGAAGACTTCATGGGTGCGCATTGATGCTGACCTCTTGATTCCTGGCCGAGGGAAGCCACTGAAAGATGGCGTCTTGATATTCGCCTCAGATGAGAGTGCGACCGCGAGCTCAAAGATTGCATATGTGGGAGACGCTCATGGAGTCCCCTCGAAGTATTCTATTGTGGTTGCTAAGTACAAAGTCCCGGTGCTGATGCCAGGATTGTGGGACTGTCACGTCCATGTAAGCACAGGCTTCTTGTTGGATGTCTACTGAACTGCTAACACAGCGATGCAGTACTTTGGCGAAGCCGAGCCCGGTTTGGACTATCTCGCTTTACTCCCACCATCTCTGGCCGGCCTTCGATCTGCTCGTGACGTGGTGGCAACGCTCAATGCTGGCTTCACCAGTGTCAGGGAAGTCGGAGGCTACGGAATCGACTTCAGTAAAGCCATTGATGAGGGCTGGGTTCCCGGACCCAAAATTTACTCCGCTGGAGCTCCTCTCAGCCAGACTGCTGGTCACGGAGATTTGCATACGATGCCGCTTGAGTTGGTGCACGACAGTATCAATCATGGATTACCGCTCGCTTTGGCCGACGGTGTTGACGAAGCTATTAAGGCCGTGCGAAAGCAGATCCGAAGAGGAGCCAAGCTGATCAAGATTTGTTCGACTGGAGGCGTTATGAGCCGGATCGATAGCCCTAGAGCAGCTCAGTTCACGAACCCGGAGTTGAAAGCTATGGTTGAAGAGGCTACGCGTACCAACTTGATCGTGGCGTCTCATGCTCATGGTACAGAAGGCATTGTGAGTCCAGTCAAATTGACTCTGCTGTCAATGACTAACGTGTGCCAGATTGCCGCTTTGCGTGCCGGAGTCCACACCATCGAACACGGCAGTTTCCTGACTAAGGAAGCCATTGATCTTATGCTCGAGAAGAAGGCAATGCTAGTAGCCACGAGATTCATTCAGGAGAGCAGCAGAGATCATCCAGGCAACCTACCTCCTGAAAGCTACAAGAAGCTTCTTGAGGTTGTTGATGAGAATAAGAAGTCGTACGAGAAGGCTGTAAGTGAGGCGAGGTCTTTGCAATTGGTGGGCGACTAACGATGCTATGCCAGATCAAAGCAGGCGTCAAGTGCGCGCTTGGGACCGACCTGGGCATGAGCAGCGTCGCATCGCAGTTCAACCACGGCATGAATGGTCGAGAGTTCGCGTACGCTGTCGATGCTGGCATGTCTCCTTTGGAGGCTATTGAGGCCGGTACTGCCAATGGGCCTGATGTGAGTACATCGAAGAAATCAATCGTGCAGACGATGGTCGCTGATTCTCGCTCCTCACTTCTAGACTCTTGGACCTCAAGCTCCCCTTTCCGGCCAATTGAAAGAAGGCTTTGACGCGGACTTTATCGCCCTTTCAGTCGATCCGTTGAAGCACATCGATGTGCTCGCAAAGCCAGATGAGATTACGCATGTCTGGAAGGGTGGCAAGCTTTTCAAGGCGCCGGGCAAGCCGATGAGTATCATTTGATCTGTCAGCTACTGAGACTTGGTGGCCGCAAGTTTCCTGGCATAATCAGGACGGCGATGCGAGAGCCTGGACAGAGTCAGCTGTCCGGAGATGTTTATGACAACATAGGTCGAAAATCGGAGGGATTTGGTCTATGGTATTCCGCGATCCTCGTACAGTAGTACACAAACGTCGACTTGTCTCAAGCATCTCGCAGAGTCGTAGATAGATTACAATTTCTAACATTCGTGTCATCTTGCTGCTGTGCGACATGTCTTCTCCGACGTCAGCTGTCGACAGTATTGGGGTAAGCGTCCTCGATATCGTTGCGATGCAGATGCAGTCGAAGTGAAGCCATCGAAACCGGATCGCGATGGGAGATCGATCTTTTGAGCTGGTATGCTCGCAATCATGGTCGTGTCGTTCTGGCGTCTGCTCGCTGATCTAGCTTTTGCATCCGAGTCGTGCAGCATTAATGGATCAATGGCATTCGAGAGAAGGGTGGTAAAGAACTCAGGCAATCGACTCTTGGCCGAAAGAAGTTTCCAGTACCCGGTTTCCACCCATGGGATTTTCATGATCGCCGCCGCCGTCGCCGCCAAGCCCCGCACTCGACGACGCAGGGGTTGAAGACTTCGCCCTTTGCATCCGCGCCGTGCTCCTTCATCTTCCACAAGCTGCACCTACTCCATCAACTTATGAGCGGGAGAGCACGTCGGCTACAGACGGTCAGTCCAGTTTGCAGTAGTCTGCGAGTTTTGTGGCACAAGATGTTTGAGCTAGGTCTGAACCGCGGCGTCTGCCGAATCACCTCGCGTTCTACAGAACTCACTTCTCCACTCAAAAATAGGTTCAAACACGGCCCTCTCCTTCCATCGCTAGCGGGAGGCGTCATGATCCTGATACAACCACAAACCCGGACATCTATCGGAGAGTATTGCATTTTCGAGGTCTGCGTCCGAATCATGGGCAGCAATAGCTAACGCGTCTATCACAATCGAGCAACAGTGTGACTGGACTTTGCCGTTCTCGACCCAGCGCGATGAAGGATCCTGAACCTACGATGATGTTCCAATGCATTGGTCCTGGATCAGGGCATTCACGTCCCCAATATCAGAGGTCCTCATGCTCAACTGACAAGGCTGAGTGCCCAGTCTATCCTTCAACATTGAGCCTCAACACACTACGGCACTGCTCTCCACGCAACAATCTCGGCGTTCTTACGGATCGACCGCCCCGTTCAAGCGGATGAACGAATGAGCCTGGGAGTTCGTGGCAGTCACATTTGTTTGTGCATGGTTCACTCTCGAGGCCGAGTCAGCGTTTGCCATTGGCGTATCCTCTTGCGTTTACCACGTCTCGAGAGCGATCGGCATATCACTGTGCGCACACGTGGGTCCTGTGGTCCCAGACCTGGAGGAGTAAAAGCACTTCGCCCTCGTGTTCTGCGCCTCAATATATCTGCACGACCAGGCGCTCGCCCACCCGCCTCATGAGAGACCCTACGGACTGGAAGCTCGACGCCCTTGGACCCGCTAGAGCTCGCAGCGATGCCAGGCAACATCGTCAATCTCTCTCCTGCAGATATCGCGAAATGGCCTAAACCGAACTACATCGATCCTGAGCGAAGAGAATGGATGCCAGAATATGCGGGAATACTATATGGCGTGGCTACGCTTATGACAGCCACCCGGCTGTGGTTAAGATGCAAGAAGCAGGCCGGTGGGCTTGGGCTTGACGACGTTAGTACTGCAGGACGGCAATGGAGTCGTGTGCTGATCATCGACAGGCATTGTTAATATGTGCTTGGCTTTCGTTATCCTGGTTTACAGCGCTTTCGATCGTGGGGTCTGAGATGTACTATACATCACGGCATGTCAGTACACGCATACGGTATCAATCAGTCATGAAGTACGTGCTAACATCTCGACCGCTCTAGATGTGGGAT
Organism: Pseudocercospora crystallina; assembly: GCA_003666085.1. Classification (NCBI taxonomy): domain Eukaryota; kingdom Fungi; phylum Ascomycota; class Dothideomycetes; order Mycosphaerellales; family Mycosphaerellaceae; genus Pseudocercospora; species Pseudocercospora crystallina. The sequence goes on from QQNG01000265.1 coordinate 116,899, forward strand.
ATCCCTCCGCTCGGGTACGAGAACATGGCGAAAGTAACGTGGATCGCAGAGTTGGCCTTCTTGATCACTGGATGCTGCGTCAAAGTATCGGTCTTGCTCTTCTATCGCCGCCTAGTCGCGAACACAGTCTCACGATACTGGATCTGGGCCGTGATATTCGCCATCGTGTTCACGATAGCGTACTCACTGGCCTTCATTCTAGCTCTGGTGTTCAACTGTAGGCCAACTGAAGCGTACTGGAGAGCCTTCAGTCCAACATATCAACACAAGTACACATGTGCCGACACAACAGTTATCAATCTCCTCGCTGGAGTAATGGCCATTATCAGCGATCTCTACTCCGTGGCATTACCATGCATCATGACCTCTAATTTACAACTTCCGCGGCCGCAAAAGATCGCACTCTACCTCATCTTTTCCATTGGTCTGCTGGCAGTGGGTGCCAGTGGAGTACGCACGTACTGGATGTATGAAGTCGGCCACATCAGCGACGTCAGCACTGCCATCTTCAACGTGTTTGTCTGGTCACAGCTGGAACTCTCATTGGGCTTGATGTGCGCGGCACTGCCTTCACTGCGAGTCCTCTTCCGGAATTACTTGAGCGGACCGCTATCCAAACTCAAACGATCCGTAACCTCCTCACGAAATCGAAGAGATTCCGACGTCGAGCAGGTCATCATCAGACATGTGGAGACCCCCGATCTTGAAAGGAGCGACTTTGCTGCCAAGCATATGTCAGACTCAACGGCAGAGACAGGCCCGTCCCCTGTCGAAGAGTCGGAGCCTACAGAACAGAAGACGTGGTCAGGGCTTGTGAGGAGTCCTGCGGACTATGAGTCCTACAACCTACAGAACATGGAGAAATATCGACAGTCGGCGCATGCAAGGCAATCATCGCAGTGGTCGAGGAGTACAAAAAGCATTGGGAGTGGGAAGGAACTGCATGATAGTGGGAGGACTTGGTTGGATACCAGAGGTTCGTAGGAATGACATAACAGCACACGATTGATGATGTACATGCTCCTAGAAGCTCAAGAGCTTTCAGCCTCAGGTCTGCGCCATCAATGACTCAGTCAACGTCTCATCAGTCGAGATCTTGTCATCAACAACAGTGTGAAGAAAGCACACATTCGGTATGACTCGTCAACCTAACGGATTATCATCTCGACATGGTCTCTCCCTCACGGTATACCGGATCTGATCTCAGCATCTTGGAGCTCGAATGCTTTTGAGAAGGCTTACGGACCATCGACAAACATGAGGCAGAATTACCCCATCTTTGCTATTTCTAGGTGTGAGAGGAACTAACATCAAAAATCATGCGCCAGAGTACGATTGATCGTCTCTTCGTGGACTCTTCGCCATAGCACTCGGGCTACGCTTTCAAGAATTTGGACATCGAGCTCCTTCGGGAAGGCTTACGACTTTTCGACAAAAGAAAGGTTAAAACACCCCGGTTTGGCTGTCTCGGGGCGTAAAAGCAAGCCACTTTTCCAAATTATACGCCAGCGTACGGTTTGCCATCTCATTGCGGCTTCCTGCTCACGGTACACGGACTGCGACTTCAGGAACTCGGACATTGAGCGCCTTGGAGAAGACTCACGGCATTTCGAGTAATGGGAGGCTGAATTACTCCGATTTGCCCAATTTTTTGGCGTGAGAACAAGTCACACCCCCAACTAAACGTCGGAGGACAATTTCTGATCTCCCTGTAGCCTCTAACTTACAGTACACGGGCTGCGCCTTCAAGAACGTGGTGATCGAGCTAGTTCGAGAGAGCTCACGACTTTTCAACGTCCCGGCCACATCTGGGTGCTTTCACATGCCGCCAAGATATATCACTTTCGCGTAGTGAGCGTATGCACAGGGTCTTCAGGGTCTTCAAAGGGTCTTATTATATGAAAGAATGAACGATGGAAACGATGTGGGCTTTCTTCAATGCATTTGAATTTGAGCGCCCGGAGGCTGCTCTGGCAGGCACGGAGCCTTTCTAGGCGGAGGAGACATCCTCCTCGCCAAACACGAACGCATCCTCAAAAAACGAGGGAGGCTCCACCACGCGATCCTCGTCATCCTCGTGGTAAATGAGGCTTTTAACCTCCTTCCTCATCTCCTTCAGTTCTGGCGGAACGGAGCGGGCCGCGCCTGCCGGATTATCGTTTCTATCATGTGATTGGAAAGAACGCTCCATCACATGCTCGAAATCGTCGTCGTCGCCGGTCAGGGTCTCGTCGCTAGCCTGTCGCGCCTGCCTCTTCTTCTTGCTATTGCTATACCGCGCCTCAGGGTCCTCGCCAGGGACGGCAATGCGGACCGTGCGCGCCTTTTTGGTCTCTGTCACATGCCATTAGCCGCTGTCAGATGCAAAGGGTCCAGCTCACTATCGCTTACTTGGCTTCTCTGGCTCGGTCGTCGCTTCCTCCTGCGCGCGTGGTGGTGGTGGTGGTTGTGTCGTACCTACCCAATTCGGTTAGCGGCTTTCACATGCAAAGGGTCTTGCTCACTGTTACTCACTCTGCTCCTTCTGCTCGTCGCGCTTTCTCTTTTGGGAAGGCATGATGGTGGTAGTGGTGGTGGTGGTGATGATGGTTGTGATTGCAGAGTGAGCGAAAGTGAGACAGGGAACGAGAAAGATATACTGGCAAAAGCTCACCTGCAATTGCTTTCCTTCACTCAATGGCACAATAAGGAACCTCACCTGGATAGACCTCACCTGTGCTCTCTCCCACGATCGCAGGAAGGTCTGAGCATTTTGTTGCGTCTTCCGCGCATCCTCAGGCAAAGCGTTTCGCAGAGAGCTGAAGTTAGCCGTTTTTCATGTGAAGAGCAGGCCGGCTGAACATCGGTCTTCAACGGTAATCAGACCATATAAAGAATCTGAAACTACCTTAGTAATCTTCGAAGAAAATGTGCCGTAGTCTAGTGGTATAACCATGAACACTGCGCGGTACGTCGAGCAAGTTGAGGGACCACGCTGTAAACCGAGACCAGTAGCATGGGACTAAGCAACACCCTGGGATTCTTCTTGTGCGACTTTTCTTTTGCTTCTTTTTGCGTTTTCGGTGCCGGATCGAACTCAGGGACGCTTGACCAATTTTTGCTTCAGTGTCAGTGATGAGACAAGGTTTATCTTCCACACCGATCAATGCCCGTCGTGATACCATCACCTTCAAGCAAAACGGCGCTTGAGAGGATATTCCTTTCGTACGCAGGCCTCCACTGGAGCGGAAACAGAGAGGAGCGACGCGCACGTGAAGAGCCCCATACGGGAGAGAAGCTTGGGAGAATGGACGGGCGTGGCAGGCCGCAGGCAACAGCGCGAATCTGGCACGCGAAAACGGTCCGGCCACCAGAACTGAACGCCATTTGGAAGGAAGCCAGCCTAAGTCCCAAGGACATCTTCTCGTATTTGCTGTTCTTCTCGGGGTTGCTTCAGTGCTCCAAGGGCTCGAAGTCACAGCCACAGGCAGTCAAATAGCTGTGCCCCCAGGAGAGGCGGGCGATTCTGACTCCCAATCTCCGCCAACTGCTTTCCTGCGCGGTTGAATATTCGTGAATAATTCCTACCCAGGCTGAAATGTAGCTGCTAGAAAAAGGGAAACAGCAGTCCCTTCGACTTGTCCTTGGTCCCCCGTCTGTCCACGAGTACTACGTCGTCCGGTCCGTCTAGCGAGCGTACCACTCCCCCAGGTAGTGACAAGGCGTTCGTCGCGGATACTGCTCTACGCAATACAGACATCTTCGGGAGTGTCAACTTCGTGGCATCGCACACTCAAGTCACTGGCCTCGTGCCATCCTCATTCGAATTCCCGGACGATGGATTCTACGAGGACGACCTTCCCCGCCGTTGCTGCTCCAGCCTCCAGGGCATCGTTGTAGGACAACAAGGTTTCTCTCGAGTGTCAGTTCTCCACGCTGCTGGATGCACAGCCTGTACAGTGAGGTAATCGCAGGCCAAAGGAGATCAGCGGTGTCAGATACTTAAATGTTTCCCCATGTTGGTTTCCCTCGCTGTTCGATTTCTGATAAATATTGCTTCGTGTCGGTCGCCAGGCCCTGGTCAGCAAGAGCGAAAGATATTGAATGGTCTTTCCTTACCCGTATCGCCAGCCACGAGCTGCTTGCAAGAGCGAGAGTGGACTCTCGTCAGCTGGACGATAGTCCGTGGCGTCGCCATCGTGGTCGGCGCTTTCAGATGAACTCGTTGTTGCGGGGAGAGACGGGAATGTTAACGAGCGTGGAAGCATGAGAAGAAAAAAAAAACAGTGCAACGGAGACTGACATCTGATCACCTCAACACCAATCTGATTCTCCGCCAAAGACTGTTCTTTTCAGCCCGGCCTGCTATGATATCAATGAACCTCTTCATGAGGACACCTCCAATGCCAGGGAGATGATCTTGTTCCCACGCTCAATCATCCCTGCGCCGCCGCTTTGCACATGCCAAGTAAACCGCAGAGAAACTCAAAAACACAAATCAAATATGGGGAACGCCATTCAGCACTTGAATAGCGATACGCGATGAGCAAGAGCAGACAACACCATGTATGCCTGACCCGATTCCCGTCCGTCTGCTCCTTGTTTTTCGGAGATCCAGTCTTGGATAGAGGTAGCTTCGCAAACGATTGTTGTTACAAGATGGTGGTGTTCGTGGTGGTGGTGAAGCTGACGACAAGTGATGCCAAGTCAAACCTCATCCACGTCTATGTTGCAGGCGCCGTTTTTCCAGTCCTTGGTTCCGATCTATATCCCTGCGCCATCCCGGCGCGTGTGATGGGAGTGGTGCGCCCACTTGTGATGTGCATCGTTGTGTTGAGATGCGGTCGTAGCAGTCCTGGTTCGCAACTGAGAAAGCGTCTTGGCGCTCTCCAGGACAATGCTGGTCGTCATTCGGGAACCGCGAAATTTCCGCGAGATCTCCCGGGCTGTCTTTCTGAGACAATCTCCAGATTAACTCCTTTCTTTACTCTCCAATGTGGCGCTCGTTCTCCGGTTTCCATGTGCCTGTCATTGCGTCAGATATACCGAAATTTAGACTTATCAAAATGTTGAGACCTACCCTCGAAAGTGTGATGCACGAATGCCATTGGATCATCGATATCGCCGGCGCCCATTTGCCCAACTCCTGGTGAGAATGATGTGATCGGGAGCACCACAACATCTCCCACCTTCTTCGCCTGTGTGATAGCTGAGAATTGCTGCCAAGTGATGTTGCCCTTGCTGGTGCTCATGTCGAAATACTCGGGGTTGTTGAAAAATTTGAAGATCATGTCGGTCCAGAGGCCTGGTCCAGTAAACTCGACAACACTCGTCATGTGCTTCATGTCGAGCTCGCCTGCCTTCTTCCGACGCAATGTCTCCTCGGTGATGGTTGCGACAATGTCGACAAGCACTGGATGGCCCGCCTTGCTCTGAATAGTCCACTGGCAGAACTGAATTCTGCGCGAGTACCACTCGTGCCAATCTGGACGGTCTGGGTCTGCCTCGATTCCAACAACCAAGCCGTAGCTACTGCGTGGGACCTCTGGAGGCACCCATTCCACTGCTGATTTCAGTGCGGTTGTGTCCATGTCGCTGTAGATTCCACCTCTTGCAAGCAGGATCAAGTATCGGAAGAAGTCTGCTTTGAGGACCGGCTCTGGAAGCGCGTTGTAGGCCTCAACGACTTCTGGTATGCTGGCGTAGAAATGCTTGATCAGGTGCACTGCGACGCTGTCCGTGATGACTTCGTGTACAAAGCTGGGATGTAGTTCCGTCCACGATGCCTCAGCTGCTCTCCACTCCTCAGGAAACTGCCCTGACGCAGGAGTGACTTTCCAGGTCTGCCAGATGTAGGCTGGGAATTTCCCTTCAGCATCGTACGGGAAGTTGTATGAAAGCTGTTGTCGCAATGGCTTCAACTTGAGGTCGTCCAACGCAATCTGCGGCCGTGGCTTCTTAGACAGGGCCACGCGTCCACCGTTGTCGCCATTCCAATTGGATCCTCCTGTTGCTGCAGGTTTGGATTGTTCGACGACGCGATCGGTGGGGATGCCCTCGGGCAGGGCCTCGACGATTTTCCTATTGTCGGCGTGGCTGCCCGTCGGCTTCGGCGAATTGTTGATTTTCGGTGCTATGGGTTGCTGGGGGTTGTGCGTACTCCGCAGCAGCAGGAAGCAAGTCAATATGACCGCGGCCACCGCGAGGGCACGGCGAAAGGTGAGCATGATATATCGGACAGCGGTTGTCTGCGGGTTTTGAGTACAAGACCGCCGCGACGGGGTCTGCCCGCTTGTTTTTGAAGATTGTGTGTGTTGGTGGTGATGAGGAGTTGCTGGGCCAGGTGCAGGTGTGTATGGATGCAAGGCTGAACCCTCGTCCTTAAAGAAAGTCTGTTGGACCCGGGACGTCAACTCTCGATCGGTGGGTTGAGGAGCGGGTCTTGGGTGAGAGCACGGATGCCGGACTACGGTACTGCGCTTGGACGTCGACCAGGTTATTTAGGAACGCAGCCCCTGCTAGACTGAGAGGGCCGTTAGCCTGCTGACGTAGTGCTTTTGTCTGTTGACATGTGCGGCCATGATGCGAAAGCAGGAGATACGGAGGGCCCGTGGTGGTGTGTGCAGGCTGGAAGAGGAAGAAATGTATGCAGCGTGCTGAGTAGAAGAAGCCGGAAGAGGCTGTACGTACCTGGGAGTTGCGACGTGGATACGGTGGGAGGAGCGCAGTCAGCGGCAGACGAATGATAAGGCAACCTGGCCGAATGCGATTATATGAGCAGCCTCCGCCACTGTCCTGGGATAGATGACACGCGTGTCACCCGTGGCGCACAGCACCTCTTTCAGCTGCCAGCGCGCAGATGGTCGCTTCCAGTTGTGATGGATTTGTTCGTGAAGCGTGCGAGGAGAACAAGGCTGAGAGTGGCACGGGGAGCTGTTGATATTCGGGAGTGAATTCCTCTGTGAAAGGAAATGCCACTACTGCCAGTGTTTCAGATTCATCGGCGGAATTGCCTGAGCGTGCGCAGAGCGAACAGACGATCTTTAAGGCCAACGAGGATCACCATGACCGATGCTTCTACGCACCACACGTCCTCCACCAGCCAGCGTCCAACTCTCGCACTCACCTGTCAGCACTACCACCAACTACCACCAGCCCACTCATGCATACGCAAACCTCATCGAAGACGCCATCGAGGTAAAGTCCCGTAAGGGTAGAGTTGCTATACTTTGCCTGCAGTAGTTGCCCATCTCCGTGAGGCTCAGTCCCAGCTTCCATCAATCACACCTGCAGTTGCTGTACCACTCTGCACCTTTCTGCAGTAGCCCGCAAGGCAGGAACCGTACATCTACCAAGGGTACACGCGTTCCGGAGAGAGCCTCTTCGCATCAGCGGCCGTTCGTTGCATCAGAAATGTGAAAGCGTGGCGCTCGGTTTGCTTGTTCATCCCAGCAGAAAGGAGGTTCCGATCTCCTGCCCAAGAAAACCATTTCTTCAACAAAACTATTCGCCGTTGCTGGTGCGGCACGCTATAACAGTCCCCGTGTCCGTAACGGCTCCGCGGGTGGCTGAAACCCAATCCCTCTGACTTGCTCTGCGTGCGTACTGCGCTGCTTCGTCCACCAACAAGTGACGTCCTCATCGTGTTGCATATACAGAAGAATCCCACACGGTATGAACACGCAGCCCAGGCGCTGAACGTGTGATCAGTGAACACGTTTGGGTTCGTAGCCGACGTGGAAGCGACAGCAACAGCCTGAAACAGAGCAACGCGCCGCCGCAGTACGCAAGGGAGCCTTGTCAGACATCGGCTGCTGTCGCCGTGCCATGCTACATCTCACAGAGGGGGTTCAATCAAAGTGCGCCAGTGGTCGGACAAAGACGCAACATGCTGGAAAGTGACTGCGATTCTTTGACGGTCGAGACCTTCACAAGCACCTGTGGAGCTTTGCAGTTGGAGGGCCTGTGGGTGTGTGTGGGCGCAAATGGGGACCTCTCCTCACTGAACATCCACTGCGACGCGGCCTTCGTCATGTCCGCGCAACCCGCGAGCAAAGGATCTTTGTCCGCACCGTCGAACGCCGATCAGACGACGTACGCTTGGGAGCAAATGTCCCGAAGTCTTGCAGGCATGGCACGCGCAATCGCAAAATCGAATCCGGGCCTTGCGAACGGAGGACGTTCGCGTCAAAGAACCTGAAACGCATCTTCTGTGTCTTCGCCTCCTCGTTTGGACTCTGCCCGACACGCGGATCCCGTGCCCAGAATACCAAGCATTCGCGGCATTGCGCCATCTCGCACGCTCCGCCCGGTCTTGCGTGAGACGGCATCCTTCTATCGCATCTCAATCCAAACTCGACCCCTCTGACTTGCACACTTCATGGTCCGATGCCTCAACGATATGATGCCGCATTGCTATCCTGGACCAAAAATAATCAACCTCCTATCTATGCCGAAGACGAAACGACATCAAGTGGAATTCGCGCTGGTCAGGCACCCACCCATGGATCCATTGCAAGCCACCACAAAACGTCCCCGAAAGCTACCCTGTCAAGGACCCATTCGCACGTGAAAATACGACTGGATAGCCGCCGCCAGGGCTGCTCCAAATGAGGCCTCGTACTCCTCCCCCAAATTCTCAACGCCCGCGAAAACTTGGAAACGGTCGTTAAGATATTATATTATACCAAGTGACTTCGGGCTCAACCACATCTGGAAGGACGCTCTTCCCGGCCACCGAAAGGAGTATCCGAGACAGGCGCATCACGGAGTCATAGACTATGCACACATACTGACTTACGCGGAGCAATGTCCGCAGGAGGAACCTTACTACGAACCTCAACTGACTACTGATGATAGCAAAGACAGGACACTACCAATGTCCCACCACCAATGTCCCGCCACCAATGTCCTCATTCTGCAGCTCTGACATGCGCACAGCCAACAACATACAACCTTCGTCAGACGACGCCATACACTCTTCTCCATCTGAACAACCTCCACCCGAAACCATCGCCATTGCATGACCTTCATGCAAGGGAGTTCGCAGAAACAGGTATCTCGCATTGCCCAATTCTGCGTGATAGGCGAACACTCGCTTGATGAGTCTCTTCTCAGCTGCAGCCTTATCTTACCTTCCTAGAAACTCCCAGCCATCTCCGCAGTAGAGGAGCCGAAGCTTGTAGTGTCTCCATACCAATAATGACAATGGCAATGCGGGTCATTCCTGCAAGAGCAGAGATACGGTCATCAGTATGGTATCTCAAGATGCGACCTTATCTTGCTCCCAAAACCTTGCCCGAGAGCCTAACCATGGTCTGCATGGAGATTGCAAAGCATACGTAGAAGCTTGAAGTTTGAATATCGGTAAAGGTAAAAGTAAAGGTAAAGGTCAAAAAAAGTCCCGATCTCTTCTTCTTAAGACGTTTCTTCTGTTCCTCATTACAAGGTCCTTAGGAGGTAGTTCAGATACATTTCACACACAATTGAATCCGGAGTTCCATCAATCAATCGTCCCTTTTTTGCGTTTCCCTCCCTCCGCTTCTACCCAAAGTTCGTCTTTCTCCCTCACTCCTCCCTCTTCTCTCATTCCATCCATCCAGCAGATGCGTCCGCCCCTCCTCCCTCCGGTATATATACAAACATCAATCAAAAAAGAGCCTCCCTTTTCCCCTTCGCTTGCTTTTTGTATCCGCCATCCGCCTTCTCCGACGGAGCCGGGCGCGTGGGAAGGCAAGACAAGGCAAGGCAAGGCAAAAGGCATGCTGCTATGTAATACAGGCCCTGCAGAAGAAACCGTAGCTTGACTTCTCTTCTGTCCTTCATCGCACTCGTCTCTTGTTACGCGCATCGTTCCACTCGTCTCTATGTCCCCGGCATTTGGCCATGTTCCCTCTCTCCGTAAGTCCCGCAACACGTACGTGCCGCACTGCCTTGCTAGGAGTGCGGATTCGGCAACTTGTTTGATCCTCCTTTGAATCCGAATTAGTTTCCAGTCTACTTGGTCTGAGCCTGAGGAGATTGCGGTCGACCCCAGAAGTCCAGTGAAGCGATGACATCGTCGCCCACTTCATCTTCGTAGGCAAACAGAATCTACAATCAATAATGTTAGCACTGCTTATCTTGTACCACCACGCTGTGCGACACAACGGGATCAGGAGATATATCCGGCTTACCTCTCTCGTACTCTGGTGCAGGAAGCGAATGTTCTTATGCGTCTGAATGCACACCAAACCACCAGTATCGCTCTGGCGTATCTCAATGAACTCCGGCTCGAAGGCAAGGATGTACTTCTCACCCCATGTGGCGAACGCATTCGGCGAGCCTTCCCACAGGATCTTCCAGTCTCCGCGAGCACGCCACCCGTTCTTGTTGACGTAGAAGGAGAAGTCGTTGTAGCAGAGCAGGAACTCGGAAGTGTTGCGCTCGATGTAAATGGGCTTGACGTTTTCTCTTCGTGCAACAAAGTCGAGCGATGTGTCGGCCTGGTCGAGGAGGGATTGCGTTTCGAGGGTCTCCAGAGAGACGATTTCGAAACCTTTGGCGCCGCCGACGCAGAGCTTACTTCGCAGAAAGTGAATGCTATTGCTCTCCATGGGGATGTAGAACTCCTTGTACGGCTTCAGCACCTCTTGTCCGCTGGCAAGCATCTTGGCGAATCCGGACTTCTTCTTGCCCTTGGTCATAGAGTCCATAGGTTCGTAGACCTTGACGGTGGAGGAAAGGGATGAGGATTTGACAGCGCAGACGAGTGTCTGGCCGTTGCACATTCCAGCGTTAATGTAGTTGGCATGGCATATCCTTCGCCCGCGTTTAGAAGGCGCGGCCGGGCTTTCGTCCTCTAAAGCATCCAATGGATAGCTGTAGACTGCTTTGTCGGCAAGCACAATCAGAATCTGGTGCTGCTCGAGCACTTCGATCTGGGTGACCAGCTTTTGGTCCAGCATTCGTTTGGGCTTGACAGATGAGTCCTTCGGTTTCCTCTCGCACACGTACACGCCAAAGTCCGTTCCGATGACCAATTTGCGGCCGCCGTCGATCGGTCGACAGCAGTTGACCCTCACAGTAGCGTTGAAGAATCCCTCGTTGAGCTTCGCCATGGTGAAGATCTTGTGACGTTCAGAGAGCTTCTCCTTCTGAGTCATGATGTGCTCCATCCACTTCTCCCGTTGTATTTGAGACGTGCAGAACAAGGTCAGCTCATAACCACCCTTGCCAAGTCCCTTGAACGTGATGGGGTAGCCCTGTTCGTTAGGAGGAGGCCTGTTTGCTGCTCTTCCGACACCTGGAATCATGCTGGAGGAAGGTCGTTTCGTTATTCCCATTTTCGGCAGAACGTGGTCCATCTCTTTGATTTGGAGCAGCTCCAAAGGAATGGGCTTTCTGTACACTCGAATTTCTTCTTTCTTGTTGACAGTCTTCACACGCACAATGAGTACGGCGTGGTCGAAGAGGTATGCTGTCACGTCGGCTTGTTCGGCAGTCAATGTCTTCTTGAGGTTACTCTTGAAGATCAGTTGTCTCGATTCCTCGGTCAACTTGAGGTCCATGTGAGGAATCTGGCCCCACTTGAGTTGCGCATTCAGGCTCATCAAGTTGAAGTGATTTTCCGATTTGCCAGACTCTTCGTTGACGCGACTCAAGAATTGTCTGATCTGCTCAATGGCCTTGGGAATGTCCTTCATGTCCGGGTTGTTCTCATCGGTGTTCTTCAGCACATTGTCGAGTAGCAGCGGATATCTTGCCAGACGAGTTGTCGGCTTTGTGAGATAACCGTTCAGCTCCAGCTTGCGAGACTCTTTGAGGCGTTCTGTTTCCTCAGTGAAGCGCGCAAACGCAGGGTTGGAGCCCTTCTCCTTTTCGAATTCAAACTTGCCAAACAGTTGATTGGCACCGTACCGAATGAAAGGGTGGAATTGGGGCACGTATTCCAGGAAGATGTCTCCAATGTTCCTAACAACTGGATTCTGTTGCTGTCGCCGTGTCAATGCCTGGGCCATGCGCGCATTGACACTATGCACCTCTTGACAATTCGAGAAAACTGTTCGGATGAACTTTTCCCTCCGATGTTCGGGGATTGGCGAGACATCCGGCATCCGTAAGGGCTTGATCCAGAAATCTCGCAGGTATTCGAGGTCCTTGACAAAATCACGTTCGGTGTACATGATCTCAGAGATAACCTCTTGTCGCTTCTTCTCCTTGTCGCTGACACTATCCGAAATCTCTTTCGAGACTGTGTTGATCCATAACTTCTGCTCACTCTCTGCCTCGTCATGCAAACTGGACCGCGAAGTCTCACGTTTCAGGCCTGGCGATACCTTCATGTTCAATCTCTGTTGCTGCTCCAGTCGTCTTGGGCAAGCTATTGAATAGCAGAGATTGTCTCTGTTGCAGGTCGGAGAGTAGCATTCTGTCAGTAGCGTAAACACACCGTTGACTTCGGGAGGCTCTTCGTTGATTGTCTCCTTGAATTGGTAGACCTCATTGGGCGAGTCTCGGAGCCTGTGCGCGTATGCCACTTCGTGGAAGAACTTCTGCGCATCCAGCGACCGGCCCAGGAGAAGGGCCAGATTTCGATCTGAAGTGCGTATAACATAGGCGATCAATTCGACCGCCTCGTATCCACTGAACGCATTCTTGTACACAAGTCCATCTTTCTCCTTCTCTTGCAATGGGACCCGTTCTCTGAAAGCTGCAGCAACATTTGACAGCAGCGCCCCATAGACAAGCGAAGGTCGTTTCTGAGCGACCATGGTACCCGTGCGGGTGGACTGGCTGTCGGAGCGGCCTTGCATACCGCCAGGCGAAGGGCGCTGCGCAGCCTGCTCGGATGGCGACACTACTGTAGACGCCATTGACATTGTCCTTGAGCCCTGAGTCGTGTGGCTGCCGCTACTAGGGTGCCTCCCTTGACCGTGATATCCGTTTGGAATTGCGTGGTTGCCATTGGTCATGGTAGAACCACTGACATCCGTCTCGCCGGATTCTCTTCTTCGATTTGGTATCACTCTCCCACTCATTGTCTGCGTAAAGTCGTGATCTCGGGTGTATGAAGACATGGACATGGTACGCTCATCTTGCGGCCTATCCGGTACCACCCTCCCCTGCGCTGTTGTGCGTGCGAGATTAGACTGGCTCATGTATGGTTGTTGGCGGAAAGCATGGGCGGGATTTATGGCGTAGTTACTACCGCCTGGCGGAGGCTGATACATCGGTCGAGCGGTGGAAGCAAGCGATTGCGATCGGAAGCCGTCAGAGTTCAGGGCCGGTCCAGGAGGGGCAAAAGGACGCTGGGTGAACGATCGCTGATACTGTCCCGGAGGCGGAGGTCCTCGTCCGTCCATACGCTGTGGTTGGCCGTACGGTACGCGGTCTGGTCGAATGGGCTGCGGCAGATTCTGAGGCGGCGGTCGGCGCTGCGGCGACGGCCCACCATTGGTATAAGGGATCTGCCCATTCGGGCCTCCATCAGAAGACCCTGGAGGTCGAGAATAGCCATTTGGCTGAGCACCAGGCCGTACAGGAGGTGCTCGCTGCATATACTGGGTTGTCGCGGCGGACATGGTGTTTGCGCGGTCTTGAGGCGGCAAGGGACCAGCGCTGGTCATAGTCTGGCTGCGTCCCGGCGGCGGGGCTGCACCAAAGATATTGGAGAAGGCAGCATCGCGCTGGTTGGTGCTCGCAGGATTGATCTCAGGCGGCGGGCGGGCGCTGCTGTTGTAATAGCGGCCCTGCTGAGGTGGATACTGGGCCATATCGTCGGGTGGGGTGGGCTTCGATTGACCGGCAGCCCATCCGGGCCTGCCTTCGCCGCTGTGCTCGCTCTTCCAAGAAACCGCTGCCGCCGCGGTGTGGAGGCGTGAAGGGGTGCCTGAGTCGGGCCCGATGGGTCTGCGGCAGCGGTGGTGGTGTTTCTGTTGTCTCGGCGGTGGTGGCCACGCGGGCGGCGATCGGCGGGCGGCGATCGGCGGGCGGCGGAAGACGCTGGGCGGTGGGAGATCAGGCAGAGGACGCCGGCCTGGGCGCTCTCCCGTTGTCGTTCAGGATGGGGTGGGTGATGTGTGTCTAGGTAGCGGTTTCACAGCGCTGGAGCGCGAGCCGTCGAATCGCACCGTCTCGTATGCGAGATCCCTGTAGCACTCCAGCCGGAGAGACCACACGCCGATAGCGACGGCGACGGATGAACAGTCCAAAGCCAGCAGGACAGAGAAAACCAGCAAGACGGGGGTGACTATGGATTTGGTAAGTAATTGCTAGACCGAGTGAAATCGCTGCGAATAGCGTGTGAGGTCGAGTGCTGCGCAGGCCCTCGTGTGCCGCAGAAGAAACACGTGAACGTCGGCCCTTGCCGTTCGCTTTCGGCATCGCCTCCATCAAGGACAGCTCCATCATCATCGTAGTGGCATATGTAGACGTGAGCTCGCCCAACCACGCTACATCCCATCACATCGACCACGACCTCCCCGACCTCTCGCGAAGAGACCGAACTTCCCACCACCCATCACACACGAGCGACGCCACCATGGCCGACTCCGAGCTCACACCCAAGTTTGCGCCCTTCCTGGGCATGGGTGGCATTGCATTTGCTATGATCTTTGGATGTACGAAGACTGCGGAAAAGAGATGATTCTGGACATAGATGCTGAGTATGAGTCTAGGTGTCGGTGCCGCATATGGAACCGCAAAGTCAGGCATCGGTATTGCCAATGTCGGTACATTTAGACCAGACCTCATCATGAAGGTATGTTGCAGCCTGCGATGGAAAGAGATGCCTGAGGGAAGACTCTGACAATGGAGCAGTCTCTTATACCGGTCGTTATGTCTGGTATCATTGCAGTCTATGCGCTGGTGGTAGCTGTCTTAATTGCAGGCAACATGAAGCCTCCGCCAGCCCAGCATTACAGCTTATACAATGGATGCATGCACCTGGCTTGTGGACTCTCGGTTGGCCTTACTGGACTTGCCGCAGGCTACGCAATTGGAGTAGTAGGAGATTCGGTATGTTGGAAGAGAAGTCATGCCAAAAGAGGCTGCATTGTTGACTGGAGCTACAGGGCGTACGCGCGTACATGCAACAATCACGAATCTTTGTGGGCATGGTGCTCATCCTCATTTTCGGCGAAGTCTTGGGTCTCTACGGGTAGGTTCAGAATCATCACACACATGAGATCGAGATCAAACACTAACAGCTCTCACAGCTTGATCGTAGCATTGATTTTGAACACAAGAGCGTCAGGTTAAAGCAGCAATTCAGAATCTTTGTCACAGATAATCGCAACATCTCGAGCGTTATGGCTTCGATTGCGATGCAGCAGGTTTGGAACAGTAGCTGCCTGTCCTATATGTCCAGCTGTGCAGGCCATTCGGACGTGAAACCAGGTTACACTGGGTATACCCTTCGGCGAGTCCATCGTCAGCCACAGTCACCAGGCTGCGAGTTCAGACCGCGAGAATGGGCGAGTGGCAGGCTGCCAAATTGTAGATATATCGAACGTACGAGATACTTGCAGAGTTAGCATAGCGAGGCGCAAACCATACTCAATTCACGATGCCCACAACCTCGGCCTCTTGTCAACTGAGAATTCACACGCAGAGTCAAAGCCAATCTACTAAAGCGGAGTGTGAAGTGTGTTTGAAGTGGTCGCAGGAGTAGCACAGTAGTGAGCGGGAGTGAGCTGGGATCGGCCGGGGTCTCGGCGCCACAGCAGGCAGCGCTTTTGGAAGCTCCGAGTCGTGAGACGGCAGGCACCAACATAGTTCTGCCACCTGCCACATCAATCACACTCCACCTCCGCGCTCTCCTGAACACTACTGACACTGACACTGACATCGACATCGCGTGCCACATTAATGCACGCCAACAGCAATTCGCCAGCATTTGCGCTGCGATAAGAACGCGACTCTCAGGAATCTTTGGACCCGGACGACCCCCACCGCGGAAGCCTGGAGCCCAGCGGGAGTATTATGAACCTGCGACAAGATGGAGGGATATCACTATGGCCCCATTTCACGGCCAGGGCACTTGTCGATGTTATATTCCGAAGCGAAGAAGAGCGCACTCACTAGTCTTCAAGTGCAATCGACCTCCAACGCACAGTTTGCCTCGCTGCACCGGAAGTACCGCATCCAAAAGGATCGGCTGATTACATGGGGGCTGGAATGGAGTGACGGCGGAAAGGGGCCTGACGGCAACATTGATGAGTCTGTTGCCAAAGCCGGTCTTACTGAGACCGTCGAGAGTGTGCTGCGCAATATTCAGGAAGTGACCGAGGAAGCCGAGCGGATCAAGTCAGCCAGTCTCCCACTCATCAAAGAAGGCGAGACAATCCCACAGAAGCCGGCCGTGTTCGATGAGGCCCGCTATGAGGATCTCCTCCAGGACCTTACAACATCCATCGACACTCTCTATGACCTTACGATATCGCGCCGAGCACTCGCCCGAGGCGAGCACCCAAAGTTCGATTCAGCGCCTGCACCACCAGAAAAGCCAACTTCGAAAAGAGTTTCAAAGCAGTCCAGGTCTGAGATCTACAGCATGGCGAGCTTCGCTTCTTCAGGTTCGACTCTCGTCAACCCAAGATTCTCAAAGCCTTTCCTTTCTCCATATGCTGGACTGCCATCCCGGATAGAGCTCAATGCTTTGCGACTACCCGCAGAGGGCCCACCGCCATACGAAGCCGTTGGAGTTCCATCGACGATTCGAATGGTTGCACTTCTCGTTCGCAAGAATGTGTCAGAGAGTGTCCAATCTGCCTTGGCAAGCTCTGCGCCCGAAGTGCCCGTGTTGGTCGAATATGCGAACTACGATGCAACATATAGGGAAACAGGCGTTCCACCTCCACTTCAACGCCTCGAGGGCTTGGCTTCTTTCTTCGCACCAATGCGTTCGGAGTCTCAGACCAATATCAGCTTGCTAGGATATTTTGAAGACCCAGAGCAACCACGTATTGGCCTGGTCTACGACCTACCGTATTCGATTCAGAACAGACTACAGACGGGAACCACGGCCGAACCACTCGCACCGCTGAGCCTGCTGAAGCTTGTTCAAAAAGGAAACAAGGCTCAAAGCTCCGCAACGGAGGTTCCAGCACCGGCTTTGGAGCACCGCTTTCGAATGGCGATTCGGCTTACCGAGCAATTGCATGCCTTACACGCTCAAGGACTGGCACACAGCAATATCAACAGCAGTAGCGCCATCTTCACGACTACCGCGAATGAGACCGAAGCAAACCGGTTGGAGCAGCTAAGAAAGCCTTTGTGGGCATCGTTCGATCTCTTTTCCAAGAGCAACATCGAAGGTGTCCGCCAAGCTTCCGACTTCAACATCTACAGGCATCCCTTGGATGATCCCAATGGCACCAACAGGGAATTTCCCGTTGACATCAAGTATGATCTTTACGGCTTGGGACTCATCTTGCTTGAGATTGGACTTTGGACGCCTATTGGTGATCTGTACAAGCCGAAGTACACCTTGCCTGATTTCAAGCTGAGAGTCGAGAAGATCTGGATACCGAAGCTAGCGGCCAAATGCGGATCTGCGTACATGCGCGCGGTCGAGACTTGCCTTCGCTTGTCCGACGATGTTGACAACTCCCGGCTAACTGTCGAGGGCATATATGGGTTACTACTTCAATTCTTGAAGCGATGCTGCCTTCTAGACGATATTGGCTCATCAACAGAACTCATACCAGCTTCGGAACTCTTGTCTGAACCGTCATCACCGGCCCAGAGCTACAGATCGCACAAGAGTATCAGAAGACGTCGCCTGTCGGAAGCGAGCTCCATCGCAAGACAGCTGTCCGAGCCCACGGAGCTCCTTCAAGCTCCTCCTGTGCCGGCAAAATCGCCCGCCCGGCATAATACACAGCCCGTTGTTCCAAGAGCACGTCGATCGATTGCACATCGCACGCAAACGGAGCCCGACCTCACTCGCCAGCCCTCCAAGGCAGTTGGTGTGTCTCCCAAACAAAGCATCTCAGATATGAAGGATCATATCATGGACCGTTGGCATGCCAGACAATCTCCATCGTTGAGGGATTTCAAGCGCCGAGTCACTATAATCCAACAGCGTTGGAGGGAATGTCGCGCCTATAAAGAAGAACGTCTCAAGGCCCAGGAGTCTGCAAAGACTATGGACGCCGAGACAAAGAGCGGCAAGCCGAAACGAGAAGAGTTCCCTGACATGAAGCTGCCAGAGGACGTGCTCAGTCAGTGGCAAAATACCTTGTGCGTCCAACTCCAATCTCTGGTTGAGAGGGCTCTGCGAGGCTGTCCGGAGGCTTGCTCCATCCGACTGTGCCCGTACGGTGAGACGCGAGAAACCGCTCGCCCGACACTGATTGTCGGCTGCGCATCCACGGCGAAAGTGAAGCATGCGCTCAAAAGACATTTCAAGTACGACTCTAGCATCTTCGATGTTAGGGTCAAGAAAGAATCGATCAGAAGGTGCCGAAGGACGAGGCGAGAACGTGCATCCATATCTGATGAGACACACCGAAGTATGGCCCCTTGGAGAGACCCAAACGTTGAAAAAGCTGCCAACCCAGATTACCAGGAACGACCACTCTGTGGCGCGTCGATCGGAGCATTCAGATATGAGGAGCACCTCCCGCCGGTGTCCTTCGGCGGCGTTGTCCTTGTTGATGGCCGGCCTTTCGGCATGAGCGTTCATCATATGCTGGAACCTGAAGACGATTCGGATCACGAAGAAGAAGACGCTGACGCGGGCGCTGATGACGAATCCGAAACCTCAAGTATTGGCAGCTCCGAAGGATCAGAGGACGAGGATCAGAGCACCATCCGGCCTCCCTCAGCTCACGAGTCAGATGAAGGCCCAACGCCGTCCAATGACACGTCTGGCGACTGTCCAGGTATCGTCCCTGGTGACATGGAAGAGATTGCCATCACTCAACCAGCTTTGGACGACGCCATTGATCTCGACCTTCACGCCGAAGAAGACGAAGATGATGATGATGACGACGACTCGGGTGTCGATGAGGATCACTTGCTGTCGTACCGACTAGGGCAGGTACATGCCTCTTCTGGTCTTCGACGCACGGCGAAGTCTCATGAAGGTGGCTTCAAAAGCATCAGCCAGTCGCTGCCGCAAGAGATCGACTGGGCGCTGTTCGAGCTGGTTCCGCCTCGCGTGCATCCCTTCAACATCATCAAAGGTGGATCACGATATTGCAGTATGAGTGGAGACAAGCACGGCAACTCGTTCCCCACTGCCATTCGAGGCAGTGACGACCTCGCCTGCGTCAAGGTTCACTGTTTAGGCCGCACCAGTGGTCTCGGAAATGGTACTATCTCCAGCACCATGGAACTCGTCAAAATCCATGGCCGCAGCACATTCTCAGCAAGCTGGACGGTCGCTGGCAACTTCGGCGTAGGGGGTGACTCCGGTGCCTGGGTCATCGGTAACGAGGACGGAAGAGTCTGTGGTCACGTCCTCGCTTCTCGTCAAGGGCGGACGTACATATGTCCTATGGACGTGTTGCTGGACGATATCAAGGCTACACTTGGAGCGAATGAAGTCGCCTTGCCCATCCTAGGCGAAATGGCACGCAGTCGACCATCAAGCAGCAAGGGAGAGGAGAGTTGTATGACCGAAGCATTGAATAAGATGCGTCTCTCCGAGCATGAGAGTGGTGGTGTTGCGCTTCCTGCGAGCCCGGTGCGTGCTTCAAGGGCCTCGGCGCCACCAAGGACCGTGGAACCGGTCTAGCAGACGGGTTCAAATAATGATAAGCATGAGTGAGCGTGGGAGTTCTTGGATTAAGCGAGTCGTTGGTGTGTACTGTATTATACTGTACTAAAAGTCCGGAAGATACCCAGGAGACGATGAGAATGATGCATTGGATTACTTTGGAGGATATAGAGCCCAGGTAGCACTCCTTTTGTAGCTTTCCTATTCCATGTATTATCAATGTTTGGCTGAACGCATTTGAGTCAGCTTTCAAGAGCGATCTCCGGAGCTGGTCGCCTTTTTTCATGTTGAGCAAACCAAGTTTGACGACGCTAGTAGAGAAATGCGCAGTACTCAAGGGCAGAATTTGAAATTGAAATCTCTCGTTCTCCAAGGAAACCATTTTCCAAGCTTCAGCTATACCTGAGGAAGCAGTGAGCTTTGTCGCTTTCTCTAAATCCGTGAGTTGCACAGAACTGAGTCGAATTCAGAGTGAGACCTTCATGCAATCTTTTTCTCCCAAGCCTTCACACTCACCACGCCATATTGTCGCGCCCAGGAACAAATTAGAATGTATTCCTGGCAAGAAGCCAGCACTCAGGCTTGTCAGCCTATTCTCTTCACTATTTGCGTTCCTCCGGTAGATCAAAGACCTTGCCGGGATTCATTAACCATCTACGCAACACGTCAGCTAATGGACTTCTTGGATGCAAATCTCGCGCTCCTTACTTCGGGTCGACCGCCCTCTTCAAATTTCGCATGAAGTCGATCGTCTCTGCTCCGAGCTCGTCGACAAGACACTCCTGAAGAAGCCATTGTCAGCCATGTGTAGACAGATTCTTTCTCGAGATAAGTACCTTTTTGCCGATCCCTATAGCATGCTCTCCAGAAACAGTTCCTTCCATCTCGAGAGCTCGACCCATCATGTCATGCACGACCTTGCTTACGGCTGCCTTTTGCTCGAGATTCTTGGGGTCGTAGAACATGGCTGTGTGGAAATTGCCGTCGCCTACGTGGCCGACCACACTGGCGAAGAGGCCGAGTTTGCTGCAGTCGCTTTTCGACAGATCTGGTCGAGAATCAGCTTGGCTTCCATGAAAGTGATCAAATGCGTGGAGGCTCGCCTATGATATCTGCCAATCTCGAAAGCGGGACAGCAACGTCCGTTGACCAAATCTCGGTCCCTTCAGGCCGATTGCTCACCATCACGAACAGCGCTTCTTTCCTCGCTGCCCAGAGATCGTGTTCGTCCTGTTTACTCTTCGCGAAGATAAAGTCTCTAGCATTGTGCATTTTCACCAGATCCCCAACTCTGCGGATATCACTCTTGATCGCATCCGTCGTGCCAGAGAACTTCAAGAACAACGTGGGCTCTTCCACCCATCTTCTTTTCCTCACAGCTTCGCTTCCAAATTTGTTAACCACTTGCATTTGTAGATCGTCCATCATTTCGAGAGCTGCGAGTTGGATACCTGAGCGAATAATGCTAGAAGCTGCGGAGGCAGCTTCGCGAATTGTCGGGAAAGAGACAACTGCCACGCTCGTGTCTTGCGGAATGGGTGCGAGCTTGAGGGTGACTTCAGTTACCATGCCTAGTGTGCCCTCTGCGCCGACGAACAAGGAGGTCAGGTTGTAGCCGGCAGAACTCTTGCGTGGTCTTCTTCGAGTCTTGATTACACGGCCGTCAGCGAGGACAACGGTGAGGCTGACGACCCAGTCCTTCATTGTGCCATAGCGCATTGCGTTGGTCCCCGAACAATTCGTGGCTACCATACCTCCGATTTGAGCAGTTGGTGAGGGATCCAACGGGACGAAGAGTCCGGCATGCGCGATCTTGTTGTTTAGATCTACCCAGTTCACTCCTGGCTGAACAGTCACGTCCATGTCCTCGGGTCTGAAGGCGATGACTTGGTCCATGTAGGTGAAATCAACGCATATCCCAGAGTGCGGCGAGGCGAAGTTGCCTTCGACGCTTGAGCCAGCCCCAAAGGGCACGATAGGCACGTTGCTCTCGTTGCATAGTCGTGCAATGATCGACACGTCTTCTGTTTTTCGGGGGTATACGACAGCAACGGGTCTCTCGTCAGTATTTGATGTCGACCAATCTGAGCGTCCATGGCTTTCGATCACATCCTCGTCGAAAGTGACTACGTCCTCTCCGAGCGCAGCCTTGATGGCCTCGGCAGTCTACTCCAGAGTCAGTATCCGCCTGTGGCGCTTGGTCGACAAGGCCTGGTGACGAGCGAACCTTGATCATTTGGGTGCGCTCTGCATACTTGATACTGGGCGTTGAGTTGGACTTGCCAGAGATGTTGAGGAGCGAGCCAGCTGCCAGCCCGAGCACAACGCCTCCGCCTCCGAGTGCCCATGACCAGCCATTGCTACCTGCCTTTGCTGTGGATGTGGACGCATATCGAACGTATTTGCTAGCCTGGCGTGGTATGTACCTCTCTCCAGCACTCAGCAGTGACTGTCGGAGCGAGCTCCAGAGGTAGTTGCAGCGTGGTGGCATCTCTCATGCAATAATGCAGGAACACAGTGATCAACAAGAGCGAATGAACATGGCAAGACACCTACGATCGCCGGCGGTCAGATAGGCGAGCTTCTCCTTGCCGTCGTTAGATTTGCACGAATGCGTACGCGTCAAGTATTCAAAGATGCGATATGTAACGCTGATTCCCACAGATCAAGAAGACGGAGCTTGACGAAGATGTTGATGAAATTGTGAGAGCAGCTATGTGAGAACAGGAGGGTGAGGAACAGGTTCTGGAGAGGTTCTGGAGAGGTTCTGCTGCGGGTGAATTTGGGACATTCCTTAGCGTCACAGCGTTACGAGCCAATCAGAGAGATCTACGAGCCTGAGGCATTAGCTTACCAACTGTTTCTCCCAGCTGCCATCAACGTCCAGGATGAAACACACTTCTTTCGCATTTTTCGCACGTCGTCATTCAAAACGGCCCGTTGCAGTCCCCGCGACTCCGAAAACAGGAAGAAAAGCAGCAAGCCTCGGAATGCCTCACTCCACCAAGACTCCACCAAATGGTGGCAAAGACTCTCTCACTCTTCCCATGCGTACGGTAGACGTAGTCACATCAGAGCCACAGCCGGATCAAGTGCAAGAACCAGAGGTAGATCGCATAAGAATCAAGAACCGACGCAAGAGATATCTAGACACCCACCCAGAGTACTTCAAAT
Source organism: Pseudocercospora crystallina (assembly GCA_003666085.1). Taxonomy (NCBI): domain Eukaryota; kingdom Fungi; phylum Ascomycota; class Dothideomycetes; order Mycosphaerellales; family Mycosphaerellaceae; genus Pseudocercospora; species Pseudocercospora crystallina. Next base: position 139,760 of record QQNG01000265.1, read on the forward strand.
CCGCCGAGCTTGAACTCGCAGGTAGGAGGATACCGCCACCAACTCTCTTCTTTCTCTCTCCATCTCATCATGCAAGACAAATACCGACTTTCTTACCACAGACCCCCTCCTCTACGATCGTCTAGTCCGCCGCTTCCAATCCGCCCAAGACCGCGAACGCGAAGGCCGCGAAAGAGGCTACACTGGGATCCTCGAAGCAGATCTAACCCGCTCCGAAGCCAAAATCTCAGCCCTCCGAGATCAAAACACTTCCTCCAACCCCTCATCCTCAGGTGTCGTCTACAAACGCGCCCCCGACGGGCACATCCTAGCCGTCGAACAAGACGACGAACCCTTCGACAAGGAAGCCGCTTGGGAGAGATGGGTTGATCTCATGACGCAGAGGTTTTTGAAAGGGGAGGATGGGGATTTTGAGTATGCGGGGGTGGACGGGAATGAGGAGTTTGATGATGTAGAGGAGGAGAGGAGGGCGGCTGCGGAGGTGTGGTTTGATGGGCAGACGCCGGAGTTTCTTGTTGGAGAGGGGGAGGCACCGAAGGGGGAGACGGGGGTGCAGGATTTTTGAGGAAAAAGGTATGAGGAAGGAGGAATACGGTGGGCTATGGGGCACCCACAGAAGGATGAAGATGAGGAGGGTGCTCGAGGGGGTTTGATCATGAAGAGAAAACGTGGTCGAAGAGAGTGAGCTGACTGACTGTACTGAAAGCTCTGCAGAAGACTTAGCAGCGCCACCGAAGTGTCAGAACAGAACAGGCACGGTCTCGGGCCGTGCTACTGCTCAGAAAATGACGAGCAAAGCAGTGTCCTGCAACGCAAAGTAAGATTGCGGCGTACGCAACGAACAGGCTTCACTTACCACCAGCCCTCAGCGTCTATGCGCCAAGCCTGTCAAGCGCCGCCGCAGAGGCACGGCACAGCAGAGCGAAGATCCTTCCAACTTGACAACAATAGAGACACCAATGCAGGAACACGGCACAGTGACTATCAGTCATAACGATATATTTCATCGACTCTGCTCGAACAGCAAAATGGGTATCATTCCACAAATCAATCAATCCCGCCAAGAAACTGTACAATTCGCAACATCATGCTCCTCCCAAGAGACGGATACATCGACAACAACGATCCATACAAATCGCAAGCTTCTCATACACTCGGTCTCATCATAGCTGGCTTCGTCACCGCCGTCGTTTTCTCCGGGCTAGCTTGGTGGGTGTGGGCGTCCCGACGACGAGCAGTGGCGAGAAGAGCAACGGCTTGGGACACGTCGATGTCACCACACATGGCGGAAGTCAGATCTATTGCTTGGCCGGACTTTCGATTCCAAAGGCCTCCTCACGTCTCTGTGTCCGATACTGAGATCGACAGCTGGCGTTTCTCAAATCCCAACAGCACCCATCTCGCTCATACTCCGCCGTCTTATCAAAGGCTGAGATGAGCTCGCTACTCCCGGAAAGATATGAATTCCTGAATTCAAGCGAACCTCCCTCGAATACCGTCCACCACGTATGTGCCAGCAGTGTTTGTCTTCAAGGAGGCGCCTGTGAACGTCTTCTCCACATGCGGGAAGAAGTCGCTAGGCCGCATCAATTCGTATCGGTCTACGTGTGTTTGGCGATAGGCTTCCCACACAACAACCTGCTTAATATCACATTTGGGATCAGCGATGAAGACTCTTCTCAGCCATTCCGACACGAGTTGCAGATCTACAGGCGCCCTGGCTCTCTCTGGCTGTAGCCGCTGCGGAGCTCGTGTGTCCAGTGCAGTTCGGCTGGGATTGGCGCTAGGGGGTATTGATGATGCCGGTCTGGAAGAGTTGGGTTGTGAAGCTGCTGGCAAGCTTCTTGTGGCCGAATCTTGGTGTCGCGGATGACGTCCTTGCTCAGCGGTGTTGCCGGATACAGTCCTGAGAGGCTCAGCTGCCGGACGCGCGGGAGGAAGAGGTGTATTGGTGGTTGTGGAATGACGCACTGGTGTTGACTGTGCGGCCGCAGGCGCAACGCTGTTCGGCGCTGCGGTACTAGAAGTAGGAGGCGGCGCTTGCGCGGGCGGCGAGCATCTGGGCCGTATGCCTTTGACTATCGGAAGATTCGACGACGTGCGGGTCAAGCAGGCATTCGGCAAAATTTGGGGGATGAGCGCCTGAAACTCATTCTCTTTCAACGACTGCTTTGAATTCCATGACCATCGCTGATATCCTAGCCACATGGAGCTCTGGCTCACTTGATTGTACTCATCGGCGATGTACTCTCCCCGCAGCCATTCGGACGCTCGCTCGACTTCGGATTGCGCGATGGCGGGGCGCAGTTCTGGTAGCGCTCTAGTCGTCGACGGTGGAGCTCGAGAAGGGCCAGGGCCAGGGTGTGGAGGCACGTGCATTACGTGCCCACGTCCAAGAGGTGTCGGGCCAAGCGCATGATTCTGAAAGGGCTGGGTGTACAGAGGATTGCCGTTGTACAGCGACCCATTCATCCCCGGCGTGTACATTCCAGGTCCATATCCGGGAGCATAATGAGAAACGCTAGGCACAGATGCGCCGTATGGACCAGCGTCGAGCGGATTTTGCGGCATAGGATATGGTGCAGACATGTACGGAGATTGCGTTGGAGGATTGAGTGGCGGCGTGGGCTGTGGAGGAAGCGGAGCTGATTTTGGTATTTGGACGTCGCGCGGAAGTCTGCGTACTTCTTCCAATGGATACTGCCTGTAAGGAGAGCCTGAGGGCATTTGCATATGCGTCGGTGGAGGTATTGGCTCGACAGAAGGCGAGCGTTCGGGTTCAGGGTCGGGCAAATCGACAATGTTGCTCGCGAACCAACAATCTTTGCAGTCGTCTTTGCGCAGTCGTTCAGCATAAGCTTCCAAATATCGCGCACCCATGGGTGAGGTCCTCTCAATCTTGTCGAGAAGCGTGTAAAAGTCTTGCAGCGTCGCGTAGCTGCATGGCATTGGTTTGTCGGGATTGTCTTTGGCCGGGTCGTCTATCGTCGAGGGTGGTGTTGGGAGTGAGGAAGCAGGACCTTTCCCTTTCCTTGGTGAACGTCGTGGCGGCGTTTTGGAATTTGGACTCAGCTCGCTGAATGCTTTCCTCTCTGTTCTATCTGTGTTAACGTCGTATCCAGCGGGCGAGCTTTGTGCGTTCTCCTTCCCATCGTGCAACTCTTGCATTTTCGAGTCCAGCACCGTCTTCCAGACTTTCCACGACCTTTCGGTCAAGATGTCAGCCCTTTGGATAACCTGCATGGCCATCTGTGCGTCTTCGCGATGTTGGTACGGATACCACTCTTTCTGCCTGCTATGGAGTCCTCCGACAACGACTTGCTCCTCGTCCACCGTGACAGGATCAAAGATCTCGAACTCGGCATTGACGGACCATAGTGCGACCTCGTTCTGCTGTCTCTGAGCGCTGCTTGTTGTCCCCAATTCCCAGCTCAATCTTTCTGCTACGAGAAAGAGCTTCCTCTGATGTGCTGTCGTGCGTCGTTCTTTGCCGCATTCCGAGCACACGACTTTCGCATCGGCGTCGCCATTGTTCAAAGCCTCCCACGTCTCCTTAGGAAGGAGAGTCAACGGATATGGCACGCTGTGGAAGTCCCTTCCAACTCCGGAGTCCTTGTGTTGCTTGTATCTCTGCTGTGGCACATGGGCCTTCGGCTTGACGTAGGGCTTGGTACTCGAAACGCGTTGTCGCTTGGAGGTGGAAGACGTCGGCGGTGATGCAGTTAGGTCTTCGCCCTCCAGGTCGACATAGCGACGCTTGGAGCTCATCGTCTGTCCTGCCCTCCGACTCGGTCGACCTGCAATGCTACTCCGAGTCCATTGCAAGACAAGTTGACGCCGAGCTTTCTCAACGCGGTGGACGCGTCGGGATCCGCGTTTCGGGAAAGTGCGACGAGATCGCGGGACGGTCGAAGCTTCCTTGTTTGCTCCCACGGAAAAGGCGTTCCACTTTCACTCACCTACCCTCCACACTGCACTCCATCCAAACTCCGCCCCGGCAAGTGACACGACCCCGCCCTGACGCTCCAATCCCTCATGGGCGAAGTTCGCATGTGGGCAGCTGTCTGCAGCTCGGGCTATCATCGTTCGAGTCGCAAGACGTGACATGTGAAATAGAAGGTAGGCCCTTCGCTCTCCTGACATCTCAAACCACTCGACAGCTATCTCTTCATGGCTGTTGTCACTTCCGACGTACCCTTCTCCGTCAAGGAAAAGACCGCTTTAGTCACAGGCGCAGGCAGCGGTACGAAGCCATCATTCTCGTAATTCACCCGCAACAGCTAACTTTGATCTCAGGTATCAATTTCTGCTTCGCCCGAATCCTGCTTGAGAAGGGCTGCAATGTCGTTATCGCAGATATTGCTCTCCGGCCAGAGGCAGAAGAACTCATCAAGAAGTATTCATCCAAAGATGGAGCCCGTGCAGTCTTCGTCAAGACTGATGTAACTATCTGGGACCAACTGGAAGAATCATTCAGGACCGCAGATAAGGAGTTTGGCGGAGCGGACATCGTCTGTCCAGGCGCCGGTATCTACGAACCACACTGGTCGAATTTCTGGCATCCACCGGGATCAGCCAAGTCAAAGGATCCACCGCACGGCACTGAGGGAGTTGGACATTATGCTCTATTCGACATCAATTTGACCCATCCGATTCGCGCGACACAGATGGCCATCTCCCGCTGGCTCAACCCGCCAGAAGGGAGCAAAGCTGGCAAGGTGTCCGCAACAAATCCGAAGCGAGTGGTACATATCACCAGTATCGCTGGTCAATGTCCTGGCTTCGCATGCCCGATGTACGTCGCTTCTAAACATGCCCTGTCTGGTTTCATTCGTTCGCTAGCTCAATTAGAGAGCACGATTGGCATCAGGGTCAACGGCGTAGCGCCTGGTATCATCAGGACGCCGCTCTGGACAGAACATCCCGAGAAGATGGTGATGTTGGACGCAGAGCGCGATGAGTGGGTCGAGCCTGAAGAAGTTGCTGAGCAGATGCTCAGATGTGTGGAGAGTGAAGAAGTGGGCGGTGGTTGGGTTCTTGAGGTATTGAAAGGTCGCTACAGGAACGTCGACTGGCGGAATGACCCTGGTCCAGAGGGCCCAGGAGGAACTGCGAGTAACCGCGCGACTACCACTGCAGAAGTCTTCCAATGGCTAGCCGAACCTGGATGGGGTGTTGCGAAGTAGAGGCGGTGAGTGGTCTGAAGTACATCAGCGGAAGCTGAGCTTTCTCGGAAAGAGCTTGTTGAAGGCCTACCCACGATAGTCGTCGCACACAGGTTGCTTCAACTTCTGTTACTTTCCTTTGATTCAGACCAGCTGAAGATGACCGCCAAGCAGCACTTCCGTGCCCATCCCGTCGCTCTCGAACCTGAGATAAGGACGTTGCCGGCGATACGACCCATCCATTGCTGCGTACAGAAGCGGCTATCCTTGTGCGACTCTCCTCCCTCACGTGTCAATCTCGAGATTGCGAACTCGACGACAGAAGCGTACGCTTTCACGGAACCAATGAGAGTATGCTTCTGCCGCCAATATGCCAGGCCGCTGAGATGAACATGCTCACAACAACTGGGTGATGAAGTGCGTTGAGTCGACCTACCAGATGGGACGAGAATCATTGCCTACGTTCTTCACGATGCGTGTGTCATATGCCAGCGAGGTCGCGATCAATCCTTCCTGAGACCCATTACGCAAGTGAGACGACCGAGTCTCTTACGATGATGGTCCGTGATTGTTGACGAGCCTCCTTCGCCGAGGTTTATCACTGCTCCTCTTCGACCTACAGTCACTGCCTCGAGCTTGACTGCTCAGCGATAGACTCACGACTGTGCTGCGAGCTACATTGTCTGGCGACAGCCATTAGAAGCATGGGAAAGCGTCCTTCGCTGAGTATCGGTTGTTCATCGCTGCTCACCTTCCATCTATAGCCACTGTCTCGAGCTTGGCTCCTCCGCGATAGACTCACGGCTGCGCTGCGAGCGACGTCGTCTGCCGACAGCCACTCGAAGGATCGGGAAGCATGTTCGTTGGCGAGCCTCCTTCACCGAGTACAGATTGTTCATCACCGCTGATCATAGATCTACAGCAATTGTCTCGAGCCCGAGTACGTCGTGATTAGCTCACGGCTACGCTGCGAGCGACATCGACTGCTGACGGCCATTGGAGACATGACGTTGTGCAGTAGCGTTGGCGAGCCTCTTTCACCATATAGCGATAGCCATTTCCCATCGATCTGCAACGACTGTCTCGAGCCTGAGCACGTCGTGATGAGCCCAAGGCTTCGCTGCGAGCGACATCGACTGCTGACGACCATTGGAAGCATGACGTTGCGCAGAAATGTTACCTGACTCCCGCCATCAACCTCGTGTTTCAGAAATGCTTCCTTGGGCTTCTGCAGAGCTTCAACGTCACCTCTAACAATACGTTCTATGAATAAGACAATCAAGAAGCGTAGGGGAGGCTAGTGCTCTTATTGTTAGGTGTCGACGTTCGCTGGGTTTCTATTGTCACTATTGTGCTGCTCGCTTTCCTTGTCCATTGTTAATTCTAACAATACAGCCAGAAGCGGCGATCTACTTAAACCGTGAACTTCTCTCTCTTTTTTCTCTTTTTTCTTTCTTCTCTCGACACTTTCAAACCACCATACCAACCGCGAGACCTCCAGCACCACCACCATGAGCACCAAAGAAGAGCGACAGCAGGAGAAGCAGCGAGAGCGAGATGCGCTATTGGCTCGCTTAAACGCCGGCGCCGATGAGTTCGACGGGGAAGTGGCGGCCCGCACTGAGCCTCCGAAGCCGAAACCGATCCGAAGGCCTCAGGCCACCAACAACCCACCACCACCTCCCACTCCAGCTCCGTCCGCCAGCAACCCACCAGCCCCTCCACCTCCAACTCCGCCCGCTCAAACGAGCATACCGCCGAAGAGAGAGAACAATGCGTTCCCCCGGCCAGCCAATCCGCGTCGAGCGGCAGTGCCGCGGCCCGCCTCCGCCAATGCCCCACAGCCAATCGCCGCTGTCGCTCCTCCGGCAGCTCCCGCTCCCGCCGCCGCTCCCGCCGCCGCTCCTGCCGCCGCTCCTGCCACTGAGATGATGGAAGGTGTCGAGGCCGCTCCTGCCGCACCTGAGCAGATGGAGGGCGTCGAGATCACCTCCACCACACAACAACAACATGTCCATCTCGATTTCGACCCAATGGACACAGCGCCTGTGCCGGAAGCCAAACCAAAATCCCGAGAGCAAAGCTATGAGCAGCTCAAGCAGCTCCTGGACGAGTCCCGCGAACAGAATACTTGGTATCACAACCAATGCGCGAGCAAAGACGCGACCATCGCCGACCTGAACAATCAGCTTAACACCGCCAAGAAGGCAGTCAGCGATGAGAAGCGCAATCAGCTGGATCTTGATCGCACCAATCAAGAGCTGACCCGAAATGCAAACGAACTCAGACAGAGGCAAGACAACTACCAGCAGGGCGTCGACAACTTCAACGCGCAGCTCTCAGCCCTACAAACCGATAACCGAGCGCTCAGAGATCGCATCGCGCAGTTTGAAGTTGAAATCAACGAGCGAAGCCGCGTGCATGACTCCATTCGCAAACTAGCCGACGACAGGGAAGCCGACCTCCACAGCGCACAGCACGAGATCACGCGCCTGGGTGGCATTGTAACACAGTATGAGCAGCAGGCTGGAAGCAACAACTTGGCGCATCAGTATATGGGCGCTATCAACGCACAGCTTGAGCAGACATTCACCGACCAAGGCAAAGAGCTCACTCCGGAGAGCTTTGCGGCGCATCTGCAGCGTGTGTCAGACCAGTCACAACTCAACCGCCAGTCTTCCGAACTCAGTCTGGATTCGATCAACGTTCATGCAGGACCCGCAACTGGACAGCGCAAGCGATCCGTGGCAGAAGAGATCGCACAGGCAGAGGCAGACGAAAGCGATGTCGAAGACGCTGGCGACTTCGACAGGACCTTACGCATTGGAAAGCAACGCACCGACAGCTCCCACGGCAGACCTGATCCTGCCGCGTATGAGGCATTGCAGAAACTGCTTGGCAAGAAAGTTTTCGAACTCGGGAAGAAGGACGAACGCATCAATGAATTACAAAACGTGCTGAAGAGGCTTCGCGAGAGGGCCTGGCATGGCGAACCCATCAATGAATCGGAGTCATCGCAGAGAGAGCTTCGCGAAAAGGATGACAAGCTCAAAGACAACGACAATGAATTGCAGGCATTGCAGAAGAAGCTTCGCGAGAAAGATGACAAACTCAAGGACAACGACAATGAATTGCAGGCATTGCAGAAGGAGCTTCGCGAGAAAGATGACAAACTCCAGGGCAACGAACAACGCTTCAAAGATTACGAAGCGAAACTCTCTACGGCCGCCTCAGAAGCCGACAAACTTCGCAGAGCAGCAAAGAATGCCAAAGCCACGACGTCCGCCGGACCAACCTCGCACACTAGGTATGTCGGGGTTCACCGCAACGTCACGGTATGGGAGGCTCTGTTCAACGGCCCGCTGTGGCAACTGCTTCTGGTCGTCTTCCTCCTCCTTTCCTGCATCACCATGTGGGTGTGGGGTCTTCAAGAGCAAGAGATGTGGCTGTCTGCCAACAGGGCTCCTGCACTCAATGAGGTCCGCTACAGGAACTCACCATACGCTGAATGGGGCTTGCGAATATGGTTCGAAGACTTCATCGGCTACGATTCAACGATGCTGGGTTAGCATCCACCTTTACCACGGCTATGAAGACTTCGTCGGCCACGACCCCATGATACTGGGTTAGCATTCACATTGCGACAGCCATGAAGACTTCATCGACTACGACTCAACGATGCTGGGTTAGCATCCTCATTATGACAGACACGAAGGACAGCTATGAAGACTTCACCGGTTACCTACGATTCAACGATGCTGGGTTAGCATCCACATTACAACGGCCATTGGCGAAGAGACCCCCTTCAGTGAAGAAGGGCTCATGTACTTAGAACTAGCTTCAGCATGCTGTGCATGAATTGGACTGAAGAGTAACTTTCCATGTGTCCTGTGTCTTTTCCTTTCCATGTGACAAGACTTTGACTTGAACGGTAACGAGCTCACTGCCGTAGAATGATAGCGCGTGCACTTCGCGACCGCGACCGCCCACGCGAGGATCCGGCACAAGCCGTTCGACAACGCAAGCTCTCCACCTCCCACGTCCACCTCACTCGTCCGACTCCGCAACGTCTGCCTTCGGGATACTCGGTCTGTGGAGCTTTGTGGTTCGATTGACAGCTCTCCACGCGGATGTGAAACGCATATGCTGGCCGACATTCTGCCTCAATGGCTCGAGATGGCTGTGCCCTGCATTGCTCCCTGTCGTACGTCGTCACAGAGCTTAGAGATCACGCAATGTTTTGAGAGCTCGTTGGTATAACAAAGACTGGAAGTCCCGAGCGTGGTAAGTACCTACTTTGAGACTGAGACCTATTGCACCATTGCTGGCCGAAGGATCGAATCTGCAGCTGCTTTCTCAACATATAAAACCCAAACGTTTCCACTCTTACTGCTTCCTAGGATGACTTCCTTCTTCATTGCCAGAAAGATCTCTGAGCTATGGCGCCCATCGCGGTAGAGCAGCAATCTGCCTTTGACAGCTCCTCGCTGAAAGTGAAGAACGCCGACGGAGTTACCAATGGACTGAGGACCCAGGCACCGATCAAGCCTACCGGCGTCCTGGACCAGTATGAGCACTTCGATGTCACTCCGGTTATTGGGAGAGAATTCCCTTCAGCCAACCTGGTCGAGTTGATGGAGGCACCGAATGCCGATGAGCTTCTGACTGAGCTTGCCTATACCGGTGAGTGACCCGATTCGAGATTCTACAGCTGCCACTGACAGAACGTGCCTGTTAGTCTCCTCCCGCGGCGTGGTCTTCTTCCGCAAACAAGACAACCTGACCAACAACCTTCAAAAACAACTCATCCAACGCATCGGAGAACTCTCCGGAAAACCAGCGTCCTCAACCCTCCATATTCACCCTGTCCTCAACTCCGAAGGCGACGTGGGTGAAAACAGAGACCCCGATCAACAAATCTCCACCATCTCTTCCAAACTCTTCAAGAAACTCTACGGTCTTGAACAAGAAAACTCCCGCTGCAACAAGAAACAGTCATCCGATCAATGGCATTCCGACATAGCCTTCGAACCCGTTCCCGCAGACTATACCTCCCTCCGTCTCACCCAATTGCCCAAGACGGGCGGTGACACAATGTGGGCATCCGGCTACGAAATCTACGATCGCGTCTCCCCACCCATCCAAAAACTCCTAGATTCTTTGACCTGTACCTTCCATCGCCCGGACTTCAACGAAGCCGCCGAACGCGCCGGAGTCTCCATCTACTCCAAACCGCGTGGCTCGCCCGAGAACATAGGCGAAACGCTCCGCGCTGTCCACCCCGTTGTCAGGACAAACCCCGTCACTGGCTGGAAGAGTATCTACTCCATCGGGCAGCACATCTCTCACATCAACAACATCACAGCCGAAGAATCAGACTTATTCTTGGGCTGGTTTAAGCGTTTACTCCTCGACAACCACGACCTACAAGTGCGGCATCGATGGCAGAATGTGAACGATATCGCCATATGGGACAACAGGAGCACATTCCACAACGCGACCTATGATTACGATGGGCTTGGTGATCGGTCCGGAAATCGGGCAGTCGGTGTCGGAGAGCGACCATTCCATGATCCAGCCAGCAAGTCGAGAAGAGAGGCATTAGAGGGAGAGGCGATTGGTGGGTGGTTCAAGGTTGGCTAAATCTGGCCGGGAGATATGTCAGTCAGATACGATTTTACGAAACTCGAATGAATACAAAGCTTCCTTTGAACGCGATGTCCGTGCCACGGTTCACAATTGTACCTACCTAGCTGCGACGAGACTACTCCTGTCTGACACGTGCGCACCATCATCACCGCTTGGCACGAAAGAATGCTCCTCACTGGACAAAGTTAGCAGCAGCGAGTGATGCGATGCGAACGCAGCTCGCGATCCGCCTCGCTACGCTTCTCAGCTCGAAGGAACTTGCAACGCTACCAAAGACATCGCACTCGGACAATCCGAGATGTTCGCGACTTTGCGAAGCCCTATCTCACATGCTGAGAGCCAGCAATTTCGTTCGTTCCGGACCTCACTCTGAAACGAGCACTCAGAGAATAGAGAACATGCCTCATTCCTCGCCGGCCAGCACCAAGCCGCCGCAATCAATGAATTTTCATTTCCATTTCCATTTCACTCACTTGCACCTCAAGCCTCCGGCCATGGGTTTGGATATCTTTACACATGCAACAGCAGCGCCACTTAGCCTTGCCCCATCACCTCTCAGTTCTCACAAAGTAGTAGTGTCCGAATCTGACCAAAAACAACCGCTCGCTTGAAATGCCGTCTATGCCCGCTTTCCATGAAAAAGGTAGTGTGTTTTCGACCCAATGTCCCGTTTACAAATGACGGAAGTCTGTCGCGGCGGTTTCGCTTCGCCTTCCTAAACCAAATGATACACGCCCCCAAAGTCTCTTCCAACAAAGACCTCCAAAATCATGACATCCCCTCAAACTTTTGATCTCGACGTGGTGGAAATCGGTGAGAAGCGACTGGCTTCTTGCGTGGTCTCGAATCGGCTTGCGGGCTGCTGTCCGGCTCGGTGCGGCCGGGGGCTGGCATGCTGCGCGCGTGGTGCGCTTTCGGTGTCCGATGTGACTGTACCTTTCAGGCTTTTAAATTTGCTGTGGTGCTGCAGACTCCTTCTTGTTCTTCTTTGGCCGAACATGTTTGAGTCTTCGCTGAGTCGAGGACTAGCCGCCTTTTCTCTCAGACTCATTAGCCGGCATTGGCTGCCCGCCGGAACCGTTGGCCTTGGCATTTGTAGCGGACTTATTCTTCTTGTGCCCTTTCTTGCCACCTGACGCGGTTTGCCATTCGTTCTTGCCTGGTGGAGCGAGATTCTGCGATGTTGGGCCTTTCGGTGCTACGGATGTCTTGCCCGGCGTGGTCGGTATTGGTGCGCTCCCTCTGCGCTCATGACCAGGCCTGACCTCGCTTCTAGGGCCCTGATTTTCCTCACGTACGACCTGCTTTGCAGTGGCGATCTTGGTGGCCTTGAGAAGACCATTTGCCTCAGGTGAATCGTGTTCAAAGGCCTTTGACTGAGTTGGTGATGGCGTGCGCAGCTCTGCGACAGGAGAGAGCAGAGGCCCTGCGAGCGGGTCATGGTGGTCCTTGATACCATTCAGGTGAGTCCCATTTGGCGTCAGGCTCGATCGACGATCCTGCTTTGGCTTGGATGTTGGAGAGATCGCATCCAGAGAAGGCTGTCTGTCAATCTTTTGCTCGGAAGCGCCGTTCTGGAAATCGGTCCGTATCGCCATTGGTCGTACACGGGAAATATCGTCCATTTGAGGAATCGGTGGAGATAGGACAACCTCATTGGACAGTTGTATGCCATGGCCCGGAATGCCGTTGATACGTTCGACCGCTGGCTTTGGTGCCGGTGCTGGATTACGGTTCGAGCCATTGACAATGACTGGACCTCCATCGTTCGCTGGCAGTGGTGTTGATGAGACGATGGGCTGTGGATGCTCGTACGCAAGAGGGCTCTGTACGACGTGAGGCTGACTCGCGCGAAGATCGTTGGTGCTCGAAAAGCTTCGCGAATTGTTCAAAGGCGACGGCGACCTCGAGCTGTGTCTCCCATTGACCAGCGGAGGCTGCAAATCAGGAGTCACTCTCCTCTGCCTTTGAGGAGGATCTCTCAATGTCATTGGAGGAGGCGCCATCTGCCCAGCGGATGCATACTGTTGCGGGCCAAGTTGTGGAGACTGGCCCACGTAATATCCAACGTATTCTTTGGGCATGGCGCTATCCAAAGGTTGTCCTGGCGGGTGAACACCAGGATATTGAGCGGATAATGGCAATTGCAATGGCCCATGATGTCCATGATGTCCATGCGGGTACATTGAAGATGCAGATCGTCCGTTCGGGTACTGCCCGTTAAGTGCTCCGGATACATCGTAGCCAGGATGAACGTGTTGTTGCAGAGTCAGCGGATGCGGTAGCGAGCGACCTGGCTGGGACTGTGACCTAACAGACCCAGCTGAGCCATCCGGAACTGATGCGCGGTGTCCATTTCTTCGTGCGCTCAATGCCGGGACCGCCGCAACCAAAGAAGGCGAAGACGGATTGGTGCTTGTTCCTTCCCGTGATCGAACCTGCGACATGGGAGAGGACGGAGGATGAGCATATCTCGCCGGATAGTGATACAAATACCCAGGCAGTAAGGGCGCAGTCTGCGGCGGATTGTCCGTATAACGAGGACTCGGAAGGCCATTAGCGAATTGGCGAGGACGTGGAGACCCTGCTCCAGCTAGATCGCCAACTCGGGCTTGGGCAGCTTGCTGCTGTTGCTGAGCGAGTTGTGACCTCAGTAAGTCCTGCTGCTGTTGCAAGAACTGATACTGCTGAAACAGCTGCTCGTGCAGGTTTCCCTTCAGCTGAAAGTAATCTCCAGGATTAGAGCCCATCGGCGGGCTGAATGGCAGCTGCACCCTCGCATTGCCAAAGGACGCACCACTCGACGCTCTCCTGTTGCCGGCGGCCCGCTGTGATGATTGATTGCGATTCGATTTCCGCGAGCGGCCTGACCCCGGTTCGTGATTCGATCGATTTGACTGGGATGCGCTCCTTGTCAAGACCGGTTTAGGTTTCGGTGGCGGTTTCTGGAAAATAGGCCTGGACTCTTCCGGCGGAAATTCGAATTGCTCACAGCATTTCTCCAGCTGCAGACCATCTTCCAGCAGATCAAATGCCCGCCGGATCTCCAGATGGATGCCATGCCATGCGTAGTCATCCGCGGAGTTGCCAAGGTTTCGATTCGATGTGAAAGGCTCTTCCACACAGAGCCGATTCCGGGACTCCTTGTCTTGGTAATTGATCGCAGGATCCCAGCCCTTCTCTTTTCGGGATAAGAGCCGCCCTTCTCTTACAGAAACCACGTACTTCGAAAACTCGAATTCGTAGCCGTAATGTCGAAAGAATTGGAAGAGCAGTTCGCCCAGTGATTCGTTGTTGTTCTTGCCAAACCCTTTCGTCTTGAGTGCTTTCACGTTGTCGGCGAAAGGAGAGATCTCGCCATTGTCTAATGTACTTCGACAGTCCTTGATCTGTTGGAGAGATGGCAGAATCGGAGGGTTTCGTCTTTGCAGGAAGCTGATTATTAGACATATCCAGGTGTACGAGCTGATAGTGCCACCAAATGCTAGAAACTTGTCAACAGAGGTCCAATGCCAAAATTAGTGAAGAACGTCTGCTTACCGGCATCATTCAGTAGTCGACGCTTAGTCCAATACTTGATGATCTTGGCCAAGGGGCGCACTCGATCATCCAGCTGTACATATGTCTTGATCAAGCGCGTGTTCTGCAAGGCGAGCGGGTTGTTGACATTCAGGTCAGCAGCGAGCTGCAGCTCTGGATCCCAGCACTTCACGATGGGCACTTTGGCAGCTGCGCGGCAGACTACCTTCTCCATGCCATCTGGTTCATTGTCAGCCGCCATTACCGCAGGAGTGGTGGTGGTCATCCACTCGCGGGTGGAGAGAGAACGTACGACTCGCGAGGAGTTGTGCCAGGACATGCATCGACTCCGCCGCTTTCATGGTGATGCAGATGTCCACATCCGAGTCTGTTGAGCTCAGTAGATTCCCCGAAGATCCAAACACATTGACAGTAATCTCGCTTCCGGGCCACTTCTCTTTCAGAATTCCGTCCAATTTTCGCAACAGCTTTTCACGCCGCACTTCGCTTTCCTCTGACGGTAGTAACCGATCGTAAAGCTCGCGCATATCGCCACTCAGCTTGTCCTGCTCATCAGGCTGCAACGTCTTCTTGGGCTCCTTTTTCGGCGGGCCCAGCTCCTCATTGCCACCATCAACGTACGGTATCCGCCGTTTCCTGATCTCATCGCCCGTCTCATACTTACAAACGAGGGGTTGCGTTCGGCTCGCAACGTGAGAGCCTCCAGCGGGAACTTCGGATACCACAGAGCGCGGCGAGTGATTGGCGATGCCTCGATTCGGCGAGGGGGATCTGGAGCGGAACTTGAGGTCTCGCGGCTTCTGATAGGGAGTGGAGGGCACCGAATTGGAGTGCTGTGAGTAGATACCGGGTCGCGAGAGCGTGTGTTGAGCATGCGCGGGCGGGTCGAATCTGTCGCCGTTCGGCAGGCCGGCCATGTCTGCAGCGTGCGTCTGTGTCACGAGCACAGGGCCGGGTTGTTGGGTGTGGTGAGAACTGTCACGCTCCCCATTTAGCGGTGCGGACGGAGGCAGCGGGCCTGCCAGAGCGTGCGAGAGGGAAGGTGCAGCGGACGGAGTCGTGTGTGGTGAAGGAAGTGCTGGTCGATGTTTCGTGCAAGAGCGGGAGCTGTCTGTCGCCGCGTTGTGGTCGTACGCGTCACGGGTGATTCGAGTATGATTGTGCTGTGCGAGTGAGGGCGAGGAAGAGGTCGTCGTCGTATCGTAGAAATACGGCAAAGGGGGTGGATGCTCTGGGAATGCGCGGTGCGGTGTTGTTGTAGAATTGGCAGAGAGAGTCCGTCCTCAGGCGTCGAGCAGGGGTTCGTGACGGACGAGCGCCAGTGATGGGTGCCGCTGGACCCGTAGAGGCAGACTCTATTTTCACCTTGGACCTCCAACTTTAAACACCAGACTCCCACGCTACTCCCGTCACTGTAGCTCGCTCCGAGTGAGGTGATGAGGGATGATGAGAGACGGCGAAGGCGGCGGTACGGCGGAGTGAGTCTGTGACTGTGCGAGTCTTCAGGTTGTTATCGATGGCAGCCGCAGACCAACATTCGTCCCCGCGACCCAAGTCCACGCCGCCCTCTTCTTCTTTCAACCGGCGTGGGCTTTCGACGTGGCGGTGGTGAGAAACACGACAAAGAACAACCCGCGATAGTCGTCAAAGCTGCTTCGATTGTTCCACTATACCGCGAATCACAGGTCTCACAGTCAAGAGAGCGGGTTAGGCAGTGCATTCAGGTCCATTCTCTCTTCTGATTATTGAAAGGACGTCACCTCCGCCTGGGCCTGCGGGTGTTCGCCGACTCGAAACACTGCGCTGTCAAAAGCGGACAGAGACGCAACGCCTCCTGCAGCCGCAGACTCGCGCGAACTTGGGCCAGGACTCAGACGAGGCCCAGCATGCCGATGTCCTCACAAAGAAGTGTGCAAGCAGCGCCTCTTCGGCATGCATCCTCGTTAGTCTCAGCTCTTAACCTGTGTATGGGCCTCTCGTCCGGCACGGTCTGAGGGCTAAACCTCGACGTTTCTTAGATATCGAGATGCTTTATTTCCGATAGAACAACGCGTTATATAAAAATTCTAAATAGATAGATTTCTTCGTCCCCTTACGATCTTAAAATATCTCCTTAAAATTAAAATAAAATTCCTACGTTTATATAGAGAGATTCCCTTCTAAAGTCGATATCCGAATCCGAAGCTAGGCTTAGCGTTTTACTTCTAAACGTATCTCCTCCTTTATTTTTTAATTATTTAGAAAATTAAAAAAACGACGTATAGGCTTAGAATATTAGCTAGGTCGCTACGTCGGCCGAATCCTAGATTTCACGTTACGTTACTAGCTATTAAATAAATAAGAATTTGTCTTGGCAACGAAGTAACTCGATATAGGCTTAGGTAGAGGTTTACGCCCTTAGACCGTGCCGGTCGAGAGGCCCATGCACGGGCTGAGAGCTGAGACTACATCCTCGTGGCTGATGCATGGAAGACAGGGCATTCGCTCAGCCCGACCTGACTGACCTGACTCCGCTTACTCCACCACCATCCCTCTCTCACCGTTCCATCAATCCTTTTCTGTGGCGGACCGTGTCCGGAATATGACTGACAGGCATGTGTTTCTTTTCAGCTATGTGCAACCCAATATATACGAGAGAGGCTCAAGGAGGCGTTCTGGCCCCGCAAGCATCTCTGAACCTCCCAATACTCGTGAGGCACATGTCAGCCTCCTTAACATTCGCAGTATGCTTGCTCGTCTCAACACAGCGTCTCCGGGCCACCTCAACTTCGCAGGCAACATCTCCTCTCACCTAGATCTTACACAACGCCTGCAAACTCTCCTTCGTCTTCCCACTGTACTCCTTCACCAATCCAGACATCTGCTTAAACTCTCCAATCCCTGCATCACCCATACACTCATACAACCAACTCTCACTCGACGTAACGACCGCCCCCTCCGCCCTCAACCTCTCCAGCGCAATCTTCCTCTCCTCCGGATTACACGAACTCACCGCATCCGCAATAATATACACCTTATGTCCCTCTTTCAACAAATCCAACGCCGTCTGCGTGACGCAGATATGTGTCTCAATCCCCACGATAACACACTCTTTCTTCCCCTCCCCAAGCTTCTCAAATGCCTCCTTCACCTCAGGGATCCACATTGAGAACGCACTCTTATCCGCATGCACCTTCGTCTTAATCCCATCCGGGGCATCAAGTCCTAGCTCGGGACATGTCTCCCCCAACTTCGCGCGCAACTGCGTGGTCGCGAAGACGGGGATATCGAGGATTTTGGAAGCCGCGAGGAGTTTCTGCGTCGTGGAGAGGACGGCGGGGAAGTTGTAGATTGCTTTGGCGAATTTTTGTTGGAGGTCGCAGATGCTGTGGTAAGGTTAGAAGAGAGGAAGGGTTAGAGAGAGAGAGTCGTGGAGTGGAGCGGATCAGCGAGATGGGTATGTTGGAGGAAGATGGGAGAGGAGTTAGAACAGGAGAGTCGTACAATAAAACCGGTCTTACTAGATACACAGTATTCGAATCAGCTTGGCTGCTCTATGTCGGGATGCTGGAGGAGGCATTGAGTGTAGCCGTACCCAGCCGTCGTGTTGGCGCAGCCATTGTTTCCTGGGTTGACAGTGCTGAAACCTGATCGTAGAGATAGTGAGAACAGTGTCGGAATGGTTCAAGAGCTTTGAATGCTATTCAATGCTATGTTCAAGTGCTATGGAGTGTGAAGGTGGTGGTCTAGAGACCTTGCCCGCCGGCCTCATGCATCCCGCATTCGCCCGCACTGGAGCCGAGATCCGCTGCGCCGCGGCCATGCACGATGACGATGACTTGCAGATGCGCCAAGATTTGTTTCTCTCCTGAGTTTCATGTGAAAGTCCAGTATTCATCCTCCTTCTTCAATCTACGGGCTCCGCACACACAACATTCCCATCCAAGGAGGCAGGCATGTATGCTGCTTCTCAATCCTGACTCTCGGCGTAATCGCTATCATCCTCGTCATCCCGCCCTGCTTTCTCAGCTGCTTCTCTTGCTGCCGTTCCCGCAAGCATCTTCCTGAACCGAGGCGTTGTGTTCTTGTTGTCTAAGAGCCAGGCCTGGTCATCAGCCGTAAGGTCACCGAGCTCGACCACTATCTTCTCGGCCTGTTCAGTCATGAGGTACAGCTTCCTGTTTCCCGCACTAGCCACTCGCGCCTTGATGGCATCCCTCGTCCATTCACGAATCGGAGCCCCGAACATGTACTCTTGGATGTCTTCGATGATTCGCTTGCGGCTGCTTGATATTTGGCTGTGCTGAGATGTTCTTGGGGCCTTATTTGGAGTTTCGTCTTGTTCGTCCGCTGCTTTGGTCTTGCTCGAAGCGTCGATTGGGGAGATGACATCTTCTGGTCTAGAACGTTTGCGCGAGGGCGTTTGGTTCTGATCCGGTGTCGGTGCGGGTTTGCTGGGAGTCTGGTCTTGGATGGGCGTTGATGGGCTCTCCTTTGCCACCGAATTCAGTTTGAGGGTCGACAGCGCCTTGCTTGGAGTCTGAAACTCCTTCACCTTGGGCGGAATCTTGCTCGGAGTCTTCCCCGGCGTCAACCCGCTGGCACTCGGTGTGCCAGTGGTGGAGCCCTGTTCGGCCGGTGGGTTTCCTATGATAGTGCGGCGATGCTCCTTGGGCACGTTCTTGTTAATCCAAGCTCTGTCGTCCTCCGTTAGATCATCCTTCTTGATCTCTCGCTCGCTGCCATTCTCGTCGCAAATGCGCACCAACTTGTGGCCGACGCCGATAAGCTCGCCGTCAATGTTCTTGCTCGTCCAGGATCGTGTTGGCGTGCCGTAGTTATTGTACAGCTCAAACCAGCTTCTCATGCCCTTCTCGCCACGCTTGCTCGCTTCCTGCGCATGAAAGAGTGGATTGATCACGACCGCCTCCAGAAGGTACTGCACCTCTTCCACAGGCTTGTTGAGCTGCCGAGCGATAGGAACGAGGTCGACCTGACCAATGTACTCCGCCAATTGCTTATACTCCGGGCCTGACCATCGGTCCCAGCACGGCGGCTTGAGGCTGAACTTCAGTGGGTTCTTGAAGTCGACGCCGTGCTCAGTAGAAACAACTGGCGCGTAGCGCTCAGCTATCTTCGGTATGTCGTTCAATGACTTTATCGGCTTGTCTCCGTTGGCAGTCGCCGTCACAGCCGGTGCTTCGTTCGTGTTTGCGTTGTTTGCGGCATCTTGAGCTGTGCCAGTGGGTGCCACTCGTGCACCGCCGTCGTCGTCGCTGTCAATCTCAACTGGAGGCGCCGCGTCGGTGACTGTAGTCGAGGTGCGGAAGCTTGGATGTGCGCTTTCGGGCACCTCAGGGCTGCCCGCGGTCTGGCTCTGAGCGGGTTGTAATGGTGGAGGCGCATCCGCCATGGCGATATCAGGGTTGTCGTTGTCCATGTCGAGGTCCTCGTGTAGGTTGAAGAGTTGGCGTGGAGTTGGAGAAAGCAGCGACGAAGTGAGTCAACAAAGCTCAAAGCTCACTTGAAAGCCATTGAAAGGTGAGGGGCGGGCCAACGGTCACACAAACGGCGAGGTGAAATGAGGACCAGCTCCAAGATTCTCCGATGATGGCGAGTGCCAGCCTTCACTCATTCACTTCACTTCACTTCGCCATCTTCTCCACACCTTCCGCGAGCTGCTTGCAACTGGCCAGGAAGCCCCATGTGTTTGCCGCATTGAATTGAAAGCACTGCTGAGCGTACTCGGGACTCGTGGTTCCAGCGCCGTCTCCTAAGAGAATGCAATCGTAGCCTTTGGAGAAGCAGTCTTGGTAAGTGCCACCGACGCACTGATCAGTGTTGACTCCGGTGAAGAACAGCGTCTTGATGCCCTTCTTTTCGAGATACTTCTCACACTCCGTCCCAGATCCCCACATAGCAGACATTCGATTCTTGTGGATCCAGACATCGCGCCTCGTTTCCAACTTTCTGCCTTCTTCATAGATGGCATCGAGCGGTGGATAAAGGGCGGCGTTCCAGCTATCTCGCATGAGGAGCCTGCCAGCACCGATCTCCTCGCCGGTTTTCGGGTGCTTAATCGTGCTCATATGGCTTCCAAGGCCTTTGTATACCCTTCCATCCTTTCCGCCCTCCAGCACAGTGCCATTGCCCTGTGGTCTTGGGTTGCCTTGCTTGTCCACCCCGAATCCATACTCTTTCTCTTTGAACATCTCTTCTTCGCCATTTGTCTTATCAACACCAACCACTGCCTCAAATCCAAAAGCTCTTTTCACAGACGGCGGCATCTCTGCGACCTCCTTCTCCGTCAAGCCCCAATTCACCCACAGTATCCGAATACCCGCTTTTCTGGACGCCGGAATAGCGTATTGAACAAGCTGGTCAACAGCGGCGTGTCCTGCACCTTCTGCCCTGCCAAGCGCTTCCGAGAGGAAGAAGTTCTGCATATCGATAATGACTAGAGCAGACTTCGCAGGGTCAATGGTGATCGGCGATGTACTTGTCTCAATCGTAACGCTTGGCTCGATTGGAGGCGACGTAGGCTTCTTGGGATGCGTAAGATCGAACCCGGTTTTGGAGGAGTGCAGCCAGAAGTTGTTGGCGTTGCCGATAACAGACTGGTGGTGCTGTTGCTCGTTTGCCATCTTGGGCTTCTGTTGGGTTGTCAGTACTCAGTGGCAGATTGAACTAAGTACAATAGAAATAAAAGGGCGAGCTTCTCTACTTATCTCCCAGACCACGACGGTCAGTGACTACTCAACATGTGTCAACGAAGATCCAAGGTGGGGCGCGATAAGTGTAGAGCTTGTCCTGAGGTGTTAGAGCTGCACCTGCCATTTGTGGAGGACTGTTTGGCCGGCGGCCTGGCTTCGAACTTTGAACTTTCATTGACATTTGATCTGAAACTGTTATTCAGATATACATACATGCAGCCTGGCTCTGACGGTTTCAGCTCTGTGCAATGGACATACCTATACATCGCTAAGACGCGAAAGTTCAGATGATTTTCATCAGCATCCAAATGCCAACCATAGCGTGCCACTAGCTTCTTGCGCAAAAGCCATCATTCTCCTACTCTTCATATTGATTGCCTGGCAGCATCTCGCGTCCCTTTTCCAGTACACCCTTGAGGTATTCGTAGACAGCAAATGTCACCGCTTGGCCGGGAGCCACACGTGCGACTCTTGGTGTAATACCCATCCAGAATGCTCGAGCTCCTTCCTGCTTGAACATTGCGCTTGCGATGTTCACGATACGCCCCATGGCCGTCTGTCCAGGCTCGGCGGGTGTTCTTTGTAAGCGTGTCTTAATCGTGTCAATTGGCGCATTGCAGAAAGGTCCGACAGCACCTGAGATGAGTCCAATAGCGGCAGTGGTGTAGCTCGGTAGTGGTTTGGTCGGGTCGGCGCTCCTTTGTTGCATGATATCCTTCAATTCCGTGTATGCTGTGAAGTTCGCTGCTTGGTTGGTACCTTGCCTCAGGGCAGTGAGAGACACACCGCGGTAAAGAGCGCCGATTCCCTCCTCTTTGATGACAGTGTAACATGCGTGCGCAGCATTGCGGTACTTCGGCACGTCCAGAGGATCAGCCATACTATGGTGTTGGGCTTGCAATCGAATCTTGACAACCTCCATTGGACACACCACAGCGACTGCTTCTGTCACGCCAGCGGCAAGACCGGCAAGGAAGTTTCCGCCGCCGTGAATCTTGCCATCTTTGTCCGCGAGCATCTGCTTGTACCATTCGTAGCTAGTGAATCGAATGGCCATCTTTGGTACGATGCCTGTGAGCACTGCACCCAAGCCTTTGTATAAACCCAGTGGTGTCTCCTTCCGCGCGATCTCCACGCCGGTCTGAATAAAGCCACGACGTTTTGCTCCTGCTGTTCGTTGTCGCCGCGAGAGTTGCATACGGACTTTGATCGTGTCGAGAGGATGGCATGCGAGAGCTTCCATCATGCCTGCTCCGCCTCCGGCTGTCTATTTGTTAGCAGACGCATTGCGACCTCAAATGTAAGATCCAAGACATGCCTATGAGATTTGTTGCTGCGGAAGCAGGTTTCCTGCCACCAGGCCCTGCTGTACTTTTCGCCGACATTGTGACTGTATGCTGGAAGCTTTGAAGCTGTGATTCAGCAATCAGAAGCAAGACACGGCTACAGTCAATGGAGCATCCAAAGTCGGCGTTTCTGCTGCGGTTGCGATCTGAGCAGACTGTCGTGAGTGTAGTTTGAAGAAACTTAGGTCAACCAACGATGAAAAGGAAGCCAGAGCTCAAAATTGTCGCATGAGTACAGCGATCATACCGAGGGACAAACGGCAAGCTCATTACGTAGGTTGACAGACCCAGGCAAGGTTGCTGCTAGACGCGCCTGTGCGGTCTGATCTCCTGTTCCTGGGCAAGCCTGGACGAACGGAGCTGGACCTCGGGTCATCACGGGCTGCTCCATACAACAGCGACCTCGCTCAACCCGGCTAAAATCGGACATTTGTGTATTGTGAAGTATGAGAC
The DNA here is from genome assembly GCA_003666085.1 of Pseudocercospora crystallina. Classification (NCBI taxonomy): domain Eukaryota; kingdom Fungi; phylum Ascomycota; class Dothideomycetes; order Mycosphaerellales; family Mycosphaerellaceae; genus Pseudocercospora; species Pseudocercospora crystallina. Next base: position 162,605 of record QQNG01000265.1, read on the forward strand.
AGCATCCGAGGCTGTTCCAAATATGATCTGACTGTTTGTGACTGTTTCACGAGCTCTCGTTGTGATGTCCAAAGATCTCGCATCTGCATGTGAGAGCAGCAGAAGCCGAGAAGAGAGTTTCCGGGGTTGACGCGGGGCAAGGACAGCTCCAGCTTTTGAAGGATGAGCCGAGCAGAGCCTCATCGGCTGCACGTGGATTGTGACGATCAGACAGAATGATCTTGACTTCCTCCGAATTATTTGCGCTCAAACAGCTGGAAGTCGAGAGTAACTTCTTCGTCTCCGACTTGTTGCGGCTGCGGGCCTTGTTCAATCTCCTCTCCAATGAAGTCTTGCAGCTCTCCATGAGTTGCTCTGCTCCACGGGCCAGACTCATGCGAATCGTCGAGAGCAACAGGAAAGAATGTGTCGCAGTCGTACTCCTTGCCAATCCTAGTCAGTAGGATGCGACTGGTTTGCGGCAGATCCATGGCCGCCTTGTAGATGCTTGTGCCGCCAATGATGAAGGCCCTGCCAACTGGCAATGCTTGGCCACTCTTCACTCGGGCTTCAAAAGATTGAAGCCCAGAGAGAATGTCAGATGCCACGATCACGTCCTCAGGGATACCTTCCAGCTTCGAACGGTCCTGTGAGCTGATGACTATGTTGGTTCGCTCCGCGAGAGGCCGGCGCTTCGGAGGGATGCTGTCCCAGGTCTTGCGGCCCATGATGACCACATTCTGGCGAGTACCGGCCAAGCTGCTCTCCTTCAGAGCATCAGATTGAACCGATCCAGTGTTTTTGGGCATGGGAACACGTTTGGTGATTCTAGCGAAAAATGCCATATCTTTCTTTAGCATTGGCCATGGAAGTGCGCTGCCTTTTCCAATTCCATTCTTGGCAGTGGCTGCGACGATTATCGTCAGCGGCAATTGTGTGAGGGACATGTCGTCGGCCATGAGAGTTGCTGGCAGGGAGTGAGGAATGGAGAGGAGTTCTTGCTCTGCGAAATCGATGTTCATACACGCTCGACAAAACAGGATTAGACCGAAAACACCAGATCACGTGCTGCCTGGGCTGCCTCCCTTAAGCCTGCCTTCACACCTCTTTCTGCAGGACTCTAGCATCGCCGTGCAACACTCATCGAATTGCGCTCGCTCTACGATCATCCTTTCTGGATAAATCTCACTCGCCGTAGATTCATGCACTTCCGCGACGCACTGCGACTCCTCCCCGAAAATGCAGATGGATTGATGAAGACTGCGAGATGGAAGAGAATGCCTGACGGACATCGAGGCCCTAGACCATGCCAGACTGCAATGTCGGCATACAATGATACCATTGAGACGCCTATAAAGGAGAGCTCGAAGTGCTCGCATCGTCAGTGGTAACAGGTCCCCTCTCGGAACAGTTTTCCTGCCAAAGACACCATGGCACTTCCTAAGAAGCGAGATCCGCAGGTCGTTCCGGTTGCAACAATACACCAAATAAGAGCCATCTGAGCTCGACAGATGTGCCAACACTCCGGAATTTGAACAGCTTCGCTCGTGAAGCAATGTCGAAACCAGGCGCTTGGTCTGTGTCCAAGGCTTCCGTGGACGATTGACCCGTTACATCCATCAGCGAGGACATCTACATTGATAAGTGGTCCGGTCGAATATTTGCATGCAATTCCAACAGAAGGGGGTGTTGCAGAGCGAGCAGTGCATACTTCGGCACCCACCGTCCTTCTCGATATTCTTTCCGCAGGATGGGCATGGCTTGGAGTTCTTCTCGATCATCTGCGAACGGTCAGCATATCAATGCCTTTCTGTGCTGTTGTTGTCCTTTCGACATCTTTTCCCATTACTGACCTTCAGTGCCTTCTTTTCTTCTTCCATCCGGTCTTTGGTGCGAAGCTGGTAGAGCTCGCAAGTTTCGCCAGCGTGCCTGCCCGTGGTTAGCGTTGAAGTCGTGTCTTGCTTAGGTCGGCTTACCAAGGACGATCGCAAGTCACACAAGCTTTGGCTCCGCAGGTGGTGCACGTACAAATGTCCGCGCCAGCCTCGATCTGCTTCAGCGTGAGCGCCTGGGAGCGTGCAGCAGCGCTCTCGCTGTCTATGCCGTTTCGATTCAGTCGAGAGCTTTTGCGAGGCGACTGCCCCTTCGTCTCTGCCTCGTGGACCTGGCCAGCTTTGCATTTTGATGACAGGCACCACCGCCAGCCTGGAACTGTCTCTGCGATATGCCGGCGCTCGAGCTCGAGGAACTTCCGATATCTGCAAAAAACCGTATGTCAGCGCATTCTTCAGGACGGCAGCAAGCAATTGCCTGAGAATACTCACGTGGTCAAGTTCACTGCAATGTTAATGTTGACATGCTTCATCTCCGCTGGACACTCGGGGCACTTGATCACATGCTTTCCGTCGTCGACTTGGCTTGTGACCCACTGCTTGAGACAATCTCTACAAGTGTTGATCAGGTGGTCGCCGCAATCCGGGCTTGGGTTGTAATCTGGAAATGACTTTTCCGTCTTCTCCTCGCCACACGTCGTGCAGGTGTAGCGAGGCGCCGCCGTCTTCGCCTTCTTCGCTGCTGGAGCCGATGTCCTCGTTTTCTTCGCCGCTGCGGGTGCGGTATCTGCGGCGCCCTCGACGTGGCGCTTTCGGACAGTAGGCGCCATTTCTAGCGGTTTCTCGCGTTGCTTCGGTGTTGAAGGACGACTGGAAGGTGATAGAGGTTGATATGGGCAATCTTTCTGGCGTTTGTATCAGCAGCTGACGAGTCTGCGCAAAGGTGTTCCGTGCTGTTGTGTTGTTCGAGTGCTCGGGCCGCCACTTAAGTAAGAGCTTAGGAAGTGAGTGTGTTGTCTCGCAAAGGAACCTGAAGTGAACACACAAGTGTGTCACGCTTTACTCGCCACAAACTTCGGGCTTGTCTTTAGACAAGCGTGGTAGGAAGAGGCCAGCCGCATTCACTGCCTTGCTGCAGCCTAGGGAGGCCTCAGGCATCAGATCCCCCGACGTTATGACCCACCCTCATTTGGTGCAGAGAGACACAGGCATCGGGTGCTCACGTGCGATGAGTCATTCGCACACTTCCCAACGAGCCGTTTGATCAGTGTTTGGCGACATTAAGATCAGCTGTGCTGAAGTAGCCATAACTTTCACATGCTGCTCTTGGCGTTCTGAGAAGTGCAGCCCATCGGGGCACGGATGCGCGCACTTTGTTTTGAATTGACCGCTGAGCTTCTTCATTCCTCTGCTCATCACGACACACATCTACCACATCGACATCAACATCGGCGACCACCAGCAACAGCAGCAGAACTCTCCACGGGCAGCATGGGCTGCTCGTGCCTCACATACTAACATCCTCACAGAGACCTTAAAGTCTGCATTGCAGCCATCCGCCGCTGGCTCTGAATCGGTCACGCCGCCTACAGCGCTTCGCGCGACCAACGTCGTAGCGTAGCAGTCATACCGGACGGCTGTAAGTTCACTTCTGGTCTTTCTCGCTGCCTCGCTGACCATCAAGTCACTCTTCACCTTCACTGGTTGCAAGAGATGAGCCGGCTCGGGACGTATTGGCAGCGCCCGCCTCGTCTAGGCACTGCCTTTTGCGTTCGAACATGACAGATCATCACGGCAGCAGCCTTGCCGCTCGCCTTTGACAAGCGACGCCGCCTTCGAGGCTGCTAGAACGTGAGAACGAGCTGGACCGGTCAGTGAACAACCATCGGTCATCGTCAAAAGCCCAGCTGACCAGCAGCGTAGGTGCCCTCGAGAGGAGCATCGGCCCATGAATCACAGACCGGCGGCACCAATGCTCATCCCTCTCACACGAGGGTTCAGCATACGCCGCACCATTTGCAATGTTTTGCACCTTTACCGGTTGCAGCTCTTGCATTTACAGCTCAGGCGAGGTCTCAGACCTGGCCGCCAAACATCACAGAACACGCCGCTACCTCGGTAGCACCGACAGATACCAGGCCGCGTCCGACCGACAACGCCAGAGATCATTTACAGCACGCCCTGCCACTTCGATGGCATTGACAGATACCAGGCGATATCCTTGGATATCACCGAAAGAACATGACAGATTACTCCGCTACATCGGTAGCACTTACAGAACGAGACCAGCTGCCCGGGCAGCATTAACAGGACCAGGCGATCTCCTTTGGACAACGCCACGGAACATCACAGAACAAGACCATTCAGCACTCATTGGCGCGCAGACAAAGCGCGCCCATGATCGCTGATGAACAGAGCTGCAATCTGTAAGTCATCAACGTCCCTCCGTGTACTGACTGCTCGTGGAGAGTTCTTGCTGCTGCTGCTTCACTTGATTCGCCACCGGTACAATATTCCCGGACTTCAGGTACGTTCTTCCGATTCGACTTCTTTTGGGGCTGTTGACTGCGCAGAAATACAACGTGTTGGGACTGTCTTGGAAGGAGGGTTTGGGACTGAAGTGCAAGGGAGGCGAGAATGATGATCGAATGAGATGACTTAGGGTGCATTGGTCTTTGGTTCTTAGATGCTTCTTTCATACCTTTCAAAAAGATCACTGAGACAAAAATTCAATCCTCAATCACCGCCGTCTCATCTGATCTTTACAGTGCCAGTCACACTCAGCTCCATCCTCTGTCAGCCAGGCCAGCGCAGAATAGCAAGTTTGCAAGAAGCACGCCTTCATGGATTCCCAATCGCTTCCCCACAACGCTGGACCGAAAAACCGCTGCCATTGTCGTACATGCTCCAGTATAGCGCGCGATCGCTCAGTAGAATGCGGGCGATCCTGCAGTGATCTCATGGCCACATACCATTGTCGCATTGAGTCGTCTGCTAGATACAATCGGGCTCTTTGCTCCATATCGATGGAATGCTTCTGGAGGAAGGCGTGGACATCGTCTCTTAGTGAGGAAGGGTCTCTGGCCTGTATTTCAGTTTTGGTTGATTGGGTGGGTTGAAGGTTCGTTGTGGCATACAGCAGAGACCATGGCCAGTCCACTGGTGCTGACACTGACATGGCATCCTCAATTACTTCCGGCAAGGTTGATTGTTCGAACGCAAGCAGATCCTCAAGCCTGACGAGATCACCCGCAAGACCCTCATAAACTTCTTTCAGCTTGCAGACTTCCTTGATCGCCATCCCATAATCAAAAGTCCGAGACGTCAAGTGATCAACCAGACCGTTCACTACCGCTTCATGCGGCTTCTTCCAGGAATCATGGAATTTTCCAAGTGCGCATGTGAAGGCGCGCAAGTCGCGGGTGCAGAAGTAGTCGTCTAGTAACCAGTGCAGCGAACCTGCATCTCGGTTTGGTGACCGTCTTACGTTCAGCAAGTTTGAGCGTAGATGAACAATTTTGGCGAGATTGGTCGCAATCGATATGACTACAGTTTCAACTTCCGCCGGTGATTGAATTTGCTTGAGATCGAACGAAGAGTTCGATTTCAGGGTAACGGATAAAATGCCCCAGGGTTGGCCAAGATTGGTGATGTTGAAAAGTTCATTGAGCCACGTATCGATGTCGGGACCAGGGAGCAACGCTTGTCCAATTGTGAGAGCAGCGTCTTTTGACGAAACAGAGATGAGTTCGACATCAATTCGGAACAGTCGATGCCGCCGCAGGATTTGGTTTGACTGGAAGCAGGAGCAAGATCTCTTTGTGTCTTCTTGAAGGCAAGAGCTGGGGCCAAGCAGGCTGCCCAAGTTAGCGCAATGGGGCCGAGCTTCATAGCGCAGCGGATGTCGATTTTGGAGGAAAGTACGCTTGTGGTCTTTGGAGTATGTGTTTACTCCTGAAGGCAGATGAAGCCGGAAAATGAAAGATTAAGTATCCGGACAGCCAAAGTATGATCTTAGACACCGTGCGGTCTGGCTGGCACACTTGCAGGACAAGTGGATGGACGTAATGTCTCTGTTTGCCGCAATGGCCAATAGCGCCAGTCTTAGCAGGATTGTTCCAAGAGTAATTGCACGTTTCCGAGTGTTGATGATGGTTGGAACGGTCCGGTTACCTGCATGTCGTGGCGGGTAGCTACTGCAGTTATGCGTATGTCTTTGCAATTGCAGGTAGCCAAAGCGATCCCATCGCAGTGTTGGGAACTAGAAAGTTATTGCTACTCTTCCCTCACTCCTCAAATGCCCCCGCCCCAAAAACCTCCATTCCCCTCCTAACATCCCCCACAATCTCCTCCGCTTCCTTATGATTCCCCGCTTCAAAATCATACCTCTTCGTCTCCTTCTCCCTAAAGACCAATATCCTCACCATCTTCGGATGCTTCCTACTCACCTTCGCCCCAATCACACTCGTCATTGGAACATTTGTCACTTTCCCTGTCGGAGCAGCCAGACTATCCGGTGCAGCGGGCATGATGGTCATATATTCCGGAGTAATAATGAGGGTTCGTGGATGCGTGGCTGCGAAGGATAAAGGTTGTTTGCGCAGGACATTGTATCGTTTTCCTTCTGTTTGGAGGTTGAGCAGGGAGGTTGTGTGGTTGAGTTCGGACTTTTGTTGGGCTGCGAGGGGATGGAGCGTGAATTTGCCTTTCTTTTTGGCGTGGCCTGGGGTGGCATTGGCGGGCGTGAGCTCGAGAGGGGCGTTGGGTGAGGAGCTGCCTGGTGAGCCGGACAGGCCGCCGAGGATACCGTCGGGGCCTTGGAAGCGACGAGGGACGAGATCGAGGTGTAGGCGGTCGTTCAGCGCTTCGATGGTGCGGTCTGGAGGTGCGACTGTTTGTGTTCCGTGGACTTTGAGGACGTACAGAGCTTTCTCCAAACCCAGCTTATTGCAAGCTTGGTCAAAGATCTCCGCAATGTAGCTGTCGGTGGTGGTCTCGTACTTATCAACTCGGGAGGCGAATGTCAAGGGGTTCACATAGTTGACTACCACTGTCTTGGATGCGCCGGTCTTTGCGGCACCCTGTCGCGCCTCGCGTTGCGGCTGGTCAAGATGCTGTGCAGAAGACTCTTTTCTCAGAGCACCAGGCGCAAACGAAGGTCCAGTGATTGGGTTGCGTGCAGGATTGAAAGAAGGCGCAGCTGTGGTGAGCGGCGTTGTCAATCCAGTGCGTGACATCGGTGGAGGCATGGCCATGGAAGGAGGCTGCTCCACCTTCGGCGTTGGCAAGGGAGTTGGCAGAGTAGTGTCGCCAATCTGCGGCGTTAGCTCCTCGTTCTCCTTGAACTGGGCTTCGGTCGCCTTGACGAGCCCAAATTCATCCCAAGGCTTGTCACGCGCTCTTCGCTGAGGCGGTCGATTGTTGTTTGATGTGAAATCTACAGCCGGCCGTGTCCGGCCAAGCGCTGGAAAGTCCATGTCGATCTCTTCATCGTCAACAATCCTCAAAGTCCACCAATTGATATTACATTCGTCTGGCTTGAGTTCAGGTTCGTAGCCCTCTTCGGTGTAGCGCCAGAGTGCAAGACCGATCAACTCGGCCACAGTCACTGGCCGCTCATCCTTGAATCTACGCAGAGGAACTTGAATGGGCTCACTTGGTTTCGTGGAAAAAGGAGCATATATCTTGATCCACAGCGGGCTTGCCTCCTCTTTGCCAGAATACTCAGCATACCTTTGAAATGGTTTGTCTGTTGCCGTGCCACCACTGCCCTTCAACATCATGCTGATCATGGACATGGGTTGAGGCAGCATACTGAGAGGTCGTTGATCCGGTGAGATCTTCGGTAGTCTCGGAAGTGCCTCCCTACCCTTCTTAGGGGAGTTACCAACAGCACTCACAGCGGGCATTACATCTGGTGGCGGCTTAATTGGTGATGCCGACATATCATCGCTGGCTCTCGGCAGTCCGAGCATAGATGGGGAATCAGCGGTCCCTTCAAATTCGTCACTCAGATCAGACGCTTCGCCGACATCGATGTCTTCATCCTCGTCGTCTATGTTCGAGCCCTTCTCTTCTTGTTCCTCTTCAATATCATCTTCCAAAGAGAGCACACTCGGGCCTTTTCCGGGACGACTTGGAAGTTTGCGCTTGAACTTATTCGGAGCCGCTTCAGTCTCACTCGATAGCTCAGAGCTTGTGGTCGTATCTCTCCTCGCCCTTTGCTTCACGGCCTCCACTTGCCCAAGACTTCCACTCCGAATCCTGTTCAACGTCGAGTCTTGTGGCCGTGAAGGACTCGTAATCATCAACGCCGGCCCATCTCCCGAGTCAAACTCGGCCTTCAATGTGCTTGCCTGAGTAGGAGGTGATGACTTGGCTCTGTTTCGAATGGGCATCTTTGCAAATTTGATACTCTGCGCCGGGCCTTTATCCTCCTCATCGCTGTCATCGCTCAAGTCTGAACTGTCATCCTCTTCTAGCTGCTCCTTCCGCCTCCTTCTTTCCCTCTTCCTCTCGTTCAGCCCTTTTGCGCCAATGGTGTCTTCACTGCCCTGATGGCCTGTGACCATGCCACCGCCCTCGCCATCATCTTCGATGTCTAGATCTCCACGTGTCGGTCTTCGCGGTCGCTGAAAGTACTCGCTGCTGATCTCGGCGGACGTGCCGGTAGGAATGGGCGGTGAATAGCATCGCTTGATCGCGGCGGTGTCTGGATGCCATCCTGCTGTACGAAAGGCGGGATTGTTCAGCACGGCCGGGTTGAGATTGATCAGTCGCTCGCCCACTCCATCGTGAATCTGTGTCAAGTAGCCAAGTCGAAGCTGGTAGATGGAGAAGTCCTCGTTCATCAGTAAGGACATGGTCGCGTCGGCGTCTTCGTAGCGGTCGTCAGGGCGGATGTTGTCGTGGCCAGACCAGCTGGCGTGTACGATCTACTTTCACATGTCGCGCGTAGACAGGAAGTGAGAGGAAGTGAATGCAAGGGTCCATCGCGTGTGCAGGAGACTAGCAGTAGCCGATGGTGGGGTGTGGAGCCGAGCGTGGTCAAAGTTTGGGCGCGAGTCAGGCGCATCTTGAAGCTTTCTCACATGCATCACACGAACAACTCCAAACAACAACATAACAATGGCACTTGTCGACTACTCCGACAGCGAGAGTGAGGGAGAGAGTGCGCCGGCTCTTCCAGCACCGAAAACTCAAACACAATCCACGTCGAAACCAGCCTTCACGAAAGCCGCCGCCGGAAAGATCAAAGTCGACCTTCCAAGCTTCAAGCCCGAGCCTGGTCAGAAGCAAACCGATGCAGCAGACGGACCACCCGCGAAGAGAGCGCGGACAGGAGGAGCATTCAGCGGCTTCAACGCGCTGCTCCCGGCGCCAAAGAGGACTGCGCAAAATGCTCCAAAGGCTGGAGTGAGTCTCAAGACCAGTAGCGAGGCTGCATTCAGTCGCAACCCAGTGCCCACCCCGGCCGGAGAGGACTACATTACTCCTACGCTCAATGACGGAGGCAGTGAAAACAAAGATGAGCCGCCTGCGGAGCCAAAGCTTGTGGGCAAGGCAACGAGGTTCTTGCCGTTGAGCGTTTCCGCGAAGAAGAAAAAGAAGCCCATATCCAAGGCCCCAGAGATACAGAGCAAGAAGGGCGAGACAAACGGCAAGAAGACAGAAGAGGTGTCAATAGCCAAGGATGCTGCAAAAGCGTCTGAGCCACCTAAGCCCAAGCCTAAGAAATCCTTGTTCTCGGTGCAGCAGGACGAGGAGGAAGCACCGGCGGAGACAGCTGGTGGGGAGTATGAGCCCATCACCTTGGAGGAGACAGAGACAAGTGCGTTGGACGATGCGGCAAGATACCAGCAGCAAGATGCTGCGCCAGCAAATCCAATTTCGTTGGAAGCTGTGGCAGAGGATATGAATTTGACGCCTGCACAGAGGCGGCAGCTCTTCGGGAGGAAGGGAGGTACCGCGCAGGTCGCGCATTTCAACCTGGATGCCGAATACAGAAACAACGAGCAGCTGCGTGAGTCGGGCGAGACCATCGAGCACAAGGCTATCAAGTCCATTGCGCCTGGCAAGCACAGTCTGCAGCAACTAGTCAACAACGCAAGGACTCAGCAGGACGCCATGGAGGACAAGTGGGCTGAAGGCAGACGAGCCAGAGGTGAAGGTGGAAGCAAGTATGGCTGGAGTGGATGAGAAGACGAGTCTCCCAACCCTCAAGAGTTGCAGTCCTCCGTAGAATCGACAGTGCTTGCAGCGCAACCTTCAGCCAAGCCTTTTGGCGTCCGTCGCTCTGCAGGGCTGATAGTACGTTCCAACTTTAAACCGGCCGGGAGCTCAGCTCTTGGACCTGAGCAACTGAGAACGCTTCTGAACAGAACGCTACTTCCTTTATCTGAAAAGCCACTCGACGAGAAAGATGGCGACACACCCTGTTCTCATCATTGGAGCCGGTATTGCAGGTCTCACACTCGCCCAGGCCTGTAGGAAGAAAGGCATTCCATATCGGATCTTTGAACGCGACGAGTCTCTCGTATCAAGGAGTGCTGGTTGGGGCTTGACATTGAATTGGTCGCTACCGGTCTTCAGAACCCTTTTGTCGGAAGATGTTCTATCGCGCTTGCCGGAGACCTACGTCAATAGCGAAGCTGTTAGTGCGGGCGAGAAGGGCAGCTTCACCTTCTTCGACCTGAGTACTGGCGAAGCCAAATGGAAAGTGCCCGCTTCGGAGAGGATCCGCGTTAGCAGAGAGCGATTGAAGAATTTGATGACAGGTGATGTAAACGTTGAGTGGAATAAGGCTCTCGCGGGCGTAATCAAGCCTGGGCCAGGCGAGAAACAGGCAGTAATCAGAGCACGCTTCCACGATGGCACGGAGGCCTCTGGCAGTATCCTCGTCGCGTGTGATGGCGCAAACTCCACGGCACGCGGTTTTACGTCTAGCACTCGCGACAATTTCTCCGATTCCGATAGCTCCAGCAGAAATGAGCAGCTTCCCATTCGGATGGTCGGAACGAGCGTCACCTACCCTGAAAGCAAAGTCTCCCAAATTCTCAAGCTCGATCCGTTCTTCTTCCAAGGATCCGACCCACGAACAGACGCCTACCTCTGGTTCTCGTTCCTTGAAGCTCCCGGCGACCCTGGCGCACCTGCAAATGACGAGCAAGGCGAGAGAACCTATCGCTGCCAAATAATGATGTCCTGGCCATATCGAGAAGGTTTCTTCGACCGCGCGGATCCGAGCGATGTACCCAATACAGATATTGGGCGACGCAGTTGGATGAGGGCCCTATCAGCTGAATGGGCCGAGCCTTTCAGGTCCATCGTACACGACATCCCAAGAGACGCTCAGATCAGGCCAGTGGAGCTGGGGGACTGGGTGCCCAAAAGAGAGTATTTGAGCCAAATGGAGGGCAGAGTCATGCTCGTGGGTGACGCCGCACATACTATGGTGATGTATCGAGGCGACGGGGCGAATCATGCCATCGCTGATGTCGATAAATTGTTTGAGAAGATCGAGCCGATTTTGCAAAACGAGGAAGGTGAAGCGGCGAACAAAGCCTTTGATGAGGCTGCGCAACGATACGCGAAAGAGGTCATGGACAGGACAGAAGTTGCTGTTTTGGCATCGAGGCAGGCCTGCCTCGATGCGCATGACTACAAGCGGTTGAATGATGAGAGCCCGCTGTTTAAGAGGAGGGTGATGCTCGCCGAGGTTGAGAAGAAGCAGATGTGAAAATAGCCTCCAGCTCCTCCAGATCCGATTCACGATGAGGTGCACCCCGACAAAACAACGACTTTGTCCCAACCACAATGACTTTGTCCCGACTGAACGCGTTATGTGTCGGGAAGTGAGAAACTCACTGACCTCCGCTCATCCTCACTTTCATCCTCCTCATTTCCCCCAATACCTTCTAGAGGAGCTGTCCCAACCTTGATCATCCAGAAACGCACACACTCGCATCCAAAATCTCTCGACTGACACCGCAGCGTCGCTCTCACTACTAGTGATCGCAACACCAGGCCATCATGCAGATCTTCAAGCTCATCATCGGCCTCCTAGCCGCCACAAGTACCGCCGCCGCGAGCACCGACGTCGCTCCGTTCGGCGACGATGCGCCCTCGAACATTGTCTCAGACCCAGCTGTGCGAAGTCTGGTCAATACAACAGACGTTAACCCTGCCTTCAAGGAGATTCGCTCTCTTTCTTCTGCCGCATCAACCTGGCTCACATCCCTTCGAGCCGTGCCCTCCTTGAGCAATGTTGACCTTGCCATCTTCCACTACGGCTACGAGATCGCGCAGGCCCTTCGCGAACTGCGATAACGCGTCGCTGAGGCCGCTATCATAGCAACAGACGTCGTGCTGTACACAGGGGAAGCGAAGCTAAGCATTCAGGAGACACGCCAACTGACCTGTTTCTGCGACGAATGGTCATTTGATAACCCCTGGCCTCCATCCTCCGATATTCAACATATCATCGACCTCGCTCGGAACCAGACTGGGCTCTATTGTCTGGCTTGGCAGAGCCTGGAGCAGCTAGAAGGCCCCCTCGCGATCATGAAAGGCGCACTAGATGACTTTTCCGGCCTTCTGCGTCTCGAGACCGGCCGCATCGGCTCCCTCCAACGCTGGACTCCTCATCCTCATCTCAAGCACCTCGAGCTTTTCAGAGATGCATTGGAGCCTCTGGCGAAGTTGCTGGAAGACCTACCGAAGCAGACCGGGGCTGTCATCAAGGCTCGAAGTCGAAATCTCACGCGATTGGAAGCATCGCCGCCGGGGTTTGAGAGAGCTTTGGGTGCGGTGGATCTGGCGTGTCAGATGGCTGATGGGGCGAAGGGGTTGAGTTGGGCACACCGGGTTGCGTGGATGAGGGGGAGGGTTGGGTGGTGCGGGCGATAGGATACTGGAGAAGGGGGTATGGTGGTAGTGGAGTGGGTTTGCGGAATGCGATTGATAGCGTGTTGGCCTTGCTGTTGAATGAACCGTATGTAGCTCTCCGTCCAGGTTTTGAGGTAGACAAATGGCGGCTGTGACGCAAAAATGGAGTTTATAGTGTCAAATCGGATAATTTCTCTTGAAGCGCTGGTGATTCCATATCTATTCAAGAAGCCTTGTCCATTCATCGTTCTCAGTATTCCGGCTCTTTCATTCTCTGAGATCTCCCATCTCTCATTCCTCCTTGATCGGCGTGAATACCAAATCCAACGGCGCCAAACTCACTGTAAAATGATCTTTGCTCTCCCACTCCAGCCTATGTCCATCCTCTCCATCCGCAAACCGAACATCATACTCCAGCAACAGCCTCGCAGTAAGCGTCCGAATCTCCATCAACGCTACATTTCTACCTATACAACCCCACCTGCCTGAAAAGAACGGCGAGAAGGCTTTCTTATGTTTCACAAGCTCAGGCTTACTATACCATCGCTCGGGAATGAAGGATGAGGCGTTGGTGTAGACGCGTTCGTCTGACAACTGTTGTTAGTCTCGCGTTCGCTGTGCGTAGTAGGCAAAAAGGTAGAACTTACCTCTCGCGACAATCCACTGCGGTATATTGAACGTCACGTTCCCCGGAACGAACGTCTCTCCAACTCTCATGCCTTCCTTCGGAGTCATGCGAAATGCGCCTGACGGGCCGGGTGGGTAGAGTCGTAGGGATTCGTTGATCGCTCCGCTCAGATGCTCGCAATGTACAATGTCTTTGTCAGAGAAATTCGAGCCCACTTGTTGGATGACTGTATGTAGTTCTGTTCGGATCTTTTTGACTTCTTCGGGATTCTGGGCGAGGAGGTAGAAGAGATAGGTGAGTGTTGCGGCGGTGGTGTCGCTACCGGCTATGATGAGAAGTCCCGCATCGAGGCGGAAGTAAGGGTTTCGTTCGGGGTGCGGATCGTCTTCGTAGATTTTGTACAGCCAAGATGAGATACTGCTTCCCCAAGTCGTGGCGCTACCTTTCTCTTGGTAGAAGTTGTTGCGTACTGCGTCTTCGAGCTCTCTGTCGCGGAAGTTGAAGAAAGATGTCATCGGGTTCTTTGGAAGCCATTTGAGCACGACTATAAACCTGGAGAGCATGTCAGTCTGCTTGCACGTCGTAGATGTTGAGTGGAGAGCTGATATACCACATAGGCGGCGTCAAACCCGTCAGAGACATAACTTCGGTCAATAGACCCAGCACCTCATGCTTCTCTCCAGAGTCAAGCATGCCGTAGTTCTTGCCAAACGCGAGACCGCCCATGACGTCGAAAGAGTAGAGATTGAACCATTTGGAAACATTGACGGGCCCTCCTCTAAACTCAGCCATACGTGCGAGGAATTTATTGTTGAAAGTCTCGATCTTAGTCTCGTATTGACGGATGGCTTTGTCCGAGAACGCTGGCTGCCAGAGCTTGCGACGAGCGTCATGCCTCGCTTTATCCCGTTCTCCGTGGAGAGAAGGAGTGGGCCAGTCGAAGTCATACCAAGGACCTTTGATCACCACGGTGTGTTGGAACTCCACGAAGTCGGGATCGGCGACGGATATGTGGTTTGCGCCGGTGCGTACGATGTAGCCATACTGTCTACTAGAGGTCAGTATTCGAAGAAGAAAAGAGCATTAGACAAGCTAACTTGTGAAGCTCATCCAACTTGCGGTATTGATTCAGGTCCCTCCCAACATGCAACGCTATCCAGAAGTCGGTCAATCTGGCCGTATATGGTCCAGGGAAGCGATTGAGCGGATTGAAGAAGAGGCGATAGATCGCTGTGCTGCCAACAGCGCCCAGGACGAAGGACCCGAGCATCCAAGAAGTCGTTGCAATGGCATGACTGAAGGGTAGGGCGAAGTGAGACGCAAGTGCAAAAGGCGTTCCTATGGTAGTCGCCATGCATATCGACACGATTGCCGGCATTTGTCGATGGTACTCATAGCGATGGAAGTATAGCAGGTGGACTGCGACACCTGCGAGGAGGGAGATGACTAGGTATGTTTTCTCAATCATGATGACCGCTGAAGATGCAAGTAATTCTTGCGGCGATCAGTCATGCTATATTCAATGGTTTCTGCGGGCGTTTAGTGATCGGATCGCCGCGGATTGGTTTTTGAGGAGTTAGTGTTCAAGATGCTTCGTTAACCGTTTACGAAAAGGGTAGTTGCGCAAACCCCTTGCACCGGGATCGGGATGTCGTTTGGCCTGCGCTTCCGAGAACCTGGGAAAACACACCATTGCTACGGACTAGCTGCCTGCATCGAGGCTCTTTACGGACGAAGATGTAAGCTTTGTAAGTGTTGATTCGCAAGATAGATCTGTCGAGGAGCCGCGGCAGTTTCTGTGCTACAAGGAAGCCATATCCAAAGCTACATGATCCTTGCGGCTGACTCGGCGAGCGAGTGTCATCGGTCTCGCTCCCGTACTCTCGCCAAGACCACTGGGCCGTCCGACAAGGATGAATGAAAGGATCATGGTCGTCGCGGGTGGACGCCATGCTTTGGTGATGCTCGTATATTACTTAAGCCGCACACTCTTGTCGAGGGCACTAAGACCTGAATGCCGCGGTCGAGATCCAGAAGTGCCAGGTAAGTATCTGTAGCTACCCTACATTGGTGGAATGGATATGGGATGTGAGAGCAGCCAGACATCCCAGGAGTGAGACCTTGACCCTGGTAGTAGAAGGTGAGGTAAAGTCGAATCCAGAACCCGGTTGCCTGGGCCTATGTCCTTCTCAGCCCTGTGGGTGCGCAGGGCGGATCAGCGTAGCCCTTGATTGGCCTTTGCAATGCGAGATGTTGAAGTGGTCGATTATGTGAGCGGCGAGGGCGATATAGAGGCATTGAGCATACCCAGGGTCGCAGGAAGGCTTGCTGAGCTAGCCTTTGTTCTCGAAGTAGATTCACCGCACTGACTCCAAGCTGTCGTGTCTGGTATGTGTTCTTTGATCCCCACAAATGGCTTGATGTGTCGAACGAACAGCCTGCTCCTTTTGAACTGTCAAAATGCCTCCCCCTCCTGCTTTTGCTTTCCTTCGTCTTCTTCAAGTGGCGCTGCCCTTGGTAGTGAAGCTTGCTGCCCGGAGTCACGCTCGGCAATGGCTGAGCCTATCTGAATTCAAATGTTGTGACTGCATGGCGCTGTTTCCGGAACAGGCAACGCTCGTGAAAGACATTTTTCAGGCGCCGAGCTGCGTGCAATTGGTGCCAGTGATGACCCTAATCACTTTGAGGACTTCTATGATCGATGGCCTGGGGCTGAGCCATTCCACTGCCCGCGGACTGGATCGAAATACGGTCTGAGGCCATTACTGTCATCGAGCTGACCTATGATTTGTGAACATCAGCAGATGTGGCGCATTCAGACGTCTGTGGACGTACTACTGGTCCGTGTAGTTTCTCTTGCCCGGGACGAAATCTCATTGCCAACTGCATCTTTGCACGACGCCGCATCGTCCCCACTGGTACTCGAAGGCTTCTGACGTCCATCTCGATAGCGGAAGACATGCCAGACCATCTGATAGATGAATCAACCACTGATCTTCAACACGAATGTCAAATGTGGCCTACCCATCGTACTATCCAATTCGGGTTGTGAGGATGCTCCGGATCATGTGCAAGCTCGTAAATTGGTCTCGTAGTCATTGAGGCCGTCTCCAAGATACGTCGTACCTCGGCGTCCATAGTGGCTTCATCAATCTGAGAAGTTGTGTATAACATTTGATGCGTGCCAGGTGCTGATTGGTCTTGTGCTCGAGAGTCGAGGGCGGCTATAATCCTTTTGCGGCCTTCGCTGGCCTCGAGCTTTGCTGAGTTAGAACGGGAAGGAATACCTGGCTTACATATCCATCGACGAACCTTCATAAGATTGTAAATGCGGCGATGCTCCATGTTGCTCATATTCAGGCCGAGGTGGTTGAGAAGTCTGCTCTTGGAGTCGCTTCTTGCAAGTGCTGGAACTAACGGAGCCATTGTATGACAGAGACTTGGGAATGTTCACCCCAGAAAACAATCGGCCGAGAGGGTACCTCGAAGAAGTCAGATAAGACGAAGCACTCTCTTCGAGAAAATGTAGATGGTCGTTGCTTGGGCAGTCTAGATGGGTGTGAGCAAGGACCAAGCTCCGGACAGCGCCATCGTCATGCGCAACTCATACTGCCACCTAAGTTCTGCCTGAAAAATGAGCGATCGATGACTGGCTCCGGCTTTAGCGCCACGCATGGCCTTCGATACTATACACAGCGACTCATGCTGTGAAACATATGCTGGTTGCCAGCGAGGACGCCACGACAAAGCCTATTAAGTGACTTGTGACAGCTGGCTTTAGCCGTTGATTGTGAGCGCTAGCGTCCTCGTCTATAGGTCTTCGCGCGCATCAGCAACGGTGATAAGGCGTTTGAAGATGTAGGGTCTCTGGAGTGTCCCGATCAAACGTTTTACCGATGCTGAGCCCAGCTGCCGCTTGATGGAGTAGAGGATCAAGAGTGTGTGGCACTATGTAGCCGAACGCCCCACTTTGCATCAGAATGACAAGGTTACCTCAGAAATATCCGAGCGCAAGAGCCTCCAATCTGATCTTCGCGCCACCAGACTGGGCACGATCGATAGGAGTCCATGCCGACGAACTGCTGTTAGCAGAACGACCTGCATCGGATAACAATGTCCGATGGATCGACCACCTACCGGCCGCATCCGCTGGTGTCCCTGATATCGACTGCTGAAGGTCGAGGCCTACATCCGGAGTTGGCATCCGCAACCCAAACGCAATGATTTTGCGAATTGGAGGTTTATTGTCCTGATGAGGGCTCAGAGAACTGTATGCCGCTATATTCAAAAATGCGGCAACGTGATTACCGCTTGTGAGACCACCTTGTCGTCAACGTGCCACAATTGAGGGATCCTCAGGAGATGGGGAGACAATCGGCATACCGTGGATCATCTAGACCTGTAAGAGCACATCTTGGACGATAGTAGGAATGGTAAGTGTAGCGTCGGGATTTTTCTCGTGCGTTCCAGACTGCCGTTGCCGTCAAGAATGGATGCCAAGCCATATGTTTCAGAAGCCTGCTTTAGTGACGCCCCTCGCTTCCTAAACTTCACCCAGAGGCTGCTGCACTACTTGTTAGCCTCCTGCAAGATTGTTATCGGCCTTAGATTGCCAAGCTGATGACCAGATGCGAAACGTCATTGCAAGAAGTAGCTTCGAAGTGCTCTGATTGGTCGCAAGTTGATCCACTGCCGGTCTTGAAGAGCATTGTTCAGGCAAGTAACATCCCATGATTGCAGGGTGCCTTCGTCTCTTCGCTACATGGTTCCTGCCAAGTCGCTTTCCAACAGACAATACCAACTTCAGATGGCGAGCGGTCACATGTTGTGAAAATCAAGATCCTGGAAAAACGAAGGAATGCTCGGATCGAGGTTACTTTCCAGGAGTCCTTCGAGGTCTTCAATATTCCACGCCTGGTCCAGAAAGTCGAAATTCGTGTCGCTCGTTGGTACAAAACTCTGTCCAATCTCTGCAGGACGGAAGGCAGGAGCAGTACGTGGCGGATTTGTTGTCAGCGCTGGTGGCACTCCAGTCAGTTGTTGGTCCTGTGGATCTTGGAGAATTTTCGTTGCCATTTCCGCCATGAAGGCGGCAGACCAGAACACTGTGCCCAAATTCTGCAACTGCTGACAGGCCAGTGCAAGTTGGGCTTTAGAGCGAGAGCGTTTCGTTACAACAGTGGAATGTCGAAAGTCTCGACAGGCTGCGCTTAGCGAGAGCGACAGTGCGTACGGCACAAACGGCAACATAATGACCCCAGATGTATGCTGTTCACTCATGATGGAAATAATTTGCGTCGCTGCTGATTCTTGGCGTGCGTTTCGGCAGATGCGAGTAGAGGAACTAGCTCTAGTATGCCGTCGACATGAAAGAATGGCCACGGCGTAATAAAATAGCTCCAAAGTCGACATCATGTGGGAAGGAATGTGTAAAGCCTGAGAATCCACCAAAATTTCTTCAAAAGCCGGAAACTGAGCATCTGGAATTTCTGCCTCTGATGTCGCAGCATTGGGTCTATACAACGAGATGACCTCGTCCAGGAGCACGGCTATGCTGACCAGCATCTTGAATGCGGGCTGCTGGCGTTTCGCACATTCTGACACTGATCTCCCCATGTCTACTTCGTGCATCAGGACCGGACGTCCATGTATTGCGGCATGCATTCGATCAATCGTCCATACCAGGCAAAAGAGCCCAGACAATCTCTCATCTATGGCGGGATCTCGAGGCTGGTGAAGTCCGATGGTGTATCCCAGATGCACGGCGCGCGCAAAGAATTGGGAGGTGTACTCAAGATTCTCTTTGGACAGTGAGACAATCGACATTACTAACAGTGCTCGTATGACGATGGTCTTGTCCGCAACGAGGGCAAGTTCGATCATTAATCTCATAGCTGCGAGGACCTTTGCTCCAAAGTCTGCTGGCTTCAGCTTGGATGCATCATTCCCCAGCTGGAGATGCGCCGCGACCGCAGCATTTGCGCATGCTGCGAGACAGATGATCTGTTCTTGTAGAATTTTGGGCGGGCCTTTGAGCGCGTCTGAGCGATACAACTTCTCATCAATGCAAGGCAGCATATCGTGAATGTTCTCAAAATAATAGTTCTCCAGTGCTTCCATATGCTCGCATTTCGGCCGCGCAGCAAGACATTGTTCTCGAAGTAATGTCATCAGTTGGGGTCGATGTCCTTGAGAGCTGAAGTGGAATAGACTTGCAGTTGTAAACATGTCGTCGCCTCTGACAGAAGGATTGTGCTCGCCAGTACTTGCGTCCTGATGCCATACACCAATACCATTCGTATGTGGTCTTGTCGGGCTTGTTGCAGCGAGAAGTTCTGCTTGTGGATTTAGATCGCCAATCAAGCGGTCCTGTATGCTATCTGAACGCATGGTTCTTGGTCTTTTCGGGAGTCGCTCGGAAGAGTAGCCGCCATCAGTGGCTCGGGATGACCGTTCAGCATCGATAGCAGGCACTGAGCCGTCATGGCCATCCTTTCCACGCGCTATGCCAGAAGTGCGCTGACCATCGTGGCCAATGGGTGTCGTAGAAGGTCCAGTTTCATCCAGGTCTCCATGGAGGCATCGTTTCTTCCTCCGGCGACATGGGCTGCAAGCGCGCTGTGCAACCTGCCGCTTCCCGCTTGACGGCTGTCCACCGCCCGTCACGAAGCGGAACGTGGTGAACAGTGGTGAGTTCTGTGCGTCCGACATCGAGGGAGGTCACAGTTTAGGGAGGAGGCAGAGGTCGCGGACTTCCGATTTGGAGTTGCGGAGGCTAGTCCCAATATAGCAACGCCGACGAGACGCCATTCATCTTCCCGATCAGCGGCCCTACCTCTCAATTTGCACATCGTCTCTGACAACAATAATGAGGCTTTGTACAAAAATGCTGCCGTTTCCTGCAATGGTCGACTCTTCGGCGCTTCGGCAGCCCGTAAAAGATACGCGATCCGCCCTACCATCACCCGACCGCCAACGTCACAACTCCTCCAGCAGGTTGTATACCAGCCGCAAAGCACCGAGTATTGCCTACAACCTCGCTGTCTCGGAGAGGCCCAGGCATTCGGTCTCACAACAATGTCTGTGTGTCATTTGATCGACTATGCCGCATCTGCATGAGGAAAATCGGGACGAGACAGGAGATGGGCTCATACGAAGGGCGTAGTCGTTGCGATTTGGTATCGAGACGGGCCATAATGTCTTCACGACAGGAGGTAGGATCTGCATGCCTTGGAACATACAGTATCCCGTGTCCTTGCGCGAGCGTTGCTCGTCCTTTCTCGTGAACTACTGACACAGAACGACCAACCGGAGCCATACTGTGGCGGACATGCCGACGACGCTATTTCCTGAAAATGCTCTACGACGGCTGCAAGCCAGCCTGCAATTGAAAGCCTCGAGTGGGTCGCCTTTTGAGCACTTGTACCGACATTTGCGTGGTTGAAGTAAGCCTATGCACGATCTTGGCCTGAGGTTGGCACGGTGCAGGAGTCGGACCTCCCGATTCCACAAGATGGCTCAAACTGTATCATTGACGCCATTAGCCGATAGATTTCCTACTTCGACTGCACTGCATGTCGGTTGTACATCGAGAGGGCAGACTGGCCAATCGCAGCTGAATGCGTATGCGGCTGTGCCTTGCCAAGGCACCCAAGCCTTTGTTCAGCTTCAGCTCCTTCAGCGAATACGAAAGTCGAATGCCCATATATCAAGACGACACGATTGCAGCTTACACTTGGCTGCATCGAAATCAAACTTCCACGGACCAGATACAGCAAGTACAATATCATCAACAATTCCGCAATAATGGCCGAATCACAAGAGAATACCAAACTCAACTGCGACTTTTCCTGGGCCAAGTTCCGATGCCTCCTCACAAACGCTTCGACAGGCGACAAAGAATATGTCATGCAGACCAGAGCCACAAGTCCCGACCTCAAGTTCAAGTACGCCAACAACGATTTCGTCTTCGGCACTGGCAATCTCCACGTATTCAAGATCGACGCCGAGTGTACTGTACGCGATCAACCCATAACAATCAAAGCCCTGAAACGATGGACCACCAAGTACACGAACCTCAGCTACGCTTTCGCCGAAGAGCCAGTGACGCTGACCTGGACGACAACCTCCGGCCTGAAGAACTGGGACTTCATATGTTTGGGGCCCGATCAGGAACCAATCATGAAGTTCTCTTGCAATGTTTGGGCTATGAAGAAGATTGGGACAATTGAATTCATGGGTCGACCTCGTCAAGCGCTCAAGGAAGAGCTCATCGTTACAGGCCTGACACTCTTCTATTGTATGGTCTTCAGATCGAGCAATCTCCTTCCATTCTTTGGAGCTATCTTCGCCAAGCCTGGACCGATCGAGAATCCAACCGGGAAGGAAGCAATGTTGCTTGAGTCTGTTGGTTCGTCAGGCAAGGCGAAGGAGCATGTATTGGCTAAGGAAGTGGATCAGCAGCCTCCTCCGTCTTACTCCAAGGCCTAAGACGGCATCTTCAAGCGGCATGGCTGGCGCGCGAGTCTTCCAATGCCAAACAAATCTTCAACGCATGTTACTTTAGCGGTGGCGTCCTGGACGGGTATTGTTGAGAAACTATGAGCATCTACTCATTTCACTGTGGCTCAAATGCAAAAGAGCACGGCTTCCATCTTCACATTTGCTCCTAAGCACAGGGCATATCAGCCCTACCTGATCTAGACAGATGTGGGTACACAACCTATTTGCCAATCCGTACTAGCCTCCTCGATTCGTGTGGCGGACCACGGGGAATCAAGACACATGATAAACCACAACCTATCAACAGATGCCAAGTCTCGCAAAATCGCGTTCCCGTGCCCTTGCTCGCGCAAATGTCGGATTATGCTACTTCAGATCTCCAGCTCTCATCAAACACGATCATCTGCCTCTTCACCATAGCTACCCTACTCTCTATGCAGCTGATACTCGATACCACAAGCTACAAAATGCAATTCACAGTCCCTGCCGCAAAAGCCTTCTGTCATCGCAAAGTGTATGAGGAAAGCTGCGAAACATTGCAATTGCCATGGCGCTACCAGTCTCAGAGTCACAGGCAGACAGAAGCCGACGCTATACCTATGAGCCAGCCTTGGGGAGAGAAGAGCCAATCTGCGATATTTCCCCAACTGCCAGATCCAGCTAGAATGGAGGGTCCATTGTCCGAATATAGCCGTTCTGCTGGTCGATATGAAGAAGAGAAGCGGTTCTCTTCCTTCTCTTGTACCCCGTCCCAGCCCAGCCCAGACCTGTCAATTGCTCAATTATTCAATTCTCTCTCAAAAATGAAGTTCCTCTCCTCCATCATCACCTTACTCTTCACGCTCCTCCTCTCATCGACAGCCCTAGCAGCCGCAGTCGCAGAACCAGGAGAGCCAAACTATTGCTACGAGAACTGTCTCCCGCCACCGAATAAGCATGTCGTTCCACCCGAGCATTGCGGGACTTACAATCGTACGTGATTCTGTTAATTCTTGTCTTATACCGTACTTCGTCTGACCTGCCTGGTAGGGGCTTGCAAGCGAGATACGTACATCGCGAAAAGATAAGACTGTCGAACGAACTGTAGCATGAAAGTGCGGATGAATGGCGATGGAGAAGGAGGAGGACCGATGCGAGGGTGGCATGCCTCAAGAGCGTTACCTCAGGCGATGGAAAAGTTACAGATCCTGGCGAATAAACAAGAGGGGCAAGTTTAATGGTCCCATTTTCGCATCCGAGAGCGCGGAGGTGGAGACAAAAGTCGACAGCCAGCAAGACGCGATCTGTTCGCTATGCAGTCAATCGAGATCACAAAATTGTATTCGGGTATACCTCCTCAAGTCCTCGTCACTGCTCGCCTGCAAATGGCGCATATGCCAACTCCAGACGCCTCGCTTGCTATACAACACTACCATCCGCCCCACTCATCGTCGTCTTTCTTCTTCGCTGATCCGCTTGCTCCAGCTCCAGATGGCTTCATCGCGCTTGTGCCCAAAGTTGTCGGCTTCTTTTGCGCATTTGCCTGTTCACCCGCAGAAGCGAAGTCATCCCAGAAATCCTTCTTCTCTTTGGGTGGGCCTGCCGGTGCCTGACCAAAGCTGTCCCAGAAATCTGCTTTTTCTGGTGCCTTCTTGCCTCCAGGCTGGTGGTCCGGATCCACGAACTTGTTGAACTGGTCGCCAAGCCCCTTTGTTCCTTGCTGTATCCCTGTCCCAAGATTCACACCTGCGGTCCGTATTTGTGCACCAAAGTCGCTCTCTGCGAAGTTCTTCATGCCAGGTTGCAGGTACGTCTTGTTGACAGTGGCGGCCTGCTTAGTCACAGTGCTGGAGAGCCATCCGAAGCCCTTTGTGAGTGAAGCCATTGGATCTTTCTGGAAGTCCGCGGCCCAGTCGTTGTTCGAATTGTTGGCTGGCATGGGCGATGACCCGAATCCAGCGTATTTACCGCCTTGTGAAGGTGGCAGATTGTCCGGTCTACTCTCATTCTCATGTCCCATCTTCGCAAAGTATGCCTCATTTCGTGCTTTCTGTGACGGGGACGCTGGTCGCTGTGCCTGACCCCTGACATTTGCCAAAGGTGTATTCCTTCCAGAAGCACTAGGGGTATTTGAGACGCTTTCCACCGTCACCTTCTTAAGTGCAGGTTTCGGCTTTGAAGATCCAGGAACGTACTCTGTACCCTCCACCTTTGCTGTAAGCCTGTCCTTCCATTCCTCGCCCGCTTCGCTGTCATATCGTTCTGAGATTGTGCAGCTGTCGAATTCTCGCCCCATTATGGAGTTGCTGTTGTGCGCATCGAAGAACTCTTTCCAAGGCTTATTGCCGCCCAACTCCATTCGCTTGACCTCGCCTGTCTTGAATGCGTCCATGGTGACTGAGCGGACGAAGGAGATGTGGACGCCCAAGGATCGGTGTATTCCGGAGCATGCTAAGCAGAAGAAGATTCCGAATTTGGGAGAGGCCTACCAGTGCATAGTCAGTATACCGCTCTCCAGCCAATATGGTGACCTTGGCAAAGGGGTATGCCCATTGAGAGAGTGTGTACTGACCCATTGTGGACTCGGAGCGCCGCAGTCGACGCACCTGTTGTTCTCGTTTGTCTTCGAGATCTCCAACAGCTTACTCCGGGTCTCCGGGTCTACTTCCCACATCTTGCTCATGGCGGCGGTATTGCTCGGGGATGCTTTGGCTTAGGAGGGGCGGATTTGGCGTAGAGATGGCGGATGAGGGGCGGTATGGAGGTCTGCCGGCTATATCATTGCACCAGTTCGAAGTCTAGGAATTGGGCGGACCTCGGATGCCTGAGGGAGTGAAATATTATAGAGGAGATGGTTGATGAATCTCGCTCACGTCCAACTCGCGTGCTCTCGATACGAAGTGTCGGCGTGCAGGGTCCATCAGGAGCGCCGACGACATGGTGCCAAGCCAAAGCCTCCCCCCTCCCTCCAAACAACCACGTCAACGCCATCGACCACACACCACATCACCTCCTACTACTTCACCTACAACACAACACCGGCTCCACACCCACACTCCTTCTAAGACAGCTTCACAGCCATGTCTTGGCCAAGTCTCTTCCCCCAACCACACGAGGCGCCTGAACAATGTTACTGTTCCATGAGCACCACCAACTATTCTCCGACGGAGGCGCTGATCAACCACCTCTCCTCGGCCCCATTCCCACCATGATCTGCATACCCTCGCTCCCCTTCGCCTGCAACTGGGCGACAGAGCTCTGCAGCTTCCTTATTCGCTATGGTTATCGTCAAGCTTACAGACCACTACTGCACACAGTGGATCGATGGACACGACGTGACCATCCTGCGAACCTCTGTTTCCTCTTTCGAGCGAATCCTTGAATTAAATCTGGTAGTTAAGGAAGCGTGGCTGCCCACCCCGTAAGTGTCCCAAGGACTCTCTTCTGCTCAAGCCTTTCTCTTCCACTTCTTGTACAGCATGCGGTTCTCAACTACGTTGCTTGGCCTCGTCGGCCTGGCATCAGCACTGCCGGCAGAGCTGTCTTCTTCACTCGAAAGACGAGCGGATGCATACAACCCTCCTCGCAATGTCATCTACATCCAGACTTTCCATACTACCTCCGGAGGCCAGCTATCCTTGCTTCCTTTGATCCAGCAAAAGACACAAGTCACACACATTTACCTTTCGACTTTACATATCAATTCAAATGTGGGGGATATCAACTTGAACGACAACAATCCAAACGACACAATATGGGATACAGTATGGAGCGAGGCAGCGCAGCTTCAATCTTCCGGCGTAAAAGTATTAATGATGATGGGAGGTGCTGCACCCGGATCCTATCCTCGCCTCTGCAGTGGGGACAACGGAGCACTTGTATGTAACTCGCCCCAAGAAAGGACATTTCGAAGAAGTCTGACATCGAACCCAGAACGAAGACTACTACATCCCCCTCCGCAACACTTTAAAGTACCACAAAATCGACGGCCTCGACCTCGACATCGAAGAACAAGTCCAATACACCTGCCCCCTCGCCATCCTCCAACGCCTCAACGCCGACTTCGGCCCCAACTTCATCCTCACAATGGCCCCCGTAGCCTCCGAACTCCAACCCTCCGGCTACGGCCTAGGAGGCTTCTCCTACAAAACCCTCGACGCCGCAGCCACCGCCTCCTCCAAACCAAACGGCAAACTCGTAAATTGGTACAACGCCCAATTCTACAACGGATGGGGAGATTCCTCCACGCCCACAGGCTACAACGCCATCGTAGCAAACGGATTCCCCGCTGACCGCGTCGTTATGGGTGTGTTAGATGCGCAAGCCGATGGCGGAAGTGGATGGTACAGTCTCGATACTTACAAAACCACCATCGCCACCCTCAAGGCCAATTACGCAAACTTCGGATCTGTTGTAGGATGGGAGTATTGGGATGCCGGCTCAAATGACA
Organism: Pseudocercospora crystallina; assembly: GCA_003666085.1. NCBI lineage: Eukaryota > Fungi > Ascomycota > Dothideomycetes > Mycosphaerellales > Mycosphaerellaceae > Pseudocercospora > Pseudocercospora crystallina. The sequence continues at coordinate 188,862 of QQNG01000265.1, forward strand.
ATCTCGCAAACCCCTGGCAGTGGGTGCAAGCGATCGGACAAGCGGTGTTCGGAAGTGTAGGTACGCAGAATTTGATGACGGCTCCGATTCCGAATGGAACGTCGCCTTGGCCGGTTTTGACGGATGAGTTGGTGAATTTGGGGGCTCCGTGGTTGGCGGCTATTAGGGCGTTGAATATTTCAAATGGAGATTTGACGCAGGCGTTGCAGATTTTGGGGTTGCCGTCGATTGATTTGGGGTTGCCGGTTAAAGAGTAAATGGGTTTGTGGAGGAAGTGACGATTTTATGAGTTATGGGAAAATGTGTCTTGGACCAAACGGATCAATCTTGGAACTAGCCTTGAAGATAATATTGGAATCTATCTTGGAATCAATCAGACTTCCTGTGTCGCCGTGCGCGCCTTTCGTCTCTCTTCGTCCCACATCCAGGTGATGGTCGGCGTCGTAGAAAGGCTGTGGTGGTGCGTGGGCCTTCTGACGTGGGGTTTGATAGGGTTGCCGTCATCTTCGCCTTCACTGACAGCTGCTTCAGCTTTCTGCGCAGAGGCCCATCGTTTCAAGCGTAGAAAAGCGCTATCGAGGGTCATAGCCCGATCCATTGATACTCGGCGGCTTGGTGTCATGTCGAGATCAGTCTCAGTGTCGGAGATATCTGCAGTGTCGATTGGTCGGCCTAGTCGTGCGAGCCAGTAGAAGCAGCCACCCATGGCCTTGAACGCTGACTTTGTCTTGTTGACCCAGAATTCCATTCCCTTGATGGTGTTTAGTGAGCCAATGAGGATGAAGAACGGAACACACACGGTAACCGTGACGATGGCGAACACCGCGTAGTTGTGCTCTTCCGGCATGTTGGTCATTCCGAAGATCGAAGTCACAAAAGTAAGTGGCAGGAAGAAGATGGAGACGAGCGTGAGAAGCTTGATGTTGTATCCCTCTACGAGTATGTCAGCAGGCAGTCCTTGCAGTTTTGAAGCGCGATGAACGGACGCTGTATGGTGACCTTCGTATTCTCAACCGAATTGCGCGCCTCTCGGATAGATGTTCCAGAGAATAGCTCTTCTCGCAGGCCTTGGATCTCGATACGACGCTCCTGATTCTTCTGTCTTTTGTTAGCTTAATGCATTCTGTTGAACTTGACTACCCCGGCCCGCGGGACTTACTCTGAGAAGCGACCTGAAGTTTTCCATCTCTATGTTAAACTTCTGGCGCAGGATTGCCATCTTCTTGAGATAGTTTTGACCGCGAGGGCTGTCTTTGTCAAATATGGGCCAAATGGTCTTGTGCCGGCCCTCCCAGACATCATTTGTGAATGTTTGCTCGAAGCCATCCACGATCGCCTTGATGGAGTCATTCATTCTTCCCAATGTCTGGTACGCCCAAAAGTAGCGACGTGTAAAGGTGTAGTCCTCGTCTTCAAATTGAAGCTCATCTCTCTTTTCCACATCAAACATGAAATCCAATGGGGGCGTTATTAGCTTGGTGATTGCCTTCAAGATGGCTGAAAAGCGGTGCTGGGCATCGCGGAACTCGCCGAGCAAAGTGACGAGGAAGGCTTCTACCCCATTAACAATACGTCTATCCGGATCGTGCACCTGGAGATTGCTCTTCGAGTCTGGAAAGCATTGGATGTTGAGAACTTGCCAGGATGCGAACGGATCATAGACGTAACCGTGGCTGTTGATGGCGTGCCGAGAGTGATTCTTGATCTTTTGGATAGAATGTCCGCCTAGGGATAAAGCAAGAACAGAGCTGCACCGCGTTATGGGGATATCATGGCTGTTGGGATCCTTCGGCTGATTTGACTTCTGCCACTTCATCGGCTCGCAGTCTTTACCAACGATCGTGAAATACTCAAAGTTGAACACAAAGCTGCGCTGTTGTCGTATGTCTTCATGAAAGGCTCTAGTAAAGTCGGCCGATGATGCCGCTGTTTTCACGAGCATGTTGAAGAGTTGGTCAACATCAAAGTTATTGTTATGCGTGAAGTGGACCGCACCGAGCAGGATTGGGCTTGGCTCCCGAATGACGGTGATTCTGCCAACGGCTTGACGTGGTGCCCCGGGAGGATTGACCTTTCGAATGGTGTTCCAGATGGTGATTGCATTAGAAGGGCCCTTCTCGTCCTCTGGTAACTCGACCGCTGACAGAGACCCATCTTTGCCTACATCAAAGACCTGAAGGTGAGTCACATGGCTCCTATCGTCGGCCCTCCCTTTTCGAGTTGGAAACAGCGTCTGTTGCTGGATGCGCAGCGGACAGTTGATGATGCCGTCTAGTATAGTCTCGCCAGCAGATCGCCATTTGCTATACGACCGCAAGTGCTGGCGGAAGTCTTCGTGTCTGTACAACTGATGCGGTAAAGGCTCTTGAACGTACAAATCCTGGTCATTGTCGTCGTTCTCGAAACAATCATCTGCATTGTCGTCCGAAGCAAATGAGGTGCTCAACGAGGAACCGAAGGTGGCCAAATCCGTTGAAACTTGTCTCTTGAAAAGCTCAGACTGCGTGTATGCTGGAAGAGAGCAGTGTGACCCTCGTCTGACGGATCGTGGGCCTGAAGTTAACGCTTGGCTGTCTACTGAAGTAGTAGTTGCCGCTGCCGACGCTAAGGACTTAGCCAGGACTTCGTGAGCTTTCTCGAAGGCTGCAATATAGGCGTCTCTCTGTTTGTCGAGCTGTCTAATGAGTAGCTCAATCTGGTTGGATTCAGCCATAGCTGTCAATGATGAGCCTCAGCGCTAACTAGAGGCCGAGGGACCTGGTGTAACAGAAGAGAATACGGGCAAGACCTATGTGAGAACGGGCCCATCCTGCGAATGGCGGCCTCTTTGCAACGTGGCAAGGCATACTCCACTGCAGGCCGGGGGCCTTTTCGCCTGCATGATGGTTGCCTTCAAAATGCTTGGCCTTGGGGGCCAGCCGTCTGCAGCGACGGCAGAGGCGGGACGGAGTTGCGTGAGCCTGGCGAGAGACGGATGCTATCGGGGCCAGACAATCTCGCTGTAAGGCGGCTTGGATCTAGTTAGACATTGCAGATGATGCGAAGACGTCCAGATGATGTTTACGATGAGGAGTCGCCAGGTGAGAAGGAGCTGAAGAACAAGCTTCGGCATTCACTCAGCCGCCATCGGCCCGACCTTCGCCGATCAATGTGTCTTACCGCCCTTCGATCAAATCATACCCACAGCCTTCCCATCTCTCTTCCATACCTTTGCATCCTTCATCACAAATCCAACCCTCCGGAATGCACTCATATCCTCCCTCACATCCCCTTCAAAAGCAACAATATCCGCCGCACACCCCTCTTCCAACCATCCGAACTTCCTTCCACACAACTCTCCACCACAAGCCTCCCAACCATGTAATGTCGCCGCGATGAGAACCTCCTCGAGCGGAATGCCCGCCTTCAGCAATAACTCCAGCTCCCTCGCATTATCGCCATGAGCAAAAGCACCCGTGTCGCCTCCCGCAGCGATCTTGACGCCAGAGTCGAAAGCTTTCTTCGTATGTGCTAAGATGCTTTCCATCGGTACGTAGAGTTCGAAGACTGAGAGGGTAGGCACGTATATGATACCCTTCTTGACCATATTCTCCACGACATCCGTTCCTTCCCAATCCTCATACCCATGCTCAATAGTCGTCACGCCCGCCCTCGCCGCCATAGCCACAGCTTCCGCACTCTGCGCGTGCGCCGCGATGGGAGCTTTAGTCGCTTTGGCCTCACGTACGATTTCGTCCATTTCATCTTGCTGGAAAAGTAAGATATTCGGGCTACGGTCACCATGAATCAGATTGCCATCTGGAGGGTGAATAATTTCCGGACAGCCAGGACATGATCTCTCCGGATATCGAAGGGCCCGTTTTCGATAGTCGGCGTATAATTTAACAATGTCGGCACCTGCACCTAGCCTTCTTCGAACACCAGCACGAACACCAACTACTCCATCGCAAGGGTCGGAGAGGCGAGGTACTTGAACGCCATTGATTCGCGATTCGATTCGAAGTTCGTAGCCTCCGCTTGAGGCAAGGGGATCAGTAGCGCAGAAGATTCTAGGGCCTGGGATAAGGCCGCGGTTGATCGCATTTCGTACGTGAACATCTGCATCCCCAGCGCCTTCAGTTCCCAGGTCTCGGTAGGTCGTATATCCGGCTAGAATGGCTGCTCGGCAGTGGTTCGTGGCTCGGATCGTGCGCTCGATAATCGATTCATCGCGCTCCTGGTTTAAAGATGACGTTTCGCTGTAAGGGTGAAGGAAAATGTGGGTGTGCGCGTCGACGAGACCTGGAACTACGCATTTGCCGCGAAGATCAATATCCGGATCTTTGATGTCTTTGGGCAATTCTTTAGGTCTCTTGTACACCTTGGTGACCAGGCCTGATTCCGGGTCTACCACGATGGAGGTATCCTTGACGAAAGCCTTCTTCTTGGGGTCAAAGAGGCAGTCCGTATGAATCGTGAATGTTTTGCCCATATTGAGCTTCAGGACCATGGCGCTTGGGCGGTCCAGCTAGGCTCGAGTAAATCAAGCTGTCCCTGCAACAAGGTCAATTGGCTATAGCGTTGTGATTGTACTTCAGATGAAAAGCGTCAGGGAAATTGAGTGGTAAAATATAGCTTTCGATGAAGGGAAGAGTGGTGAAGGAGTCGGCCAAGCGAGGGCCGCGCTGCCGGAATACCTGCACAGCTCTATTCCGACCTGCAGTAGCTTCGTAAACTCTCCACCTAGCTCATTCAGGAAGGAGGTTCTCGCCTGCATGAAGTCCTTGGGCAGAGTTTCAGGTGAGCACCGCCTCTGTCCTTCACGTAGCAACTGAAACTGACGCCTTGCTATGCATCACTGGTTCTATGGTGCAATGGGGAGCACATCCAGCACGTATGAGGGATGGCGGGGCCTTCGGACCTCGTCGGGAGTCCCGGTTGTATCACTGATGCGCTGCTCGTGTCGGTGCCCAGAAGATCTACGTTCGATTCGTAGTAGGACCAACATTTTGCTTCCAGAAAGGATCTTTTGCTTGCCGTGCTCGAGACGTCCATTGTCAAATATTTCATGGTTCCGTGGCTGTCTTCTGGATTGAGAGGTGATTGTGTTCGTTATATTCGTATAATCATGTCCGTTCCAGTCCCGTAACCAAAAGTCTTTAAACGTGCTCAGCTTGAAGAAGTGAGCGAAAGATAGACGCTCCTCATCACCACCTTGGAAGTCCCGCAACATGCTTGAAGTCCCTCTGATACATCGCCGTAGCCGCGCAATCGCCATTCTCCCATTTGATCTCAGCTTGCGGTAGCCAGTCCCTGATCTTCTCCAGACGGTTGTGACTTGATGGATGTGTGCTGAGGAATTGTGGTGGTGCGCCGCCTCCACCCATCTTCTTCTCTTCCTGCTCCATTCTTGCCCAGAGCCCCATAGCAGCCTTCGGATCGTAACAGCTCTCTGCCATCATGAGAAGGCCAATATGGTCTGCTTCCTCCTCTTGCCGTCTTGATCCAGGAAGCTGAAAGACGAGCTTCGAAAGAAAGTTCCCAATACCCGGGTCTACCCCAACCATAAGACTGCCAATAATGGCAACAGGAAGCAGAATGAGAGCCTGGCTCATCCTCTCCGCAGCATGATGCGCAACATTATGCGAAATCTCATGTCCCAACACCGCCGCAAGTCCATCATCTCCCTGGCAAATATCCAATATCCCGCGGAAGACAAACACTTTCCCTCCAGGAATCACAAACGCATTCTTCATATCATCATTAATGACATGTATCTCCCACTCCTCACCTTCCAACCCCGAATGCGGCAGCAGCCTATCCAACACCCTCTGCACCATCCGATGCTCTTTACTGTAGCTCGGCATAATCTTATTCCCAAACTCCTGCATCGTCTGCGCATACTGCTGTTGACCCAGCTGTTTCTCATACTCGGGACTAATCACGTTGAAGCGTCGTCTTCCAGATACCGCGACTGGTTCGAGGTTGTATATGTAGAAACCGCCGCATGCTACGGCGATACCTCCCACTTCATAGTAGAATGTCGGACGCGCTGCCCATCTTATGAAGAGACCTTTTGTGCTTTGGAAGCGTTGGTAGTTGAAGGCTTGACGTCTGTATCCGCGCTCTTGGTGCTGTCGTTGGCGGGCTCTTTGGAAGGTGGTTTGCCATTCTATCCGCGCGTTTGGTCGGGATCGCTGGAAGGTTGAGAGTGCGTATCTTGAATGTGATGATTGGAGATTTGATCGGAAGGAGAACGGAGTGGTGCGAGATCCGGCGCGTAGAGTGCTCGTAGCGAAGGTTCGTGGAGCGGATGTTCGCGACGCCAGCCGGAAGGCCATCAATATCCTCCGTGTCAACATGATGGGTGAGTACTGTTCACAAAAGCTTATGGTCACCGCAGCATCATTTCGAGATGTGCCCGTCAAGATATACTCGCGAAGACGGTGCAAGCGATGTTGTAGGACGGATATAAGAAACAGAAGCCGCGAAGCGCGCTGGTGGAGGTGTCGATGGAATACGCCAGAAGTTCACAGTGGCGGGTCACGCGCTTTCATTGAGTCTCTTTAAACAACATCATAACATCCCAGCTATTCAAGCGAGCCGGAAAGCCTTCGCTAATATCATCGCTCTGAATGCCTTATTCTGTAGGCGTGACATCGCCTGTCTTCGAAGCACACCGTTCGGCCGAGTGTACCCAAATCAAGACGACCCTTGTACTCTGCTCGCCTTATGCGCGACCTCCTCTGCTTTAAGCGCTACTCATCAGACATAACCACGTCCTCGCCTTCCATGTCTGCTGCTGGCTCCTCTGCTGCTGGATCAGCTTCTGCTGGGGGAGCAGCGACCGCCGGGACCTCCTTGCGGCATGTTGGGCAAGTGTCCTGGAAGCCGAGCCATGCAGAAATGCACTCCTTATCGCAGAAGAAGTGACCGCAGGGCAACTCAGCAACGATCGAGTCCTCCGCCGGAGTCTCATGCTGGCACACCACGCACGTCCAATCCTTACCCTGAGCGGCCTCAGCGAGAGTCTTGCGAGGAAGCGCGGCGATGGTGGCCGCGGATGCTGGGTGGTTTGGAGCGTTGTTGCTCGGGTCCATGGCCTCTTCCCAGTGCTCGAACTGACCGGCACTCTGTGAAGAAGTTAGCATTCCTGTTCTGTCTGTAGAAGAATCGGGATTTCCTACGCCGTCTTGTCCGTCACCGTCTTCGGACTCCATGTCATCGAACATCATTCCCCACTGACGCTCATCCATCTGGCTGAAGCGCAGACCACGTCCTGGTCGACGGCGGTGCGCATTCAACGCAGTGACGAAGTTGTGAATGTCGCCGAAGTCAACATAACCCTGCTGCATGAGATTGCCCTGCAAGTCCTGCTGTCGCTTGACGATGTCGACACCGAGACAGACCGGGCACGCAGTTGGCTGCAAGTATCCTGGAATGTCGAGACCAGCTGCAATGGACCAGATCTCGACGGGTGAAGTGTAGTCCTTGATCATGTTGGTGAGGTCGCTCTTCTGAGTCAGGTAGCCGCCGGTGCACTCCGCAATGCAGTCGCGTCGGGCGTTGGTTGCGATGTGGCGGCGGATCAAGTCGCCGTGCGGTCTGACAGTAAAGCGGAGACGCTGGCCGTTGGTGATGGTGGTGATAGACTGGGAGTCCAACAGAGCGGCTGCCGAATTGAAGTGGGAGATGCAGCTTGACCCGTAGACGTGATAGTGCTTGTCGTCACTGTTCCCCACCTTGCTTGAGTAGGTGACTCGAGTTACTCTGATGTCGACGATGCCCTGGTCGTCGTCCCGCTGGATGGAGGCGACGATGTACATGGTAGGCGTGAAGGGGGCAGCTTCCTCGGCGTCGCTGGTGTCGTCGGTGTCCACGTCCTCCTCAGCATCTTCGCCTTCGCCTTCGCCTTCGCTTGCGGAAGCATCTTCCTCGGTGTTCTCTGACTCGCCGTCTTGGCCATCACCTTCTCCCACTTCTCCCTCCTCGTCATCGTCCTCGTCCTCGTCCTCATTCTCATCTTCGACGTACTCGTCGTCATCGTCATCATCATCAGCGTCGACTCGCGCTGGTGGCGCCTGCTCTATCCAAATCAAATCACCCAAAGCGATGCCAGTGAGCGCCTGGTTCTGAGCGTCATTCAGGCCTGTGATGTTCGCCATATTTCGTGTCCGTCGTCGCTGATCTCTGAGTTCCTTGTTGCGTCGCGCCTCGCGTCGGAAATCCAAGTTCTGAATCAGTCTACGAAGCAACGTTAGTAAGCTGCGCCAATAGGCTCTGATCCGGTTCCGGGTCCAGTCCAAGGCGCGAAGGCGGGGACCAGTGGCAGTGGCAGTGGCAGGTCCTGGCGCGGCGAGTACAGAGTCCTGGCGGTCGATGTAGGTCTGAGCCGAATGTGTCGGAGTCAGAACTCCGTTTGCTGTCTGGCAAAGGTGTCAGCGGGCCGTGCTTGGCGATTGCAAGGGAATCTCCGCTCATGTGAAAGGTGAGGTGAATGTTCAGCGTACCTCTGGCGTAGACATCCGGATCGCGATCCTTGCGGTGGCCGACTCAACTCCTCAGAGGCGGCTCTCGCCCGCTAATGTACTGTCAGTAGATATCGTGCGTGTGATAGTAGCGCGATACTTACAAAGTCACAGCCTTGCAGGCCGTGGTTGTGATTGTCCAGGTCCAGGTCCAGGTGTGTGTCACGCCGCAGAAGAGTGAAAAGATTTTTGAACTTACCAGGCAGAAATGCGCACCACAATTTCGCAGGCACTTACCTTTCGCGGTGCCGTAGAAGACATAAACACAAGACGAATGAGGTGAGTAGCTGTGGTGAGGTCGCCGTGGTTGCCTTCTCCCTTTAGCTTTCAGCCAGGCAGCCGCGGACGGACCCACCTGTCGTCTTTCATGTGACACCAGCGTACAAGTTCATCTAATATGTACACAGCTCTTCTCTTTTATGCTGTATTCAGAGCGCACCAAGCTCCTTCAGCTTCCCGATCAATCCGTCAACGTCTTCAACTTTGCCTCCACCTTGTCTCGCTGCCGGCTCCGCAACCTTGACAGTTTTCAGTCTCTTCTCCGCATCAATGCCATAGTCCGCGAGCGACTTCTTGTCCAAAGGCTTCTTCTTCGCCTTCATAATATTCGGCAAGCTCGCGTATCTCGGCTCGTTCAATCTCAGATCCGTCGTGATGATCATCGGCAGCTTCGCCTTCAGCGTCTCCACACCCCCATCAACCTCTCTTGTCACCGTAACCTCTTCACCCTCAATTTCCACCTTACTCGCCTGTGTCGCTTGCGGCCAATTCAACAGTCCCGCGAGCATCTGTCCCGTCTGATTTGAATCGTCATCGATAGACTGCTTGCCCAAAATCACCAAATTCCTATCCTCCTGCTCCACAACCTTCTTCAAAAGCTTCGCGATACCCAGAGGCTCCAGCTCAACCTTCTCTTCTACAACATGAATCCCCCTATCCGCTCCCATAGCCATAGCCGTCCTCAAAATATCCTGACTCTTCGCAGGCCCGGCCGAGAAAGCAAGAATATCCTCCACGGGCTTCTTCCTCTCTCGCAGACGCACCGCTTCTTCCACCGAAAGCTCGTCGAAAGGGTTCATCGAATGCTTGACGTTCGTTTCGACGCCCGTTTGCGCCTTGTTGACTCGCGGTTTGACCTTCGCACAATGTCGTCAGTCCTGCCCACATCTTGGCTTGCGCTTGCCATTGTCACATCACATACAGCATAGTCAATGACCCGCTTGACGGGGACTAAGATCTTGAGCTTTGACGACATCTTGATGCTACCGAATGCAATCACAATGCTATAGGGTAGCGCAAGTGTAGGGAGGGAAAGATGGAAGGTCAAGCGTCAGAAGCCGGGATAGAACGTGCGAGGTCGCTGCGGCTCAACTCAACTGTGGGGCGACAAAGCCGAGGTGTCGTCAGGACAGAATGATTAGCTCCATCATCTTACCAGCGAGCTCTCTTATAAAATCAATATACTGTTACGGCAATCACGAAATGACATGAGAATAAGAAAAGTAGAATTAAGATTGCTCCATGTTTACTCAATTCTTTTGGGATCTAAAGTACATCGAATACAGCTCTCTGCAGAACGGCAAATACTACAATGCAACAGAAGATCTGATGTGCGCATTGGGCGTATCTCTGAATTTACCTGCATTCAGTCCCGCAACGTAGCCCCGGATTATCCCCGCTGTGAATCCTGCAGCTTCATGCTCATGCCAGATAAGCCAAGAGGCTGCTTTTTCAAAGAGCGGAAGAGAAGAGAGAGGAGCTTGTTCGCAGGCCTGGGTTGTCTTCTTGGTTCGTGATCATTTATGCGGTGGCAGTGTTGACGTTGGCAGATCCCTCCGCAGTCGATGGCTCGGCGTCAACGTCTGGCTTGCCCTCGATTGGAGCGCTCGGGTCCTCATCCTCCTTGCCCGGGCTATCAATCGCGACCTTAACGGCGATCTCGCGACCCTCGATCTCCTTGCCGTTCATATCAGTGCAGGCCTTCTCTTGCATCTCGGTGCTACCGAGGGTGACGAAGCCAAAACCGCGTCCCTTGCGTGGCTCGTTGCGTGCTTGCAGCTTGCGGACCATGAATTTGGGGATGGGGCGGAGAGCGATCTTGGCGCCAGTAGGCTGGTAGTCGGCGAAGATTTCGAGCAGCTAAGAATGAGATGTCAGTAAGCATGTTGGACATAGCTTGAATTGGCCTGGACTCACCTTCTCCTCGCGGAGATCGTAAGGAAGGTTGGCAACCATAATCTTGTTCTTGCTGGGGATGCCATCCTCTGGTGGGCCGCGCTGCTTACGTGGGCGCTGAGCGTTGGTCTTTCCGGCCTTGTCAACGCTGAGACCCTCCATGCCCTCTTGTGCGGTAAGAGCCTCGTTGGTAGTGCTGGTCAATGGGTTGGCAGGGACGTTGGTTGGGGCGCCGTTCACAGCCTCGCCATCCACGCCCTCGCCGTTGGTCTGACCCTTGCGACCACCTCGTGCAGAGCGACCGCCACGTCCACGGCCACGACCGCGGCCACGGGTGGATGAGCGGCGGCGCTGCTGGCCCTCGCCGGCCTCGGCAGTCTCTGGGGTCTTCTCGGCAGCTGGCTCTGGCTTGCGGGCGAGCTGGACGGAGACCTTGCGGTCAAGGATGGACTTTCCGTTCAGCTCGTTGATAGCACGCTCTGCCTCGGAAGGCGTCGACACGTCAACGAAGGCGTAGCCGACTGGGCGGGTGGTGCGTGGGTTGGTTGGGATAGATGTGGTTTCGCTGCCATCACAAGTCAGCCGCGACTGCTTTGCGCATGTTGTAAGCCTAAAAGAGGCAGGTATGAACGTACACAAGGTAGTCCTTGAAGAACTCCTTCAACTCTCCCTCAGTGGTCGCGTACGCGAGGTTTCCAATGTAGAGTCTCCGGCCCTCGGCGGCGCTGGCAATGACGGCCTCGTTCTGCGATGCGTTGATGGGCTTGTCGCCGCCAGCACCGACGCTGGCGCCTTCAGCAGTGGCACTTGGCTCGTTGAGGGTGGTGTTTGCCATTTGGGCGGTGGCAGCTTCGACAGACATTTTGCGTGTGGACGTTGATGACACGAAGTGTTCTGTTAATGTGCGATTGGCTTGGGTGGTGGACGAAGCTGAGGAAACTGGATTGAGCTGTTCACAGATGATTGTTAGCTTCCATGTCATCTAACTCTGACAGCACATGTATGCGCCAGACGGGTGAATGTCGCGTGCGAACGGGCGGGGATGGACTCACGAGGGAGAGTTGATGCCTAGCTTCGTGGGCTGATCCGTTGAGTGTTGGCTTGAGTAATTGAGGAGATGTTGTTGACAGTATCTGGATAGGGGAAGAAGTTCACAGACGGCTGGAGGTTTTTGAAGGCAGGCGACACTAGACAACGCCAAGCTTTCAGGGTGGTAGAAATTGGGGAAAGCGCGAACCAATCAAGGTGGAGACACACGACAGCGGCGGATGGTTCACCAGCGCTCAAACTTTCATGTCCGCCACCGGCTCCTGTGAATGTCAACCACCGTCGTCTCACCATCGATGGACATGTATCATACAGCTTGTGAAAAGTGCTGCTGGTGAACGAATACCACCAATCAGATGCTTCTTGCCATACCTATCGAGCATCGGGGTATCGTTGGAAGGAGTGAACATGTCTGGAGCATCGGCAGGCTCGGTGCAGGTCGATGGAAAGCAGAACCGCAAGGAAGCAGACCGGTATGCCGATGCATTCACCTCCCGCTGATCTTCACATGCTATTACAATCCCCGCATTACCCTGCACCCACCCAAACCTATACACCTCACACGCAACTTCCTTCACACATGAGCCTTGTCTGACTGTGCCTTCTCGTAGATCCCGGAGCCGCACCGCTTTAATTCTGTATGGATCCGAGACGGGCAATGCTCAAGATGTAGCCGAAGAGATTGCTCGCATGACTGAGAGATTGCGCTTCGACACCACCGTGCTTGATCTGGACTCCGTACAGCTCAAAGACGTTGTGAAGCCCACTATGGTCATCTTCACTATATCGACCACTGGCCAAGGTGAGATGCCTCAGAATGCTCGCAGCTTTTGGAAGAAGCTGTTGAGTAGTGCTTTAAAGCCGGGCATTCTGAGGAAGCTCCGCTTTTCTTCATTTGGTCTTGGAGACAGCTCTTATGCACAATACAATGTTGCTCATCGAATGCTGCACGGTAGACTTATTCAACTAGGAGCACAGAACTTTTGCGAACGTGGAGAAGGTAATGAGCAACATCCTGAGGGTCACAGTGCCGGATACCGAGAATGGAGTATACAATTGAGAGAGAAGATCCTCGAATCATTCCCGCTGCGGGATGGAACAGAGCCCGTTCCGGATGATGAGTTTGTGGAGCCCAAATGGAAACTGAGCTCAAGTGAAGACCGCGATACAGCTTCTATAAACGGCACGCATGATCATGTTACAAAGAGTGATACCGCGATCCAAACGCTGCCATCTTTAGAGCTTCTGCCTGTTGCTGGATCTTACACGGCGCATATCGAGAGCAATGATCGCATCACCACTACGGAGCACTTCCAGGATGTGAGAGTCCTCGATCTTCGCATCAGAGAAAAGGCGTCTTACGGACCGGGAGCCGTAGCAGTGGTCTATCCCAAGAATTTCCCCGAAGACGTCGATTCCTTCATCCAGCTAATGAAATGGGAAGACGTTGCAGACAAGCCCTTGTCGCTGGTAACCAGCCAACATCGGTCAGGATCAGAGCTTTCCACACCTTCGCCGTTGCGCCACCTCGACTTGTCGAGTACGAAGCTGACAATGAGATGGCTTTTGGAAAACGTCTTGGACATTATGTCCATTCCGAGAAGGTCGTTCTTTGCAAATCTCATTCACTTCGCTGGCAACAGCAACGAAGACGAAGATTATCAAAAGGAACGTCTACTTGAGCTCGCCAATCCCGAGCTTATAGATGAGCTGTGGGACTACACAACCAGACCGAAACGAACGATCGTCGAAGTCATGATGGACTTCACCACGATCAGAATACCCTGGCAATACGCTCTCTCAACCATACCCATCATGCGAGGCCGCCAATTCAGCATAGCCAGTGGTGGAGACCTTAAGACAGACGATCAAGGCAAAACCAGGGTCCAGCTGCTGATCGCAATCGTGGACCCGCCAAGCCCAATAATTAAATGGCGAAGACGATATGGCGTATGCACCAGATACATTGCCACACTGGAGAAGGGTCAACAGATCAATGTCGGCTTGCAGGAAGGATATCTGGACGTGCAGCCAAGCGAGCTGGAAGTGCCTGTAGTAATGGTCGGACCCGGTACAGGTTTAGCTCCCATGCGGTCCATGATACATGAACGATCCTCATGGGCACGCAACCCGAGGGTTCAGAAGAAAACGGAGGCTTTCCAAGGGGACATGCTCTTCTTCGGCTGTCGTAGCGAGAAAAGCGACTACTTCTTCCGCGAGGAATGGGAAACCTTCAGCTCACAAGGCGCACTACAACACTTTGTCGCCTTCTCGCGAGACAAGGACAAGCCAAGACAATACGTGCAAGATCAAATTAGAGCACAAGGGGCACAGGTCTGCGAAGCCCTCATCCAGCGCAACGGAAAGATCTATGTCTGTGGGTCTTCCGGGAATATGCCCAAGGGCGTGCGGCAGGCACTGACTGATGCCCTGGTCGAGCATGGTCATATGGATTTGCCAGCTGCAGAGGGCTTTTTAGAGCAGCTTGAGAAAACTGGACGGTATAAGCAAGAGACGTGGTAAGAAATGAAATGAGCACAGTACGATGCACGCGAATTCGACGACTCGATCTTTCTTTCTACGACTCCCTTCTGAATCTATCTTGGAATCGTATTGCATACATCAGTCCGCGAAATTTAGGTGGTATCCAGTCTAGTTCCAGATCAACCTACCAGCGGCCTCCTCCACCACGGTAGTAATCACCGCCTCCTCTCCTCGGCTCTCTTCCTCCACGAGGTGGCCCACCACCACGACCACGTCCTCCACCACCCGGCGGTCGTCTACCAAATAGTCCGAAGTCTGGCCCTCCATCCACAAGCCGGTCACCGTCCTCGAACGTGTAGCGTCGTAGCTCCCCTTCAGCGTACAAGCTGGGATCGGCCTGCCGATCATCCCAGTCTCTGCTTGTCTCGCGGTCGATCTCTTCCAATCTTCTGTCGGATAGTTCTCTAGGAACAGGTTGGAAGTAGATCTTTGGTTTGGTCTCGGTAGATCTGAACCTTGCATCCAGAGAATCGAATTGCTTGCTTTGAGGAGCGCGTTCTGGCTGTTGAGGGGTGGGAGGCTGCTGTTGAGAGGACCTTCGTCTTGGACCTGAAGGTACGTTGGGCATGGCTTCTGCGGTCCTCGACGGTCGGCGCATGTCGGACGATCCGCCTTGGAAGCTGTGTTGTCGAGGAGGACCACTTGCGTTCGCTTCTTGCAAGGTTGCTGTAGTTCCAGAATCGGTGTCTTCGTAGTGTACTTCCCAGCGTGTGTTATCCGTCCGGTTGACCTCCGTATCTATCCAATCTAGGACTTTGTCATCGGGTATGAAATCAGCCCACAGCGGTTTGCGCATGGGCTCGTCCGGCCATATGCGATTGTGTAATTCCGATCTTGCTCGTGACGCTGCTGATATTGAGGTGAAGAGAACCAGGGCGTGCGTCCTAAGTCTGTCCAGGTGAAAAGCCTCGACAACTTCTTCGTCCCCTGATGCGCCAGGCGGCAGCGCAATGGATCGAAGATGTTCGCGCAGCGTGTTTGCTTGCAGTGGCCGAACGAGGTCACGTACGTATAAAGCTCGAGTTGCAACATGTCTCGCAGGAGCAACTGCGGGGTCGTCCTCGATCACCATATCGTCTTCAGCTGGCGCAGGAGGGTTGACATCATTCGAAGACTGTTTCGCGTCTGCGTTAGGTTCGTTTGTTGGCACTTCTGCCGATTGTGGTGCGTCTTCCGGTGCCGGCTCTTGGTCGACCTCCATAACATCGTCGATAGTAGCGTATGGCTGGACCTGTTCCTTTCCCTCCGTCGCATCATTCACAGGAACTGAAGCATCTGCCGCGGCATCTTCAGGCAGCTTAACCTTCACGTCTTCTTCCTCTGCGACCTTTAGCTTTTTGCTTACGCTCTCCGCGCTCACCGGTGGGCTAGGACTCCGTCTCTTGCGTTTATTTGTGTTCTCTGGGTCGCTCTCGGGTATCTCATCTGGCCCCTCCGCACCCTTGTTTGCGCCGTTCCTGTCCTTCTCTTCGACACTCTCCTCCTGTTTGGGCGCAGAGTCTTCAACCGCCGCATCGCCCGTCGCGTTGACATCATCTTCCACTTTGCTCACATCCTCGCCCGTCTCGGCCTCTCCAGACCCATTGGCGTCGTCTGCGACAAGCGCGTCGATGAAGTGTTGTTTGAGCTTGAGGCCGGTTGATGCGATGCCTCGATCCTTGATCAATTCCTTCAGGTCGGCGACCTTGAGCTTCTCGTAGTCGGTCATATTGATGATTGTGGGTGTCGCATGGTATATTTTGTATCAATGCTGCGATGGGCGAGACACAAGAAGCCAACAATGATCTTTGTTCCAAACAGACGCGAAAGCTCCGTCTTGCATGTGAGCCTCATGCTGACTGACGAAATGCGCACGGCCCTCCAACGGCCCGCAACCTTTAAAGCGCGAGAGTCACAACTTCAACTTCTGCGACACTTCTCTTCGCACCCAATCCTACGCCATCGCCGTAGACGAACATGGAGGAACAATCCCACAAGCGCAAGTTTCAAGGCGCTGGCAATGGGCCGCACAAAGCGCCGAAGCTGGGAGGTGGTGGTGGAGGAGGAGGGAAAATGTCCTTCGCGCAAAAGATGATGGCCAAGATGGGCTATAAGGAGGGCTCAGGTCTGGGAAAAGAGGGCGAGGGTATTGTGAATCCGATCGAGGTGAAGATGCGACCACAGGGTGCTGGTGTGGGCTCAGTCAGCGAAAGGACTGAGCAATACAAAGAGGAGCAACGCAGAGCTGCCGAAAGACGGGGAGAGGAATACGAGGACAGCAGCGAGGAGGAACGAAAAGCACGCAAAGCTCGTAAGAAGAAATCGCAGGGCGGTACTGCATCCGGCAGTGGTACGAGTACGCCGGGTGGACCGAAGAAGCAGAAGACCAAGTATAAAACCGCTGCAGATGTGCAAGCTGCTGCGCCTGGTCTGGATGTTCCTCCCCAGATGCTCAGCTCCATCATTGATGCTACTGGCACTCAGACCAAGATGCTCACGAGTGCTGCTGGGTTGATGGTCTCAGCTGGCACTTCTGATTCTGAAGCCGACAAGATTGCGAAACGCGAGCGTCTCGAACTGGAAGCATTCATCGAGGCATGGCACGGTATCCAAGAGCAGAAGGTCTACGTTGAAGAGCATGCTGGCCAACAGCAACTCGAAGCTGAGCAGCAAAAGGAGGAGCTCGAAAAGCTGCAGAGTGTTGTTGAAGCCGTCGAGAGTCTGAAGCTATCCACCGCATCAGGCACGGTCGCCAACGATCAAGATACAGCGTGGTCGTCTTTGATCGCGAAGCTAGAGACGCTTCAGGGCTCACACAAGCATGATATTGAGAAGTACGGTCTGGGTGAAGCCGCTATTAGTGCGTTGAGCCCGCTTTTCAAGCAACAATTGGCTGCATGGGAACCATTAGAAGACCCCGATCTCTTGACTTCCGATCTACTCCACATTCGGCCTCTGTTGGGTCTTGGAGCCCAGGATGAAGTTGTGACTGCGCGTGGCTTGCACGAGCTTGATGCAGGCTACGGGCGGTCTCGACGCCAGAAGGCAACGACCGCTTACGAAACTATGATATACACGATATGGCTACCGAAGGTCCGAACGACAATCACGAATTGGGATGTTTTGAACCACGCACCTCTTACAAAGCTTGTTCAGACTTGGCGACCTCTACTACCAGCATTCATCTACAGCAATCTCATGGACCAGCTAATTGTTCACAAGCTTAACGCCGCGCTTCAGACCTGGGATCCAAGGAAGCGAAGCCATCATCACAAGCATGTCACAGTCAAGCATGCTCAGCCTCACACTTGGCTGTTCCCATGGCTCCCTTACCTACCGCCATATCAGCTCGATCCGAAGGCGTCATCTGGTCTCCTCGTCGATGTTAAACGTCGACTCAGGCAGATCCTCGACGGCTGGGATATCGCTGCTGGTGTTCTTCCCGGCCTTGCGAAATGGCGCGACCTACTTCGATCTGAGCTTGACCATGTACTTGTGCGCCACCTCCTTCCAAGGCTGGCGCGCCATCTATCTTTGGAATTCGAAGTCGACCCGTCAGATCAA
Organism: Pseudocercospora crystallina; assembly: GCA_003666085.1. Taxonomy (NCBI): domain Eukaryota; kingdom Fungi; phylum Ascomycota; class Dothideomycetes; order Mycosphaerellales; family Mycosphaerellaceae; genus Pseudocercospora; species Pseudocercospora crystallina. Next base: position 206,678 of record QQNG01000265.1, read on the forward strand.
GACCTCACGCCACTAGAGAACGTCTTCAAGTGGCAAGAATTGTTCAGAACTGAAGTATTCGCTCGCCTGCTGGTCGCAGAATTCTTCCCCAAATGGCTGGCCACGCTTCATCTGTGGCTCACTTCGGATGAAGCGAACTTCGAGGAAGTCGGCGAGTGGCTCAGTTGGTGGAAGCAGCAGATTCCGGCGAAGGTCATAGGCCACCCCGATGTTTCCAAAGAGTGGGAGAAGGGTGTTGAAATGATCAACACAGCGCTCAATCTCCTAGACGAAGGCGCTCCGGTCACGGAGCTCGCAGCGCCTGCAGCAGGGCCTGTGCGGCCGATTGCCAAGGAGGTCGGCAAAAAGCTTGATGCTCAGACTACTGCAGCGCAACGACCTCCCGGCGCTCAAGAATTGGCACAAGACTTCAGAGATATCGTTGAAAACTGGTGCGCCGAAGAAGATCTTACGATGGTTCCGCTGCGTGAGGCACATCCTCAGACTGGTGCGCCTCTTTTCAGGATCACAGCCAGTGCTACTGGCAAAGGTGGCGTCATCGTATACCTGCAAGGCGATATCGTGTGGGCGCAGAAGAAGGGTGACCGAAGCGTATACGAACCCATCGGGTTGGAGGAGAAGCTGGTCCAGCGCGCGGAAGGGAAATGAGAGGCTATACGGCCTCCGGCCCAGCTGTCATGTGTCAACCGCGACACTCAGCTGGGATCATCATTCAAAGGTGAGACTCTCTGCCTCCCTGCAGAACAGCTATCCATCCTAGCTTTGGCTAATTTGAGAAATGTGGAATTCGAGCAGTATCGAAGGGCGAAGAAACAGTTCGCAAATGGTGGGACGTGGTTGCATTATTGCTGCCATCAAGACGCGGGTTCTCCCAGAATTGATCCATATTCAAGCACTTCAACGTCTCTCGCGAGGGAGCGATTTCGTCTCGTAGTCTCTGATGCGAACCCTTCCAGTCGGGACCTACAACTCTGCTCCTAAGGGATTGCGGGTCTTCCTTTGACGAGGCGGATCGACCTCGCATACCGCGGTCGTGCTCGTCTGTCTTCAGGACCTGGCGTACCAGGCACATGCTTCCTTTCTACATCAAGTCCTATACCTGTCATTCTTCTGTATTTATATTGTCGATGTGGTGAAGTCGACCAGCCTTGCGGTTCATGCCAAGAAGGTCGGGGGGAGTGAGCCGACGGTGGCTGACTTAATCACACATCCTTGAACTCTGCTAAGCGCCGACGCTTTTGTTTGTACCACTTCACGTCGCCGCCATTCGCACGCTTCGACCCGGCAGCTGCAGCGCGCGATCCGTCCTGCCAGCCTGATTGGAGTCGGCGTGCAGAAGCGTGAGAGGCGGCATCTGCGGCATCTTCCCTGCGTTCTATTTTGACTGCTGCATGCCCAGGGTTGACTCGCGGCTTGTCTGCTTGGCCAATGGCAGAGGCGCCAACCTCACCTCGAGGCCTCAGTTTCTACGTTAAGCCCGTTGTTAACGTGCAGCTCATGCGTTCTGTCACGGTTTCCTGTTGCGCGAGCCTTCCCAGGAGGACATCGACGGATCCGTGCTGTTGTGCTCCTATGTCCAACACTCGTACGCGCTCTCCTACTCGTTCAGTGTCCCACTGGCGCTGTGCCTCTGGTCACTGATTGCCGTTCGCTACCGCGGCGGGTTTCAGTAGTCTCGTTCGGAACGCGCTCATTCGCGAGGCCCCAGCAGTAGACGATGAGCCAGCACTATGAGTACCCACGGCCTCCTCCTCCGCCGAGTCCTAGACCGGATGGCACATCACCCGCTGGTGCTGTATCTTTTCCCAGCCCGCCTGGGTCTGCTGGTGTCGTGCCTGGAGGTCCGCAGGGCCAGAGAACTCGCCCCGTCTCTGCGCATCTGCCTTCAATAACAACGACCTTCCTGCGCGAGCAGGCGGCCTTCGCCTCTCAGGCCTCAACGCCCGTCTCTGGAAATCACCTCTCGCCTCATTTCAACCTCAATAGTCCCAGAATACCCAGTGGCCTGAACCCTCAGACCCCAGGCGGGCTTGCTCCCCCGCCTCCAGGAGCATCGCCGAGAGGTCCTAGCATGGAGCCTTACAATCCGCGACAATGGAGCAGCAGAGGGCAAGTGTCCGGCTCGCACATGGTGTTCCAACAGCGGCACGCAACAATGCCTGCAAACACTACTCAGATAACGGGAATGGAAGGTATGCCATCTTCCTTTATTGGGCTAAATAATCCGATGTCGATGTTATGTTGGATGTTGGACATCGATTCCTTCTTGTACTCTTGCGTGCCTGAGCACAGCCCGGTCCGCAAGATCTTTGTGTGTCGTTCGCTGACCTCAGACCTCCAGCCGCAATGCCCTCTCCACCACCGCCCTATACTCCTTCGCCAGGGCCCGCAGAGAATGCGTCCAGAGCTGTCGTGGCATCTCCCCTCGTGGACTCAGGATCTTTTAATGCCTCGCCATTGGCAGAGAGCTCTACTAGAAATTCGCCACAAATTCCAATGTCACCGGCCACCTTTCCACCACCTCCACCGCAGTCGTCACGGCATAGAGAGCGATCAACATCCGGGCTTGGTCAACGAGCGTTGTTCAGTCTGTCAGGGCTGAGGGGAAAGCAGCCAGCGCATCAAGAACAGCCACCGCAGCAGCTCCATCATCCTCAACCCCAACCAATCAACAATGTTCCGATTCCAGCACCGACTTATGTGGAAGCCAGGCCACCTGCGGCGAGGAGAGCAGCATCCACTGGACACATGCAAACAGCTGGGCCCTCATCCGGAGTAGGCCATGTTGGTCGCGAGTCTCCCGACAGCAATAGCTGGCAACCAGGTAACCCCCTTCCTGGTCCTCCTCCGGGACCTCCGCCCCCCGGGACACGCTCTCAAAGTTTGAATCGACCAATGGGTGGCTCTGCATCTAGCAGTCCGGCTCCAGAGCGACAAGTAGAGGTTCCGAGGCAAAGACGCACCATGGTAGCGCCAAGCTTGGGACCTGTTCCACCAACCCCAGCCGACTGGGTAGAAGGAGCAGAAAGTACTAATGAGCCAGAGCCACCAATCCCGCAGCAACCTGTACATTCCGAGGAGTATCAACCACTCCGAATCGACACAGGTGCCAACCGAGAAAGCTCGTTAGCCAGACGACCGGCAAGGAGAGACACGAGCTCACAAGGTATTCGTGAGCGCAGGTCGAGAAGCCGGGCAGCAAAAGGGACGGCGGATGATGATTCACGCCCAGCCAATCTGATCTTCGGCACAGAAGGTGGCTCGATCAGTCGTCGACGGGAACATATGCGAACTGTATCTGGTTATGCGGAACCGACCTCCGCACCAAGTCCTCTGAGCCAGCCTCCCCAATCTGGATCTAAATTGGCCACGAGTGTAATGACACCGCCTTACACGCCTGCGGTTGGAAAGCAGCCCATCGATTCTTCCAAGAAACTGAGCATGAAGGTGCCTGGAAGCGCATCTAGTGACAGACCGGTCTCACACATTCTACATACGCCGAACGAGGATAACGCAATGCCTGCGCCTTTGAGTCCGGCTCGCCCGCCGTCAAGTGGATTCGGCAAGGCGCCTCAGAGGCTTGACGCCTTTGCTTTGCAAGCCATAGAGCGTCACAGAGCGTTCGTGGAGAAGGAGATTGCGGCCACCTCAGACGAAGAGCGCTTGGAGCTCTTTGCAAACTTCATGGTACACGAGTCTCGCTTGAGACGGGATCGCTACAGCAGCGCGTACAACGCTATGGCCAGCGATATCCTAGACTTGACCAGAGATATGTGGCGTTCGTACGGGAAGAAGGAGAAGCGGGCTGTAACTCCGAGCACGTCCATGTCCTCGATCGATCCCACCCTTCCTTCATGGGCGTCAGACGGGCAACCAACTTCGGCGCATGCCAACATGCCAAGCTCTGCTTCGTCAATTGGAGACTTCACGCCTGCCACTGATACTGGGTCGATAGACTTCAGCGAGGCTTTCGAACGAGGAGAGACGCGACAGTGGCAGGATTCATTCAAGCCCTCTTTGTCGCCCATTCCCAGCATGGCAGTAAGTACAGTGCCGGACGAAGACAGCTCTCGCGGCCGGCAGCCAAGTCGCTGGTGGGAAGCCAGTAACTCTGGTGGTGGTTCAATTGGCCGACCCGACAGAATCGAGAAATCTCGTCGTGAGACCAAGTACATGGGCATCACTCCTGCAGAGCTCGCCAGTGCGGAGCCTACCCCGAATGAGCCATCTCCAGGCGCAAGTGCTCCACGATATATGTATGGACCGGATGAGTATCCGCAGGAGAAGGTAGGATGGCACGAAGGCATCGATCTCGATACACCAATGCAAACTCCTCACCGACATGCTGATCGCAAGGCCTCTACACCTGGCTTGGAACCTCTTGATGTTTCCCGTCTTGTAACTCTGCCGCCGCCCTACCCTCGACATCATCCGGCCGTGAGCAACAGCCACCCTCTTCTGGCCGACCTGCGCAACGAGCATCGAACCTTGGCCAATCACTCCGAAATCCAAAAGATCAAAGATTCGTACCTCGACCAAGACTTTGCAATCTCTCGCCTACAGCAGGAGGCCTCCAAAAAGCGACGAGCCGATCTTCGTACCAGCATACAGTCTAAGATTGCAGCTGGAAGCATGTCGTTTGCCGATGCCGCGAACGCCGAAGCAGAGTTCGATGCTGACGAGGCAGAGCGTGGCAAAGCTGTGGCACGATCCAACTTCGATGTTTTCGAGGCTAGTGTCTCGCACCCACTCAACACTCTACTGACAGCTGGTTTACAAAAGGCTGATGAATGCATTCGTACTTTACGCGAAGACTTGGAAAGCGGCCACGAGTCAGCGGATCCCAATCGAGCTCAAGAGGAGGGCGATGAGCATCCAGAGCGGTTAGAGAAGCTGACGTTGTTGAAGTGGCTATTTGAGGCCCGTGAGCAACTGCACAAGGAGATGTTCGACTTGCACGCTATGCGGAGTGAGAAGTATTCCGAGGTCATACTGACCCCATATCGCATCTCCAAAGCCCAAGCCAAGATCGACGAAGCGACAGCCTTCTTCAAGAAAGACAACAATGAGCGACAGATCACCTTCGCAAAAGACTCACTCAGGCGCTTTGAGCAGCTACAATCGATACTTGAGAAGAACGTGTCTCGGGGCGTTGAAGATCAGCTTTCTGCTTTCTGGGACATCGCGCCTGGCCTGCTCGAGGTCGTTCAATCGATTCCACGGAACATGGCTGGGCTGGAGGTTCAAATTCCACTTCAGGAGTACGAAGAGAACCCATCCTATCACGCCCACCCTTTGCAGTACCTTCACAGCTTGCTAAGCCATGCGGAGAAGAGTGCATACCAGTTCATCGAGTCGCAGACAAATCTTCTCTGTTTGCTACATGAAGTTCGGACTGCGACAACGAAATCCAGACTTAGACTCCTTGAAATGGAGAGGTCTGCGGCGAACCCAAACGAAACGGAGATCCGTGCGGAAATGGTGCATGCCAGAAAGGAGGCAGAGGCTCATCTTACACAAGACCTGCAAGAAAAAGTCGGCGAGGTTGAAAGGCAGTGGCAGGAGGCGCTTGGTGAAGGGCTTAGAGATGTTAAGGAGCGCGTCAGTATCTTCCTGGAAGAGACTGGTGGTCTGGAGGAGGGATACGATGAGTGAAGATGTTCTTCGATCTGGAGCGTTTGAGCGACATTTGCAAGTTGTTTACTGGAGCGATTGTACGAGCGACTGGCATAGACGGCGTTGACTGGAGACTTACCATTCTTAGTGTATATATCATCATACTGCCTTGATGGGAAGAGTGCTTCTCATGAACATGTCAAATGACTACAGACAACTGTCTGATGTGCATTATCGACAGCGAGCGAAACGACTTTGAAATCAAAGCCATTCAAGGGTATCAAAAGACGACGGCCGTGACTTCGTAAATAGTCACACATGGCATCCAACGCGAAAGATGGTTCTACCAGACCTTCTTGCCTTTGGAGCCATCTTCAACGCCCTGTTACAATTCACATCAGCACGCATCGCACATCGCATCACGACTTTGACACACCTTGGCAACTGAAGCCGCGCCGTCTTCAACCCCGTTCGTCAAGCCTTGGAGACCATCACCGACAGCTTTCGTCCCTGTCGTGTTGTTGATGGTGTCTCCAACGCCGCGTCCGAGAGCGCCTACCACGCCACCGACTGTAACATCCATCAGGTGAGTAATCTGAGGGAAGGTTCAACTTCGTACCTGTACGGGAAACCCCGCCCACGGCAGCGCCGACCTGATGGAAGAGTCAGGAACGGAAAAAGAGACAGGCAAGAGTGGGTGGGAGTGAGTAAGGAGAGTAGGAAGAACGCACGGTGCCTGTCACGGTTGTGAGTGCTCCAGTGACACCCTTGTTGTTGTTGTTATCGAGAGGCATGTTGAGCAAATGGAGGTTGATTGAGATGGTGCGAGTGGATTTGATGTAGATTGATTAGATTGTGCTTCTACAGACATATATGGCTGTGCAGACATGGTCATATAGATCTATATCAATACCTGTTTTTCGTGCCCGGGACTGCGGCTGCGTTGTGATTGAAGGAGGATGCGAGCTGTCGTCAGCAGACAAAGAGGCCAGGAGCAGCAAATCACATGCGCCGCCGTTTGCGCTAGTCAGGCCAGCGGCCGGTTCAGGGATGGCGCGGATGGTTCCGCTGACTTCCCGCGTGCGCGAGAGGAAGGAGCGAAGGCTTGGCGCGGTGTCAACTTTTCTCTGCAGGTGCAGTGCGTGTCTTGACTTCTTTCTTTGATTGTCCCATCCTTCTAGCAACACCTCGCAAGTCTGCCACCGCAGTACTTCAACCCCTTGTTTTTGCCCATCCGCCCGCCTCAAAAACAAAAAAACTAGAAAACCCAGAAAACCCGTCCCGGCTCTCACCCAGTCGGCAACTCCTCGCTACCCAAACCGAACCTGCCTGATCAAAGCTGTGTGCGCGAAAAAACCACCCACCCCACCAGCACACGACCTGTGAGTGCCAGCCCGCACCGCATCGCACACGCCACGGAGAAAGACTGACGGGTGCAGCGCCTTCGTTTGGTCTAAACAACAGTTTCGAGTCGGCATCTTCAGAAGACAGTCCTCAGTCGCACGCATACCCGGCACCGCAGCGTACGCTCACACCTTCTCCCTTTCTTTGTCTGCCCGCGACAATACAACTCCGCATATCCGCACCTCATCCATCCTCCACCGAAGAGAGCGCGCCTCTGACACGCTCACAGAAGCCAGGATAGAAACACTTGCCCGCCATGTCTGACGTGCAGAACTCGACTTCCCCTGCCGGCCAGGTTGCCAGCCCAACCGCCGATGCTCCTGCCACGAATGGCCAGTTGAACACCAACGTTCCTGCCGGCGATGACATCGCTACTCCCACCTCGGCCGCTCCGTCGACCGCCAACCCGAACTCCGCCTCGCTCTACGTTGGTGAGCTCGACCCCTCCGTCACCGAAGCCATGCTCTTCGAGCTCTTCTCCTCCATCGGCCAGGTCGCCTCCATTCGTGTCTGCCGTGACGCCGTCACCCGCCGCTCGCTCGGATACGCCTACGTGAACTACAACAGCGCTGCTGATGGTGAGCGCGCTCTGGAGGAGCTCAACTACACCCTTATCAAGGGCAAGCCATGCCGTATCATGTGGTCTCAGCGCGACCCGGCTCTGCGCAAGACCGGTCACGGCAATGTCTTCATCAAGAACTTGGATGCTGCTATTGACAACAAGGCTCTCCACGACACCTTCGCTGCTTTCGGCAACATCTTGTCCTGCAAGGTCGCTCAGGACGAGCAGGGCAACTCCAAGGGCTACGGTTTCGTGCACTACGAGACCGCTGAGGCTGCGAATCAGGCCATCAAGAGTGTCAACGGCATGCTGTTGAACGAGAAGAAGGTGTTTGTCGGCCATCACATCCCCAAGAAGGACCGCATGAGCAAGTTTGAGGAGATGAAGGCCAACTTCACCAACGTCTACGTCAAGAACATCGACACCGAGACCACCGATGATGAGTTCCGCGAGCTTTTCGAGAAGTACGGCGAGATCACCTCTGCATCTCTTGCCCACGACGAGAGCGGCAAGGTCCGTGGTTTTGGTTTCGTGAACTACATCAAGCACGAGGATGCCGCCAAGGCTGTTGATGAGTTGAACGAACTGGACTTCAAGGGCCAGAAGCTGTACGTTGGTCGTGCCCAGAAGAAGCACGAGCGTGAGGAGGAGCTGCGCAAGCAGTACGAGGCTGCGCGCCAGGAGAAGAGCGCCAAATACCAGGGCGTCAACCTCTACGTCAAGAACCTCGCAGACGAGATTGACGATGAGGAGCTCCGCAAGATCTTCGAGCCATACGGAGCTATTACCTCCGCAAAGGTGATGCGCGATACCACTCCGCTTGACAGTGCCGAGTCCCCTAAGAAGGACGAGGAGGGCGAGAAGAAAGAAGGCGAGAGCAGCGAGGAGAAGGAGGGTGAGCAGAAGGAGGATGACACTGAGGAGATCACCAAGAAGCTGGACACCGTCACCATTGGTGGCGAGAAGAAGGTGTTGGGCAAGAGCAAGGGCTTCGGTTTCGTCTGCTTCTCTAACCCAGACGAGGCCACCAAAGCTGTCACCGAGCTCAACCAGAAGATGATCCACAACAAGCCGCTCTACGTGGCTCTCGCGCAGCGTAAGGAGGTCCGCAAGAGCCAGCTGGAGGCCAGCATTCAGGCTCGCAACCAGGTGCGCATGCAGCAGCAGGCCACCGCCGGCGGTATGCCTCAGTTCATACAGCCACAGTTCATGATCGGACCAAACGGCCAGCCAGTGATGGTCCCACCAGGAGGTCGTGGCCAAATGCCTTTCATGCAGGGTATGCCAGCCGGTCAAGGCGGCCAGCGCGGCGGATTCCCAGCTATGCCTCAGCAAGGCGGCGGCCGTGGCGCTCCTCAGGGTATGCCACAGATGCCTCAGATGCCATACGGCATTCCTCCTCAGATGGCCGGCTTTCCTCAGGGCTACGGCAACCCAGCTGCTTACGCTCAACTCATGCAGGCTGCTCAGGCTCAGGCTGCGGCCATGGGCGGACGCGGTGCCGGTCGTGGCGGCCCAATGCCAGGCATGCCAATGATGCCCGGTATGCCAGGTGGCATGCCTCCACAGATGATGGGCCAGCAAGGCATGGGCCGTGGCGGCGCTCCTCAGGGCCGCGGTGGTCCAATGGGCGGTCGTCCAGACGAGCAGCGCGGCCGCGCACCAAACCGTGGCGCTAATGGTGCGGGCATCGACCTCGCTGCCCTCAACCAAGCTCCTCCACCACAGCAGAAGCAGATGCTCGGTGAGGCGCTCTACCCCAAGATCCACGCTCAGCAGCCAGAGCTTGCTGGCAAGATCACGGGTATGCTTCTCGAGATGGACAACGACGAGCTCATCAACCTGTAAGTGACCTGCACTTTCTACCAGACTGATTCAATACTGACACAACACAGCACCAGCAACGATGACGCTCTTCGTGAGAAAGTTCAGGAGGCTCTCACCGTCTATGACGAGTACCTCAAGAACCACAACGAGGGAGGAGACGGCGCTGCCCAGACCAACGGCACGGAGAACCTCAACCCTCAAGTCGAGGAGACCAAGGATGCGGAGGCCTAGAAAGCCAACCGTTCGGTTCAATCTCGTTGGTCTCGCCAGCCATTGCAGCCAGTTGCGCAGCCAATGATGATGGCGATGGCGCGCTAGAGTGCTTGTACCGCTCCTGACTGGCGAGGACCACTGTTTCTTGTTTCTTGTGACATCCACGCTTCCGGACGCTTTTTGGCTGGAGCTGGATCCGGATGACACTGGCGTGGGAAAACTTGCGATACCCCTTTACTCAGCTTGAGTACTTTTCACGTACCTTAGCATCGATGACTGTACTACTACAACTTTAGCGGATCCTTGACTACGCTGGGATTTTTCTACTTATCCGGTCACATCACACGCATTGATTGCTTACTGGCGATTATGCTGAGCATCTCATATGTCTGCTGCTTACAGGGACCTTTTGACGCTATCGATGATTGAGAGTATTTCTGGGGAGGCAGATGAGGAAGACGTGGAGGAGAGGGGGAACGTCTTATGTTTGTATGAGTAGTGGATGCTGGATAGTAGATGAATGCAGCTGTATGAGAATGTGATATGAAGTGCAAGTTTTAAGAATGCTCGCTGTTCCCACTTCGCCTTTGGCAACACTAAGGCGTATAGGCCATTTGGCAGAGCACTCCTCGGCCCCGTACAACCTCACGAAGTCTGCGGAGGTCTTCGTGCGAGACCTGCGCAGACCTCGACATCCGACCTCGACACACCTCGACATACCTCGTAAGACCTAATAAGACCTAAACAGACCTCGCAAGACCTCGCAAGGCCTCGACAAACCTCGCAACTTCTAGTAGTCCTCGCCAAGACCTTATGAACTCTTACGAGGTCTTTATAGAGGACCTCGACATAGCTCGTCAAACCTCCCACATGGCTCGTAAGACCTAGTAAGACCTCGACATACCTCGTAAGATCTCGACATCGCTCTCCGCAGAATCGAAAATCGCTTGGCAGAAATCGATAGAAATCAACAGGTTTCCTAGTAGGTGTGTATTCCCGATATTCATAGGAGCTGTTATCTTCCCATTTGTTTCTACAACGTATAACGGAACTGCACGCGCCTCATTGTTAGCAACATATCTGCAGAAGGGGGAAAGAATGACACGATACTCACATTTGGATGTTTACATCCCAACCTCCCCTCATCTCCCTCCCGCAACCTATAATCCCTCTTCCCATCTGCTCGTCGCTTATTTTCTGCTTTATCGTAGAATATGAGTGTTGTTATGAGGATCATAGCGACAACGACGGTACCGATGTTGATCGCATGACCTATACACAGACATGCACATTCAGTCGACGGTTCTACTGTCAAGCCGAGCAGGATGATTTTGCGGATGTGAGAGGGAATAGAAAGTGGAACTGGAATTGCTTACCAGCGAAATACCTCGGCGCATCCGCATCAATATACGTATACGTAGCGATGAAAGCGCCACAATTCGCAATCATGATCTGGAACCCCGTTCCTGTGGCGCGGACATAATGAGGCGCCAGATTGTTGGAGAGCCAGCCCATTATGAGCGGTGAGCAGGGGAATATGCCCGCCGCGACTAAGAATGTCCCGCCATACTGAGTCAACTTGCGAGATGTCGAGATGAGGAGGATATAGCCGATTATGGTTATGGTGCAGCCGGCGAGCATGTAGGGCCCTCGGAGGCGGGTGCGGTCGGAGATGTAGCAGGTTAGGAGGACGGTTATGAAGCCGCAGATGTTTGGGGGGACCTGGAGATGATATCTTACTTAGCAGCAGTCTCCGGGAGGGTGGTTAGGATAGCAATGCTACTTACCGTGAAGAGCTGTGTAACCACTCTGCTATATCCAAGCGATTTGATAATCGTCGGTAGGAAGAGACTGTAGCTGTAGATGGGCGTGATGATCAGGAGGTAGGTGAGTGACAGCAGGATGGTATTCATATCCGTGAGAGCCAGTTTGACCCAATGCCAATCGAACTTCTCAGAATCGATGTCTGAGCTTGTTGCGCCTTGGCTGTCGTGCTGCATGCGCTTGACGGCGGCTTGCTTCTGCTCGGACGTGAGAAACTTGGCGTCGCCGGGGGTGTTGGGGAGGAAGAAGAATGAGATGATGCCGAAGAGGGTCGTGATGGCGCCTTCGACGAAGAAGATGAATGGCCTTGGTAAGGAGAGATCAGCGAATGTGTCATACAAAGGCTACGCTGGAACATACCATCCATTGTAGCTTCCAGATGAGATCTGTGCCAGACCTGTCGCCAGCAACCCACCAAAAGCTCCTGATAGAGGTGCAGCACAGTAGAAGAGCCCCACACGCCAGAGCATGGCATGTCTTTCGTAAAACATGGCCAAGTAGATGATCATGCCTCCTAGCAAGCCACCTTCGCAAAGGCCCAGGAAGAAGCGTGCCTTGTCCCCGTCAGTTCAACCCATATCAAAACACCCTTCGTCAACTCACCGCCAGCAATCCCCCATAACTCTTAGCACACCCCATGAAAGTCCCACAAAGTCCCCAGCAAGTCAGTATAAAAGGCAAATATCGTCCAGCTTTGAAGTACTTCAAGACCAGATTACTCGGCACATCGACGATGATGTATGGAACGTAGAAGATCGCAAGTGCTGTGTTGAATTCGAGGCCCTTCAGTCCTAGGTCCATGACGAGACCGTCGATTTTCGCATTGCCGATATTTGTTCGGTCGATGAAGGCTAGAAGCCACATTCCGAAAAGCCAGGGGAGGATGTGGAGGTCGAATTTGCGGTTCAGGTGTTTTTGCATCGTTGGATCGAGATGGGTATGTTCGTGAGAATGAGTGCCGGCTTTTTCGTCTGGTTCTCGGCGCGTCTCATTGTGTTCGTTTCGGACGCTGTCGTCGCTCCAGCTGCGATCAGCTTTGTCGTCGGTTCCCATGACTGTCTTGTCTGCCATTACGGCTGCTCTTGATGAGTGGAGCTCAGAAGGTGGTGGAAGGAAGACAGGCGGTATAGAACTTCGACCAGTAAAGGAGAATAAGAAGCCTCCTACCGAAGACCTCGCCATACTTCCATACCCCCGCAAGTAGTGGCATCCTTCAATCTGCCACCATCATCATACGTCTGATCAGCCAGGAAGCATATTAGAGCCGCAGAAGTCGCTACCATGTGCTACAAGCAATATTCTAGAAGCAAGTTAAGCGGGCTGAATGGGGCTTATTTGAGAGTAACTCGTCCAGTAAGAAGCATGGTTCCTTTAGTGGTCAATAGCAGAAGGATCGGGCCAAGCCAAGTTGGTATACAATCTCTCATGCTGTAAGCCAAGCCTGGTGTCCCCGCAGTCACGGCACAGTGGAAGAGGCCTGGTTTTGGTATTTGATCATCGCTACACGGGAGATTGTTCCTGCAGCATGACGAGAGGCTTTCAGCTTCATGCTGTTGCTTTTGGAGAAAGTAGTTTATGTTCAGGCGTAGCCTTCCATCGCATGCGACGTTCTTGTGCTGCTTCGGAATTCGATCCTGTGGAGTTGCAAGGCGATGGTGGTTGAACCACAGCTCATCACTGCAGCGCGCCTGCACTTCGAGGCGTCTGTATACAAAGCTTCGCATGGCTTTGAATGCTTCGGTCATGGCAGAGCTATGTGATGTTTCGCAGCAACCGATGGTATCACCCGTGTACTGTTATGCGTGCTAGGTTCCGAGCCGTCCAGACATGGCGACCCGATCGCCCGTGGCCGGCTTCATCCCAAGAGTCGAGGCGCCATCTCAAGTGATCCAGTTTCATCAGAGCTGCATCCATAATGGGTGAACGTGTTCATCTCGTGCTTCGCAGTTAGTAGGAGATGAAGTCGGAAGAAAGATGACACTGATGAAGTGAGGTCAAAAGATCCACTCCAGATTTCGGCTTCGCAACAGCCGGCATTACACAGACCCACATGCCATGCTGAGGTGAGCACCAGGAATTTTGCAACTGGCAAGGCACGACAAAGGGCTTAAGATGACTCATATGGGCACCAGACACTGGCAGCCGAATAATTTCTGAGTCTTGTGTAATGTATCATCATTCATATGTACAGCTCATATTATGATTATCATTAAACATCATCTGACAGATCATCGCTTCTTACCAACCATAGTCCCATTGTTAGAATTGGTGTAGAAGCTGATGACATCCGTCGAGTTGTCATAGGTGACTTGACACGCTCCCGCAAAGTCTCCAAACCTTTGGCCCTTCTCTTGAACAAGCTGCTGGAAACCAGAAGCAGAGCAACTCTCCAGCGGGCCATCATAGCAGCCTGGCAGAGTCTGTGGGCTTTGGTTGACCAGCACGCGGTAGTAGGTTGGGTCTGTGGAATTCTCATAGCCGTACGAGGTGGAACAGTTCATCTTCTCCACCGCGATATTGGTCAAGAACGGGAGGATGTAGGAGCTGACCCATTGGCGGTGGTAATTGATTTGATCCGTAGGCATGGTAGCATTGACATCGTTGGCACCAGTCATCGCAGAGTTGTTGAACAGACCCATAGCGACGAGTACAGTTGGTGGTAACTCGCGGTGCGTGAATGAGACGTAAATGTCTTGGTCATCTTCTTCATCCGAGGAGAGGAGGGATGAGGTGGCGTTGAGCCATGGAAAGCCAATGGTGCCCGATAGTTCGTTGCCGTATCCGGTGTTGTGGTGGTACATGATGTCTTGGGCGTACTCAAACTGCAGCCACTCATCTGGTCGGAAGAGTGAGAGGGAGCAGAACGGCGAGTCTCCACGAACGACTGTCTCATAGCCGCACCACTCCTGCATACCGACAACATCGCTGGAAGTCCAGTTGAAATTTGGCGCCTGCGCACGAAGACGAGCCAGGATAGGCGCGGTGTACTTCTTGACATATGTGGAACTCTGCTCAGATCCTCGAGAGGATGAGTAGGCCGGGCAAGATGAGTAAGGTGTCAAAGTGTCGGCTCCCGCCTTCTTGCCCTCGTAGACCTGGACGAGGTTGATCTCATTGTCGTCCTGCTCCAGGCCACGAATGAGGCCCTCTGCGCTGACCACTGTACGCTCTGCCGTGCTTGTCCAGACGCGCTTTGGTAGCCTCAGGTTGGGATATCGGTAGGACATCTGCACGCCTAGTTGTGCTGCCTCGAGCTTGCCAGTGCGAGTAACGCGCTCTTGTTCCTTCAACTCCGGTGGTGACCATGTTGCAAGGAAAGACAATTGCGGGATCTTGCTCCAGTCCACAGTGGTGTTCTTAAGCTTGTCGGTGAATGGCTCTAGGTAAGATTCATAGTCGAAATCGTTCGCGTTGATGGCGGCATGTCTGACAAGGTATGCGACTTTGCTGACTTCGCATCCTTGAGGTGGAGAAGGATCTCGTGGAGGGTCGGAAGGCTCGAAGTATGGTGCGATTCCGGCGAGGTGCTCCAGAGGATTGAAGTCGTAGTCCGAGTAGAGCGGTTGTTGCTGGCTCACTGCCATTGACAGCGCCGCGAGGGCGACCACAAGCGCAATCGTACAAGCCATTTTGCTAGTAAAGAGAGGAGTGGGGTGAAGAAGTGAAGTCGAAGAGAAAGCCGTCACTTACCAACTTGTACCTACATGGAGGCTGAAGCCATTGGTGTCTCGTGCCTTGGAAACAGTGCAGGATCTTTGGATTTGGATGAACAACAACGACGTCAAGCGCGTGAGCACGAGCCGCTGAAGTATCATGGCGGAAGAAGCTTTAGTCAAGGCACAGCAAGCATCCACTCGCTTGTGATTGGAGTAGAGGGCAGAGACGCTAATGGGTGTTTCCTACGGTAACGGGAGTGAATTGCAGTTGACAAGGCTTTTTGGTTGCACAGCAGATGGGAAGACAACCACCAGTGAGGAAGCAGCACACTGATCTTGTCTACGATGAAGATCAATGAGACAGAAGTGTACGAGCAAGTCTAAGTCTAGAATACGCGGTACGCAGTGTCGACGAGCAATGCATCAAGATTTGATTGAAGATTCAGTCGAGGTCAATCAATTTAGATGCAAATTGACTAAGGATGACGTAGGCGTTTCCCCAGGAAAGGACTGGAGCTCGAGCTCGCGCCAAGCTTTTGCTCCTTCTTCCGGCGTGTGAAGTGAACAGTGAGTGAATGTTGAGTTGCGATACACGCGACCTCACCTCTCCACTCCACCTAATTCTAATACGACAAGGTCAACTGGCCGCCTTTGACCTCTATACCGCGAACACCGACACTCTTCGTCCGCCATGTTCCGCAGCGGTGCCTCGCGGACGCTCCTGCGCTCCCTCAATGCCTCCTCCCAACCGACCTTCCGCGCCGTGAACGCTCCCGTCCGCGCTCAATTCGCATCCCAGCTATGCACCCTCTCGCGGAGACCACAGGGCCTTGCGATGGCCAAGCCAATGGCTCTTCAGCTCCTCCGTGCGCAATCCAGCAGCACCCGCGGGCCACCCATGGACACCATCGATAAGAAGGCTGAGCAGAATGTTGCCCAGCAGAAGCTCCAGGTGGACCCTCAAGGTGTTAGCACCTCCTCGAGTACCCATCCGGTTCTGGGTGAGGTTCACATGGAAGAGGGCGAGAAGGACACCACCGACATGTCCGCTGGTATTAAGGCTGACTTCGTGAGTCGAGGACAACCAAAGTTGTATGGCTTGAAGGCGGGGATAAGAGCTAATGCTGTCGTAGCAAACAATCAAAGATACATTCAGCTTGCAGGAAGTGCCGCGGCAAGCATATTACATTGGTATGGCTGGTGTTCTGCCATACCTCGCGACTTCCCTCAGCACCGTCTACTGCGCGTGGGAGATCAACCACGCACACGCCGTCGGTCAGGGCTTCCTCATGAGTGATAAGACTGCTGAGCTGGTCCTTCATATTCTTGAGCCTCTGCAGGTCGGCTACGGTGCAACGGTATGACTACTAAACTATCCTTCACTTGCGTGGGTCTAACGTGATGCCATACAGATCATCTCTTTCCTGGGTGCTATCCACTGGGGTCTTGAGTGGGCCAGGTTCGGTGGTGAGCAAGGCTACCCGCGCTACTCTATCGGTGTTATCTCGACTGCTCTCGCCTGGCCAACCATCCTCTTCCCGGTCGAGTACGCTCTAATCTCGCAGTTCTTGATCTTCAACTTCCTATATTACACCGACTCGCGTGCTTCCAAGAACGGCTGGGCTCCGGCTTGGTACGGCGTATACCGATTCGTCCTGACCTTCATCGTCGGCAGCGCTATCGTCATTTCTCTCATCGGACGTGGCCAGATTGCTGACCGCATTGGCCGCCTTCCTGGTCCTGCTGACCGCGTCAGGCAGCTCAGAGATCACCAGATTGAACAGCTCGAGGAGGAAGAGGAGGCCAGGAGAAAGTTTCTCGCTGAGAAGGACGAGGAAAGCGATGATGAGTAGATCATCCTCGGTCTATGTGGCAGGTAACCTTGGCCATCTGCAAATACCGCGGCCTTCGGACGCCCACGGCGCGTTATATCTTGCCGGGTAGCTTTCCTTGTGTCTGCCAAAAAGCCAAATGTACTTTACCAGGCTTTTGTATGTATTGATTGAAACGGACATTGCAAAATTGACCTCCATCAGCAGCTTGGTGCCCTAGTCAACTCATCCTGGTACCTTGCAAGCCGTTCAGCAATCCACCTGATCCCGACCGGTTTTGGCGGGCATTGAGCAAGCATCGGACTCTCGTCTATCGATCACTCCGGGACCTAGAGTTGTGAACCTGGCGCAGCGATTACTAACCTCTTCTTGCATTACGGCGAGATTGGATGCTCTCCACCACGATAGCCCAATGGCCTTCCTTCACGAGACTTACAAGCCATCTCAATTCACGGGTTTTCGAATTTGCGGTCCACGATCAGATCCAGCACTCTGGCATTCACCCGTTAGAACCCTGGATGCAAGGCAAGTGTCTCGGCCATCGCGAACACCCGCCATGCCCATTGACACGGCTTAGCCGTGTCGTGACCTCACCTCAGCAAGGACGCGATACTGGAGAATCTCATGAATGGAGCACATATAAAGCTGCCGCATAACACGAGTCTCTCCATACATTGCGCTACGGCTCTCCTTCGCCGAAATACCAGCTTGATATATGAAATCGCAAAAGATGGCAATAGGAGCGCCTCCGCAAAGTGGATTAAGTCCAAGAGACGGGACGAGAGGCGTGGATCTGCTTACCTTTGACGAGGTCATGAAGCCAGAGCAGGTGAGCAGTCACGAATACAAGGTCAACATACATGTGGAGTACTCGTTCGGACCATGTAAGTCTGAAGGATGTGGAAGTTGCACATCGCGCAATCTTCCGCGAAGAGCAATCTTCAAGTGGAGATCAGACGCTAATTGACTACAGCTGCACATGGAGGATTTCTTGTCAGTACCATCTGGAGATGCGTGCAAGAACATTTTCAGACGACACACAAACAGCTCAATCAGCCGGATACGTTTGCACTACATACGGAGTTTTTGAAACCAGTGGGAGTGGGGGAGGCACGAGTCCATATTAAAGATGTAAGGATCGGACAGGCCAGCAGTACAGTCCACGCCACATTGATACAGAAGGATAGAGAGAGGGTGATGGCGTTTGTGAGGTGAGTCTCACACACTCTCACACATCCTATGCCTGGAAGCAGACAGTAAAGCTCATTCACACAGCAACGCCGGCCCCCTCTCTAAAAGCAGCACCCTTTCCATCAACATGGGCCACACGTTCAACCCTCCCTTACCTCCAATCGACTTCCCCGCCACCCTCGCCAACAAAGACCCATACTGGCAACGCCTCGACATGCCCCGCGAGCCCACCTCCCTAAACCACGCCCTCTGCAACGTCATCTCTTGCATACCCAAACAACCTCCCTCCCTCTTCCCCGCCCATCGCTCCACAACTGTCATATGGATCTGCCCTCGCATACCCGAAGAGAAATGGAAAAATGCGCAGCTGGGAATTGTGTTTGATATGTGTCCTCCGACGGTGGAGAATTTTATGGGGGAGGAGGGGAGTTGGCATGGACAGGTGAAGATGGCGGAGTGGATGGCGGGGAGGAAGGAGGAGAATGCGAAGAAAGGGGTAAGGGAGGGATGGACGTATGAGCATCCGCCTTGGATGACGGAGAGGGGGTATCCGACTGTTAATATGAGTTGTGAGGTATGCTCTCACACCCATTCTTGCGCCTTGATCTACCCCGACAGACCTGTTGAATATGGAGTACTGACTGTGAGATGTAGATCAAACGCCAACTCCCTCCCGAAGGCGAGAAATGGCTCCTCCTCCGCTGGCACACCAAAGAGCTCATCGACGGCCGTTTCGACGTTGACGCCGAAATATGGGATCCGAAGGGCCAATTGATTGGTATCGCGCAGATGTTATGGTATTGTGTTGATTTCAGCCAGGCGCCGAAGGAGTTGATGGGAAAGAAGAATGATGATGGGAAGGGGAGGTTTCATATTAGTGGGAAGGGGTTTGATAAGAAGGAGATGAGGATTGGGGGGAGTAAGATTTGAAGTGGATGGTAAAGGGAATGAATGGAGAAAGGTACTGATATAGAGTTAAGTTGGAATGCATCCATGATGGTTTAAATTGAAGATATAGGCCTGCTAATACCTCCTTAGTGGAGCTCACACTCACCTATCTATACATGACCCCAAAACACTACCTTACCTAGCTCACCCATTCACCCACCTAAAGTCTCAGCTAAGTAAAAGAGCAATAAACACGCTAGCAAAGATCCGCTCTCTCCTCTCCCTCGCCCTCCTCAACGCTCTCAGCTGCGCGTCCAGAAGTCTATTCTCAGCCCCTAATACCTGAATTCTCACACGAACAAACCATGTGCGAAGCAGGTTGGGGTGTAGGTAGTCGACAGCCGCTTCAAGGAAAGCCCAGTCGACTTCCTTGAGCTCGTTTAGAATGTTGAAAGCTGCATCGTAGTCGAAACCTGGCGTATCGAAGTCAGACGTTGGATCGAGGAGGAATGCGACCTGCGCGTTGAAGTCTGTGGCTGAGTTAGTGGATGTTGATGCGGACGGGGAGGGGGTTGTGAGGATGGTGTGGGCTCGCCTGTCTCTGGCACGACGCTCAGCCATTCTCTCTGCGTTGGAGGGTCTGATTGGGTTAGACATCGTGCGTTCTGTGGACAAGGTAGTCTCGGGGGATTCAAGAGGATCCAAGAATAAGAGGGAATGTTGCGAGGATATATAGAAAATCGATTTTCAGCGACCATGAGTCCTGACCGACATGCAATGGCCTTTGACCGTCTCGAAACAATCGGATTGCTGAATGAATGGGCTTTGTTCTCAAGTGCATGGTTGAACAGCTCTAGACAATCGCATTGTACAACAAAGATATTGTCGATTGCCACCGACGTGCTGGGCACACTCATCGTTTCATACAAGCACTTTGTCCGGCGTGAAAGCCTTTTCATCGGACCTTTTATCCGAAGAAGTTGATGAGAGGGAAAGAGAAAGGATGATGTATGATCCAGACGGAATGAAGTTGAGGACAAAAATGATGCTAACAATTCCTACCTAGGATTCCCAAGACTACAATCCTGCGACCCTCTATATTGTACAATGCCCTCCCCTGACCTCACCCAAACTCCGTATCAAGCACTCACCTCTATGCCTAGTGGAACTCCTCTTCATCCTCCCAGTCCGAGTCATCTTCCCAGTCCGAGTCCTCCGACTCCGAGACCGAGTCCTCCTTCTTACCGCTCTCCAAAGCCTTCAACTTCCCCTTGCCCTCATGGAGTTTCATCCTCGCATATGCTATCTCCGCTTCCGCTTGTTCCCATGCCATGCGAAGGAAATCTGGGCTAACGCTCTCGATTGCACCAGCGGAGATGTCTAGATCTATCGACTCGATCCACGCAACAGTATGAAGGGCTTCGTCGTAGCTGATCTGAAGATCGTCAAAGTCGGTGGAGGGGTGGAAAAGGTAGGAGGCGCGAAGATTGAAGATTATGTCATCTGCTTCTTCAGGAGTGTATGTTGGGATTGAGGTTGGAACTGAGCTTGGGTTAGGTGTTGTTAGGATGGCGTGAGCTCGACGGTCTCTAGCTCGTCGTTCTGCAAGTCTGGTTCTGTTGGAGTCAGTCATGGTGACGGTGGCGCGAGGCATGTTTCGAGGCTTGAGGGGGTAAAAGACGACGATCCTGTGATGTTTTATAGGCAATATTTCTCGATTTGAATGGCTTTTGACCGATACACAACGCTTGGTGTACTACAGTGACAGAGGCATTGCTGGATTCATTTGCTTTTGAACCTTTACGCGACAATGAAATTGTTGACTTGGTCGATCCGAGATAAATGGCATAGTCGAATATCGGAAGAAGAGATCAAGAAGCACCTCGTTTGACAAAGGCATTGATGACTCCTGAACAGCTGAGCATATTGGTGTATCGTACATCGTTCGGCGTGCAGGTCGCAAGTCTAGCACTGTGTCAAGCACTCAGTTGCCGCCAGGAATATCATCATTGACCTTCTTGTCCGCCATCTTATCAATAGTACTGTCAAACTCCTTGGGAACGCCAGCGTCATCAGCGACCTGGTTGACCTCTGCGACTGTGATTAGCATGCCTTGTTCAGAAGACTTGAGGGATCATCGCCCGTACCCTTGTTCACATCATTATCCGCCGTCCTCTCAATACCATCGCCACCCTGGGCTCCCGACTTATCTTCCTGGTTATTGAAGACCTGTTGCGCTTTGTCCATAAGACCGGACATTTTGACGGAATATTCGACGTTTGTTGCGTGAAGTCTGTTTTTGGTGTGTGATTTTGAGTTGAGGTAGCAATGTGGCCTGTACTGAAGCAGAGATGGATGAGTATACGTCTGTGTATATAAGTTGTTTCGGCGACCTGAGGTTGTACGTAGACGTCAGTCGGTCCACATTCACTCGCCATGCCAAGTTTTTCTTGGCTAAAGCTGAACCGAGCTTCTCTGCTTTAGCTTCGAAGGTTCGATCTAGCTCTCTCAAGACTCCCATCTTCTCCAATCGTTTCTACGATATGCCTCAGTCCTGATCGCGTGCACCGAGAAGCTGCGGTTCGAAACGAGAAAGGAGCTCTCGTGTTGGTGTGTTAATACATCTGTACATAGCTTTTGGCTGTCCTGGCATCTTTGTGAGCCCGATCAAGCCCGCAATACTGTTTACTTCCGCCTTCTGGCACTGTAATTCAAATTTGCTCTTGCAGTTGTCGCAAGCTTGTGCACTCCCGTCCGCTTCTCCCATACAGTCGACCGCCCTTCAATGACCGCGATAAGCTCATCCGCGACCTTGGTCGCAAACATATCATTACCGCTGCCCTTGCTCTTCCGCTTCACGGCTGCATCCAGTATCCACATGAACGCTGTCCGTCTTCTCTGCCTCAGCCCCAGCGGTACGGGGATCTGCAGCGCCATACCACCTCCTGCGGCACCTCTTTGTGATCGGATACGCAGCAGAGGCGCGACGCTGTCGATTGCGAGTGTGAGATAGAGGGTCGGATTAAGCGGTAGATGGCTAGCAGGCGGTGCGCCAGGAAGTAAAGGTCGAGTGGAGCTGTATGTGGGAGCGGGCGAAGTGCGCAGGATGTTTAGAATGACGGCCATGTTGCGCTGGGCCCTTGCCTTTTTGCCGTCTTGCATGAGCAAATTGGTCACTTGATTG
This sequence comes from Pseudocercospora crystallina, assembly GCA_003666085.1. Classification (NCBI taxonomy): domain Eukaryota; kingdom Fungi; phylum Ascomycota; class Dothideomycetes; order Mycosphaerellales; family Mycosphaerellaceae; genus Pseudocercospora; species Pseudocercospora crystallina. The sequence continues at coordinate 228,875 of QQNG01000265.1, forward strand.
ACGACAGGATCGTACCTGTAGTCCTTCACATACTCTCGCGGTAGGGGCAGGTTTGGCAGAGGGAATTTGTGGCCTTCGCACTCGCCCGATGTGGCTTCAATGTTCGACGACGCATCCATCTCTGCGGCGAACTGCGCTTGCTGATCGGCGGACGGCGCTTCCATCGGGGTGTACTCTGATGGAGGCTGCGATGAGGACGTGATCTCCATTCGTCGTCTGGCGAGCGTCGAGAATTGTCTGGTCGAAGGCTTGGAGGGGTTGTTGCCTTGTTTGATCTCGTCTTTCAACACCTGAGGCGCATTCTTTCGCGTGTCCTTCTCGTCCTTGAGGATCTGCAGAGACCGTTAATACCCATGCATCATTCCTTTAGCGAATGTTTCCATACATCCTGCACTGGCGTGCCCTGGCCTTCAATGTCCGGACCCTCGCCGCCCTGAATCTTTGCCATCTTGGCTGCTTCCTCGCTGACGTGTTCTTGCTGGTTCATATTGGGTCCTTTGTTGCCCTCAGCCTCGGGTAGGTCTTTGCTGCTGTCGGCAAAAGTTCGACATGCTGGGCGTTTGACACCAATGACAGTATTACTGGGTCGCAGCACCGCTGGTCGCGGACGGAATGCGACTGTCCTGAGAACGGGGAATGGGTTGACGGCGGAAGGCATTGTGAGAGATGTCGATGCGGTGGGGAGTGAATGGGTGGAAGGGCGGAGGTGCTATGGAGTCAAGCGGACGACCGAAGCCGCCAAGCCAATGTAGCATGTTTGCCTGATTGTCTGCCTCATTTCGGGCCAACATCAAGGCCCGCGTCTCCGCTCATGCTTTCCACATCCTCGCTTCCTACACTCGACCTGCGGCAACGCCGGGGACATCCATGAACAGAGAATGTTCGATGCTTCCATTGTCATTGTCTTTATGTGAATCGATGACCTCTGCTTCCATGGTTAGTTGGCCGCGGCGCAAGACAGACAAAGCAATACCACCGCGCTGATGGTCTTCCCTCTTCCGTCACGGCCAACTAACGCGTTTCTGTGGCACATTGAACACCGATGGGACCCTACTACACCTGCTCATACCATTGAACATGTCTAGCATTTCCTCAGAAGCTAGCCACGACACCCAGCGCGGCTCTGCGGGCAAGAAGCGCATCCGGAACTGGACCAAGGAAGATAGACAAAAGCATAAAATCATCGAGAAAAGTCGCCGCGAAGCCTTCAACGAATCTCTCATGAAGCTGGCTGCCCTGTTGCCGGCGCTGGACGACTCAAAGCAGAGCCAACTCTCGAAACATGTCATAGTCCACCAAAGCATACAGCAACATCAGGCCCAGGCCCAGGAGCTTGAGGCTATCATTGCGGAGCGAAATGCTCTCCTCGGCGAGGTGAACCACTGGCGCTCCCTGTGCGGCCTCAACGCTGTACAGCTTCCATTTCAGGCTGACGCCGCGTTGTTCGGGCCCGCGAACACCCAGGACGGGATAACAGGTCAAGCGCAACAGGCACAGGTCTTCCCATCGGAAGTATACCGAGCACAGCAGCCGAGTGCTGCGACGAATCTTTCACATGGCACGGCACCGGTCGAGATGGAAGCGATTGCGAGTACAGACCCGTCTCAGCTTTATTCTGGCATCTATCAGCAGCAATCTATGGCTCAACCTCCGGACTGGAACCCGAACCGCTGAATACGAATCCGCTAAGCAATCTTCTGAAAGGCATCTTCAATCTTAGCCTTGCTTTCAAGCAATCCTCCTGTGAACAAAGTCAACGCATCGTCCAATCGTTGCTTTGTCACAGGGTCTGCAAGAATCGCCTTCTGCAGCTCTTCGCCATTGTTTGCAAGATAATCGATGTCGGTGCTGGCCAAGGCTGCGTCGATTTTGGCGGCCGCAAGAGGATCGATCTTTGACACATCCCGCAATCGCTCTGGCGTGCTATAGTCGGCATAGACGTGAGCTGGTTTCGGCTTCCCTGCGCGCGGCTGGGCGGAGCCATCGTACTTCAGACTGGCCAGCTTATCCAGTACTTGCGGAGAGATGGTTGCGCTGTGGCAGCCATGCTCTCCAGCCGCCATGGCTTCTTTGGGGGTAATAAAGCTCGCCTGCTTGAGCAGCGGCTGCTCCTTGCCCGTTTTTTTATACAAGCGCGCGTAAGTCTCGAGTATTTGTAGCGTACGAGCCGACATCGTGTGCTGCGTTGCCGGGTCTTCGACGTCTGGCCACAGTGTCAAATCGTCATGCGCCTTGACCTCGTTGAAATAAGGAGAGATGTACAGGCACTCTGCCTGGCTTGCCGCAATGGCTTGTGGAAGGCCAAACAGGGCTGTTCCGAGAGTGCGGATGCCCTCTTTCTTCAAGATCGGACACGCATTTAGCGCTGGACCCGTCGATGGGATCTGTTCTCTTCGTCAACAACAAGCGCTGAGGTGGGCTGTTCCACTTCATACCTTTATGCAGTACCGATCTTGTGGAATGCCTGCTCTCTCGAATTCTTTGGCGTACGCTCTGGCAGAGTCTAATACGGCCTGGGTGTCGTATGCCTCGTTGGGATATACCTGCAGAAGCACACGACCCTTGATGTTGTCGATATTGTTCTTGCACATCAACACTGCCTTATCGATGGTCAGAACCATGTCTAGTTAAACGAAATCGGAAACATGCGCTTACAATCCGAGTGTAGGCTGCCTTCCAACCTTGTGGCTTCAGCTCCTTGCAGACCTCTTCAAACATGACCTTGTTCTCTGGATGCGACATCTGCTGGTTTACCCACAGATTGTTGCTGGTCATGTCGTTTGGCGTGATCTGCAAGTTCTTCGAGTAGGTTGGATCCATCCAGTCGACATCGACGTTTAGCTCCTCGTCGAGCTTCTGCAGCCATGTTTGAGATGTTGTGTGAGGCATCTTGGAAAGGATAGGAGCTTCTCGATATTCACGGAACAAAAGCTCTTGGTTGCGAGAAGAGTGCGGCTCTTAAGAGCTCGATGGCTGTCCTGTCAGCATGACACTCAGCCTTGGCATTTCCGTGTCCTGTACAGGCGCCTGCGCAGGTGCCTGCACAGTCCAGTCGCACGGCTTTCCACGTGATGAACAAGGACAAAGATCTTGTCCCGTCTCGAAAGATGCACAGGAACAAAGGTGGCCACACGCAGGGCAAGGTGGGACAATGCGGGGAGGCGTCTGGGGATATCGTGGAGAGATGCAGCTACCCAAGTCGATGGCATCTGGTCCAAGTCCAAGAAGCTGACACCAGGAATGTTTCCCTGTACAGGCACTGAGGGGTCCCGATCATATTCTGCATCGCTCCAGTCACCATTGTTGTATCGTTTTGACACGGCATTGAATCTTGGGCACCGTCGACTGCTCTCATTGGCGGCATTGCATACGACCTCGTGATTTGGATTGCAAAGGATGGCTTCCTTTGTCTATTTGGAGTATCTGCCGGCAACGCGACGTATGCGGCTTTGACCTCTCGTGATCTGTTCGACGGAGCACAGCGAATTATGAAAAGCATGGTTCTCGCCCGCAGATGATGGCCTTCCCCGACCGAATCACTCTTGATTTAAGAACACCATGAAAGACCAGGAGATCATCAAGTCGGATGCCTCAGTCGACCACCTTGAGCGACAGAAGTCCACGGCTGAATACGAGCAAAATGTAGACGGCAGGATTCGCAACCCCCTCGCGCACCTGACAAAACAGGAATTGCTGAATGAAGCTGAACTCTTCTGCGATTCCTATGGCTTCCAGGCAGAACGTACAAACTTCCGGAAAGCCGCTCTGCTCGCACAGCGCCAGGAGCAGTTTGAACAGATCGAAGAACTCACAGAAGATGACAAGATCTATCTTCGCTTGGAGAAGACGCATCGCTGGAAACTCCCATGGACATTGTATATGTGCATCGCCGTGGTGTCTCTCGGATCAGCAATCCAAGGTTGGGATAACACCGGAGCCAATGGCGCCAACCTGAGCTTTCCCGAGGAGTTCGGTATCGAAGATAATGACTGGCTCATTGGTGCCATCAACGCTGGTCCTACTCTTTTCGGATTACTGAGTGCCTGGGCAGCTGATCCCGTCAACAATTTACTTGGGCGGAGAGGAACTATCTTCTTCACGAACCTCTTCGTTGTCTTCCCCGTCTTGGCCCAAGCTTTCACGCAGAACTGGTGGGGACTCATGGTATGTCGTCTCTTCATGGGTCTGGGCATGGGTATCAAGATCTCGACGATACCCATCTACACCGCAGAAGTTGCTCCTACTAATATCAGAGGTGGACTGGTCACCAGCTTCCAGCTTTGGGTTGCTTTCGGTATTCTGGTTGGCTTCTCTACCAATCTGATCTTCAAGGATGTCGGAAGAAACGCCTGGCGATTTCAGTTGGCCGCCGCCTTTGCCCCAGCTGTGCCGCTTATGCTGCTGATTTGGTTCTGCCCAGAATCTCCGCGTTGGTATCTCAAGAAGAACCAACACCAGAAGGCCTTCAAGGCATTTTGCCGTCTTCGCAACTCCGAGCTCATCGCTGCAAGGGAGCTCTACTTTGCTCACAGCCAGCTCATCCAGGAACGCCTCGCCTTTGAGGGCAAGTCGCTTGCCACTCGTGCGCTCGAGCTGTTCACCATCCCGAGACTTCGAAGAGCTACCTTTGCATCGGCGTGGATCGTGATCAGCCAACAATTTTCAGGAATCAACATCATGGCCTTTTACTCTTCCACAGTCTTCTCGACAGCCGGCTACACCGTCACACAATCCCTCCTCGCATCTTGGGGCTATGGAATTGTCATGTTCATTTTCGCCTTCCCTGCCGTATACACCATGGACACATTCGGAAGGCGGAATATGCTGCTATTCACATTTCCCAATATGGCCTGGTGTCTACTCGCAGCTGGTCTATGCTTCCTCATATCGCCCGATAACTCTGCTAGAGTCCCGCTCATCGCCTTCTTCATTTACCTCTTCACGGCGCTGTATGGACCGGGTATCGGGCCAATTCCGAGCATTTACTTCTCTGAAGCCTTCCCGCTCTCCCATCGAGAAATCGGCGCCGCTCTCACGATTTGCGTCAACAATTCTGTCGGATCCGCTCTTAGTCTGACCTTCCCGTCTTTACTGGCTAAGATAACCCCTACTGGTGCGTTCGGGTTCTACGCGGGATTGAATTTGCTGGCTTTCGTGGTCATATTCTTCATTGTACCTGAGACTAAACAACTGAGCTTGGAACAATTGGATTATGTGTTTGGTGTGCCGACGACGAGGCATGCGAGGTATCAGTTGAGGACTTGGTTGCCGTGGTTTGTGAGGAGGTGGGTATTTTGGAGGAGAGGGGAGAGGCTGGTGGAACTTTATCAGAAGGAGGAGCTGTGATCTGAAAAGAAGGGCGGAGTAGCGGTTGTTTGCAGCGTTTTGATGTTGAATTGCTGTAGAGTATGTGCTTGCTGCGTCTCTCACAGCGGAAATGCCAAGCTTTTCCAATGGCTCCACTTTGAACTCAATCGCTTCCTGCCACCTCTCTCCACCGCTTCACGGCTTCACCTTTGATCTCTCGACATGCTTCCAAAGTGACCGCATATAACACATGATTGATCCTCAGGATGTCATTTCCCAATTCGCTGCACGGTGTTTCTCGGGATTCCGCCATCGCGATTGACGATGCTTCGGACGCGCAAGATAGCAAGCTAGTCATCTCTGAAGGGTACGACGGAGAAGATGAGTGTTTGAATGCTCCACTTCGAGGACCTTACATGAAGAACACTTTCAGATCTGAACCGATGGAGGCCGAAGCAGCAGATGGTGAGCAGCGACTGTTTGTATTAATGCAAGAATCTCGCCTAGAGACAATGATCAAATCCGAGCCTGTGGAGATCGAGCTTTCTCTGGATTCAATTAATAGCGGTCAGATTCAGGAGCTGGACGCTGACCATTCCCACGACTCCGCTATCTCTATCGATGAACATGTGGAGGGCGACGGAGGTGATTTGGGCAGTATTGTCAAGTCTGAGCCGGTGGAAGACGAACCCTCAAATCTGCCCGCTGAAAGCGCCCATGCCGAAGGTCACGGTGCCGGAACTTCCAAAGATTCTGCTATTGCGATTGATGACAGTGCAGAAGATCAAGTCTTCAACCTCGTAGCGTTTGGAGAACCGCGAGATGACGATGATGATGACGGCTTCGTGGTGGAATCCATTCTGGCTCACCGGTGTGTGAAGCGGCAGGGCATGCGATTCAAGGTGAAGTGGGTAGGCTGGGATGAATGTACTTGGGAACCACCGGAGAACTTCAATGGGCCGAAGATGGTGTTGGACTATCTGGAGAGCGTCGGACTAGACGTCAGTGTTCTGTCTACAGGCCCTTCTGGCGAGCATGCGAGGGTTCAAGCCAGACGCAGAGGAGCATTGAAGGATGTCACTCGTACGGCCCAAGGCGGTTGGCCCAGCAGACACAACCAGCCGAGCTCTGCTACTCAGGCAGTAGCCAAGCGTGGGAGGCCGAGGAAGAAGAGCCGACAAATACAACCAAGCCGCGATCAAAATGCGGCTGCCACGGTAAACACGGAGGACCTTACAACTCCAGCTATTGATCAGAACTCCGAGATCGAACAGCTAAGAGCTGAGCTCAAGGCGGCACAGTCACGCATCTTGTACCTGGAGAATGCACTACGTTTCTCAAACCAAAGATTGCGGAGCTACGCCAGACTGGACGAATCACAGCGTATCAACAGTATACTTCCACAAGAGCAGCATGTGGTCGGTATAAGCGACCCGCAAATGATCGAGCGCCAGCAGCGACTCCATGCAATTGTCACTTCGGGCCCATTCGCAGCGCATTACAACGGCCTACCAAACTTCACACGAACGAGATGACTTGATCGAAGAGATCACACACAACGGAGATTCTGTGGTATCTTACGGACATCAATCTCACGACGACAGAACTTAGCATCATTCCTCTACCAAACCATCGTCTCATTATAATACCCGACATTAACACCCTGCTCCCCAAGAATCCTGACTGCAGCCGCCCGACAGACATCACTCATCTGCGGGGTCCCACAAGTAACAATCGCCAAATTCCGCTTCGCCACCCGCCTATACTCCCTCATAAGCCCCTCAATATCCGGGCGTCCGATTCTAATCTCATACATCGGCGCAGGAGGCAATTTCTCCGGACCACGATCAGCTTCTACCTCAGCAGCCGAAGTCAAGTACACAGTCATATTCACTCTATCGGAAGTGATGACCGACGCGAGCTCGTTGGCGCAAATATCATCTGGAAGGTGACGTTGCGGAACAGCCCAGACGATATGGACTCTCGTGTCCCAGGATGCAGACATGAGGAAATGGGTATGTGAGATGGCGGCTGTGATTCCGGAACCTCCACAGATGACAAGGACGTCAGAGTAGCCTGAGAGATCGAGTTTCTCTCCATAGGGACCTTCGAGGAAGATGGTTTCTTGTGAAGTTGCGACGGCTTCGGAGTTGGAGGAGGAGAGGAGTTTCTTTTGGAGACGGCCTGTCATGCCTTTGTAGGGACGGACGAGGAACGTGTGGGCTATTTCGCCATCGGCTGAACGATCTTCGGAGAGACGACGGACTGTTGGCTCGATTTCTTTGAAGTCCGGGGCGCGGGCTGGGGAGGGTGGTAAAGATGAGAGGCTTGGTCGCTTCCAGGAGCAGAGGGTGAATGGATGGCTTTCGTAGCCGCGAAGGCCGTTGGGCATGTACAAGTAGTAGTACAGCCCGGGTACGATCGGCTTGGAGGGCATGAAGTCGGTGATATCCATACGGACCATCTCGGTCGTGCGATGATATGTTGTCGTTGCTTTGACACCCTTGGTAAAGCGCGACATGACCGAGACGAAAACAGTCCGACCAATGCGGAGAAGTCTATCCAGTCCCCAGATGGCGATGCATGGGTACAAATAGTAATTGAACTCTCCATCGAAAATGCGAACATGGTACCAAAGCGTGACGAAGAAGACAATGCTCAGACCAATGTGCACCATCAAAAAGAGATCATAGTATCGCTCGCGGAAGTAGTACGCCGATGCGCCAAGCATAAGGCACATAACGATCGTAGCAACACCCCCACAATACCAGTACTCTTCCTTCCAGCTGGAATTGTACCCAGACGCATCGCCTGTAGAGTAGAACTCGAAGACCGTGTATGCGATGGAGTGGATGACGGCGTGCACGACAGAGATTCTCGCGATCCATCTATGGAAGCGGTTGTACGTTGCGAACGACCACCCCGTCAGCCACATGAAGGGATCGTTGCGAGCGGAGAAGATCCAGACCATCGGGAGCTGAGCGATTGACAGGAAGCCGGTGCGATCGGCAATGTAGCGTGCGAGCTGGAGCTTGACGGTTGGGTAGTAAGCGTTGCCGACGAAGGTGTTGTACCCTGGGAAGCAGAAGATGAAGTTCAGGATCAGATACAGGAAGAGAGTGATGCTCTCAAGCCTCGGTGGGATGGTGCAGGTCCATGCGATAGCCTCAGATTGATGCTTGCGAAATGTAGCGGGCAAGATGAGGTTCCTTCGAATCCATAGCCACCAGCTCGACTCCTTGCTTGCTGATGATTTCTTAGTGAAGACGAGTGCCCTGTGGATCATGCCGACTAGGATCACGAAACCCCAGAAGCCGATCAGCGCGAATGAGAAGTCGAAACCCAAGCTCCATATGATGTAAAAGTCTTGGGTGGTGAGCTGACAGATCTGCTGAAACTCAAGATCAGGGATGGCTGGACCATTAACGGGCGTTTCGGCCGTGGCCAGAGCAGCAGTTTTATTGAGGACAGGGAGAGCATCGAGCTTTTGCTGCGTGATGGTGTACTCCTCAATGGATGGGAGTGCGTAGCCTGCGCCCAATTCACACTGTGGGCTGAAGAGGTTGCGACCAGCTTGTCTCTCTTCAAGAGTGCAGTACTTCTGGGCGCAGTAGTATAGAGACTTGATTCGAGGTGTATTACCACACTCGTTGATGTAATACGCATCGGGATCTGCGCTGATGGGGGTGACATTGTATGTGATGTAGCTGAAAAATCGTCAGATGTAATTCGATGTTGAGGAAGTGCTGGAACATACTCGACAGCAGTGTAGCATCCGTAGAAACAATAGTCCTCGGGTTGTTGATAGTAGTCTTTGTACCAGCTGAACTGTTGAGTCACATACTTCTCAGAGAGTACTGGGGCAGGAAAGGAGGTTAAGAGAGTCAGGGCTGTCAAGCCAATGGCGGAGAATATGACAGACGACATGGCAATGGGACTTGGGAACTATGAGGAGAGATCAATCGTGAGAGCGGCAAGGAATCTGATCTGATCTTATCTTGATCATCAGTGCTCACCCAAACTGCCTAGCGGTGTCGGCGGGCTACAGTGCTTCAGGTGCAGCCCATCAATTCGGCAGGTTGCCGGAATTGGCACCCTTGAAGCCTCCGGTAACTGCTCTTTGGCAACGCCGGCGGCATGAGGTGGGAAAAGAGTTGTTCTGGCAGGGATCCAGAACGCACATGCGGTCGAAGCGTAGCGGCGCTAGAGCGATCAAAGTTTGACGCCATCTGATAATCTCAGACAATCTTATCAGATTGATTGGGTGAATGAAGGTGAAAGCGACTTGGAAGAAGTTTGCGCAGGATCAGCCAATGCCAGAAACAGCAGAGCGCCACAAGGTTTGGCTTCGGAGCTAAGCACGTCGAAGCGTCGCATGTAAGCATCGAACCAGAAGGACAAGAGTCTCTCAAGCACCCCGCAAAGCATGGCTTTGCATGGGACACTCGAACTGTTGCAGAAGTAGCCTGTGAACGACTGGTCTAGTTGCATGCAGGCTCAACAACACGGACGCAAGTAGCTCTTGGTCCTGTTGCAGAAATACGAATGCGGAAGCTTATGGTACTCCCACGGCCGCTTCCATTGGTCGTGTGCTTGAAAGAGCCAGCATCATGGATATGGCCGCGGGCTCGAAGTTCTTGGCAGTATGTGATATTCAGATCCTTAGCTGTTCGTGGCAGATTTTGGCGACGGTGGGTGGGCTGAATCTGTGTTGAGCTTGCATGATGCCGTTCCAGTATCCAGAATGGCGTCCAGTGCGCCCTGAGATAATTAGAATTCCTGGCCGCATTTGCCAGGCAGGTGCCATCGTTAGTCCGGGGGAGTTTGAGCCCGGACGTCTAGGGAAGCTGGCTGTGCAGTAGCATGCTCGCAATGGTCGAGCTGATTGGAGCAGGTGACTTCAATCCGCCAGCCCTGTTCTGAGCAAAGGCTGAGAGAGAATACTCGACGTCCTATAAAACCCGCCGTCTTCAAATGTAGCATGCCAGGAAGGAGCTACGATGTATGCCATGTTGAGAGCTTAGGCGAGAGTGTCCGAGCTTCCGAGTTTCCGAGTTTCTGAACAGTCAGTGACAAGTCGTGACAATAAGCTTCACCTGCTCGATTTGGATCGAGCTGTGCCCCTAGCTCAAAGCCTAGATGAATTGTTCAAGCATGTCCAGAGACTTCTTTCTGTGACGCCGCGGTATCCTCAGTCAGCGTACCCTCGGCAGTACAGCGCACTAATGGCTTTCAGTTTCGGCTTGTGTAGGTTCAATATAGCATGGCTGCCACGCGACCTTCGTAGCGCTTCGCGCCACTCATATTTTCCGCGTTGAAATGCATGCTCTGCACACCAGGCTTCGGTGTCGCCGCTGGATGTGATGTCGCGTCTCAGCATGATTTTGAGCCAAGTTTGCTCGCGAAAGGCAAAACAGGGTCGGTTGATGATCGCATCGAATTGGCCGGAATGGCGAGACATTCGATTTGTCTCTCGCTCGTGGATGTGGACACTCCCAGTGCATTGTCCACACCAGGGGCCTTCGTCTTCATTCCATGACATTGATATTGGGTTTTTTCAGTCATTGAGAGCTACAGTATCTGTTGCAATCCACCAAAATGCTCCGCAGATGTTGAACTCTGACTGATTCGTTCGTCCAGAGATCGTTTGAGAGCGGATGAGCTCCCGCGCCCGCGAGGGGCAAGACGGCAGCGTGATCGCGTCAGTCTAAGCGACGGTACGGCTAGTCGCACGGCCTATGACATTGTCTACCTCAAGCACTCCTTGATGAGGAGATGGGTGGCCTGCGCGAGGCTGGAGAGATCCAGACGCGTCTCAGGCAGAGCGCCCGTCCTGGGCTTACATGGAGTTTGATGTGCATCGCGCTATCGCGATATTTGCTCGCCGTGTCTGGAGGCAGGTTTGAGGCTTCGTCGCATCTTTTTGTGTCTGAGATATTTCGTGGGTGTTGGCAAAGAGAGCGTCACTCACGAAGGGAGGGAGGCGGAGAGCGGAGTTGGCGCCAAGAAGTAGGTGCCTGAGGCACGTCAGCACATTCTCTTCATGATGGACGAAACGAGGGACGGGTGGTCTGTTCTGGCGAGGAGAACACAGGTACGATGTATTGAAGGTGTCCTTCATAGTTTCGAGTACTGAAGGTTGAAACATTACTGTAATCTGCCTGCTACTGACAGGCCTCTGCGATGCTTCTATGGGTATCTCCAGCCACTTTACCCGACCGTCAGTCTTTCAATCGTAAACGTCGTAGATAAATTGACTCCGCGTTGCGTCCTTGAGCCTACAGAAGAGCGAGGAGTACAAGGCCAGCCACCGCGATACCTTGCCCGATCCTCCCTACATCCACCCTTCCAATCGCACCGGAATTGCTGCTCAGGCTAGGAGAGGCAGAGCTGGTCGCTGATGGCTCGTTGACCACCGATGTGTAAGTTGATGTCGTTGGGCCATTGTCTCCAGTGAAGACCGCCACGCTCGTGATTGTTGAAGGAGCTGTTGTGCTTGCGGAGTTTGATATCGTAGTGAGGAAGACCGATGTCGCATTTCTTGCCGTGCTAGTCACAGGAACGACACTGTTGTTCGTGTATGTGCCGAGGTTCGTCGTTGACGCCGATAGAGTGCTGGTCACGCTCGCTGTGCTCGAAGAAGTGGAGCTCGCTGTGGTGTTGCAAATAAGAGAGCCAACCTGGACGGTGTTTGTCGATAGCAAGCTCGGTTGCGAGCTGTTGAATGGAAGGCCTCCTGCTCCAGTGAGATTGCCGTATCTGAATGGATAGCATGTTATTGAGTCCAGTGCAACGCCATCGGCTCCAGTCAGGTACAAAGTTGAAACGGCGTCCAAGGCCTGGTTGGTGTATCGTGTATTCAAAGGCACATTGATGGTGGCGTTTGTGCGTGAGCCGGGGCCGTTATGAGAGGTTTCGACAGTAACAACGGCCGTTTGCGCAGTCACGACCGCCGCCGCGAGCAGAGCTGAAAGTATGCTTCTAGCAATCATGTTGATTTAGCAATCGAATGTGAGGCGGTGGTAGAAAAGTGATTTTGCTGCTGTCCTGGTTATGCGAAGACGTGGGTAGCTAAGCTTCGCCAGATGGAATGGGAATGCAGATGGTCGCGTCGTGAAATGACGAAAGGGAGGAAGGAGAAGACGCGAAGTGGCACTTTCTTTCAAGTTATCAAGCTCACCGTTCCTTGGACAAGGCGCATTCGGCTTCAAAGGCAAGTACATGTAGTTTGCTGGCCCCCGCCACCTGTACTCTGCCTCCGCCGTCATGGTCAGCCGCGTGTGACAGCGGTGACTTGTGAGAGCTCGCGGCTGGAAGTGAGCAGAAATAGCAAGGATTGAGTTTTGCGGCCCGCGTGTCCGTGCTTTTGCTTGGCTCTCTGCTGTTCCGTGTCTCCCATCCTGCCAACCTGCCACTCCAGTTCCTCCCTCAACAACACAGACACTCTCTTCTAACAATGCGAGAACACCCATCTTTCCACTTCAGGACGCTCTGTTCCGATGTCTGGAGATTATGGCTGGCCCACTGTGATGTTCCCAAACCGAATCACACCACGACCGACAGCGCCTCAGCTCATCAGGCTCCGTCAGCATGGAACACGTTTCGGTACTTCTTGATGTGTTGCAGGAACATCTGAAGAAGCACGTAGCTAAGCCTCCGGCACGGATACGGCCTGTCAGCTGAAAGCTAATGCCTTCCCTTCGATCCTATCATGATCGGACTCTGCCACAACCCTGGCTGACGAGTCGACATCCTCGTCTTGAAGCAACCTCACCTCTCGACAGTCTTCGACCTCCACTCTGCTGCCCTATCGACCGACGCTGTATCACAGCGCGGTATCAGCGTAGAGATTGATGGCGACTCGTTGCCGCCCTCACTCGCGCTACTGCGCATTATCTTGAGAAGCCTGCCAGCGCCATAGTGGACACGATCTTATCTCCAAAACCGCATGAAGTCGCCAAACGGCAAGATATTGAACTGCAGCAGGCTGGTATGCCAAAATCATGCCCCTATCGGTGGCATGGAGTCGAAGATGCCTTTGAGAAAGGCGCGGCCATGATATTCCTGGTTGCGGCGTCTTCTTGCCTATCACGCGCTGCTGTGAGGCCCCCATTGACGAAGCACACCTTGCGCAGTGTGAAGAGGACAGGCGCTCAACAGCATACTCGGCCCGTCAGTCCTACACTGCTCGTGCACTCTTTATGAAACGAGGAAGGTGATGTTATTGCTGCACATCAGCGGACAAGTCGCGGCTTTGCTACCTTCCAATGTGCCCACACTATCCGAGCAGCGCTTGTCCCACTCCGCCATTGAAAGACAGAATGTTGCCTTCGTACATTACGGACCGGAAAACGTGTGCCTGCCGAGAAGCGGACCTGCATCCAAGTATGGCATCGTGACCCGGTTCGCATGACTTTGTCATTGCGATAGTTTTCAACGAGACCCATCCTGTTGCTTCTGCTTCTGAACCGCTGGCTCGGCTTCATCCACATGGCAAGACATCAGTGCGAGACATCGAACGGCCTCAATGAATCCCGGCGATTAGCCTCCTCGTTACGAGGCTTTTGAGATGCTCGGAGGATACTAACGAGGCACAGAATCCTTCAGTTGCCCGCGGCCACCTCCAGATCTTGTTCGCCTCCGCAACTATCTCCACGACCGAGAAGAACCCGGTGTATGAGGCCCAATCCGAAAGCGCGGCACGACGGCCCTTTTTCTCCACAGAGCCCCTCAGTTCATGCATGTTGCGCGCACACGCGCTTTGGAGTGCATTTTGTGCTACCACGTGCAACTGCCGTAATCCTTGAATTACACCTAGACATGCAGTCCGCGTCAGAACGGTGTCGCAGTAAGGTGAAATGGTTAAGTCCGCACGCTTCGATGTCGCAAGGCCCTGCATCGAAGCGTAGCATCTCAAGGTAGGCCGCCTCTCGTTGCATTGAGCTCGGCATAGTGTTGCACCGCGTTATGGAGACACCAAGATCTATAAGAGACTGTCGTCATGCAACTGGGATGCGCGTTCATCGACCTATTGCTGAGCGCGACACCTCTCTCCTCTGGACTGATCCAACATGAGAACTCTACTTATCTTTGCAGCAACTGGTGCTGCTTCAGCAATCCCCGGTGTACAGATTCCATACAGACGCGACTCTGCACCCACAGTGAGCATCAAGAATGGGTCGATTGCTGGATTACATTCGTCTACCTACAATGAGGACTTCTTCCTGGGCATTCCCTTTGCGCAGCCACCGGTCGACCAACTTCGATTCAGAAACCCAGAAAGCATCAATACGACCTTTGACGGGACCTATCAAGCAACCGAGTATGCACCCGAATGCTTAGGATACGGGGTTAGTGCAGCATTGCTGTCGGCAGATTGCGATCATCCAGGCTAACTAAAAGCATTGCAGTCCGATCAGATCGGGTATCCACAATCTGAGGACTGCCTGTACCTTAACGTAGTCAGGCCTTCTGGCTACGAGAATCAATCGCTTCCCATTGGAGTATGGATACATGGAGGAGGACTGTATGAAGGCGGCACGAGAGACGAGCGCTACAACCTCTCATTCATCGTCCAGAACAGTGTTGAGATTGGCAAGCCTATCATTGGAGCTTCGATCGCGTACAGACTTGGACCTTGGGGTTTCCTGCAGTCTCAGGAGGTTAGCGGGAGTGGAAACACCAACATTGGTCTGCGAGATCAGCGAGTGAGTGCAAGCAAAGTGCTGTCTCGTCCAACCACCACTGACGTTGTCTCAGCTGGCTTTGCACTGGATCCAAGAGAACATCGAAGCTTTCGGAGGCGACCCCTCTAAGGTAACCATCTTCGGAGAGAGTGAGTTATGACGAATGTTCGTGCATGTTTCATATCTAACAAGAAGTCAGGTGCTGGTGCCGGCAGTGTTGGCTGGCATATCACGGCGTACAATGGTCGTGACGACAAGCTTTTCCGAGCTGGTATCATGCAATCTGGCAACCCGGTCAACTACGGCAGCTATGCCACGGACATCGAATACCAACCTCGGTACGACGCGCTAGTCAACCAGACCAATTGCACCGATGCGGTCGACACGCTTGGCTGTCTGCGTGAGGTCCCATTCGACACGATCGCTGCGATCTTCAACAGTACAGATCTCTCATCAGGCTGGGACCCAATCGTGGACGGAGACTTCATCCAACGCTGGGCAAGCATTCAGCTCGCAGAAGGCGCTTTTGTCAAAGTCCCGATCATAGACGGAGCGAATACCGATGAGGGTACCGCCTTTGGCCCAGCACCTGTCGATTCTGATCAGGACTTCCTCGGTTGGATCACGAACTCCAGCCAAAGCACCCACCTTTCAGAATACTTCGGCGAGCAAGTCTTGGACGTCTACCCCAACGAGCCTGAATACTTCATCCCGCCCGTCGCCGAACTCCCTGCGAATTACACCTACCCAGCCTCCTATGGCTCGCAATACCGCCGCAGCGCAGCTTACTACGGCGACGTGATCATGATCGCCAACCGTCGCGGAACGGTCGAGACTTGGGCAGCAAATGGTATTCCAGCCTACTCTTACCGCTTCAACACCATCCCCGCCGGCATCCCCGCCACCACGGGTGTGACGCATTTCCAAGAAGTGGCGTTCGTTTTTGATAACACGCTTGGATTGGGGTATGATGAGGAACACAGCACCGTCAACCCGTTCGCCAATAAGACTAAGAGCTACTACGATCTTGCGGATTTGATGAGCAAATCTTGGGCTTCGTTTATCTATGATCTCGATCCGAATTATGAGGAGACCAGACCTGCGAGTGCGCCAAAGTGGCCGGTGTATAGTTTGGACGAGCCACAGAATATTGTGTGGGATGCGAATGTCACGGAACTGGCGTTTGTTGAGGCGGATACGTGGAGAGCTGAGGGGATTAGATGGATTTTGGATCATGCGCTTCAGTACAAGCGATGATCTGGTTCTCGACAACATCGATAGGCGGTCATTCAGTCCATCAGTATCTCAGGAAGGAAGAAACTTCCAAGCCGCCTACCTGCCTCCCTATACCACATGATGAACCACAGACACCATCACCACTTCAACCAGCACTAGCCCCCTGCAAACTCTCAAACCCCGTGATAACCCACTTCCCTCCTCCTCCCTTTCCCCCCTCCCCTTCTTCCCACTCAAACCTCACAATCCCCGCATTCCTCCTCCTCACCAACCCCACAATCTCATACTGCACAAAAACCTGCGCGGTCAAATATCTTTTCGTCTTGGGTCCTTTCCAATCTGGATGTCGAGCATTCATAGGCGCGCTATTGAGCGTGGTATGCATATCTTTTACGACGATTTGACAGTCGTCGTGCGCGCTGCCGCCGCAGGTTATGGCGTGGTTGGTGAGCTGGTCGTTTAGGAGGATGCCCATTTGGATTCCGCCTGCGCAGGGGCGGAGGAAGGTTGAGCCGATGGATGTGAGGTTGGGATGGGTGGTAGTCTTGTTGTTGTGGGAGGGACTATTGTTGCTATCGCCATCATCGTGCAAGTCGATATTCAAATGTGTTAGTCTCCGTCGTTTGATGGCCGTTCCGACTTTGCTTGCTTCCGCATTTCGGCACGCACTGAAATCCCACTCATTGACTCGCTCGATGTTTCTTCGCACGCGGGCTTCAAGTTGGGAGATTGTCTCCTCATGCGTGGGCGGAGATGGTTTCATGTCTATCTGCTGATCTGGATGTGAAATATTTGTTACTCAAGATATGTCCAGTCACATTATGAGAGTATGTAGAATGAGTAATTTGAAATACAGATTCGGAGCTGAATGAGCAGTGAGGTCAAGGTGAAAGGATGAGGTAGGGCTGTCTGGGTTTAGCCTTCTTCCCAGAGTGAGCACCGATCGACATCGTCGAACTTTATGCCATGTGGTTGTCTTCAGATTCAATAGATATCGCCGAGACAACCCTTCTCCCTCTCTAAACACAGATCAGACGCACTGCTCGTGAGATGGTATCTGCTACTCATTTGTCTCCAGCAGCAACAGCCGCGTGACCAGGCTTCCGACCCAACTTCTTCGCTTCATAATCCAAACTCCTCGCCGCATCATCAAAGATGCTCGGCGAGACTACCTTCCAGCTCAGGACCTCCTTCGCTCGCTTCGTCTGCCCACGAGAGTTGGCGCCCCATAGCTGAGGTGAAGCAGGAGACAGCTTCTCACATTCCTCGATAGAAAGTGACTTGACCCCATTCTTCTCGATGAGACCAGCTTTCTTCGCCTCATCAGCCACCTTCTGAGCAAGATCTGCCCAGATGTGCTGCTTATCGTTCGAGCAGAAGTAATAGGCTTCTGCTCCCCATGTCGGCGGCTTGTTTGGCCACTCTCGTGTGGAGCCTCCAGCAGCTGCCTCCTCCACCAGCTTGAGGTAAAGATTCGAGAGGTCGTGGACGTGGATATTGTCCCACCAGCCTTTGCCTTGATTGACGATCGGAGCGGATCCCAACTCGATGGTCAACCGGCAGAGCTCCGGAAGCTGGTGAGAGCGTTGATTGTCAGGTCCTCGACCAGGTCCGTAGATAGTACATGGCGCGACGATCGCAGTCTTCACGCGATCTGCGTTCTTCGTGCCTGCTTCCAAGATGACTTTGTCGACGTTTCGGTGAGGTGCATCGTCTGGAAGGGATGTGACTTCGGAGACGCCATCCAAATCGTTGTACAGCTTGTCACTGAAGTAAGTGCCGAATTCTTTGGTGCGCATATCTTCGAACATCAGGATTCCAGTGCCTCCGGTGTGGATCAGAAAACCTGGCTTGGAAGAGTCGTGAGTAGAGAGGCCTTTGAGCAGGGCCCTTGCTGCAGGCTCATGGTCGGCATGTGCGAAGTCTAGGAAATGTGAGTAATCCATGTACGACTCGTCAACTGATGTTGGAATCACTCACTGCAGACAATATCGGCAGCAGCAGCTTCCTTCTCCAGCACTTCTGCATCGTCCAAGCCTCCATAGACCAGTTTGACTTTGGGGTACTGTTGAGCAACTTTGGCGCCCTTGTCGCTATTCCGTACCAGAGCTGTAATCTCATATTCTGGGTGGGCCTGGGCTATGGCGTACAAGGCATCGCCGCCGATGTATCCAGTAGCTCCTGTTACGAAAAGCTTCGTCATGTTGTTGGTTGCAAGCTGTTCACGATTGTCTTGCTGTCGGTAGCTCTGCTGAGTGACGTCGTAGATCTGATGAGGGGTTGTCTGACTGTGTATTATCTTGTAGCTGGATCACAGAGAATAGCCCTCAATGTTGAACTCCAATACTTTCGACGAGATCAATGGTGAGTAAGTAGTTGTATTCGAAGCACGGCAGTACATCCGACGGCAAGTGAAGGGCGGAGCTGGTGCCTGCCTTTGGCGAAGCTTCGCGCAGCTGCGGCCAGAGACATCGGCTACGTACCCGATGCGGGTCATGTTAAAGAAAGAACAACCTCTTCAGACATCATCAACATCACCTTGATCATTGAAGTCCGCGGCCGTTCTATGCCTGGCCCACTTGATAATGGACGATTCTACCCAAAACTCCACGCAAATGCAGTCATCGCTCGCAAGCAATTTGCCCTTCCACGCCATGCACCTGTCCTTTTCATCCTGCCATATGACTTTTTCGCTGATCAGTATATTCCCTGTGTCCTGTACTGGAACGTATCATATAGCCTCGTGTAGTAACTTCCGATACTTTTGTTCACGAGGTCTTCCACCCAATCTCGGGCTTCCTCTTTGCTCTTCTCCAGAACAAAGCGCGCCCGCAACGCACTCACAACGTTCACCAAGCCGCCTCCGTAGCACGGCATCTTGCTCTCACGTCCCATCAGCTCGACCAGTGTGATGATTCTTTCAGCCTCTCGACGAAGTGCTTGAAATGCATCCTTCATGAGCTCCTTGAAGCGAGCGAACATCTCGCTCTCTGGCCCGCCAAGCAGCTCAACATATTCGAGCGTAAGCTTAAAGGGCGCTGCTTCAAAGCCCATGTTGCCTGGGCTGTTAGACAGCATAAAGCCGAAATCGATATGCACGACATGGCCCTCGGAGTCGATCAAGATATTACCGTTGTGGCGATCCTTCAGCTGCAGGACGTAGCTGATGATGCTGTAGGCCGCCAAGCTGCGGATGAAGCAGTCCATTGCTCTGGTAAAGGAAGGGGACTCGGGCGAGCCAAACGTCTTGGTATAGTGATCAAGAAGCGTTGCGATTCGTTTCTTGGGGTTGGTACCCGCGGCGATGCTTGCAATCGTCAGACTTCGCTTGATGGAATGCAGTGACACAGCGTTGGTGATCGTCTCGATGAGCCCCGATGACTCTCCCATCACTAGAATGCGCATGTTCTTGACCCAAACGTCCACTTCATGCTCGGCGAAGATCTTGCTGCAGACAGCGATGAGTTGGCATGCGAATGCCTCTTGCCGGAGGTCGGCACCGGTTTTGACAATGACTGAGACCAAGTCCCAGTGCTTGATCCAGCCGTATGGAGATGAGCGTCGAATGCGCTGTTTCTTCTGTTCCCATGCTTCACCGAACGTTGCCGCTGAAGGATCGTCACGATCGCCTTTGCGCTGGATACCACCTGTCATAGCGTCGTTCTCCATGCGAGCAGCACCCTTGCCTGTGTTGACCAGGTTAGGGTCCGTCGTACTGTCAATAGTCTCCGATAGATCCTCTTCGGCTGAAGGCGCGCCTGTCTTCGCGATGATTGTCTCAAAACTAGGTCCCTGGTCTTCTGCAAGAAAGCTCTGTTCCTCAAGAGACTGCATGCTGGCAATGATCTTTGCGCGAATGGCTGCTACTTCCGCCTTCGGACGCTTGGACGCGCTCAAGTCCAGTTGAGCAAGCATTTGGGATGCGGTCCGCATATGATCGGCCAGAGCAGAGACATCGGCCTGCTTTGGGTTCTCAGCAGGCCGCAAGTACGGCGATGTCCGGTCCGAGCTGTTTGGTCTCCCTGACCGGCCCTCTGATGTGCGCGGCGTTGCTAGACTTGCTGCAGTTGATATCGTGCTGACTCCGCTCGACAATCGAGGCGGCTCTTTTGAGCTTGGCTCCGTAGGTCGTATCTGTGGACTTCCAGTACTAGCTTTCGAGCTGCTATTCAAGTCCTCCAATAACGCAGCGCTCGACAAATCCCCATTTGTAGGCTCTAGAACACTGTCAATCTTCACTTCATCGACTGGAGATGCGATCGCAGCTAATCTTGCAGCGTCTGTGGTGTCGAACAATCTGCGCTTCTGTTTGCCTCTTTCGGACAATATCTTGCCCAGCAGGTCCTGATTTTGTTGGCTCTCAGGATCAAAGTCGAAGTCTTCTCGGATCACCTCAAGCATCAGTAGATATGGAACCTTCTCCGCGCTATTAAGGCTCGTCGCTTCCGCCGGACTGAGTCGAACGATACGATGATGCTTGCTTTTGCTTGCAGAACCATTGACCAGTGTTGCGGGACAGATCAAAGGGATGTCGACCTCTGCAGGAAGATCTTGAGCGATTAAACCTAGCTCCGCCCTCAAAGCACTCAGTCGAGCGGGCTTGGGCACAGCCACCAGTCGATTTGAGATACCCTCCAAGGCAGTCAGAAACTGACTCTCAGTTCGGAAGTAGTTCTGCCTCAAGGTTCGAATCTTCTGACCTCGAGACATCGTAGAAGGTGTTGCAGGTCGAAGAATCTGAGAATGCCTTCGAGGTATTTCACCTCCCAACCTGCGCGGCACACCAGGCGATGATGGTAGACTCATCCCCGTAGCGCTTGGCTTACGCTTGTCTGGCAAAGAAGAAGTGCTGGTGAACCCTTCGTGGTTCTTGGTGATGGCTAAGGAATGCCGCGAGGCGTGATTCGACGACAGTTTCCGTCGCTCGTCTGGTAGCCCCGGGGTGTTTGGCGTTGACGCCGGCGCCCTGACACCATTCACCTGTATCTCCGAAGGCTTCCTGGTCCTCCGTCGTTGTGGGTCTTTCCCATCACCACTGTGTGGCCGTGGCTTTCTTGCAGCGCCAGGACTCCCGCTCACTGTCGCGCTTCTCGATAGCGTTTGCGCTGTCGCCGTCGGCTCATTCTCAGCATCTTCAACAGGTCTCGGTCTCCTAGCTTGCGCGATTGCTAACGGACCCGCATGTTGCGGCAGGAGAGGTAGGCCTACTCCTGCGAGAACCAAACTCGAGAGCACGGTCACTGGTAAAACATTGTCCTGTATCCGCTCACGCCGCAAAGGCTCTCCACCTCCAAATACTATCCTCTGAACCTTGTTATACACTCGTCGGCAGGTTTGAAAGGCGTTCGAAGCGGGTTTGTTCGCGAGATCGTGGAGATAGGTTTGGAAGAGCCAGAATGTCTAGTCTCCATGTCAGCTCCGGCGCAAACACTCTCTTTCCGTATCCACCTACCAACATGGCGCCATTGACCGACTCTTCACATAGGTCTATGAGGAACTCCTCCAGCGCCATGGAGTCATTGTCGATCGAGATGACGAGATGGCATAGCTGTGGGAGGAAGAACTCGATCTCCTCATAGCTAAAGCCTCGCAGCTTCGAACAGAGAACATAGTGGATCCCGACATGCTCGGCGTACCGGCTGTCTCATCGTCAGCGCGACCATGTCCAAGGGAGTAGGAGGGATTCGGATCGGCTCACGCAAGGTAGGATACCGTGAGCGACGGGTCTCTGTTGAAGTGCTCGGACTGGATGAAGCGTTCGAGCAGGTTCCAGATCATGGAGGATGTCTCATTGGTGGGCCGGGAAAGGTGTTGTTACAGTCTTGATCATCTTCCGGCGAACATGGAGTATTCGGGACAGGGACGGTGACAGCTGGCGTATGTAGCCAATGCGAGTTCGAGCAATGTCGTGGCCTGGTATGACGCGTGATGGTGGGAGTGGGAAGTCAAGTAATCACGTCGCAAGAGTCATGCGCAACAGCGATAATAGTATCAAAAGACAGGAGGGGGTTTGAAAGGTTGTTGTATTCACGTTACACTCGAATACGAAGAGTGTCGGCCTTACTGCTGCTTGTCCTAGAGGGGTGGGACCATACTCAGATGCGGTCAAGTGGCTCGGGAGTCAGGCACGCATTTCCGGGCTCCAACTCTCCCGTTCTTTTAGCCTTCACTTCATCCCTCACAAAATCCTCCTCGAATGTTGAAATGCTCCGGAGCACACACGGAATCAGAGGACATTCCATGTCATTCACCAGCGGCGGCCCTGCGATGTAGGGATGCTTCCCAATTGATCCATCCTACGAACGTGCCCGATTTTGAGCCATGGACGAGAGCAAGAAGAAATGGCGAAGAGCAGAGTTGATATGGGCGTCTCGATCCGCCACGTGCGACCGGCGTTGGCCTCAATACTATGAGATCAGCTTGGGGCAAGAGGAGGACTCTATGTTGTTCACAGTAGGCACGAGATCGCGGACGCACTTGTGACGCAGAGAACATCAGAGAGAGAGCGGCGACATTGTGCAAAGGCTTGGCGGTGCAACTCTCACAACGACTCGCACTCATGCTACTGAGACTCACGAGCCGAGTATGAGTAGGCTCTCTACTCTACTGACAAATGCTCTAGGGCGAACCACTCGAGTGTTGGGAGACGCATCGCCTTCCTCCCATGCCACCCCTCCTCCTGCAGTCCCATCTTCTAGCACATCCTCTATCATATTTTACAGTCATCACCATCACCAGATTCATTATTACAACTTTTGTTTATCTCATCAATCCTCTAGTCCGGCGGCAGCAGCAACTTGATGTTCTGCATGCTGTGGCTGAGCGTGTCAATGCGCTCATCTAATTCGAGTGACTCCTGGTCATCAAGCTCATCCCACATATCGACCTCCATCCGAATCTTCATTAACGTAATCAAGAGCTTCTGTTTCTCGTTCTCCACCTCTCCTATCTTCACATGAAGCGACCGGTTCTCCGAGTTGAGCGCTTGAATTTTGGTGTAGAGCTCCTCCACTGTTGTCATGAGCTTCTCGATCCGTTTCAGTGCGCTCTTGCGAGCAGGCGTGTTCGCCGTAATAGGTCTGACAGGCCGCTTGCCCTTTGCGGTTGCGGATCTGGCCAGATAGTTTAGCACCATCTCCTCTGCTCCTAAACCAGAGCTGCTGCGAGCTTCGCAGAGCTCCATTGCGGAGTCGTTTTGATCTTGTTGGTGAGTCACGGCACGCCGATAAGGATTTGTCTCGGCACGGCCGCTCTGCGTAGATATTGCCATGGACTTTTGTGACGACGATGAGCTCGGGACACCCGCGTTTTCGCCCTGGTGCTGCTCGGGGATGGCCCTTTGAATCCCCGTGTTGTGGATGCTTTCTAGTGCGTGTGACACTTCGTTTCCAGTGGCGCCGAAGACACCAATATCCGGTCCTTCAATGCCTCCAGTTGACACTTGCACTGGGTTCGGGAGACCACCCGACATTGTCAAGGTCATGTCCTCGAGTGGTTGATCGCAAAGCTGTTGCTCGGCCTCCAGATCATTGATCCATGTCATCTCGTCCAGCGCCTGCGTGAAATGAAGGTCGCTTGTCACATCATAAGTCATGTGATGGTTGCCAATGTCGAAGAGAGGCTCAACCCCATTCACAAAGACGGGACTAACTTCTGAAAGCGAATTCTGGCTATTCGAGGTTGTCGCCACAGGTCCGACATCAGTCGAACTGGAAGCATGCGCTGCAGTCTCATGACTGCTGTGTTGTGTTTGGGAAGGCGCTGATCTGGCGGGCCTGACGTTTTCTCTGTAGTCTGCGAATTGTTAGTTTAGCCACAGCGTTGCCTTCTTAGAACTCACATGGGCGTGGAATGATTCCGTCATGCTCCCAGCTTGGATGCAAAGTTTTGTACCCATCGAGCCATGCATCCTGATCAGAGACTCCCCGCTTGGGTCTGACGAAGAATGCGAGGATGCTGTCGGGTGGCAACGCAAGGTGCTTGGGAAAACTAGACTTGTCCATTCCAAGATCGGAGCACATGCCGGTTTGAGCCTTATTCTTCCGGTGATCTCTATATCTCGTAGGGACGGAAAAGACCTTGTCACAGTCCGGACATAGCAGTCCGTGGCTCCCGACGTGTTCCCTGGAGTAAAGTCAGCACTAATCGTAATCGCCACTAATGCTTTGTACAAACCTCACTCTGGCTAGGGATGGAAATCCCGATATGTCGCTTCTAGGCGGCCAGGTACACAGATTTTGCCCACCTGGACCGGCACGAATTGGGCAGTCGAATCCAGAAGTCTCATTGTGTTCCAGACCTCCAACGCCTTCAACGTTTCGTACAGTCCCCATGCTTAGCAACGGCGTTTCTTGCACGAGTTTTGGCAAATCCGTAGCATTGAGTGTGCTTTCGATTGAGCTGGGAGCATACTGAGACTCCGATCCGTTCGTAGCATGCGAGACTGGGCTGACAGGAGACTGGCAACGAGCGCTCACATCCTCTCGCCTCACGCCCTCGCCATCGAGCTGGTAGACTTCACGATGCGGCGCATCAAGCTCGAAGACCGAGTTCGCATGACTTTCGCTATTTCTGCTGCCCTCAGGATTCGTCGCGTAAGTATTCACGAGCTCCGCAGGCCGGCCAAGGACATAGGCGTCCCACTGACGAGCCTGGACAGCATCTGAAGGAGGCGGCGCGATGGTATCTGCAGGTAAGGGCGCTTGCGGACGAACAACAGCGGCGACATTGTTCCCTCGCCCAGGCTTCAGGAATGCCAGTCGCCCGCGACCGCGCCGCCTGGCGTTATTCACGATTGTGCGTTGGTTCAGTCCTGGTATGATGTTTGGCCTTGGAGCGGCCATTAGGAGCCGGGATCTCGGGCCGACGGGTCGGGGTCGGGGTCGGGTGTGAGCGGTGCGAGTTGAGTTGGCATAACGAGTGACTTCACCAGCTGGCCTTCTTTCTCTCTTCCCTCTTCTCGTTGTCGTCTTCTCTTTTCCAACGAGAGCGAGCAGACGAAACTTGTTCGGAGAAGAATGGATTCGCCAAGAAAGAATATCGAGGAGGGTCGCACGTCGTCTGCCTGCAGGAAAAGAAGGCAACTGGCGGCCCTTCCTTCGATTGGCTGATGTGAGTTGAGGCCGCCGCTCGAATTCGAGCAAAGCGCCTCCATGCTGCCCAGCTCCATGTGACGTGGTCGGCGGATTCGAGCGCCCATCTCAAGCCAGCTCGCTCTCCTGAGTGCTGTCGCGCCTGACAGCCAACACTTGCACGGCGTCGAGACGCCTTGATCATCTGAACCTTCTCATGAGTTGTCGGCAGTCAAACTCATTCTTCTTGTTTCGCAAAGATACGAATACCCCTTGGCGATGTCCCCCAGAAAGAGTGAGATGTCGCCCATCGGCGCTGTTGCTAATCTGGAGAGAAGGGCAGCATGGAAATATGTAGGCTACCCCGGGTTCAGCCGATTCATGGCCTCGTCGAACGACTGCTTCGCACTCCGGAAGTTCACCAGCTTGAACGTAAGGGCTTTGTTGAAGCTCCAGAACGATGTTGTGGAGCTGGAGAGACGGCTCGATGAAATGGACAATTTTACTATGAATCTACCCCCAAGCGAAGGAGGATGCGCGAGCTTCAGACTCGACGCCAACTCGCCACGGGAAGAATTGCTGGAAGAAATCGAGGCGGCACTCGCAAAGTACAGTGAGCGTTCTCAGTATATGGGCCCTTCGGTCTGTGCGCTAGCGCTCACCTTCTACAGATTCGCGGCTGGTCAACTTCCTTCAAATTCACGAGCGACCTGTTCCGTCTCTAGAACAGCTGCGGAATATTCAAACTTGGCTGGCCAACTACCCCAATGCCATCGAAGATCCAGAGCAGGAATTCATACTTCACGAAAAAGATCTCTTCGCGATCCAGCTCGCGCAGCGCACCCATTTTGGAAAATGGATGGAGTCAATAGGTTTGTACAACATTGCCGGGTTCCGTGGCGGTGGCTCGACAGCTTCGGGCAAATACTACGATCGCAATGCTTGGAAAAGCTTAGGAGGCTTCTGGTTGATGATTTGCTTGCTGGCAATGTTGTTAGGACCGCTCTGGGCACTTCCTTTTGCTCTCGATCGAGCGCTGCGCCTGTCCGTAGTCACTGCTTTCCCCGTCACCTTCAGCTTGATCGTCATCATCGGAACGACATTCAAAGCATCTCATCGGGGTGCTCTTGTTGCGGGGTACGTGTAAAGCATGAGAATTGTGCCGGCATTTGCTGACTTCATGTTCGTCAGTTATTTCACACAGCTCGTCCTAGTTTTGGGGCTGACGCCAGCCTGGCAGAGCACGAGAGATGCTAGAAGCCCTGACACAGCGTCTTCCACGACAGTAACACGAATCGTAACAACTACTGCCCCAACGTGCGTCCAGCGCAGCTGACTCATCATTCGCAACGATCACTGACTGAAGCAGATCAATAATTACGCAAGTCAACACAATTACAGCAGCGGCTTCTTCAACTTCGTCATCCAGCTCAGCAGCCACGCAGACTGCATCAGCACAAGTATCGAAAGGCTCGCGGCTCAGTACAGGCGAGATAGCTGGCATTGCCGTTGGAGTCACTACAGCGCTCATCGTGTTCTGTTCCATCACATGCCTGTATTGGAAGAGGCGTAGACGCTTGAACAGACGAGTTGCAGTAGAGGACCTTGTGCGGCCAGAGCTGCCTGATACTATGTTTCGTGAAATGAGTCAGTCCACGCCTACGATTCGTTCGGATCCAGCAGGTGCAGGAACGATCGCTTCTTCATCGAGACAGCCATCTTCACATCCAGTCAAGATAGTTGATCCACCAAAAACCACCGACGAAGATGATATCCAGTTTGACGCTGGCGTCTCGCTGGATAAGAGACAACCTGAAAATTCTGGAGACAGAGATTCAAAGAGCATTGATCCGAAGAGCGAAGTTCCAAAGAGCGAAGGTTCAAAGGGCAAAGGTCGCTTGATCGACCCCGTTACGCCGCTCTCTGCCGCAACGACTTTGGGACCCGGTTCAGCATCACCCTTTTCGTCGAGCATGCGGGCCAAGAAAAGAGCGCTGGGCGGCCCAAATCCACTTTCAAAAGTCATGACGTTACATCCTGATTCTGCGGTATGATACAATCGACAACTTCTCCCCTTCCGACAGCGGCAGGTTTACCTCCAAAACTCACGAGAAGTATTTGCGTCGCCTTGCAGCCGCTTGCTACCGATTACACTCTACTGAGGGCCACAGTGGGCGAAGCCGTGCATCAGGACCGCCCCACCGGCGGATCCCTTGGCTGACCACCTTTTGGCGCACCGCCAGAGTTGCACTTGTACAACGCATAGTCATGACGGTCTTTCATCCATGCTCGCATTCTGACCTCTGGTCCCGAAACAGTATGCTATGTTCACCCAGAATCAATGCCAGCTCAAAACGACCAACAAAGGTCTTACCTGGCTGTCCAACACATTCAGGGCTGCTGCCGTGAGCTTCGGGCCGCCAATTTGGCGGTTTTCCGGAACCGACTTTGGGACTAGCGCGTCGATGGGCAGGTATCGCGAATGCTCCTGTGTAGGCTCTTTCATGCCTTCAAACTGACTACCTGCGCCGAAGACAAGCCTGTAGTCAGAGTCAGTAAGAGCGACAGCTGGTTTCATTGGGGATGGTTCATACTCGTCATTGGCATGCTGGCTACAGGTTGGAAACATAGCTGGCGAGCGAATTGTATGTGCGTCAAATCTAAGAAGATGCTATTGGTATAGCCTTGTGATGATCAGAGAATAGCGATGGAGTTGACCTGGCTACATATCCCATTTTGATTTCTATCGAAAGCCAGCCGCGACTTCCTCGACTTCAAGATGCGTACGAAAATGAAATCGACATCGACTCGAGTTCGTGCGAACACTCGAGGGTCGTACATTCGCAGTCTCGAGCTCGATTGTGCGACGCAGCTCTCGAATTCGCTGTGTACTGAAGAGGACTAGCTCAAACTGAGTGAATTCGAGAAGCAACCTGGCTAGGCAGTCGCAAAACAGACCGTGATCTGTAAAGACATCTGCGAGATGGGGTTCGATTGAAACAGTATACGGCTTACAACTTGGAGCTGATGGCTGCCTTAGTTTGTCGCCCGACACTGTCGTCCACCAACTTAAGCACCTTACGGGCCACACCAATGGAGTTCTGATAGCCTCCTCCAGCGTTGCCATATGCATGAACGACCTTCCTCCCAGCCACATTCTCCTTCTCCGTTCGTGGACCGCCTTCTCTACCCGGTCTCAGCCCGCATTGTGAGCTAATGACCTCAAATCCGCCATCTTGCCCAGTCAGAAGCTCCGGCACCATCCAAGCACACTTTCTCAAAATCTCTTTGGTCGTCTCTGGATTCGGCTCAGGCGACCAATTCCCCTTCTCCTTCGTCCCACCCAGAATCGTCGTCCCCGAGCCCGGCCTCGGAATGCAATAACTCGTCGACCCGGTCCCAATCGCCCCACTATGATACCTCGTCCTGGTAGCAGCAGCCTCACCCTTCACCAACACCGTCTGTCCCCTCACAGGAAACATCTTCTTATCCCCACAAAGCTTGATAGCCCCCAACCCACTACAATTCACAAAACAATCCACCTTTCCCCTCGAAATCGCCCTCGTAATCCCCTCAGCCGTCTCCAAAGCCTTCTCAAACCCTCCATCAGTAGGCAACCCACTCTGAAAAACAATCACCCCAGCCCTCCTCGCCCTCTCCTGCAAATAAACCAAATACCTCGGCGCATCCAACGAAAAAGCCCTACTCCCCGCCCCCCACTTCACACCCGGCCCTCCTTTCTCCCTACTCACCCGAGCAATACTCTTCATCGGCTCATCAAACCCACTCAACTGCCTAAAATCCCCAACCTTCGTCGCCCACCATAATTCCTCCTCCACATCCCCATCCCAGAAATGATAACTATCCTGCATCTTAACCCCCGCTTCTTTCCTCTCCTCATCCGTCATTGCCTCCCAAAACTTGAGCGTCTGAACATCCCAATCACATTGTTCCGGCTCGGAAACAGTCGCGTGAGTGCGCCAATGCGCCCCGGCCCAGGGAGATGTATATTCAATGGTATAGTTTCCGGGGACGTGGGCAGAGATGATTGTTACTTTGTAGTTTCCGGTTTCGGCGAGGAAGACGGCGTTGGTGAGGCCTATTACGCCGGCGCTGGAGGGGAAGAAGTCAGTATGGGATGTGAGAATTTTTAGTGATTGGAATGATCGATTACCCGATGACGACGACGTGAGGTTGAGAGGTCATTTTCGTCGAAAGCAATGTTCTTAAGCGTCAAACCATGCCAATGGTGGAGGAGGCACAGCTGTATATGTACTTGATGTGAAGTCGCGAAGTTGCGCCTTACAAGCCCCACTTTTCTGGTTTAGCTTCGCGCCCTGGTTGCCCGAAGGGCGGATAGGCAGTCAATCGTCGCACCATGGCATGAGTGGCATGAATGAGCCATTTCTGTCGTTTACTGACCGCATTGCGGTCAATCATATCATCATTTCACGCTAAGGGGTATCTACAATAGAGAGCTCATGCCGATTTCATCGCTTCATCCATCTCATGGGTATCTTCTGCCCTGAGCAACGTATCAAGAACGCCAATTCAACATCCAAGTATTCAAGCATGCCACTTCAGTCCGAAGCGCTGTTGTCAGCTTTGATAGCATGCTCCGCAAGCCCGTCAATGGCCTTCTGAACTTCCTCGTTCGCAAAACTTTGCAGCTTCTCTCGCTCGGCTTGGTCTGCAAGCGCTGTTGCGTTAGGAACGAGCTCATACAGCTTTCGCGATACGTCGCGGTTGATATCAGTGTACTGATCCTTCGTAATCTCCTTGTCTCGATAGCGTGGACCGAGAGTCAGCTTGACCATACGCTGGATTTCTTCTTTAGCCGGGTAGGACAGGGCTCGTGACGGTGAATTCGATCCAGCACGGTTCTGAGGTGAAAACCCGTCACGCTCTGCCTCCTCGACGTCTTGCTCGCGACGTCGGCGACCGCGCCGATGATGACCGTTCGGTTGGTCGAACTCGTCTCTGGTGGTAGTTGGTGAGAACGGGGAGAAGGTCGCGGCGACCGGAGAAGAGGCGGGTAGGATGTGGGATGAGAGTGGAGGCGACAGCGGCCGTTGCGGCGGCGGGGTGACAGCCTTCGGTGTTCCAGGCTCGGACGTCGATGGTGAATGCACAGGGGAGATGTTGTTGGGCGAGAATTGGCCGTGGACTTGGTCTGACGTGGTAGGTGAGTTTGCCGAGACCGGCTTATTCTCTACTTCGCGTAGCAACGAGGACAAGAATGTTGGCTCTTCCGCGTTCCTACGAGCGGCAGCTGTGGACGACTCGGGCTGGTTGGTAGGGGCTCGTGGTCGGCGAAAGAGTCGTGGTCGTTTCAATTCTGGCTGTTCGGTGGCCTCGGGTTGAGGATCGGCTGGAGATGCTGGCGACTCGATTTCTCGGCGACGCTTCCTACGTCGTACGGTCGCAGGAGCTTCTTCAGACTCTCTTGCTTTATCAAATGCATTCCAAGCGCGAAGCTCCTCTTGCGACTCTGGATCTGGTTGGGGTATGGGCGCGTTAGCGTGGTGTAGGCTTGCTTGGGCGATCCCGCGCAGTCGATTCGTGGCGCCAACCCTGCTGGCGACCTCGAATCTTTCCTGCCAGCGTCGAAACTCCCGCCTCTGCTCGGCGACCTGTCTTTCGTCGAGCTCTTCATCGAATGGGAAGTCCAGGTCAAGGTCCAATCGGCGTGAAACTTCCTGCCAAACCCGAGCCCAAGTGGCATCAGTGTTGCGGCGGCGACGTGGCCTTCCACCCCTGCGATTAGCATTACCGTTCGCGTTGCGCTGTCGAGGTCTTCGGCGAGCAGCTGATGCGAGCCCAGGCAGGTCGGTGTCGTTCTCCAGATCCTGGAGGCATGTCTCGCAGTACCACACGTCCGGCGCGTCGTCGAATCCTGCGCAGAAGACGTGCACGGTGCGATCGCATCCGTCGCAGTACATGGCGCCATGACCGTCGTCGGCATTGCCACACACTAAGCAGGGCTCCCAGGCCTCGACAGCGAAGAGCTCATCTTCCTCAATCACCATTCTTGGGTCTATCTCCGCCTCTTGCGTCTTGTCCTTGACAGGATAGCTATCGACAACATCGCCTCCAATCGTGCGGCTGATCTCGACCATGTTGAAAGTAGTTCGACATATTGGGCAACTGTTCGCGCGCTCGACCCATGGCTTCAGACACGAGTTGTGCAAGTCGTGCTTGCAGGGAAGCAAGTGAGCGATGGCTTCGTCGTCATTCTCGATGCTAAAGGCGCACTCGTCAGCACGTGTTCACCAGACTCATACTGGAGGCCTCCAGCAGCTTGGCATATGACTGCGAAGCTAGGATCAACCTCACCTTCCAAGCTTATCCGGCGAATATCTTGCATATAGATCTTCAAGCCGTCCAAGAGAGGAAGTCAGGTACCAAGGCGGTAGCGATGTGGAACAGCCGTAGAGGCCTCCAGTATGGTAGTCATCGCCTTGAGGGCGGAGTTAGGGGTCGCTATTCGTCGCAGGGTCGCACCTTTGAGCATTGGATTTGAGGGCGGTATTAGCGTCATCCTTGCTGGGTTGACCGCTCGGCGCTTCGGGCGGAGGGTCTTCGTCAAGTGTGGTGCGAAGGTCGCCTAAACAGACGATGCATGTCTCTGCCATGCTTCAGAGGGGTTGTGATGGTATTAGAAGGAGTGTTTGGAGGAGAAAACATGGATTTTGTGAGTTGAGGTAGTTGAGGTTGATGTTGATGAAAGGTCGAAGTTGCGATTTATAGGTTGCCGGACGCATGGACCACCAGTCCGGGGAAACCCGCACAGCTTGGTCACCTGCCGAGCCGACGTGCTGAAGAGGAAGTAGCTAAGACAGGAATGAGGTAGGCAACAAACCTGACACATCTTTTTGAGGGTTGGTGGCACAATGCAGTTCTTGTGATGGTGCTCTCGTCTGTATTTAGTCGATCGCATGATCGCCGGCACAGGGACTGCCGTTACTGGCTCGGTTTCGCACATGGATACAAAGATAAGGTGATCGTGGAATCGAACAGCGCAGTACGAAAAGTCGTTGCTCGTCCCTCGATCGGTATAAAGGTGGTTTGGAATAGAGGTTGGGTCGTTTTGGAAGTTTCATTCGTTGGGTTCGCTAGAAGACCATCTCCCGCTCAGTCACGTCACGAGCGTGGGTCCATGTAATAACTCCGTAGAAGCCTCCCAATGCATCGGTATCGCCATTTTAAACCTCAGCAATCTCGCGCAGACGTCTGATGGTGGAGCGGGTCGCAGCAGCGGCTGGTGTTCTGGAGTAACGATGTCCTGTCAGTCGGTGTCCTTCTAAGCTGATGTACTGCCTCTTCGAGTACGTACGACACGGTGTATGCTCCTCCAGCAACAGTCTTTCCACATGCTTTGCAGTTCCAGATACCGACGGATTGGCGCTTGACGGTCACCTTTCCGCAGAAGGTGCAGGTGTATCGTGCGTGCTGGGAGATTTCGATCTTCTTGACCTGCTTGCGGAGCGAGGCACCGTAGCTGTGCGTACATCGTCAGTGATATTCCTCTTCCATGATGTGCCATGTCCCGTCTGCTTCCAATCCCACTCCCAAGGAGTCCACTGTGTCATCTCGTCCATCTCTTGCTGTGCGTCCAATGCAGGTGTACATGTCGAGGGTGGAAGGGAGGCGTACCGCGTGCCGTATTTACCGGTGATGCCGACCTTCTTGGTGCGCTTCGTCATTGTGTCGGTGTTGTAGTATTGACAATGACCTGGAGTGTCGCTAGGTGGATGAAGTCTCGTTCGCTGAAGTCCGGGAATTCAAAGTTGTTCGCACCTCCAAATTGGTCTTGGCACGGGTGGGGCCGGATGAATGCCTCAGGCCCAACGCTCATCAATCGTCATGCAGTCAGTCCTCCAAACGCGCATTCCTTCCTCGACGCGCCTAGAGATGGAAAGACTTCTCCACCCACTCTTCCATCCTCATCGCTTGCCTTCTCTTACTTCTGCCAATGTCTTGCGCCTGCCCACCTGTAGTATTCGGCCCAAGCACACAGCGGAGAAGGGACGATGACACTGAGAGCGCGACTCGGGCCAGCTCTCAGTTCTGGCATCATCTCCGGACCTAGGTAACCAACTTTCAAGCTCTCTCTCTCCTTCTCTCTTCCCAGCAACTCTCCATACAGCCTTTCAGATTCCATCATGGCCCAAGATCAGCGCCAATATGAGTGCATCGTCTGGGGTGCCACTGGCTATACTGGCAAGTATACCGCCGAGCACATCGTCAAGTTTCTTCCCACCGACTTCAAATGGGCTCTTGCTGGCAGATCAGAGCAGAAGCTGCAGGCCGTACGCGACGAAATCCATGCTCTGAGTCCAGACCGTCTGCCACCTGCCATAGAAGTCGCCGAGTTGAGTACGAAGAACCTCACCAGACTTGCGATGAAGACGAAGGTCCTCATCTCGACTGTCGGTCCTTACCATAAGTACGGCAATGCTTGCTTCGAAGCATGCGCTACCACTGGCACCCACTACCTCGACTGCACGGGAGAAGTGCCTTGGGTGTACGAAATGAACGAGAAGTTTGGCGAACTGGCAAAGAAGAATTCCGCTATCATGATTCCACAAAACGGGGTGGAGAGTGCACCCACCGACCTCATGTGCTGGATGCTGGCCTCTCATATTCGACAGACTCTCTCAACCGGAACAGCAGAGCTCGTGGACATCATCTACGACCTCAATTCGGCCCCCAGCGGAGGAACTCTGGACACTGTCTTCAGTTTGCTTGAGCGGTACAGCTTAAGCGAAGTCGCCAAGAGCATGTCTCCCTACAGCCTATCTGTTGTCCCTCCTCCACCGGCTTCACCAGGCAGACCTCTTCTGGAGAAGCTTACCGGCATTCGGACTGTGCCAGGTCTTGGTCTTCTGACGAGCAGTATCCAAGGACCCACTGATGCTCCCATCGTCAATCGTACCTGGAGTCTCATCGACGGTGGAAAGTTCTATGGTCCGAAATTCAAGTTCAGTGCATACATGAAAGCTAGCAACCGCGTCTCTGCCATTTTGATTCACTTGGCCTTGACGTTCGGATTCGCAGCGCTCATCTTTCCGCCTTTTCGCTGGCTTGCGAGGAAGTTCGTGTACGCTCCAGGGGAAGGCACTCCTAAGGAGTAAGTCTGTATTTACTCATGCCTCCGAGGTACACCTTAGCTAATGAGTCTCAAGGCAAGCCAGCAAAGAACACTGCGAATGGAGGGCTATCGCAAATGCCGACGCTGCAGACCCGAACGATCCCAAACGCGCTTATGGTCGCTTCCGGTGGAATGGCAGTATGTACGATTTGACAGGAACGTTTTTGGCAGAGGCAGCTGTCGTCCTTGCGCGCGACAAGACACTTGCGCATGAGCTTGGTGGAGGCCTCCTCACTCCCGCAACTCTCGGTGCGCCATACCTAGAGCGCTTGCAGAAGGGCGGATTGATCACCGAAGTCAAGACTCTTCCATAGAAGCGATTCAGAGGCGGTGAAGTTGCGTCTAAGCTGAATTTGGATTCGTCCAGTTCGCCACAATTCGAATGTTGTGGTTGTTCACCGACTTATGCACATCCGCGCTAGAAATCGCGCGTATGACTCGCGACGGCAGGGAACCCACGACCGCGGATCAGTGCCATCTACGCACGCCGAAGCACGAGGTTTATCCTCACCAATACAAACAATACGAAACAAAATACTTTTCCAAAAGATTATCCGAAGGAGCCATGATGGTAAGTGATGTTTGTGTTCGTACCCGCCTGCACGCTATCTTCGGTTCTAGATCCGTTTCGCTTCCTTCGAGACAGTCTCAAATCGCAGCACACAACACCGCCTTTTCGCGCTTTGCTTCTTTTCTTCAACAAGAGGATCCATCGGACTTCATGGAAAGCATACACAGAATATTGCTCCACCAATGTGCTGTGGGACATTCGTTGCCTCCTACTCCTGCGGACACGTGATATCGACACCGAGAGTCTGTCTGCAAGACATAGATCCTCATTACCGGTGCGAACCGCGCGGCATGAAGATCACTCAGCCTCCAGGACGCTGTGTTGAGTGCTACGCCCGGGAGCTGGAGCCGAACCGAATGCATTTGTCGACGGCAGTTCGTTTCAATCCCGACCCAGATATCGACCAGGACGCGATTTCCGGGGAGCAAAGCGCAGAGAGCCATGATCTCACTCCTATGAGCAGCGCAAGACCTGAGCATGTCGATTCGATCGTGAAGTGGTGCGTTGTATCTTGTTGCCGCGACTCGGCAGTGGTGTTGGTCGCTGATGAGAGCAGGGTCATGTCATTGCCTTCTCCGAACATGGAGAGGAAGTCCTATTTTCCAGTCTCGGCGTCTTTGCAGGAAAGAAGTTACCTCACCAAGCTCGAAGTCGATGATGAGAATTATGCGATAAACTGGGCCGCGCTTGCAGATATCGAGAGAAATTCACCCTCCGCAGAACGATATGAGAGACGACATGTTGATCCGCATTGAAGCTACGTTGATCATCAGCGACAAGCACCCACGAACATCTCGAGCACTTACGATCCTGCTCAATCAGAGCTGCGACTTCAAGGAGCCCAACGCTCTCGTTCAGGCTACCGCACATATTGTCTGCCGAGAAGCGCAGAAAGGCAAATACAGCAACAATAACGGGAACCACTAGCAAGTGATTGGAAGGCGATGAGCACTCAACGCGTTCCTCTGTCGTAAGAGCCTTACGCAAGCAGTGGGAAGAGTCTATCGCGGCTTCATCCCAGAACCGCGGGCAAATCGCACATGGCAGCACGTCAGTGAATCAAGTCTCCCATGTCAGCCATGACGCGCTGGTCATATCAGAGCACTTCGGGAATGCATCAAAACACCGCTGTCCTTGGTACAAAAGACTGCTTGGTCCAGACTCGCATCTTGAACACCAAACCGGGAGAAGAACAACATGTGCGTTGCAAAACTCACCGAGTTCAGCTGCGGACACGTCGAGACAAAGTACCTCAATCAACACTGTACCTGCCCGCTTGCTGTCGGGCCTTACAATTTCGAGGATCGACTGTGTCCTAAGAAGTGTGCTGTACCTGGGTCGCCGCCGAGCTCACCCAGTCCCACGAGATACTTTGAAAGACCTGCTGAGGCTGGAGCCGCGAGTTCTTCGAGAAGGATAGGGATGGCAAAGCGGCGAATAATTAGGAACATAGCGAGTGGGCAAGGAGTTGTTTTTTGGTTGAAGGAGTGCTGGAGAGAGTGAGAGGTTAATGTGTTGGCAAATAATTTTTCCCTTATCCAGGGAGCGACTTCGCCAGGGCTTGGCTTGAGCGAGGAGAAGTGAGCTCAAGGTCTTGTGTAGTTTCATGTTGCTCTGTTTACTGATCAGATTCCAGTAATCGACAACAATCTGGGTTTCGGGGTGAACTCGAGGACTTCCTTTGTGGGATCCGTTCCCTGCGGCCGTAGGTGGAAACTGCCTTTTCCCCTTGTACGGCGTACATTCTTTCTTCGACGCCGCAGTCCGCGCTCTATCCGGGCATCTCTCCGACAACATGGTGATCAAAGACCAAGTGATGTTGAAGGAAGGTTTCAGGAACACATTGGACATTCTTTTATTGACCAATACGAGTCGTAGCTTTGGTCTTACAGCCTCTGTACCAAGTATTCGAGCTGATCGCAGGCTTACTCCGAGACATGTGCCGCTATTCAGACCTTGCAATGACTTCCCGATGCAGTGATATTTTAAATGTACGACTTGAAGACAGGGGCAGTTCTGCGAATGAAGACGGAAATTCAATGTCGTCGACCTCGGCATTTGTCTTTCGGCCCTTCGTCTCTTGGCGCGCTGACTTCAGTCCCACCGCTTCTCTCGCGCCCTCCACCTTTCCACACTTCCACTCCACCAGGTTCATCGTTGTCGGCCGACCCAGTGCAGTGAGAGAGCGTAAGTTCTGATAGACGGACGGCCATACCCCTCTTGTAGGCGAGTAAATGCTTAATGATCCTGTCGGAAGTCGATCTCGTGCGGCCCACGGCAAGCGAAAATGCACTGTGCACGACCATGCCTCTTGCAGCCAATTCTACGCATCGGCCACGGCATTTGCGGGTATGGGAACTGCCTCCACGGTGTGACGATTCGGTGCCGACTAGGGTTGGTCGAGTCGCCAACTACGACGAACAGCCGCGGCATTGACAGCATGTCGATCCTTTGGATACACACCTTGCCGCGTCCCACGCGTTCCTGCCTTCAGCTGCCACTTCAAAGCGAAGCTCGCAACTTTCTCACACCACCGGACTGAGGTGAGATCACGGCAGCTTATAGATATAGAGAGTCGTTATATACGCCAGCTGCTCTCAGTCAACCTGCCTTGCCGAGCTCTTACATCTCACCTATCTGCCGTCACTTTCCACAACCTCACACGACTACAGCAGCCAGACAAACTACGATGCCATTCCTCGCACAAGAACACTTTCCACTGTCAAACCAAGACATTCTGTCATGGACCTTTGACAACCTCAAATACGACTGGGACGAACCCATCTACATCGATGCCCTCAACCCAAAGAGATCGATCTCGGCTCGACAAGCACACAAGACAATACGGCAATTGGCTGCTGGCTTCAAGGCGATAGGTGTCAAGAAGGGCGACTGCATATCTATACATTCGTTCAACGACATCTATTATCCTATCTTCTTCTTGGGTGTTATTGCTGCAGGAGCTGTTTACGCTGGGACGAACCCTGGATATACGCAGCATGAGCTTACACATGTGAGTGACATTGTGAAAAGAAAGACTTCACGGTGGCTGACATTCTCATGTGCAGACAACCAAGATCGCGAAAGTGAAGTACATACTTACACAAGCACCACTTCTCCCGAACATCCTGAAAGCTGCGGAAGATAATGGGATCCCGAAGAAGAACGTCATTATATTCAACCCAGGAGGCGAAGAGGCACCCAGAGGATTCCTTCAATGGAATGATCTCCTACAACATGGCGAAGAAGACTGGGTGCGATTCGACGACTACAAGTGCGCTTATCGAACAGGAGCCGCAAGGCTCTACAGCTCAGGAACTACCGGTCTCCCCAAGGCTGCTGAACTATCCCACCTCAACCTCACAGCCCAGCACATGCTCGTCTACGAATCGAATCCTCGGGAATGGAAGGTGAGACGACTCATAGCATTACCAATGTTCCACGCAGCCACCGCTCCCTCCGCTTTCTGTACGCCACTTCGAAATGGAGACAGAGCATACGTGATGCCTCGATTCGACCTGGAGAAATGGTTCTGGGCACATCAAGAATACGAAATCACCGATCTTGGCGCAGTACCTCCCATCGTGGTCCAAGCCATCAACAGCCCCCTCGCGAAGAAGTACAGCATGAAGTCCTGCAAAGTCGGACAATGCGGAGCTGCTCCTCTCGACAAAGGCCCTCAAGCACGTATGCAGGCTTTGATGGAACCCGGCGCGCCGTTTACGCAAGTTTGGGGAATGACGGAGACGAGTTGTGTTGCTACGAGGCATAAGTATCCGAATGATGACAAGAGTGGTTCTGTTGGTCGACCGATCCCAAATTTGGATACCAAGTTGATCGATGATGATGGGAAGGATATTACAGAGTACGATGTAAGAGGAGAGCTTTGCGTGCGAGGACCGACGATCATCAAAGGCTACTTTGAGAACCCTGAAGCCAATGCTCGAGACTTCGATAGTGAAGGCTTTTTCCACACTGGAGATATTGCTTATGTGGATGGGAAGACCGGGCTGTACTACATCGTGGATCGGAAGAAGGTATCTCACCCTGACGTGCGTCCATTTCTTCAACACAAGCAAGACTGACATACTCTCAGGAACTAATCAAAGTCCGCGGCTTCCAAGTCGCCCCTCCCGAACTCGAAGGCGTCCTCCTCGACCACCCGCAAATCGTCGACGCAGCCGTAATAGGTGTCCCCGACCCCGTCAGAGAAGGCGACGAGCTCCCTCGCGCATATATTGTTCGAAGAACGAAGGGCGGCAAGCCAACCACAGAGGAAGTCAAAGAGTACATCAAGGAGAAGCTGATTTACTATAAGAAGTTGGAAGGAGGTGTGGTATTTGTCGATGCAATTCCGAAGAACGCGAGTGGGAAGATTTTGAAGAGGATATTGAGGGAGCAGGCGAAGGAGGAGATGGCTGTTGAGAAGAGGAAAGGCGGTGCCAAGCTTTAGGCAGCAGAGCAGGGGAGCAGAGCCACATCAAGCTGGTCGTCTCAACCTCAACCTATTCAAATGCCAGGACCATTTCTCTACGTTGCATGCTCCCTGGAATAGGAGACTTATCTATGGTGCATCATCGTTCCAGCGTCCTTCGTACGAAGATAGGTCTCCGGGAACTGGCATCTCCGTCGGGTTTCGCGGCAAGTCCTCGGTTCTTAGTAGCCAACGGTTTTGTACTGGCCGAAACAGGATAGTTAGCAGGATACGAGTCTACGAAACGCGGCGGAAAGTCTTCAATGCTCGCGCTCATAGCGCTCCAAGGAATAGTACCGTTGGGCTTCCTTCTCGCGCGATGCGGAGGGCGGCACTGAGCGTACGTCGTTCCAAGGCCTCTCGAATTTGGCCTGAGAAGGTGGGTCTATTCGAGGCAAATGTCGATGTCGCATAGCAATGATGTTGATCAAGTTGTTGCGTGATCGCACGCCGCTTCAAATGCGTTCGCGGCCTCCCCTTCAGCACAAAGCTTAACCAAGGCCCGTTCGTAGATCGTTGAAAGAGTCCGGGCTTGCTATGTCTCGTGTCAACGTCGGGCACTTGGGAAACTTCGGAACCGTCTTCCGCGACATTATATAACCTACCTTTGAGACGAATGGATGAGGGAACAGAGTAATAATCCTACACTCGATCTTCTACCTACGATCACGACGATACCTCCATCAAAATGAAGCCAACCAGCCTCCTCCTCGCCCTTCCTCTCGCCGTCTCGGCTGTCCAGACAACCTTCGGAGGATGCACCTACGAGAAAATCGGTGTGGAGCCTTGGTACAACTGCAACGACCTGAACGGCGGTGTCGATCCTTGCCAACAGCAGCAGAGCTGCTTCATGGCCTGTTATCGTGCGGGATCGAATGACAAGGCTTCCGACTTCGTCATGGTCGCTGAGCAGAATGGACCTGCCGCTGGAAACTCTTGCAACTGCAGATGCTACTTGAAATGATCTGTTGATGCCGAGATGTAAGTGATGAATACAATGGCTGAAGAGTTGGGGGCTCACATCCAACGGACAGCTGATTTCCAGTAGCAGTAATCCGAATCGACCATTGTAAAGGCATCCTTCAACGCAGCGCAATTCAGCTTGGAGGGGAGATCCTCAGCTCGTAAAATGACAGATGGAGCTGGAGAGAGGCCGCATCGGTGGTGGCTGGGAAGAGTAATTAGATAACATCTGCCCTTCCAATGCCCGAAGGCATTGGAACCGAGATGTGATGTCGCTTCCGCACACCTTGCGAAGCTGCATCGTTCTGAACATGCGGTTCAGCTGCACGTGAGCATTTGACTTGTGCCGACCTCATGCAGCCTGCGACTGCGTCAATGGTGTAACACAGAAATCCGTGGGATATCATTCAGCCTCTTTCGCTAGACATTATTCTAGACATTATCTTCTCTTCTTTCCCTTGACAGCGTGATTTGAGCTCTGAAAATATCCATGCTTAGGGTCATAATCATATCCGTGAAACCAGTTCTTGCTTCCCCACGACAGGCGGCCGGCCTGCGACATATTACAGAATTGTACCCCCCTGGTGCCTTCGATGCGGTCGAACTGGTCGTGGAGGTCGGTCGTACCGTCGCGATCGAGCGTCCGGCAAGTCAGCTCTCTGAAATTACGCTAGGCGCCTTCACGTTGGCATATCTCCCGGAAGGTAGGCATGCTCGCGCTAATTCCCTTTTACAGAGCCAGAACTCAAGCCTTCCGAATGATTACATCTCCGGTCCGGGAACTCGTCTATGCCTTACACACAGCCATCGGCCATTCTCGAAGCTGTACTCATGATAACCAACAGCTTGCTTCAAGATCCCTGGAGGAACCCCGAACGTCTCAATGAGCGAGCACACTTCTGCATAGTCGCCCTTGTCGTTGATGTGCGTGTTCAAGGAGTGGATGCTTCTAACATGCCATCCTGAGTCCAAGGAGTCCAAACGCCTCCATAGCTCGAGTAAGCCAACGTCCTGTCCACATGTCAATTGTGAAAGGCTATATGACGTTGTTTAGGCTATTTACCTGTCCATATTCGGAGAGTGTTTCACATTCACCGTCAAAGCCCGCCCAGACTTCCAACGAAGGGTCCCAGGCTCTCTGGTTGATAGCGTCGTAGAAAGCGCGTGTACGTTCTTCCAGCTCGGTGACAATCGCTTGTCGCTTCTGGGCATCAAGCCTAGTGCGATCTTGAGGGGAAGATGCCATGTTTATCGGATAGCACAGATATGGGTCCGAGGTTCGAAGGATTATTAGAGTTTCGTCTGTCCCGGCTCGGCACGCTCTTCGGCCGCTGACTTTCGGCCGCTGACTTTCGGCAAGCGCGTCATCAAGCCGAAGTTGTCGACTTCAACTCGTATGCTGCTCGTATGCCGCAGCATCGCTACATCAAGTAACATCGTCCGCAATTTGCTCGAATTATCTTGCCACAATTGTCAATATCCGCACTGCTCGCGGAAACATTCGTCAGAGGACTTTCATTATTCCAGGCGCCAACATTTCGCGCCTCAGTATCTCTCCCGGTGGCACAGCATACGGGTACCTGAGCTTTGCATAAATCCATTGCCGTGCAACAATCTAGCCACTCTGCTTGACTTGGCCACGGGCATATATTTTGCATGGTCGCCAACGTGTAACATCATTCTCGTCAATTGCTTTTCAAAATGCTCACTCTCGCCAATCACTTCTTCAGGCAGTCCTTCTTTCTGGGCAAGCCGGAACTAACAGAGAACAATTTGCCCAGTCAAGAGGGAAGAGTAGTGATCATAACTGGCGGCTACACAGGAGTCGGTCTCGAGCTGGCGAAGATCTTGTATCGGAGACATGCCACCATCTACATTGCAGGTCGAAGTGCCGAGAAAGCAGAGAAAGGCATAGAAGCCATCAAGAAGTCAAGCCCAGACTCCAAAGGCAAACTGGACTTCATGAAATTCGATCTCGGCGATCTCGCAACAATCAAGCCAGCGGTCGAAGCGTTTCTGAAGAAGGAATCCAAGCTTCACGTCCTCATCAATAACGCAGGGGTCATGTTCCCTCCACCGGGATCAAAGACAACACAAGGCCACGACCTCCAACTAGGAACCAACTGTCTCGGCCATTTCCTCCTAGCCAAGCTACTCACACCAATTCTCGAGAATACAGCTGCATCTTCTCCAAAGGACTCAGTCAGGATCTCCTGGGCTGGCTCTATGGCCGTCGACCTCCTCTCCCCAACCGGGGGAATCACCTTCGATGCACAAGGAAACCCTCAACCCTCTGAGACCAACATCCAGCTCAACTACGGCTTGTCCAAAGTCGGGAACTACTTCTATGGAAAGGAATACGCTCGTCGTCATCCCATCCCCACGGGAGGCAAAGGCGTTGTGAACACATCTTTCAACCCCGGGAATCTTCGAACCGAATTACAGCGCCATGTCCCAGGCATCCAAGCTTGGGTGCTAGATAAGTTGTTGCTGTACCCGGCTGTTTTCGGGGCTTATACGGAGTTGTGGGCGGGTTGGCAGCCGGATGTGCCGAACGGGAGTTATGTGTGGCCTTGGGGGAAGGTTGGTGGTGTGAAGCCAGATGTGGAAGTAGAATTGAAGGAAGGTGGGAATGCGGAGAAGTTTTGGGAGTGGAGTGAGAGGGAGACGAAGGCATATGTTTGAGATTGTCACGTTGAGTTGAAAGGATGTGTGTGAGGACGTGGGAATGAGGGTGATTGCTTTACAGGATGTGTTGGTATACTCCTTTGCTCAGGGCTTTACGGTGAACACCACGAATACGATTATATGATTTTTGACAAGATGCAGGAGCAATGTTACATGGTACTACCTGCGTTGTGCGTGTGATGGCTCGCTCAAGCTTACCCGAATCAGCAAGCGCTGAATCCTTCTCACGCTTCCCACGGCCATACATGAATTGAACAACAACAGAGCTCCTATCTTCTTCCTCGTTACACTCAGCCTCTTGGATCGACAAACAACATGGCAGACCATACCCAAGATTCCTTCAAATGGCCTCCCCACCTCGTCGAAAAATATCCTGTTCTCCAAAAATGGAACGATGGGGATGAATCAGAAGTACCTTGCTCCACCCTATTCCCATCACCCTACTTTCCACTAATCCCTTTCTCCTCACCAGTGGCGCGGTGGTCGTGAAGCAGCTCTCCTCGCCCATCTCAAGTCGCTACCAGACATCCGTGGCAGTCCATCAAAAGTCCTCGCGGCGATCGACGATTTCGCCAACACGACCTCTTTCTTAATTAATATCGGCAGTGATAAAGGGCCCAAGGTAACGAGATTGATTGATGAGCAGAAGCCTAAGGTATTGGTAGAGCTTGGTGGGTATGTGGGGTACTCTACTGTATTGTTTGCTGAGGCGGCAAGGAAAGCTGCGGAGCCTGGAGAGAAGGTGAAACTGTGGAGTTTGGAGTTCGAGGAGGAGTTTGCTCAGATCACGAAGGAGATTGTTGAGATTGCCGGCTTGTCAGATATCGTGACGGTTGTTGGCGGTGCGACTGCAGAGGAGAGTTTGCGGAAGTTAAAGGCGAGTCGAGAGGTGGAGAGGATCGATTTCTTGTTTCTGGATCATGTTGAGGGTCTGTATGTTCAGGATCTAAAGGTTTGTGAGGAGTTGGGGTTATTGAGAAAAGGG
The DNA here is from genome assembly GCA_003666085.1 of Pseudocercospora crystallina. NCBI lineage: Eukaryota > Fungi > Ascomycota > Dothideomycetes > Mycosphaerellales > Mycosphaerellaceae > Pseudocercospora > Pseudocercospora crystallina. The sequence continues at coordinate 273,010 of QQNG01000265.1, forward strand.
GCGATGGTGGTGGCGGATAATGTACTGCAGCCGGGTGCGCCGGAATATAGAGAGTATGTGAGAGAGAATGCTGGTTTGGAGACCTATGCGATTGAGGGGTTGATTATTCCGGGGGAGTTGAAGGTGAGTTGAGTTCAGGACTTGGTCGGTGCAGGTTGCTGACTCTATAATGCAGGACGAGTTAGATATTAGCAGAGTGCTTTGATAGGCCTCTCATGCAAAGCAAGCAACTTGCACGAGGAAGTCGTTCCGGCTCCTATTGCTCCACCAGCTCGTCGATTCCTTCAACTCTTGTCTCCCTTCAAGCGCAGTAGATATACCCCAGGTACTCGTAGTTCTCGGCGCTGTTGCAATGCCAATTGCCCTGCGGTGCTTGGACTCCATCGCGATGGATTGGAAATCCCACGTTGGGAGCCCTCAGTTCGTCTCTACACTTCGACGGCTTTCAGTACAGAATCGCTCTATCATGAATCGTGTTCATGTCTACTTACGCAGTATGCGTTTTTCCCAGCAGCACAGCCTGCTACGCCGTTGTAGCCGTAGTCGCAGTATATCGATCTTGCGAGCGCTGGGGATGCGAGCGCCATTGCGGCGAGGAGAATTCGCTTCAACATAAGTGCTTATTTGTTCGGGAATGATCCGTTGGGTTGTATTTGGCAAAGAACGTGCTTCTCACAGCAAATGCTGTTACGCTGGGAGTATATATCTGTGTTTTCCCGTAGTTGTAGACTAGCCAGGATTATTACGAGTCTTGGGTCCGATATTATACCAGACTACGGGATCTGGAACTCTATGCGGCCGCGCAGTTGACAAGCTACCGCATCTTGATAGCCGCTGCTGTCTCAGTCCTGCGGCAAGAGTGTCACCACTGATTATCAAGCATCAACTACGCGATCGTCACGTCGGAGGGCTAGGCGAATTCTTCTTGCTATCCCGCTTATCGTTCATGACCTTCTTGATCAGGTGGCGATGGAGGGACCGCCATTGCTGCTTCCATCATGGGTCCAAAAATCGGATCTCATGGGCGAGAAGTAGTCGCAATGCTTGGTCTTTCATATAATTTGCGCTTCAATTCAACATGTGTTGATGAATAAGTCTAGTCGTGGATGCTGTTTTCTCGAGCCATCTGTGAAGGCCTTTCGGCGCAGTAGTGGCTGTTGCTGCTGGGCTCTCGATCATGATGGTATGAGACAGTATGATTGTTCCAGAGAGGCATCTCTAGATGTGCAATGGAGTAAGAACGGGTGGTTGAAGGAGAAGTCGAAGTGAAGTTCGGAGTGGAGAAGGTGTCCAAGGTGTTGGGTGTCACAAGCTGGACCCTGGTTCAAGCTCGGCGTTTCGTTTCAGACGCGACCAGAACGCGACTTCCTCTCCGCTTCAATTCCAGCTCACGCTCCAACCCAATCTCGCCCAAAACTCACCACCGCCGAGCGCATACTGTCGCAACATCGCGCCAGCTGCGGCACATCCCGTCCGTCACATGTACAGCTTTCGCAACACGACTACCTAAGTAATCGCACCATCCGCCGACATGCCGCGAGCTTCAAGGAGAAAGGCGGCGGCAGCGGAGCCGGAGCCGGTGGAAGAAGTCGAGGCGGAGGAGGAACAGCCTCAAGAAGAGATGGACGTAGATCAAGAAGAAGGCCAAGAAGAGGCCGGCGCGCTTCGAAACAACGAGCCCGTGACGTGGAGAGCTGGGAAACCGATTCAAGTGTCCATACTGCTACAGCGATTGAAGGCGCTGTCAGCAGAGTTGGCTTCGTACGACCAAGAAGAAATCGCACGAGCTTCTCTGGAACCAAAGGCAAAAGAGCTGGCGAATACACAACTTCTCGGCCACAAGGATGACGGTGTCAAGGCATACGCGCTGCTCTGTATTGTTGAGATGTTCAGACTGTTGGCACCTGACGCTCCATACAAACCCAGTCAGCTTAAGGCCATCTTCGATGTCATTGTAGGAACGATTGTGCCCGCACTATCAGATCCTCAGCACCCATACAACGCGCAACACTTGGCCATCATTGGCTCCCTTGCCTCAGTCAAGAGCATACTCCTCCTCAACGACCTCGAGGGAACGGATAAGCTAGTCGAAAGCCTTTACGCGAATTGCTTTGACGTGCTTGCCAACAATGTGCGCGGGTCGTCCAAGGAGCTCCTATCCAAGAACGTCGAGTTCAACTTCACCAACATGCTCTGTGCACTCGTTGACGAGCATCCGGCCTTGCCTCAGAAAGTGATCGATATCATCCTGGCGCAGTTCCTCCGGGCAGACCCTGCCGCACTTGAGGGAAAATCGAAGAAGGGCAAACCAGCACTTTCTCCGGTACTGCGAGAGGTGTCGCCTGCATACAACATGGCGCGGTCAGTCTGCAATACGTGCGAAGAGCGCATGATTCGACACATTGGCCAATACTTCAGCTCTGTTTTGATCGATGCATCTAATGCGACCGATGCGAGCAAGCCGGGCAAATCCAAGGGCAAGAAGCGAACCCACGATGACAGTGAGGACGAAGACGACGAGTCCGGTCTTCTGACTGCACCTTCCGACGAAGATCTCAACGAAGTCGCGAAAGCTCATAATCTGCTGAGAGAATTATGGAGATCATGTCCGGGTGTCATCCAAAACGTCTTGCCTCAGATCGTAATGGAGATGGGCGCGGAGAATGTGCCTCTTCGCGTGCTGGCGGTGGAGAGTGTTGGCGACATGATAGCTGGTATTGGTGCCGCAGGTCCTCCGCCCCCTGCAAATCTTGACCCAGCAGCATGGCCATCGCAAAGCCTTGGCAGCTATTCACCACCGGTCTCACAGAACATTCTGCTGGTTCCTGCAGCACCGCAAGCGTTCTCATCTGCGCAGCCAACTACTTACCAGACCTTCTTTGACCGGCATCGAGATAAGTCTGGACAAGTAAGAAGTGTGTGGGTTACTGCGGCTGGAAGAATCATTCAGACTTCTGCTGGTGGGAAAGGACTTGACTCGGATCAAGAGAAACGTCTGCTCAGACTCTTCGGTGACCTGCTTATCGACAATGACGACAAAGTGCGCCTAGCTGCCGTTAACGTGATTTCTACATTCGACTTCGGATCCATTGTGCAAAAGCTCGGCAGCCTCGGCGGCGTCGCAACACAGGGCTCTATTCTTTACAATCTCGTGACGAGAATCAAAGATCCTAAGATCAATGTCTCGACGGCAGCTACTGAGGTTGTTGGCCGCATCTGGGGCGTGGCGGTAGGTGCCATTATTGAGGGAAACGAACGCTTCCGCGAGCTATTGGGCCCAATCCCATCCGATATCTTGAACGCGATGTATGTCAATAACCGCGACCTGAACATGGCGATCCAGTGCGCAACATTCGACTCGCTTCTACCCATTAATTATCCGCCAATCAAGCACAAGGCTGTCAATGGCGACTCACAGCGAGTGCCTGATAGCCAATCTGGGCGAGAGAAGGCGCCTGATCCCGATCGAATCCGCGTTGAGCGTCTGCTTGCGCTGGTGCGGAGCCTGGACGAGAAGGCCAAGAGGGCTTTCTTCGCTCAGCAGCAGCATCAAGTGCAGCGAGCAAAGTATCTAGCCATGTTGCTAGACTTCAACGAGAAGATCCAAAGCGGCTCATCCAAGCAGGGGAAAGAGGAACGTCAGAAACGCGATGTGCTTGTGAAGCAGCTAATCAGCACGTACCCCGACCCGGCTCTTGCTGCAAGCCATTTGACGAAGTTCCTGGACCACAAAGACCGCAGGAACTTCGCGTTGGCACGTTTTTGCTTCGCGCCGGAAAGTGACTACAAGAAGGCATCGAACGCCCTGAAAGAACTGAGGGGTCGTCTGGTAGACAGCCTGAACGACTGCCTTGAAACCCTCGAGCCATTCCTCCTCTCGGTGTCGGTTCTTGTGTACAATCGAAGCCACGTGCCACCAATTGTGGACATTTCTCGCACCGATGAGAAGGGATTTGGTGCTGCAGCACACGAGGTCCTCAAGGACATTTCGGTAAAAGCGCCTAACATCTTCGAAATCCACGTGAAAGAGCTGTGCAAGACGCTCAAGGAGCAAGCACCTTCCCAGAGCTCATCCGTCGAGCCGAGTGACGTCGACACACTCAAAGCGTGCGCGGCATTCGCGCGCCAATTCCCGGAGAAGATGCCAAAGGATCGCGATTTCATACTGGCGATGGTGAAGTTCGTCAAGTTCGGCTCACCTGCTGCAGCTGCGAAGCACGCAGTCACTGTGATCGTTTCCACTGCCGAGAAGAAGGAGATGTACATAAGAGACATACTCAAGTTTTGCTTGAAAGACTGCGAGCTCGGCGCCGATGGGTATCTTTCGAAACTGGCTGCCATCAGCCAGCTGCGACTTCTCGCACAAAAGCAGACACGGGATCAAGCAGACGCCATCCAGGAAATCCTCACAAACGCTATCCAGAGCAAGGGCGATGCCGAAGCAAGCGAATCAGATGACGATGGACTGAATGCTAAGCTGTTGGCACTGAAAGCGCTGGTCAATGACGTTCGCGGTCAGGCTGCCGACCTGGACAACGAAGAGAGTGACGAACAAATGAAAGCATCAGCATTGAAGGTGTTCAAACTCCTGAACACAATCATCGAATACGAAGGGAGGTTGACCACGGCAGACACCACACCAAAGCATCACAGAGCACGCATAAGACTGGACGCTGCGAAGCTGTTGCTCAAACTGTGTGGCAGCAGCAAATCACTTGATCACCTTTTTGCCCCGAGAGATTTCAATCGCCTCACCCGAGTCGTGCAGGATCCTGGCGATAAGCAGGTTCGAGCCGGCTTCAGTTTGGCTCTTCGAAAGTACATTGGCCAAGGAAAGCTATCTCGCCGCTTCTTTGCCCTGCTGTTCATGTACGCGTTTGAGCCAGAGAAGAGCCCGAAGGAGTCAACCGTCACGTTCTTGAAGGCCAGGGCAGTCTATTACGCTAAACTGGAAGACCCTACGATGGAGAGTGTGTTTGCATACTTGCTTAGTCTGCTCGCACATCATCAAGACTTCTCACCTGCGGCAGAAGATCTGGACGACTTCATCGACTACATCCTTTTCTACTTGAAGATCGTGGCCACGGAAAAGAACATCGGCCTGATCTATGCTGTAGCGCAGCGACCAAAGGCACTTCAGGATGGCATTGAGCCTGACAAGAGCGACCACATCTGGACGTTGTCAGATCTTGCCGAGGGTATCATACGAGTGTATGAGCAAATAAAAGGCTGGTCTCTACAGATGCCCTCAGAGAAGCCTACAATGCCCAAAGGCTTGTATCAGCCCATGCATGATCGCGAGCTGGCGCAAGAAGTCCGCGAGAAACGCTTCTTGCCGGATGAGCTCGCGGAAGAGCTTGAAGATAAGGTCAAGGAACGATTCAAGTCGAAGAAGCGCAAGGCCGTCGACGGAGATTCTAAGAGATCCTCGAAGAAGGCGCGACCATCCGCAGGAGATGGCAAGAGCCTACCGGTGCGCAAGGCGGCCAAGGAGCCCAAGCCCCCGAGAGCGTCCAAGACACCAAAGAAGATTAGAAAGCCGGTCACAGACTCGGCTCCGTCTTCAGAGCGTCGGAAGAGCTCACGAGTGTCGAATGCCAAGAACTACGCGGAGTCGGACGACAGCGATGAAGAAGAATTTGAAAGATGGCAAGCAGATGAGAGCTCCGATCAAGAGGTCGATCAGAATGGCGAGGATGACGAGGAGAACAAGGAGAATGTCTCATCCACACCGCCGACAAGCGACCCATTTCCTGCAGCGCCAGCCAACGCTTCTTCAGCGAAGAAAGAGAGGACACCGAGGGAAGGCAAAGCGGTGGAGAAAGCAGCACCACAAAAGAAGACTGCGGCAAAGTCACAACCTGCCACCCGCGGCGGTAGAGCGACAAGAGCGAAGAAGAAAGAGAAGGACGTTTATGAGATCGATGGCGATAGTGATGAACTGTCAGATGCGCCCGAAGAGATGGTGACATAGCAGCGACGCCGTGGAGTCAGGGCGCAACATCATCATTTGCTGAACGAACGTGTACAGATGTGCAAACGACAGGAGTGGTAACCTCGATAGGATGACGCGCTGCGCTGATGAACATAGCTAATAACCACCATATCGCATGCATCAGAGAATCGAGAAGAAGTATTGCTATCAGCTGAAGATGCAAAGGAATGGTCCAAGTCTATATTTATGATTCTATCTCTGTAACTCTACTGATCTGCCAGATCCAAACTTCGAAAAGCTCGCAAGGAGCCCAGCATCAGCTACATACTCACATATGCCATTCCCATAATCATAAGTCATGCTTGACATTTCTCGTCCCTCTTCATTGCATTACCAGGCGCTTAGGAAGCCCCGGCACTCACCATGGTATCTGTGATCGACCAAGGAGAGGCCGCTCAAAAACGGAAGAGATGGAGCTCTTTGCGACGAACTTCTCATCAGCCACTTCTCAAGTCAAGACCGATATTGTGCTTGCACGGCCGAAGCCTCATCAAAGGCGCATTGTCGAAACCCACCAGACCTGGGATGTGGTGAGGCGACCTCACCGATCAGACTCACCACGACTGCTGGCGACCAGCATAGCGCAGTCAGTCGAGGGTCTCGGACCAACTGGCGGAGAAAATCAATTCCTGCCAGCATGCAGCTGACTGTCCAAACCCTCAGCATGCTCGCTCTCCCTCTGCTCTTGCAGCTTCGTGGCGTACGGGCTCTTCTTCCTCAATTTCTCTCCCCAACCGTAGTAGAGGAAGAACACAGGAAGTGCGAGAAGCAGCCCGATTACGCCAAGTGTGGTCACGGGCCATGCCAACGAGCGTTCGCCATCATGCCATGCATGTAGCATAGGAGTTGTGTAGACAGCCGCAAGACCAGCAAGGAAATCACGACAGAATCCATTTCCGCCTGTGGCGGAGGCGGCGAAGGAGCCGTAGGCTGCGACCATGTAGTCGATTGTGAGGAGGTAGATGGCGAGGTTTGCGATTCCGATGAGGAAGCAGAAGAAATGCGGCCAGACCCAGTGGACGTTCAGAGCAGGTACCAAAGAGGCATAGGCCAATCCGCCGAGACCAATTGGCTCGAGAGGGACGAGCCACAGGAGGAGGGACAGACGCTTCTCCGGGCAAAGACGTTTGGCCTCCTCATCAGGTTTCCAGTAATAGACGCCAATGATGATGAGGTAGCCGACGAGGTAGCCGAGAAGAAGGGATGAGAAGGACACGCCGATTTCCGGTTTTGAAAGCCCGAATTTCTCGAGGATGGGAGGGAAGGCATCCAGACCGGTGAAGATGAGAGCGTCGGAGAAGCCGGAGAGGAGGGAGAGGAAGAGGACGATGGGTTCTGTGAGGAGGAATTTATAGGGTCGCCACATTGTTTCCAGGAGTTCTTTCTTGTTGAAGCGGCCTTTAAACCCTCCCTTGACTTCCCATGGTCCGACGAGGGATTTGTATTCTGCTGGATCGGTGGCGCGGAGGTGTTTGGCTTGTTTGTCGAGGATGAGTTCGGGACGGGTTTCTGGTGCGCAGAGCTGTAATCCTTGAACAAAGGCGCCGATGATGAGTGCGATCCAGATACACCAGTCCTCTCCCATGCGGGCGGCGATGTAGCCTCCTGAGATGGGTGCTACTACCGAGCCGGCGCAGGATGCGAAACAGGTGAATGCCACTGCGTAGAATTGATCCGTGGGGTGGTACATATCTGCGACGATACCCAGCGTAACAGACCCTCCAGCAGACGAAAGACCGCCGAGTGCGCGGCCGATCATGACGGAGCAATAGCTGCGTGCAAGGACAACGGGGAGGTGCCAGATATTCACAAGTCCCAAAGAGGTTTGAAGAATCCATTTCCTTCCAAAATCCTCAGACACAGGAGCCCAAAGCTCACATCCAAACGCATACAAGATCAAGAAGATCATCCCACCCAGCCTCGCCTTCGCTGCAGAGACATTGAAGCGGTTCTGTACAGCAGGAACGAAGTTTGCGAAGATGGCGGCGTTGTAGTTCATGGAGATTTGGACGGCGAACATGACCCAGAGGACCCACCACTTGCGGAGCCAGTGCCATCTTTTTGGGGACTTGGAGAAGTGGTCAGTCTCTTTGAGGATGCGAACTTGCTGCTCGGATAAGCTGCTGGAGGGCGAAACTTGGTCGATGGCGACTGTGGGCTCGGTTTTGGTTTTGGCTGTGGAAGAGGTGACTGCCTCGCGGAGGGAGAATGAGCCATGGAGGGTGGAGCTGAGAAAAAAAATTAGTTGAGGTTACTGGGATGTGACGATGAGAAGAGAATTTGCTGTGAGAGAGAACAAAAGTAGGAGTGAGAAAAACCAGTCAGCGCAAGCCAGTATCGCGAATTGTTCGGGTCATGGTCATGAACAGGTATGTCGCTTCCAGACAGTTTTGTAGCCAGCGCCGCTGTCGTGCAGGCCGAGAGTGATTCTGAACGATGCACATGATTGCCTTCTGAGGCTCGAGAACCGTCAGGATCGCACCCAATCAAAGCTTGAGACACGGGCCTTGTGGGAATTGCCATATCTGGTATGCGACAGTTTCCAGGTCGTCCATTAGGGACTCCAGGGTTCACAGCTGCGACCTCGCGTCAGAGAGCCAAGTCGAAGAGCTGCGTCGGCTGGCTTCTGGCGCGATCTGCTCTTCCATGGCTCAGAGCGAAGTCACCGGGGAAATCATGACCATCAAGCGGGAAACGATTGGAGTGCCAAGGAATTCGTGCGGAGGCTGCAAAAGTTTCATGTGAAAGCGGAGTTCCTTCTTGCCAAGTCTTGCTATTCGGTATTCCTGGGCCAGACTGTGCGGCGTCGTTCGAATTTGAGGCGGTCCTTTTGTCATAATGACCAAAGATGTCGTGGTTCGTGGTTTTGACAACTGAGCTCGAGCGGTGTCCTCTCCAGTCGAGTCCGACAGGCTTATGCAGCGGGTGGAAATTTTGCAGTGCAATGTGTGACAAGAGAGTGAGATACGTACGCCTTCTCCTCCGAATCACTCCGAATCGCATCGCGGTCATCCATCTGTTCGGCTTCCGAATGTGGGTATCAGTCGATAGACAATGTGGTGAGTAGGTCGCGGTATCGCGAAGTGACTGGTTGCTGAGGGCGTTATCAGTCGTTGGGAGAGCGACAGGTGGTAGGAGAAATGGAGATGCCAGATGCTGGGGAAGTATGTCTTTATGCAACAATCATTTTTTAGAGCACGATGTGAGCTATCGGGCCTTGAATGGTAATGTGCGGCAGCAAAGTTCCTTATTGACATTCCAACGAACCATAGTGAGGGGCAGCGTCGATCTAAAAGTCATGTGCTTGGACGCTGACGCGATGGAAACCTCAGAGCCATCGAAGTAGTAATCTTCATTATTTGATAGGTCCTTATTGGACCTTTGGCGGGTGGTAGACGGTACTGGCCTGAAGCGTGTCAGCAAACTTTGCGGAGAAGCAAAGGCGACCAGTGGCATGAGCTGTGATTCAAATGCTTCGCGGAGTCTCCGTATGGGGAAGCAAATTAACTCGAGGAACACATGCCAGCAAAGATCGCGTGCGAGCCGAAACATATCGGGAAAGCCATGATGAGCATACATCCGAAGAACTCCTCCAAATGCCAAAAAACTAGGGTTCACGCCATCTTGTACCTGCTTTCAGACTCGCGCGGGCATCATAGCAGAACAGATGGAAGGACAAGCCGATAATGCTCAAACGGCAGGACTCGACGGCATTCCGTCAGCCCTAATGACGAGCTCGCTCTGGACGCTCCTGAGCCGGTGAAAGACCGGCGTGGTGGTGGCCTGTCGCTTGGCTGGCGTTGAGAAGATGTCTTCGACGTTGGAAGGCCGCTTGAGGTTGGGTCGTATTGGCGTATCAAACGGAACAGCAGAGGATCGAAGGTCGAGACCTGATGCTGGAGTGGCTGATGGTTTCTTCCGGAGCATTGATGCTGGTGTTTCCGGAGGCGGCATGGTGGCAGGGCGCAGCGCACGCAACTGTTGACCAACCGCAGGGGGAATGGAGGTGAAGTTGGTGTACTGTACTTGTTAGCGACTTTCGACTGTAGGTGCTTCTCATCGAGCTTACGTATGCTTCGACACCCGTCAGTGGATCGAACAAGGTTCGCAGCATTTTCTCAAACGCCGGACCATCCTGAACTGCAACATATTGGGGCTTGCCAGTTTTGGCGAATGCAGCTGTGTGCGATCCGGGCGAGGGGATAACGAAGCCCTGGGTAGTGAGGTATGTGAAGACACTCTTTGCCACGGCAGGCGCGATCCCTGTTCAAGCATTAGCGAGTCGCCTAAAGCCAGCCATTGAGCCGTATGCGCACCCAATGTCGTAGCTAGAGCACTGTATGACTTCAGATCACTCTGAAGAACATAGAACATGCATCGCCGCTGAACCACGAGCTCCTTCAGGCCGTTGAGCGCTTTTTCGTCCCGTCCAATGAGGAGGCAATTATAGCAGACATGGTTGTCGGGAAGTCTGGGGTCAGAAGGATCAGCGAATCCGTGGCAATGCAAGTGCTGCCAGGTGTCGCAGAATGTGCAATTGATCTGCAATAGTCGTGAGCTCGAGCAATGTCCACAACGTTGGCTGAACGTACCATGCTGCCTTCTTCTTTCCCGTGACCGCAGTGGCAGAGGACAACATCCTTCTTACTCGACTTTGTCCTCTTGCCGACGGGCTTTGCCATCTTCATCGCCCTCTGTTTCAGCTTGGTCTTCCCTTTCTGCAGCTCTTTAGCGATCTCATGTCGAAGTGTTATCTTGACGATCTCCGCTTGCGTAGCTGCAGGGGTCTCGAACGCATCAAGGAACTGTGTACCTTGGCGACTTGATCGCTGCGGACGATGCAAGTTCTGCGTTTGCGTGTCTCCCTGGGTCAGGCGTTCTGGCTGCATCATACCTTGAAGGGCATTCTTCATCGTCGGAACATTGCTCGTCTGTGTGTCGAAGCTGTCTTGAAAGGCCTCGTCACCGAGCAACGATTGCTGGCTTGGCTCGGCATTGGCGGTAGACTCTGCTTCGTCTGCTACGCTGGCTGAGTCTTCTGAGGTCACATTCGGCGTCGCAGTGGCACCATTGTCAAACTCATTCCGAGCTCCTTCCATAGGAGCATCAAGAACGGTCGATGGTGTTCTGCCCGCCGCCGTGTCGGAACCTTCGAGTGAGGGCAACATGTCCTTGAGTTCGTCTTCTTTCGTTCCGCCAATGCTGTACTCGAGAGCTGCAGGAATGCGGGACGGTTCTGCTATTCCAGCAAGAGCGCTCAGAGCCGGCTGGTTGAGATGTGAGATCTTGAAGGACGTGCTGGAACACGATTAGCACTGCATACAGCAAGCGTTTTCGACTTGAAACATACCTGTGGTAGGTGGAGTCGACATCCTTGAAAGTCTGGGTTGTCTTTTGCCAACCATCTGCGTGCGCGAATGTGAGCTTGTTCGATGTGCTGGGGATGAAGCCGTCTGCGTGGAAGTCTGCATCGTCATCGAAATTGAACAGTGACATCGAGACGTAGCGTTTCTCTGCGTGACGCTATCAGTGACTGCGTAGGCATGGCTTTCTTGTTGCACTCACCGGGCAGCTCTGGTAGTCCCTCAACCATTCGTAGAATATCACGCAGCAGCCGCTGAAGGGCAAGATTGGTACCTTGCACACTGATACCTTCATTTCCAGGGCTGCTGACCTCGAAGCCAGCTGGGGTCTTGCCACCTTTGCCATCAGGAATGTACTTGATGGTGAAGGTGTATGTTTCAAGCACTTCCTCGCGGTTGTCCGGATCGGCGAAGACGTAGACCTGCAGGGCGCGCAAGTTGCCGTCCTTCAGTGCTGGATAGGCTCCTTGCTCCTGTATGATCATCAGTACCCGGCAGGGACATCACAGCGCTTGGCAAAGCTCACCAGCCAATCAAGGAATGTGTCCACTCGCTTGCTACGTCCGCGGCGCAGGACCTCCATTGTCGTGCCCAACTCGTCATTGTTGAAAGGAAGCTGACCATCAGCATACTCGCTGTACGAGGGGATATCGTCCCGCGTAGGATACTTCTGCTGATCGAACACGTCTTCCACGAAGAAGTTGCTGGCCGGGTTAGTGACGAAACAGCGGTAGTCGCGTGGCCAAGTACGAACCGTATGTATGACAGGCAGCTGATCTGGATGCTCGTCAGTGCTCCGCTTCCAAGAACGGGTGAGGGAGACTCACGCCACCATGCAGCAATGTCTGCACAACCTCCAGGCTCTGCTTCTGCGTGACTGCAGTCTTGGTCGTTGTCTTGAGCGGTGCGAGCTTCGTCTTCTGCAGTTGCTTGAGCGCCATGGCCAGAGCACTTCCACCGGCAAGTTGGCGCGTGTGTGCTTCGATTCAGTTGTGTATGCGCTGTGTTTCTGAGATGGGGTGGGAGGGCCAAATTGGAAACGGGAGGAAGCGGGAAGAGGAGTGCCGGATGCCCAAGAGGAAGGTGCGACTGCTGCCTCCATGCGAAAGTGAAAGGAGCTTGTCGTTGAGAAGGAGCGAGTATCATCGCAGGCAGGAGCATCAAATTGGACGACAACTACGTACGTGTACCTACCGTGTTGTATCTACGCGTATGTCGCGTCCATGTCCTTGATCAATCCACGCTCTTGCCCATCGTACGTGTAGGCGCCGTCTGCTGCAAATACATTCCCGTGCTCTTGTTTCCATGCAAGCGCGCCTTCCTTTTGCGTCTAGTTGCGTCTTCCATGGCGGACTGGGACAAGACCCGAATCAGCAGCTTCGCCCTTTCCTTACTTGTCCCACACAGCCAACAAGCACATCCACACAATATCACCAGATCCTGATGCATTGCTGCCGCTTCACTTGCGCCGGTCCGGAGATGACGAAGGCATCCTCGCTCTTGCTTCGGGGCGTGGTCATCTCCGTGTCATTGCGAAGAACGGCTCGCGCTCCAGCGTTAGGATGATGATGGACGCCGTCTACCGCGGCTCGGTCTGCTCGAAGGAGGCGTCTTGGCTTGCAAGCGCATACCGGAGGCTTGCGAACGTGTACTTGTCGATGAACGAGGGAGGCGACGTGGAGCGGAGCTGACTGCGTTCCAGCTGTGGGATCCGGATCTCTCCGCAGTCCAACTTCACCTCTCACAATGACCTGCGTACCGAGTCGCACTGACAGTGCACCGGACCAACGCGATGCCGTGGTACATCAACTTTTGGTAGTCGGTCTTCCAAGAGTGGCCGCAGCCTGAGACTTGATGGCGCAGATAAAGAGTGCGGAGCATGAGCTGAATAGAACCGGCGATGGCGATGACAACTCGTACACGGCCAACCGTGTCCAGTTCCGACTCATGGCTACCATGATGGGAATCGGCGACTGCACGTTAGCACTGATTCGGATACCCAAGCCTCTGCATAGATTCCAGGAAGGGAGGTTCCAGAGGGATACAGACAGAGTCGCGAATGGAACGAGAAAGAATATCCGAGATCTGGGGCCACGACACAAGCCTTGAGGCCGTTGAGGAATTGCTAGAATGTCGTGGAGCAGGACGCTGCAAAGAAGCTCCGAGATTATTCCAGAGGCGAGACCTCTTCAGAGATACTTTCAACGAGACAGGTGAAGCAGGCATTCGAAACCGAGTGCGCTCCAAATGATGGTAGCACTCTTCAACCAAAACCAACGCAGGCTTGCTGCAGACTCTTGTGAATAGGACGCCTGGCAAGGATGACCGTTTTAGATTGACCTGAAGACTTCCCTTTCCACTCTGCGTGAGCCGCAACTTCAGCTCCTCACTCACCGGTCCAAAGCTAGTTGTTGAAAAGCCGCGAAACCTCTGCTTTCGCACCCTGGCGTGCTTCACTCCGGCACTGCCATCGATCGACCGACACGATATGAGACCCTCTCTGCGACAGGTCGTCGGAACCATCTGGACTTTAAGATGTCCCGATACGGTCTTCTCTGCGTGGCAGCGACGCTGAGTGAAGGCGACGCGAAAACGTTCTGAGCTCGGGCCAACCGAACTTCACCACAACAACAAACGCGGGATTCCTCGTTTTGCCGCCTCCCCTTCGCATCAGTCACGCGCCCCGCGACACCTTCATTTGGCCTCATCGCTCCGACCTTTTGCTCCTCGTGCGGTCGGTGCCCACGCATGGCTCATCACAACTGAGACCGCGCTCATCAGCTTTTTGTTTTACTCAATCGTCGCTTGTCGACACGCCACTGGAGGAAGCACCTCGAGCTGCCTGGTAGCAAACGCATCGTTGCCATCAGAATGGCTGGCACACCTGGCGGCGGTGATCCTTCGCCTGGCGCCTTCGATCCGAAGGCATGCGAGTTCACACCTAAGGAGCCAAACAAGCAAGTCGTCATCGCCAGCAGCGCGCAGCGCAAGCCAACTCTGAGCATTCAGAGCCCATGGAAGGACCAGATGGGGCCGACGTCAGGCGACCCCAAGCAGCAGCGCTCAGCCTTGCCGCTGTACTCGTCAGACATCTGGTCGCCCACCGCAAACCTACAGACCAAGAGTGCAGGCCTGCCACCAAAGCCTAGTTGGGAGAACTTGACTACTCAAGGCGCCAGTCCGCGCTCATCTCGAACGCCATCGCGCGCCGGCAGTCACTTGCAGCCGTCTAACAGCAACAACAACTTCAGCCCATTGCCTGGACTCGGTCTCACTCATTCCGGTGGCAGTTTCGCACGTGGTGAGGAGAGCCGCGTCTATGTTCCGACACCATCTGGTGGACATCGTAGCGTGCGCTATACTCAGACCGAAGAGTACCACAACTCCGGAAGCCCTGTTGGCTTTACGCACGCGAAGACAGACCCCCTTCCGCAGCAACCGTTCGGCTTCGGTCGCGAGTATAATGGCACCCTCTCCAGTAGTGGCAGCACATCAAGCTGCAACCGCACGATGCCGGACACGCCGCAATCGACGACCTCAACTTCCGACATCAGAGTCCATGACGATCAGCGTTCAGAGGACCAGCAGTCACTAGTGAGTAGCTCTGTGGCCCTCAGTGAAGCCTGCGCCACCCCAGGATCCGATCAGACAGATGGGAAAGTCGAAGTCTGGCGAGAGAAGCCACACCCACGCAGCCTCCGTCGTGCACTCAAAGATCCGGGTGCGCAGTGGGAAGCGGCTTATGAAGGCTCTCTCACTACTCTTGCAGCAGTGAACCCAGAGTGCATGCAGATGCCAAATGGAGTAGGTGAAACATATCATTCATGGCTTTGGTGCATTTGCTAATCTGACTTGTAACAGTCTCGTGTGATTAACATCAAGACCGAGTTCCCACAGAATGTCATCACCTCAATCCGTAAAGGCAGATACTCGTTGATGGAGAGAGTTGCGGAGCGGATCATGAGGGTTTGGGAGTCACGCGACAACCCGAGTGAGCAAGTTTTCATGCTTGTCTCCGTCAACGGCAGCAAGAAGTTCAGCGGCCTCGCAAAGATGTCGGGACCATGGCGCAAGGACGTGGCCATTGAGCCATGGGAGGATCATAAGGAGAAAGATGGCTGCGTGGGGTGAGTGCGATCTACACCGTCCTTCGTCGTGTCTTCCACTAACCACTTGCAGATCCTTCCCCCTCATCTGGATGTTCATCAAAGACGTTCAGTATCACAACTTCGGCCACATTCGCCAGCCTCATAATGATCACCCTGTGGGAAACATGTGGAACGGCATGAACTTTCCGCCGGAGACTGGACGCGAAGTCGTTCAACTTTACGTCGAAACACCAGCAACGTCGAGTATTCTGGGTTATCCCAAGAACTACCACGAGAACTTCGGCCTTGAGCTTCATCGTCGACATGGCATTGTCACTGGCCGGGGACGTGGGAGCATGCGCGGCTCTCGCGGTGGTGGTCGCGGTGGCTACCGGCGCACCAACGAATTCAGCACGCCATGGCGCCACAATGACTTCGAGAGTACGGGTCGCCACGACAAGCTTCCAGACGGAGACGACTCCACGCCGACGCCTGCGAAGACCACAGGTCGTCTCCATGGCACCAACATCTTGCCGCCAAAGCCAAACTTCCCCGGTGTCGACCATGATTACTTCATTCCTGGCCAAGACAACCGGGAGTCGATGCACACTGCAGGCTCCGAGCTCACGCAAGCATCACCTGTTACTTCACGTTCTGCTGGAACAGGCCTGGGCTATCCAGCCAGCAGCGATCGGTCACTGGCTTCTGGCGGGGCCGTCCAGCGTCCAGCATACAGCGGTTCAGCATCAGGTTCGTCTGTGAATGCCGCCTACAGCAGCCCGCAAGCGTACTTCGAAGCCGCTGCAGGTCAGCAGAGAGATCTTCAGCAGTCGGCTTCGATGAACTCTCTTCGCCGTGAGCCAGCTTCGAGGGTCAAACCAACTCTGCCGCCCATTTCGACGACCCGTCTTCCACCCCTGTCCGGTCAGGCTTATCCAAAGTCGGCGCAAGTTTCGCACTTCCCAGGAATGCTCGGTTTCTCAGATGGCGGCCCAGTCTCGACGTATGCCCCATACATGGCGCAGCAGGATGGTTTGCCAGCAGCAGAGTGTGGTGGGCGGTGCAATCCCATTACGCCCTCTTCAAGCTTCTTCCCAACGTCTGTCGAGGAGACTCCAACGCACCGCCCAGCTCCACATGGCAACCGGTCTGGAGTCAAGCCAGCACACCACAGTGAGCAGCCTGCTTCGAAAGTGCAAATGCAGAACGTGCACCAGCTGAAGGCGAAGTTTCACGCCTTACACGCGGAGCAGTACAGCCTTCAAGCACAGCTTTCTGATACTGATCAGTCCGATATGGACAAGCGACTGCTGCAGGCTAAACTCGCTCGGATCTTTAACGAGATTCGCGTGGTCGAGATGGAGCTTGAGCACCTTCAGAGTCTCTCGCCGGAGCGCCACGACAGCGCTCGACCCATGAGCGAAGGCTCGGCCTCAGCAAGCGTTCATCATATCTCACCCGTGCGCGCTGAGGACGGTAGGGTTCTGTACTCAGCCTCGATGGGCTCTCCTTCCTCCAGTGCCTATGGCAGCTTTCATGGCGAGCCTGCCTTCCCAATGAACGGAGGCAATGGTCCGCGTTTGCGTCCAAAGCACACGCACACCTCTTCTTGGGATCTTCGAGCCCAGAGTGTTGATGCACTTGTTGCCAGCCCGGAGAAAAAGGATAGGACCCCAGTCAAGATGCCATCCGCTCACCAGGCTTCAAGCTTTTTTCCACCAAATGGATTAAAGCCCTCTGCGAGCCGCGACAACTTCAGCTTCCACGCTCCTGTGGATAACTTCAGCTTCCATGCTCCCGCAAGCGCAAAGTCCAAAAATGGCCATGGCCATGGCGGCGTGCGCCTGGACTCTTGAAGCAACTACTATTGTTCGGACTCACTACACTGACATCACAACTTTGTACGACACACCGCACGACGACCAATGCCTTGTGCTTCCAGACTTGAAGGCCCAGTTGGCCGCGTAATCGATGCCGACAGTAAGTGTCGACTACACACTATTTCCTTTTGCGAACGAGATACTTGGGCTGCCGGTGGACGACGGATGCTGGACTCTTGCAACGTCGACGGACTTGAATGCAGGCAGGTCCGATATGCTTGAGACCGGATTGCTCCTTCGTCATTGAGGTAGGGCCTTGACTGAAGCGAGACTAGTGTGTTTGATGAGAACGCACATGCCGCTCGGAGGCACACCCAAGAGATGGATAAGAAAACCTTCAGAATAATGGGATTGAGAAGCGGCGAGAGCAGCTGCTGGTACGCTTTAGGTAGACTAGTTAGCTGAGACGTGAATCAAGTCTCTGGAACAGTGAGTGTTGCTCTTTCTTCATCAGCTCTTGTAGGGTCTGGACCTCAACGTCCGCGACTGCTCGAGTATGTGCTGCAACTTCTATACCTGCACCTGCACCTTCCGCCGTTGAACAGCTGACGCAACTGCAGGCTTCAAACAGTGTCCGACTTCACTTCCTCTCAAAACCATCTCTGTTTCTTTCGATAACCATCGCAACCTCAACACCCTCCCCCTCATCCTTCGCTCTCTTGGATCGACGCCTAGGATCCCTAGGACCTGAGATCAACAACAATGGACGATGTAGCTGCCATGCACGACATCCAGACCGAAAAGGATGGCAACAACACCGCGTCCACTTGCCCTACAGCTGAGGATCCGCCCTTTGCAGTGAGCACTCAACCTACGACCGTCCAGAAGACTTCCTCCAAGGTGCTTGTCCGCAGCGTCGACGGCACTTGGGCGTTTGCCGGTGCCCAGCAAAAAGAGAAGAAGCCCGCTGTGAAGATGCCCGAGATGCAGACTGCGCCGCCGCCAATGGCGACTGCTGCTGCAGGTAAGAAGCAGGCCGTGATGCACCCGCAGCCTATGCAACTCGAGCCAGCAGTGCAGCATCCACATGGACATCCGCGGTCTAAGCCCGTCATGCAGCTTGAGCAGAGTGTGCAACCAGAGTCAGCTGCGCAGCACCCGCAATCTTATCCTGTTGTGCATCAAGAGCAATCTGTCAAGGCAGAACCTGCTGCTCAGCATCCGCCGTCCGATCCTCCGAACTCTGCGTCCTCTCTCTGGCCTCCCGCTGCCAGGAGATCGCTTCCCTCGGAGTTAACTTTCAGCGCGTTGCCTAGTCTGCCTTCACAGCCCTCGGAGTATCAAACTGGAGACAAGCGCCCTCGCTCCCCTTCGCCTGCTCCGCTGAACGGCATTCCTGCCACAGTCGTGGATGCCCCCAAACAGCAACTCATCGAGCAATCGCAGATTGGAAATGATGCTGTCAATCCCGCTCGACTGCAGATGATGGCAGGCGGCGAAAAGGCTTCTGTTCCTCTCCAGCAGCCATTTGTGCAGTCGCAAATTGGTGATAACGCAATCAATCCTGCCAGACTGCAGATGATGGCTGGCAACAACATTCCTGGCGCCTCTTCGCCGCCACCGCGAGACCATCATCACGATCGACCATTTCAGGCCGAGCCTCCAGGCCAAGCATCGACCATCCAGATCTCCCATCCGAACCCGGGCAACGTCCATCTGAAGGCGCCGTGCGCGAAGTGCATCACAAACAAAGATCACCGTGTTGCCAAGACGCATGGTCTCGTGGACTGCCCTCAGCTGGACGAGGAAACGCTTCGGTACTGGAGACAAGTGGAAAAAGCAGAGAATCAGCAGCAATCTGGACCTGCGCAGGGTAAGAGACGCAAGCGAGGAGGTTCTTTCCAGTCACAAACGGGCACACAGCGTACTGGAGCAAATGATATTCCAATTGGCGTCCCCAGCGCGCCAGCTTCGCGGCTTTCACGCGCAGAGCAGGATGTTCCAGCAGAGCTCTTGGAACAGCTTGACAGGTACAAAGCTGTTGCCACGCAGGTGCCATGCTCGCACTGCATGGAGTACGGCTCTGCAGACGCCCAGGGGTTTCTTGACGCCTACACTCACTCTGTAAGCGAGTGCGCAGCGCTCAGCAGTGTTGTCAAGCCGGGTTTGACGCTTGATGATAGCACTTGTCTTGTGAAGAGCACAGACCGCTCTGCTCCGCCGAGCCAGCTTCCAGGGCCTGTGGGTCCAGCACGCGCGTTGACTTCACAGCTTACCCGTGCTGCCAATCCCCAGGTCAAGATGACCAACGGCGAGAAGAAAGCCTTGAAGAGGACACAGATTGCAGAGATCCAGGCTCAATACAGCTTGGAGCAATACGACACGCGCTGTCAGCGATGTGTGGAAGCTCCTGGCTTGCAGCACGCCATAAAAGATTGTCCTGCACTCAGCAACGCAGTGAGGAACGAGCTGCGTAGAATGTACAAGCGATTTCTTCGGGGAGCAGAGAGACCCATGGATCGCAATATCTGGGAGGGCAAGGGCAAGAATAAGAAGCCAAGGTCGAAGGGTGGCGTCGGACGTCAGAATTCGAAGGAGTTCATCTTGATTTCGGATGACGAGGTCGAGGTGATTGACTAAGAGGAGCAGGAGCTTTTTCGTCGTGGCCTGAAGACTCGATAACATTGGAATGGAGCCGTAGCGTACCTTTTCTCATAGCCTAAGAATGCCATATGTTATCACATTCGCAACACGGTTCAGCAGCCGTCCGAGCTTCAGCGAAAGGTGCCGGTATGCGTTGAGTGAGTGAAGCGCAGCACGCTTCCAGGCGTCCAGCCACCTGCTTTTTTAACAATAGCGGTCGTCGTCGCCCGTAACAATACCAATGGCCAACAATAGCGCCGGCGCTAGTTAAAACATTCGACCTTCCTCTCTTCGACGCACTTTCATCTCATCCACTTTCAAACCAGACTTCCATCCAAACAATCCCCGACTTCAACCAACCCACCACCTCGTCAACTCACAAGACCACCAACTACGACAAGCAATACGACGACTCACAAACACCAAGAATCTCTACATACTACAAGAAGATCCTCCATCATGTACTCCTTCAAGAATACCGACCTCGTCACCGGCATGCCAACTCCACCGCGCTCACAAGACGCCAGCGCGATGCCATACCGCCAGCGCTCACCAATGCGCTCTCATGCTGACGACAAACCACCATCCACACCACGTCGCCTCCGCGAGCCCCTCGAGTGCACCGGCGAGATGAGAATGAGCCCCCAGCACCGCCGCCTCCGCCTCCAGGAGAAGCCGCCACACGACGAGGCCTGGGCGGTTCCGCGTGGGCGCTCTCAGGACCGCACCTCACCACCGCGCCGCTGGCAGAGTATCCAGCAGCGCGATCGAAGCCGCTCGCCGCGGAGAGACAGCGCGCAAGAAGACCTCACTTCCGGTCGAGGTCGAAGCCGCTCGCCTGTCCGCTCACCACCAGGACGTGAGCAATCTCCACCACCATCCATGGGTTCTCTGTCGGCAAGCATGCGCTCTCTCTCAATCTCGCCGCAGCCGTGCACTCCTCCTCGTCACCGCACCACTCTGGCCGAACAGTACGGTTTGAGATTCAGCGAGAAGACTGCCTACGAACTCCAACTCCTGGTCGCCATGGAGCAAGAAGCCGAAGACTATCCGATCCCGCAAATCGAAATCGCCAACAACGTCCACGGGGAGCTTCAGCGAGACCTGATGGAGCAGATCATGTTTGGTGATCCGGATGAGGGGAGACCGCGGGAGGTGGAGTGGTTGGCATTGTTTGAGGAGGTGATGGCGAATGGGGGTGTACCGGCTACTGGGCGTTGTCCTTGATTGATGTAATATTGGGAGCGACTTGATGATGACTGGTAATGTTGATGTTGATGCCAAGAGAATGGCAGTTCATGCACGAGAACCAGACGTTGCACTAGAATTGTACAGCATATCCTTGAAGCAGCTCAGCAGGCGAGAACCGGCGATTGTACGATAGATTGGAACGTTGTCAACACGAGACACATGGCCGCGAGGGGGTTTCATCTTACGACAGACGCGATGAGCAATGAATTAAAAAGCGGTAGTTCCGAGCAAATCCATTCAATTCAATCAAAACATCCCTTTCTTGACTGTAATGGTGAAATTCTTGTAGTTGTCTGCCTCGTGACATGACTGGCGCAAGGATGCAGTGGTGGCTGCAGGGTGTATGCTGTCATGGTCGATCCTTGAGGAGAACGAACTTGAGCCGCTGCGTGTTATGAAGAGGAAAGTAGGCCGTTGACGTCTGTCTTTTTCGCCCAGGTATGTGAGAAGTAAATGGGTGGTCGAAAGTAAGAAGACTAAATGAATGGTAAAGTAATGTGTATCCTAGGAGACCAGAGAGAGGTAAAGACAGCCGCGGTGGTTCTAAAACAGGCGCCGTGGGTATCTATTCAAAGTACCGTGCGGGCAGCTTTGTGCCTAGCGCGCCAGAGTTGTAGTTGAGTGAATCTCAAAATGCTGGGGCGGCGGAGACGGCCTTTGAGAGAAAGGCTGAAGAAAGGGCGAGCACGAAGCCATCGGTGCGTACAGCACAGGCAGATGTATGTAGTGGAAATGCTCATGTAATAGCACAGAGACAAAAGGATTGTTGTTGTCCAAGCAAAAGTTTGAGGCGGGAAAGAAACAGCAGGGCGTGCAAGGTTGACGGCCTTGGTGGCGCTCGCCTTCGGCAACGCCAAAGCTGGGCTTGGCAGCGATCCATCTTGCCATCCTCCGAGACCTGACAGTACAACTGCACCACCTCTCCAATGTAACCCCAAAGGCCACGCTGCCAGCACCCTCAAACACCGCCAAGTTCCGCCCGTGTGCCTGAAGAGCGTATTGGCAGCTCTGGAGGCGTTGCACGGGTCTCTTCGTTCCTCCTTGTCAAGCCGGCCGGTGCTTGAGAAGGAACACACACCCACCCGCATGACGCTCACGCCTGCGATCCGGTCCTGAGATGCTGGACACCTGAACGACTTCACCAACTGTCGGCCAAGACGCCCTGTCACGAGATCATTCGCGTGTGTACAGAAGTTGGCTCGACCGCACCTGCACGAACACGACCGCGAGGGGCTCACGCGTGAGTCTTGCCTCAGGAAGCCAGCCTATCCACTCACTTTCGCGTCGACGCGAACCCTTGCCACGACCACGACCAACACAATACCAGAACACAAGATATGGAGACGGCAGCACGTAACGTGGGACTGGGACTGCACACTCAACCGCCAACCTCATTTGCCCCAGAAAACGTACTATCCACCGCACCGGCATCGCCTACCGACGACAATATGCCAAGCCATAGAAACACCGACGAGCATACTTCCATGACCACTACCACGAGCATGATGCCACCCCAGCACTCAACTATGGCACAGCTCTCCTTCGGGCCTGCTACCCAGCAGACCGTCACAACCGTCACGACCACGACCACTGTATCTCTGCCCCCGCTTGTCATGAAGCCACCAAAGGACTTGTACGAGCGGGACCCGAAGCAGTACCCTCTCGCCTTCACTCCGACGCCTCACTCGATCAAGAGATTCTGCTTCGACGTAAATGGCAGGCCGACGGTGTTTCACGAATCTGAGGACCCAGAAGAGACGATGCGGAGATACCACGAGCTGCAAGCCAAGATCCAGAGAAGCAATGGCTCAATACGTCAGGAAGACAGGCAGGACGGCTACCATACGCCCACGCGTGATCTTCAGACGTCTCAGCCGAGCAAGCTGCTTCAAGGCGTGCGGGCTTCGAGTGCTCCCAAGCGCACGGCCGCCACTCCTGTGTCGATAGCAGAGGCAGCGGAGCTGGCGAGCTTGCAGCGGAAGACAAAGAAGCAACGTTCATCATTGCACAGAACCTACTCTGAGATGTCCGAACAGCCTTCGATCAACGAGAAGAGTGCCGCCCGTGCCTTCCCGCAACCGAGCAACCCGTCTCATCCCTCCCCTGTCACTCCTGATACCGATGTCATGGGTGTCATTCCACGAGCTGGAGCAAGCAGACCTGCGAATGGAAAGAGCAAGCAATCTGGACGTCCTTCGCACTCCCGAGTGCAAGAGCTGCAGGACGACAGTCAGGAGATGCAGATGGCGGACAACGAATATCAAGAAGACGAAGATTCCCAGTTGAGTTTGACGAGCTATGCATCGAAGAAAGGAAAGAAGAGAAGCTTTGAAGAACACAACGGAGAGGTTACTGGCAGTCAACGTGCTGGAGCAGCTAACACGCCTCCTATCGCTGAGACGGATCTGGAGCCTACGATGCGAGCACCTGAGCCTAGAAGGCCAAACTTGCCCAGCATCCTGACAAGTTCACAGCAAGACGCCAGCTTACCGAGCCCAAGCTTGTCGCCAATCACAGCCGCTGCCAACCTGGCTCGGCAGAACGCATTTGATCAATCTTTTGCAGAGCACAACGAAGAAGACGCGAGTGTCGTGTCTGGCCTGGATCTCGACGATGAGAGTAAGACGCAGAGCACGAAGTCCTTTGAATCACAGTCCTCAAAGCGATCGACGAAAGCACCACCTCTCTTTAATGAAGCACGCAATGAAGCTTCCAGCGGTCCCACCATTATGGATATTCCCACTATGGTGGACGCCTTCGATGGCATGCCTGAGTCGATGCAGACATACTTAATTTACCAGTTCCTCCGACGATGTGCGAAGCCCACTTTGCAGATGGTCGCTAATGTCGTCAACCCTGCACTTAAATGCGACCCGTTCAACGTCCTTCCTCCCGAGCTCGGTTTGAATATTACGAGATTCCTTGACGCACAGAGCATGTGTCGCGCTGCACAAGTATCGAAGAGGTGGAGGAAGTTGATCAACTCGGACGAGAAGGCTTGGAAAGACTTGCTTGCTCGAGACGGCTTTACGCTTCCCGACGGCGAGATCGCAAGAGCTGTGCGTGAGGGCTGGGGCTGGCAGATACCCGGTGAGCGTGGCTACGAGCAAGATCTTAGCCGGCCACCGCTTCCAACTTCTCCTGAGTTGGGTCCAGACTCTACGCTCATTAGCGACGACGAGTTGACTGCTTCTTCGACTGTCACCACGAGGACCATGAAGAAGAAGACGACGGTGTCAACGATCAAGTCTTCTGGCTCGAAGAAGCACAAGCGTCGCTCGCTACACCCACAAAATTCTATCACGAAGCCCACTCCAGTGCAGAAGCACAAGTGGCAGAAGACGTTGGAGACCGCCAAGGGCGCCAACGCACTCGCGCGTGCCGCTACCCAGGCCGTGCCGCATCCTTCGGTTGGACTGGAGAGCCTACGTAACATGCATCTCTTCAAGTCACTTTACCAGCGTCACTACCTCATCCGCAAAGCCTGGATGGACGAAGAGGCTCAACCACAGCACCTTGCCTTTAGGGCACACCATCGGCATGTGGTTACTTGCCTCTTGTTCGATAGTGACAAGATCTTGACTGGCAGTGACGATACTAAGATTAACGTCTATGACACCAAGACAGGTGCGCTGCGAACTCGTCTGGAGGGTCATGAGGGAGGTGTCTGGGCGCTGCAGTACGAAGGTGATACACTGGTGTCTGGCTCTACTGATCGGAGTGTGCGAGTTTGGGATATCAAGAGCGGACGTTGCTTGCAGGTTTTCCAGGGTCATACGTCCACCGTCCGCTGCTTGGTAATTCTGAAGCCAGTCAAGATTGGAGAAGAGTCCGATGGAACACCCATCATGATGCCGAAGGAGCCTTTGATCATTACTGGGTCTCGCGACTCGACACTCCGCGTGTGGAAGCTTCCTCAGCCGGGTGATCGCCAGATCTACCAGTCTCAACCACCTCAAGACGACAACAACCCTTACTTCCTCCGTACGCTCTCGGGCCACCATAACTCGGTGCGCGCTATTGCAGCTCATGGAGATACCCTCATTTCTGGATCTTACGATTGCACTGTCCGCGTGTGGAAGATATCTACTGGCGACTTGGTCCACCGCCTCCAAGGCCACACTCAGAAGGTGTACAGTGTGGTACTGGATCACGCTCGGGGTCGCTGCATCTCTGGCTCGATGGATAACCTCGTCAAGGTCTGGGATCTAGAGTCCGGAGCGTGCCTCTTCAACTTGGAAGGCCACACTTCTCTCGTCGGTCTGCTCGACCTCAGCCATGACCGACTTGTCTCTGCGGCTGCTGACAGCACGCTCCGCATTTGGGACCCAGAGAATGGTCAGTGCAAGGCCACGCTTTCGGCTCACACTGGAGCGATCACTTGCTTCCAGCATGATGGTCAGAAGGTCATTTCGGGCTCGGACCGCACGCTGAAGATGTGGAATGTCAAGAATGGCGATTGTGTTCGCGACTTGCTCACCGACCTCAGTGGTGTGTGGCAGGTTCGCTTTGATGAGCGTCGTTGCGTTGCTGCTGTGCAGCGCAACTCGCTTACGTATATTGAGGTAAAGGTCGACGGATGATAGATAGTATCGTGCATATGGCTAACCATGATTGCAGGTGCTTGATTTTGGAGCTTCTCGCGATGGCTTATCTGATTCTCGTCGTGGTCGTCGCGTCGTCGTTGACTGCCGTGGACGCGAAATCGTTGAAGACGTCGACACGACTTCGGTGCATGAGGACGCGGCAGCTTAGAGAGCTGGCTGGTAGAACCCTCAGAACCCGAGTATTGCTGCCCTTTTCGGGATTGGCAACAATTGAGGAGGCTTTCAACTTCCGTAACAACTTCAACTACATCGATTTAACGAACGACCGAACGCCGCGAAGCTACACGACACGACCTTACATCTTAGCTCTGGCATTCACAAAACGCGGCTAGCATCGTTCACCACCCAGCATCTTACTTGACGGCTGGAAGATAGGGATTAAGGCTTGTTCTGATTCAGAGGAAAAAATTTGCAGCGTTATTGGCGCAATAGAGTTGTTTGCTTCTTGCGACGGGATCGAGTTGTCTTTAGGGATTGCATTATACCATTACGATTGTGTGGGTTGGGACGGGTTACGGAGCATACTATAGGCGCAAGGCATGGGACTAATGAGAGCTTGCGCTGGGTTTTTGCTTCGACTGCGGTGAGATGCATCATGAATGAGATAGGGATTATCTTCTGGTATTGAACTGAGATGGAATGAATGATATGAAAAGATTGCACTTCTTAACTTGAATGGTCTTCGAGCCTGTTCCTCTCCCGTGCACTCGTTTGCGGCCAACGATGCCTTTTGGAGGCTCAGCCAGTGCCATGATCCTGGCCTGAGCTTCTGCCAACGTCGCGCTATAGGCCACTGTGTAACTCTCCCACAGTGCGCTTGCAAGTCCGGCGGCACTGTGCTAGCAACAGAGCTTCGCATAACGAGTCTCTGAATTTAAAACCATGTCCGAGGTGAAATCCTGGGATGCCGGGTCTGTATTCGCGTTGATCCTCGCATTGCTCTTGTTTCTATTGTATCGATATCCTCTATATCATAAGAATCTTGGGTATCATTTTCTGATGCAGTACCAATCCCTGAACGCCGCGCTATGCTTCTCAAATGCAACTGCGAACACGTTCTTCATTGCGAAGTTTATCCCTCCTTTGTCGTTCGCCCATTCTCTTTCCTCCAAGCCTGTACGCCTTTATCGATTTCTACTCTTGTTACTCCGTCCTGCACCAGTTGCATTACGACGCCTAGCTTTTCAACTTCTTTGTTTCGAGATTCGTCATCGAAGAAGAGCATTTCTTCAAAGGGAAGACCTGTGGATTTTTGGAGGTTGTTGAAATGTGTGATCTTACTGCCCGGGTAGATCTCCATATGATCAAACAGTGATATAGCCCTCTTCCCTTCGTCGCCTGGTGTGGTGGGTATGCGGAGGAGTTCGAGCATTCGTCGCGCAAGTGTGGGGGCGGATGTGCGGGATGCGGCGCCGAGGGTGATGTTATGTTTCTTTATATTGTGCAAGATTCCGGAGACGTCGTTGTAGAAACCGCATTCCTCACCATAGGCGTCTTTGACAATGAGGCCGGAGGGGTGTGGTTTGAGAGGGCCGGAGATATGGGTGTCGACCTGAGTGTCACAATGAGATTAGCATGTGGCTTGGGAGGGAGCTGAGACTAATACACGCTCGCTGGATAGACAGCTTCTGTTGGGTGGTGGTTTACGGCTAAAGGACCAATCGGCGGAGCTAAGTGGCTTACCCAGAATGGCCAAAGGGTATAGTCCAGATCGAAGACGATCATCTTGGGTAGCGGGAGGCCATCGGTGAAGGTTGATGGTGGTGTGAGGGCGCTTGCGGGGAGGGTGACTGGTGTGCCTTCTTCTGTTGCTATAGAGCTGTCGGGAAGTTTGGAGCGGCGGACCATTGTGATTGCGAGAATGAGGGCGAAGAGAGAGAGGAGTTGTATGAGGAGGCGAGTGTATGACGATGTCCGTGGTTTGGAGAGTTGAGGAGCGGAAGGTGAAGGAGCCACGGTTGCGAAGTATTCTCGTGTTTCGAAGAAATTTGGAGAGAATGCTGGGATCGTCATATGCAAGTTGTGGATGTCTCTGTGAGATTGCAGGGATTCACTTGAGGTGAAGTCATCGTAGGCCCGTGCACGCGGGTAGGTCCGCAGAGAGGAGTTCACATCGACTTCGTGCAGTCCTGTTGCAAAATCAAAGTCTCTCGACCGAAAGGATCGACAACCTTGAGCATTTCAACGGGCCTTCAGGACTGGCACGAAACACACGTCTTTAAAGTATTCAACTACCGAGACGAGCAATCCATCTCCAAGACGCGAAGGGATTTTGAATGCTACCAGTTCGCGTCCCGAACGTCAGTTGGACGACTCAACTCAAGACACTATAGCGTTGAAGGTTTTGCAAGCTTTGCTGACCAAACTGGAGCCTTTGGACGCGAGCATCGGAAACTCGGCAAGAATATGATTTCAGTCACAATCGCCAGGCTGCGGCCTGGTGCGTCTTCTGCCTTCCGTCCTTCGACCAATCACCGCGCCATGAACCATCAACCCAGCAGATTAACACACTCCGCAACGTGGAAGCCGTGGACTGAGTAAGAACACTCACTGGCCTGGAAAATGAAACGAGGCGGCACAAGCACTAGCGCAATAGCCCAAATCCTGGGCAGACCTTGTGGGAGCGTGTGGTATCGGCTCAAATACCACGGAGACTCCTTCTCCAAGGCATTTCGGAGGAGGAAATGGACCGAAGATAGTCTCGAAATGGCCAAGCGTCTCAATGAAATGGGAATAAGCGCCTCGCAGATCGCAAGGCAAGTGGACATGAGCGAAACTGCCGTTAGGCAGCGCATGAAGGACAAAAGTGTCCTGCGGTCGGCGCCGCTCACAGATGCAGATAGACAAAGGCTCTTGCAGCTTCGAAACAAAGGCGCACAGTGGTCAGAAATTGAATCACAATACCCAAATCACACCAGGAGCCAGCTCCAAAGGATAGTTTACAATACGAGATACCGAGAATCGCAGAGACCGCAAGGCATCGGGAATCTGAGCACGCCGTGGACCAAAACCCAGATTGATTTGCTACACCACCTGAGAAGTGATTTGAAGCTCAAATGGCATGAAATTGCAACGAGATTTCCGAGCAAGGGTCCCGGTGCCTGTCAGGCGCAATACTCAAACACCCTTAGAACTAGGCGACCCTCATCGAGGCGGTGCACTTCCGAGAGCATGGGGCAAAGTGCATCTCAGCATGAGTCCGAAGGGCTCCGGTAACGAGCGCGAAGTCGTATCCTTCATCAGCAACGACGAAAGGGGACAGTTGACCTTTGCTGCAGCAGAAGTTCGTAATTTCATCTTCGAGCTGATTGGCTGCTTGAACTTCCTGCGATGGATGGGTTGCCATCTGTCTGTTCATAGCATCCATTGCTTGGAAGCTGCTTCGGGATTTCGAAGCCATGATCAGCGCCGAGTGGATCAGAGCCAGGCATGTACCTTTCAGCCATTTTCGAGAGTCTATACTTGACTGTTCGCAGTATAGTATCTACATTCGGAGAGAAAGGAGGCGCTGTAGGGAGGAACGGGTCATTGCGCAGACTTTTACTAATGTCAGGAGGTATATCCAGATAAGACAATAGTCGATGACACATCTACAAATCTGGTGTGGCCACCACGGCGTAACCAGGGGCTCCGGTATCGCACCCAACAAGGAGGTCATTCACAGCACAAATGCACTCTGCAATGGCAGGTGATTACTCGATGAGTTTTCCAAGAAGGCTGCAGACGATCGGCGGGAAAAGCTTCGCCATATTTACGAGTCCTATCATTTGGGAACAGGGACGAGAAAATCATGATGAGACTGAATTTGAAGACCTTCGGTCTCTTCCACTACTCGTAGGCTTCAAAAAGGAGGCGCTCAAGATCGTCGAACAGATAGAAAGGGAGGGGCGCTAGTAGTGCATTAGCAGTGTAGGAGCCGCTGAGGAGGATTTTGGACAGCGTGATAGAGCGGTAAAACCGCAATATATCGACTGACGATTCGAGTATGTGCCTGCGTTGAGGCGTTCCCATTTATGGAGCAGCTGAAGTCTCTCTTTTTCTCTCTGAAAGCTCTAGGATCCACGGCGTTAAATTCTAGAGCAGTGTGACGAGGGATTCTGAGTATGTGTGAGAGAGCTAATTCATTGCTTTTGAGAGCTAAGTTCGGAGTGATCTTACAGAGGTCGTCGGAACAGCTTGCTTGCCCTGCATGTGAACGCCAAGCCTTCGGCAATTTCCCTCCGAAACGTCGTGGCTTTTCTCCCAACGGCTTCAAGCTCAACAATTGAACAAACACAGCAACTCCTGGCTGCAAATTTATGCACATGCGCCCTTGTCATGCCTCGAAGACGCACCAAGAAACGGAACGCGGACTCGGTCGACATGGGACAGAGCATCACTACGAAACACAAGAACAGCCCGCCTATCATGGAGCAGACCATCACAACGAAACGCAAAACATGCTTCTTCGACCTGCCCACCGAGATACGCAATGAGATATACGAGATCAGCGGCTGCCTCGACAAGGTCACATGCATGCGATGCTCAAAGGTCATGACAGGCGACCATGCCGACTTCCACGCCTTTACCTCTGCCTGCAAACTCGCAAGCTTCAAGCCGAATACCAGCTTGTGTGTCCCCGCTTTCCCAACTCTTCACAACACTTCCAATGCTGACTGTAGCTGTACAGCAAACTCCCCGACGAGGCCGAATCAAAATACTCGTTAGCACGAACCGGAACCTTGAAAGCCATCCGAATGGTCACTCGATTCTCTCAGCCGGATATCACCAAGGTGAACAGACAGATGCGCATCGAGACGCTGCCGATGTTCTATGGTGGAGTGAGCGTCGTCATGAATCTTCGTCCTCGCGCGACTCAGGATCAGAGATCGGATCACCTGTTATGCTGGAAATGGCTGGAGATGATTGGACCGCGGTTCGCTGGTATGCTGAAGGTCGTTGCGGTGATCGTGCGAGAGAACGAGGAGGATCAGGTCAGGAGGGAAATGGAGAGGCTTGGGGTTCAAGGGGATCGCATCTCCATCGAAGTGGTGTAGCGATGCGCTCATATCAGTGCCCACACTATCCGCGGAAGCCGGGGTAGGCGAGTTCTTGGTGTCCAATTGACGGGCGGAGAGAGCATGGTAGCAGCCTGGGAAAGCACAAGCGGAAGACTGGCAGATCGTACAGAGGATTCATCGAAAATCGAAAGGCCTCTTTTGAACACCTTGCACAGTGCTCTGCTTCTCAATCTCCCTTTCCTTCTCATAAGCCCGTGTACAGCTGCATGTGACAGCCAAGACCGTTGTCACGCCAACGTCACAAACGCTCAATTCCACTTCGAGATCTCCCGAACTCTCACGCCTTAGCCATCGCATGTCCATCAAAGTCTCTCTACAAGATGTGCGACAACGCCGCCACCAATGGCAAGATCAGCTTCCTCGATCTCCCCGCAGAGCTCAGAAACGAGATCTACGAACTGAGCGGATGCCTGCAGCGCGTCCTCTGCACAGGCTGTAATCGACTCATGTCCAAAGACTTCCACGACCTTCATCTCTCCGGATGTCAGAAGAAAGGCTTCGGGCTATGCGCAGCGAGCGCGTATCGATGGTATCTACCGCCTCGTCAACACTGCTGACGGCGAAATGCTAACACTCATCAGTCTGCTCCCGCTAGATCTCAACCCCGAAGCCACCATTTCCTGCGGCACACCAGATGAAGAGCGCCTCTGCAGTCCACTGTCCCAGCCAGACCTCACCAAAGTCAGCAAACAAGTCCGAGAAGATACCCTGCCGATTTTCTATGGCGGACTCGAAATCGTCATCGAATGGAATGAATGGAGACCGCCAAGGCCAGTAGACGACTGGTTCCGCGGCATCGGACCTGCAAACGCCGGGATGCTAATACACGTTCGCGTAAATGCTAAACCGTTTGCTCGAGATTATGGGGTGATACCAGCACTTGCTGAATTGGGCGTGGATACCGAGTCGGTGGATTTGGGTGAGCTGAGCAAGAAGAGGAAGAGGCGAAGAAGAGCTAGACGACAATAGCGTTCTAATCTTGCGAACTTGTCCGGGCTGAAATCGATCAGCATGCGCTGTCAGTAGGATACTGAGAGCTAGTGTATGTGCAAGATGGCACGGCGAGCTGACGACTCGAACGTCTTTCTCGATGAGATGGTTGTATGCTAAGCAACCAGTTGCGCAGACAGAGTCATCGACGTGGGAGGTATGCTGTCGTATGTGGATCTGTACCATTGGTGATGAATGTCACCACAGAATGACGACGACCAGCTTCAACTATGCAGAGACTCCATCATATGTGCTCCTCTCTTACATTTCCTCCGAGCAGGTCAGGCTCGATATTTCGCGTTTGGTGGGTGAGCGTCCAAAGTAGGGTGCGACGCCGAACGGACAAGGGTCGTGAACACTAATATCACATCAGCAGAACATGCCAGTGTCGCGTGACAGATATCTTGAATATCCATATTTGGTGACGGAATCTTTCATTGCCCAGCTGTAACTACACCCTCAGCATATCAACGCCAGGCCAGCGTCCACCCTCTCTTATTCGGTGGCACCAGGCTATCATGCAGGCAGAAAGAGCACTCGCACCATGCAGCAGATGCCAGTAGCCGGCAAATGAAAAGCGTAACCGAGTCCCATTGCACCAAATCCTGCCGTTTTTCCACGTCGTCGTATCGTGCGTGCGAGTCGTTTATTTCTTCTTGTCCTTGGCTGGGCCCTTGGTCTTTGCGGTACCACGGAACTCCTTGGATCGGTTCTTGCGTTGCTTGCCTGTAATCCACATCATCAGCATTTGTCCCATTCATCCTAAAATCCCACAATTGATGGCTTCTCCTCCGTCTTCTTCTGATATCCCGGGCGTACTCACGCTGCTGTCTGCTGGCCTTCTCGATCTTGCTTGCTTGTCCGTATCGCACAAGTCTGTAGTGTGGCTCGAACTTCTTCATGGCCTCGCCGGAGTCGTAAAGGAGAGCGAAACCAGTGCTCTTGCCGCCACCGTATTGTGTCCGGAAGCCAAAGACGGAAACCTGGTCCTTGTTGGTCTTGTAGAGACCGGCGAGCTTCTCGCGGAGCTCATCCTTGGAGACGTTTGGGCGCGATGGGTGGAGAACGTCACTAAAAATGCTATGTTAGTACGGATACTCGATCGCATGTCGTCGCCGCAGATGGGAGGCGGTGGTGGTGGTGTTCGATGATGCAGCGGATGAGATGATGGGTGATACGCACACAACCATCTGCTTGCGGCCCAGAAGAGGGTTACGGATAAACTTGCGCGTGCGCAGAGTCACCTGGGATTCCGACATGATTGCGGTCGATTGGTGATGCCGGAGCGGTGTTCGGTGGTGGTGTCGTCGGAGCGCTGGTCCTGATCAATCGAACTCACGAAGTCGTCCTTGCCATCCAGCCGACGTCGAATTTGATTGCCAAGCCCGCCGCACAAAGTGGGTGCCGGGCGTTGCCGCGTCTGTGCATCAAGCCTGAGGCATTTCTACTACAACCTCAGAGCTTTCACAGCACTCCACCTCCACCACCACACCACCATAACATCCTCAATATTCTCATTTCTCGCGTATTGGCTGTCGACTACGCAGTCTGGCCTCACCAAGTCCACGCTCCTGCACTCGATCAGTTGGGAATGTCGACGACTCGCCAATCCGAATGAGTTGAGGACGTACAACTGCATGTGGACAGCTTCTCTCCAGCCAAACCTGTTTCATCCGTTCGCAATTTGGAGCCAAAATCCCTCTTCGAACCCTCCTCGCGATCCATCAGATTCTGCAGAGAGAAGGTTTTACCCGCAGTGTAGCCCGTCATGGACAGCATTGATCCGCAACTGCTGCTCTTCCGGAGGCAGTACTTCCAGCTCTTTGAACCGGACTTCTTGGCCTGGCCGCCGAAGCCTCTCCTCCGGGACGCGGCGATCCAATCATGGATATACGCCAACTTCTTCGATGCGGAGAAGAATGCATACCTTCCTGGTGACCGCTATCAATGCAGAGTCCTGAAGCCATTGCTCGCCAAGATCGAGAAGGCAATTCAAGATCCCGAAGAAGACGTAGGTAGAGATCGTATTCCTTCTATGAACTTCTGCATTCGTCCTATTCTGATTCGCTTCGATCGTGCAGGAGATATCCGACGATCTCATGTCCCATCTCTCAAAGCTGATGAGCGACCTACCCCCTGAGCTCACAGCCGTACAGCAGAAATCCCATGTAACATTCAGCTGCTTGCCTCCAAATTACAAGGGAGGCGACGATGCACAGAAAGAGCCAACAATCACGTTACTGGAGCGCCGCAATTTGATCTCTGGGTCACTGACTACCGGCTTTCGAACTTGGGAAGCTGCACTTCACCTCGGATCTTACTTCCTCACGCCGGCAGGGCGAAGTCTGATCAGTGGCAAAAGTGTTGTGGAGCTAGGAGCTGGCACTGGCTTTCTAGCCATTCTCGCTGCGAAGCACCTTAACGCGAAGCATGTCACTACCACTGACGGCGACGAGGGCGTTGTAGAGGCTTTGAGGGAGAACCTGTTCTTGAACGGCCTTGATAATGACGAAAGAGTCGTCACCAGCATTCTGCGGTGGGGACAAGGCTTGAAATGCACTTGGGTTCAAGAAGACTGCGAGGCCTGGCCATATGACATAGTCATCGGCGCTGACATTGTGAGTCTCATATCGTGTCCGCTTGAATCGCTTGACTGACGTGGGATAGACATACGAGAAGGTGGCAATATCAGCATTAGTAGCGACCTTGCGCTTGCTGTTCGACCTTCGACCCAATCTGCAGGTGATCATTGCTGGCGCAATACGGAACCCAGAGACGTTTGAGACATTCAGGCAAGCTTGCTGTAAGTGTTCTTGCCTGGAAAGGCTGTCGGCTTGCTTCTTTCAGGCAGCAAGTGTGCTTGGAGTCCAATAGACTTTCCAGACTCCATTATCCACCTCGACGTTTACTGACCGTGCCTATAGTGCGGAACAAGTTCCATATCGAAGAGATCGACTTCCAGCCAAAACCAATTCGAGAGCAATCGTCATTGTTCTACGCAAGTGTTGCGCCGCTGAAGATACTTTCCATCAAACGAGGTGATGGAGCATGAGTGCCAAGGGCCGTCATTCACTCATTGCCCCAGGTGATTCGTTGCTACGAAGCATGTGAATAGCCATTCGCTTATTCACTCACCTCCAGCTTGTCGATTATCCTTTCTTTTGAACAGACTGCGATCTATAAAGCCTACATCTTCTCTCCTTGAGACGGCAGCACGGAACATCAAACAACCAACTCTGCGCACGACAGCACCGGCTCTTTCGATCCTCTGCACAACAAACCGCACGCATACAAACACGACACTTTTGACAACCCTCGAGCTTATCATTGGTCTCACTCACCATTTCACCCTCGACTCAATCGAACACCTGCTCATTACGCCTCTTCTATACACTTCCTCTCGACTCGACTTCGAGATGGATCCATGGGGCTTTGGTCCTGGTGCAGCGCAGCAGTTTCATAACGGCATGCCAGTGCGCGCAGTCGGAAACTGCCCTCCTGGCCATGGACGATGGGGTGCGCCGATGCATCGAGGCGGTCCGGCCATGATGGGCGGTCCAGGCATGATAGGAGCGCCAGGCATGATGGGCGCCCCGGGTATGGATCCGAGAATGATGGCTCAGGCCCAAATGATGAGAGAAGCCCGGATGCGTGGCCATCTTCCGCCCGGCATGCAGCCTGGCTGGCAGCCAAGTGCTATGCCTCGAGGTGGGCCAATGATGGGTGGTGGCGGCCCTGTCCAGTTCCCACCGGGCATGGATCCTCGCGTGCAAGCCATGCACCAGCAGCGAATGGATCAACTAGCAGCTCGCATGCAGGGACTTGGGATGCCTGGTAGAGGTGGGCCGGGACCTGATCGAAGAATGCCTCACGATGGTCGACAGCCAGGCCAAAACTTCGACCCATCACGAATGCGTGCTCGTGCGCCAACTCCTGGCCGCCAGCCGCAAGTTTTTGGCAACCCCTTCGGGCGTTCTCGCTCGCAGTCTCGAGGCCGTAGCCATAGTGATCGCTCGCAATCAAGAGGACGTCGCTACTCTGAGAGCAGCCGCGGTCGAAGCCGTTCACGCTCGCGCGGCCGCAGCGTTCTTCAGCAGTCGCCTTCTAGATCTCGCTCGCGCTTCCGTCGCAGCAGTCGCCACGTCGGCTTCTCACCCAGCGTCCCTGGCATGCGAGAATTTGGTTCTCAGTCACCTCCCGGACGAATTGCTGGCCGCAAGGACAAGTACGGTGGCATCCGTGGGGCGCGAGTCCGTGGAAAGGGTATCCCTATCGACGGCTACGAAAAGGTGAAAACACTAGCGAGAGGTGGCATGTGCAAAGAACTGATGGTCGTCCGAGAGCTGAAGACCGGCAAGCTGTGGGTGGAAAAGCGCATCAGCGTCGAGGACGGTGACCGCACTTATACCACTCGAGAGTACCTGGCGCTGAAAATCGTCAAGGATGAGTACGGCCAACAGGGTCACTTGTCTTACATGCACGAATTCAGAATGGACCGCAATTCAATGATAGCCAGCGTAATCATCGACTACTGCGATCTTGGCTCTCTGGACGCCTTCCTCGAAAAAGCGGTAAAGAACCAGGTCGGTCACGTTGGTGAGACCTATATCTGGAACGTCCTTCAAGGCGTTGCTAAAGGCCTCGCGTTCCTCCATGATGGCATCAAGACTATACAGCCCGGTCACAGGATGGACAAACCAAGCACGAACTGGAACACCATCGTACACCTGGACATCAAGCCGCAGAATATCCTGCTTTCCTCTTCCGGTGCACCATGCGGTGGCATGCCTCGTGTTGTGCTCGCCGACTTTGGCTGCGCCGTGACTGCCAACCACATCAAGCGCGGCAAAGAGCAAGACCGCCAGCAGCCATGCGGTACCGCCGAATGGTATCCGCCTGAAGGCGACATTTCTCTCGGACCACAGGGTAGCTACGGTACCAAGACCGATATGTGGCAGCTTGGTGTCACGATCCACCTGCTCTGCATGCCGACTCCACATCTGAATCGCGACAGAGTCCTGCGCTCGTTGTCCGGACGTGAGCCGCTTCGCGGATATGGTCAGAGACTCAACAGCATTGTCAAGGACATCACACGCCCGGACTTTAAGGAGCGGGCGCCGGCGAGAGATGTGGCGGCTTTCGCTTCGAAAGTCTTTCATGAGAAGTTGCAGAATCGTGACTGAGTAGCGGTGGACGTTCGTAGGAAAGGAAAAACGGGAAAGGGCGTTTGAGAGAAGAGGATCTTGCACTTAAACACAGACGGAGACTGCCCGTTATAGGCAGATTGGGAGCATGGAGAGACGCTTTAGCCACGCGCAAATCCAGCGAGTGGATGAGATGGGTTCAAATGGAAAGCTTTGAGAAACAGACGTTGGAAATACTCTCAATCCTGAGTCTAATCCCAGTTGTTGATATCACGCCCCATCTTAGAGCACAGGCGGCAACCGAACAAAAGCCATCGACGTATAGTGACCTCTGCTTTTAGCTTCCGATGGTACTCTGCGTCCATCACTCTGTATCCCTCCTCATCGCTTGTCATACACACAGACACTCACTCTGGATACGCCAGCATTTTGAACTCCGGATGTGGCCTACTCAACTGCTCATACGTCCCAAACACCCTCGCCATCCAACTTTCCAGCTTCCTAGTCCTACATACGGTCAGCTCAACCCAACACCTCCCACATAGCCTCCCCGCTCCAAAGAAATATCTCACTTACCCCATATCCCAAACTAACCCCCTAACCACAATGTTATTGACCTCCTGCCACATCCCCAGATCTGCAATCACAAGCACCGAATCCACTTTATTCGTAGGCGAAGTAATCCTACAAATTCGCGGAGTGTTGTCGCCTGGATCAACGGTTTCGGAGCAGGTGGCGGAGAACCCTAGGATGGGGGCGGAGATGTCGAGGTTGAAGGAGCAGCTGAAGAGGGAGCAGGAGATGTGGGAGTTGGAGATGTACCCCATTCGACAGAGGAGGGGGGCAAGGCGGTGATGGAGGTGAGGAAGAGGATGGTGGCTGCGAGGTTGGAGACGAACATTTCTTGTCGAAAGGACTTGGTGTCTGAGAGATATTGTAGTATTTTCGAATCAAGTATCGTCAGAGTTGGAGGAGGGCGTCATTCGTGGTCCACGAAAGAGCCATCTCAAATCTCATTGATCTCATGAGACGAGTCATGAGCATTCTCAGAACACTTCCTCAGCAGATGTGATATGCATCCTGAACGATGAGCAAGCGAACCTGTTCAGCTAAGGCAAACATACTCTCGTAGAGTACGGCCTTGCATACACATCGTAATGGTCTTTGCGGCTGCATTGTTGGGCCTTAAGTGTGGTGTTCACTTGCCTTCAAACGCCGAGTGAGGTTCAAGAGTACCTTGGTTGCTACGTGCGGCTAACCAAGACTCCATCAAGATCGCGATGGCCGAGAAAGGGCATCGCCAAGTCTTGATAAGACTTCAAATTCAATTTAGGCTGCGGGTAAACAGGACGGGTCGTCATGGAAGGTTCGTGATCAGGCGGATGAGTGCGGAAATCGTTCACGCGTTGAGCAGTCTGCCCCGGTGTTGTTTTGTAATCCATGTTGCAGCCAATCCCTTCTGCTTCGGCGTTTTGTACCGTTTTAGGTAATCCAGGAAGGCCAGGTACAGACACGATATTCCACCTGCAGTCGAGTCTATCGATGTAAATGAAAAAGCCGAGTATACGTGAGGCACGAAGGCCTTGAGTAGAGGAAGGACGTCGAGCTCAGTATCATTCTGAAGATCAAACTGGTGGCAAGACAAAGACGTTGCTTAACCGAGCGCAACTGACCGATCAAGATCTCTGATCAAAGGTCTGACTCTTCCCAGCTCTTCTCCTCTCTCTTCAGTGCCAGTCATCCGCCAGGTGGTCCCAATCCCTGGTCCACTTCCGCAAGCATCGTGTAATCTGGAGCCGGCCTACTAAGCTGCTCATAGCTTCCATACCTCACCGCACGCCAAGTCACCTGCTCTCCACTCCTGCATGAGTTGCACTCGCAGTCAGCCACTATAGTCCATGAATCACCAGTATTACCACGGCTCGACCGCCACCACTCACCTCGGGTCTATCGCCAACACTCTCAGCGCAATCGCATTCCTCTCCTGAAAAATCCCCAGATTCGCAGACACCTCGACTGCTTGCACCTCTCCATTAGTTCCCAAGATGGTGCAAGGCTGGTCGTCTCCTCTTGGTGGTACGGTTCCCTGGCAGGTCGCAGAGAAGTTGGGGACATCTGCGGAGATGTCGAGACGGAAGACACATATGCCGCTAGGGTCGCAGTAGTTCTCGGAGTTAGAAATGTGCCAGTCGACGGTGTGGGTGTAGGGATCAGGATGAGATTGGCGAGGTCGTATGACTGGCCGGAGGGGAGAGGAGGAGGTGATGGGGAGAAGGAGTGATGAAAGGAAGAGGTAGGGTGTGAGATCGGGTAGGAACATGTCTTGCTTTGGTGTCCGTTTTCCTGCGAATGAGAATGAGGTGAGATGTGGCTGTTGATATGCAGACGATGGATTGATCAGTCTTGGTTCTTATAAGTTTGGTTTGGCCCATGTCTGTCACGGGAATAGATCAGTAGACATACTTTCGAGCGTGCCTGTGTAGCTGAGCTCGATGGTGAGAGCGAGCAATGCGAGGGCTTTCGCAGCCGCGTTGTTCATCCGCATGGTCGTTCTCGACTCGGCCTACACGCAGCATACCGTTCGAAAGTACCTGAGTTGCCCATGTGCCTTCTGTGTTATTAGTGTTGAACCTTGTCCGGGACTTGAAATGTCCTGGGTTGCTGCCGCAACAACAAAGAATTGCAGTGTGAGCGGGACAACCTCGCCCACCTCCTCTTTTCGTGATCTAAATCGCGTGAATGTCAAGCCATGAATAGTTTGTTGCAATGTGCATTTGTAATTCATGCCAAAGCCAATCTCTTCGCGTTCGGGGTTCGCGGTCTTTTCTGCGGCCGAGAGAGAGGATGGCACTCCAAGAGCGGTCAGGGCTCGCTTGAGAACGTTGGATGTCGACAGCCCTGCGGTTTTGGAGATGGCAGTCGTATAAGGTACGGCTCAAAGACCTCTTCCGCCTGATGGCGAAGCATGGACAAGGCCACGCGAAAATCGCCCACCTGAGGGGAAGACGCCCACATCTGAGATCACGCCTCCTTCGCTTCAGTATCGTCCCTTCTCTTAACACTTACCCACAGCGGGTCTTTCTCCCATACGATAAAAGTCTTCTGATCGGCCCACTCGTCCTGCCCGGGCCTCAACTCAAAATCGAAGTCAATCAAAATCGTAGCAAGAATAAGCCGCATCTCGTGCCAAGCGAAGTTCTGCGAGAAAGTCAGTCAACAGCGCAGAAGGTGGCGAACACACATTACAAAGTGTGAAGACAGTCCTCACCTTTCCAACACAGCCCCTCAACCCTGTACTGAAAGGCTCGAAAGCTGCAGAATGATCGTCGGCGAATTTTTCGTCGCCCATCCACCTTTCCGGCCGAAATGCATAAGGATCCCTCCAAAGCTTCTCATCCCGATACGTCGCAAGATGGTAAATGGCTACTCTCGTTCCCCTTGGCATATAGTATCCTCGGATCTCTGCACCGCCTTCCGGGACAAATCTCGGAAAGCCGATGGGCGCTGGAGGATACATCCTCATGCCTTCTTTGAGGATAGCATTGAGGAGGGTGTGGGATTGGAGGGAGGACATGTTGATTTCTGAGGAGGTTGAAAATTGGGTTCGAAGAGAGGTGGCGAGAGACTTGAGCCACTGGGGATTGCGGAGGAGGTAAAAGAAGAGGCCGGATAGGAGGGTTGCGGTTGTTTCGGTGCCGGCGATCATGAGCTCGCTGGCGATTGAGTAGCGCTCTTCCTGCGTGATGAGTTCCGCTGTCGTTGAGCCGGATGTAATGACAGACCAGACGTCAGCTTGTTTGGGCTGCTTGGCCAGGCGATCATCGACGCGATCGACGATGAAGCGGTGGTGGTTCTCCGCATGCTGGCGAAGGGAAGGGATGCTCAGCAGCAGGCCGTGAGCTTTCGACCCGAGAGTACGGTTGATGTAGCGTAGGGCCTTCAGCCGCGTCATGTGGCGGAGAACTGTGAATATGAGTCGCACCCACGGAACGTAGTCTTGCTTCTCGAGCATTTGGAGGGGCTCGGACATGAGTAGATCTGACATTATATCGAACGTCGTAACTAGCAGGGAGATGTGTCAGTATCGAACTCGCAAAGCTACTCCAGGGGGTGCTTCCCTGACTCACAGTTAAACATTTTGACCATGTCTACGGTCGTTTCCTCACGTGCATGGCGATCGAGACTCCTCTGGAGCGTAGCACACCATGCTTTGAACCGGTCTTCGTACTGCTTCAATCCCTGATCACTGAATGCGGGAGCCATGCTTTTCCTCATCGTCAGGCTCTCCGCATCAGCCGCGCTGACGGGGCCTCCAGTCTGATTGTACGGGGGGTCATAGAACATGAGATCTTTTGGGAACGCGCAGACACCTTGCCGCTTTGTGACATAGATCTGCTTCCAGGTTTGTGCGTCTCCGATGAAGCTAACGAGATCTGGGGCGAGGCGAACAACCGGTCCGTACCGTTTGTGCAGAGCAGCGACCGTGGTTGGCTCGTCGCCAGTCCACGTCGATCGTATGTGAGGCAAAGTGCTGAAGGCTCTCCATCTTGGCCCAGGAACTTTGGAGAGAGGACCGTAAAAGGTGTGAAACACATGTTTGATGAGCCAAGTAAGGCCCAGAAGACAAGTCGCGAATATGACAAGCAATATTGAATACGCGAATTGGTGGGTGAAGAGTGCGGTCGACATTTCCCTCAAAACCGACCGTTTCTCAGGTGGTATTGTCAGCTTTCGGTCCTGCCTAGCAAGTCCTTATACTCTGAGGAGCTGCAGGTTCGGCCGCAGTGTAGGAGGTAAGATGAACTGCAGACCCCGCAAGTCGCCAATGTGAAGCTTTGTCGGTAGAAGATGCCCCCAGCAGGCATGGAAACCCAAGCCTTCAGAGCACTTGGCGCAGTGACTTTAATCGGGCCCGACGAGGCCGCCAAGACTTCAAGATGATGACAGCAGGTCTTCACTCAGCGTGTACAGATGATCAATTCCACAACGC
Organism: Pseudocercospora crystallina; assembly: GCA_003666085.1. Lineage (NCBI taxonomy): Eukaryota > Fungi > Ascomycota > Dothideomycetes > Mycosphaerellales > Mycosphaerellaceae > Pseudocercospora > Pseudocercospora crystallina. The sequence goes on from QQNG01000265.1 coordinate 314,961, forward strand.
GTAGATAAGACGACAAAAGGTGTGGTACAGGCTGTCTTTGGCAATATTGCTGAACAGCATCGATTTGATATGCAGCAGCGCATGCCGGGTCTGGCGAGACATGCACAAGCTGAAAAGCCATCTTATTGATACGGGGGTGGGCAGTCGAATTGTTGGGATCTTAGAAGCGGTGTAACCGCAGATTCATCTCAGCTTTGGCTTGGCACGATGCCATACGCGCATGAGTGCAACAAACGGCGACCAGAATCGTAGGTGGCTTCATTTCTCGGACGTCCGATCACGCAGATTTCTAGGAGCCGTTTCCAAGCTCAGTTGATGCCAGGTCTAAACGAGGAGAATCCCGGTGGACGCTCGGACGCAACCTATTCCGTGCATCCCGAGGAAGGGGACAAAGTGCTGGGAGGCATCTGCATTTGTGTCGAATCATGAAGCTGAGAGCTGGGAAACATTCTCGGCATCAGAAGTGTGGCTATGTCGGAGATGCGTGCCCCAAGTTCGACTGGACCAAATGGGTTGATCGTGTTCGTACGGTGATGAATCCATGGCGGCCGGCTAGCATATTAACCAATGTGATTCGATCCGGCCTCTTGCGAATGTGAACCCAACGGCTCAGGACGTGTGGAAGATCGACAAAAAGCCCACACTAGGCAGATGAGAGTAAGCGCAAATAACATGCCAGATTCGATGTCAAGACCTGGTGTCTCTTCATTGGTAAGCGTATAAAGAGGTCAAAATTTCAGAGCTGGCTGAACCGGTATCGTTGCAGCAACCTCTGATTGTATTGCTCAGCATCAGACTTCTTCCCATCATGCCCTCGTACAAGTGGTTCTATCCACAAGCGATAGCCAACGACTTGCAAGAAGTCGAATTGCCACGTGAGGTCAAAGCCGAAGTGTTTGCCTGCGCCTGGGAGTACACCAGATCTGTCATCCCGAAATATACGAACTGGAAGCGCTACGTCGCATTCATGCGGACCATTATAATCGGCACCATTGCTGAGTTTCGTGGCTCATTGTTCGACATGACCAGAGAAGACGATAAAATCCTGGGATACAGTCTCGACGGGATTCTGGAAGAGCTCTTTGGTGGCACGTCCGGAGCCAACAGCATGGCGCGGGAGTACAAGACCTTTCTGACAGTGACAAGCGACAAAACCAGCGACCGCCGGACAGATGAGTTCTTCTCACGGTATACATGCGCTGTGGCATCGGATCCACAGACCTGGTACCGTCTCCGTGATTGCGATGCACTCTGTCGCTTCACCATTGCTGCGGCCTTGGCGTGCAACGACATGGACCACGCCTGGCTCGACGATGAGCAGTTCAGAGTTCTTGCCGAAATCGGCGTGACACTGTACGACGCCATTGCGTTCTACAAGCACCGCGCCGAAGGAGAGACAAATAACACCTTCGCATATATGCCCGAAGACCTGCGCATCTGGGCTTTTGGAAACGCCCGAGAGGTGTTGTGGGCTCTTGATGTTGCGTTTGCTGAACATCCAGAATGGCAATGCGTCATCAATTTTTTGCGCTTTTTCGGCGGGCCAATCCACATGATGATGCGCCGCTACCGCTTCGTTGAGGAGGGCCTCGTGATTGGCAAGGTCGAGGATGAGGGCGTGGTGCAGGCTGCGCGAGAAAATGGAAAATTGTGGCACCGCGTGGAGATCGACGATGAGGCATCTCAAGGGGAAAGTCGGCGGCGGTTCGAGAACATATTGGCCAGACAAGATGAGCTCCTGTTCAGCGGATTTGTTGATCTGTTAGAGGTGAGTACAGAATAATTGTCCCTATATCCGGACAAAAGCAGCTAATCATGCGACCATGTGCGCAGGTAGATAGCCGTGCAGACACTCCTGTCGAATCTGCTCTTCTGCGCTCCGGTGCAAAAGCTGAGCGCTTTGGGGGCACGCGGCTCAGCGATGCATCTCAAGAGCAGTGGAGGCAATATGCGCTCGGTCTGATAGAGCGTGTCCATAGCGCCTTTCCGGAGGTAGAGCTCCATCCCAGTCTGCCGGCCTGAGCCATAGCCCACTGTCGGAAGCCTTGAGGCAGACTAGATTGGCGATACTCGACAAGTCCGCAATTCAGTAGACCGAGAGTGCAAGTGATATTGGCACGATAGAAAAGCTTCCTTCTGCGAGTCGATTCTTGGGTGAGTGAGGTTTGAAGAAGAAGCCGAGGACGCGTATTTGTTTACGTGAGGTCGGAGCACGAGATGCGGAACCTCCCGCAGTGTCTTGGCACGGTCATCGCCACCGTGCTTCGATACATGTACACCGAGGTGCACCCTTCCAGAATCATCAGCTCGAAGTTCTCTACGAAGTACGCAACACACGCAGAGTATCGTCCTTCTCTTGAGGATATAAGTCTTTTGATGACATAGGATATGGAGTTGTTCACTAGCACACCTCGTGCCTGACGATCGCTTCCAGGCCCAGACTTTCTTTTCGACTACGTCACCTTCACAAATCAACCAGCTCTTGCTCTGCGTACCACAGATTGATCATTTCTGTATTTCTCAGTCCCCATGAACCTACTCAAAAGTCTCAGAAGCATCCCTTCATTCCAATTCACAATGTCTGGCAGTAATGCACTGAGCTATTCCGCAGCACTCGGCCTAGGCCATGCCTCAAACACAAAAGCTCATAGCATTTCTCACAATACCACTGAGCAGCCAAGATCGAGTCCTCGTCAAGGTCAAAAGCCTCAACCCGAGAGACGGAAACGCACCCCATCGCCGTCTCATATCCCTCGCACTGGCTCTGGCGATGGCGAAGAAGACGTCTACGTCCTCACCCTCCTAACAGACAAACCTCACCACCTCCGTATGACAGACCTTCGCAAGAAGTACTTCCCGAAGAAAATAAACAAACTAGCCGCCCACCTCACTCTCTTCCATGCCCTCCCTCGAAGTAAAATAGAAAGCTCCATCGTGCCCACGATCCAAGATGTAATCTCCCACACATCCCCCTTCAAAATCCACGCCACATCCCCCTTCCACCTGAAGAAAGGCTTCGCGATCTCCATCGCATCTCAGAACGGCGGTCGGCAGGCAAAAGCCGTCCATGCGGAGTTGCAGGATGTTTGGAAGAAGGAGGGGTGGTTGAGTGAGCAGGACGCTGGGGGTTGTAGGGTTCATTATACGTTGATGAACAAAGTTGATCATGAGTTGGAGGTGCAGGAGGCGTTTGAGGAGTTGAAGAGGGAGTGGAAGGATGATTGGGGAATTGCGGAGGGGTTGGCGCTTTGGAGGTATGATCGGGGGTGGTGGAGGTGGGAGAGAGGGTTTAATTTCGAAGGTAAAGGTCACGAGAGCGGTTGAGGGCTGGAGGCAGTCATCATGGTTCGAATTCCCAAGGCGTTGCTGGATACCTACTCTTCGATGGAAGAGGCTCGCACGCATTCTACTGGCCCTCAAATGCCTTCTCAAACCCGTACATCGATCCACAAAGCGTGCGATACAACTCCTTCCCAAAGTCAATCATCTGCTCCGCCAACTCTTTCCGATCCATCCGCTTATACGCCGACGCCGCGTACATCGCAGCATTGATACCCGTCATATCCAACCGGCAGTTCGTTCGATCGAAGAGGATTCTATCCTTTTTGACCTTGACGAACACTCCGAGATCGCGAAGAACCTGCAGAGACCAATCGATCGCGGGCTTCTCAGCCTTTTGCAGGGCGTAGGCTGTAGCCAGCCAAGCGCCGATGGCTCCCAGAGCTGGGCGCGGGAGGTTCTTAAAGAGGGAGTCGCTGTATGTTGCCTCGATCTTGTGGTAGAGAGCTTCGACCCTGCCGATGACGGCGGCCGTGGAGTGGTTGCCGTGTGAGAGCAAGTGCGGTTCAAGGAATTGGCCGGCTTCTTCAATCGCTGCCATGCGACGCTCTTGCAGTCTCGTGGATACCTGCATCTCCGCTTTGCACAGCGCACAGCTGCATTTGAACTTCCAGGTCTTCTGCAGAGTCTCTTGGAAGTCAGAGATCGTGCCGTTTGGGTTCATGTATCGCATTGTGATCTCTTCGTTTTTGGCGATGTTCTTGGTGGCTCGGATGAGAATCATCTCGCCAATGAAGGAGCGAGAGGCATTACCGATGCAGTCGTGGTTGATGGCTGAGGCATGCAACCAAACGCCTGTCGACCGGCGCTCATCCTGGTCTTCTAGATCCGCCGACGCCAACGACGGAATGCTGAAGCCATTCAACTCGAGTGCCGCTTGTACAGCGAAGGTGTCGACAGGCACGAGACCTCCTGCCTCAGTTGGCGTTGCAGTTGGTTTCGGCTTGTAGTCGCCGTTGTACAGCTCATTGAAGCGCTCCGTGAGCTTAGGCCTGTGAAGCAGTTTGTGAATCACTCTTGTCAAGCGCACGGTGTGGGTCCCCATGGTCGCTGTGCCATGTTCGAGATTGAACATGAAGCCAATATTATTGGTTCCTTGTTCCTCGCCGAACGCGGTACAGAGCGCCTGCTCGCACATGACGAGCTCACCGGCTTTGATGTCCTTGACCGCAAAGAGACCTCTTCCGCGCCCTCGTGCTTTCCGGATTGAAGTATTGGAGATGAAGCTGGCGAGGTCGAGGAGGGGATCATTCTTCTGGATAACCTCCTTGGTGATGGCCTCAAAATTGAACTTGCCAGTCGAGCCTTCGATGACACGGTCGTATGTGTCCGTGAGACACTCAGCTGTGGTTGTATCATCCGGTTGCAATTCTGAGGCTTGCTCAAAGTATTTCTGTGCCGCAATGAATTGTCCGAGATTGTACGCGGCCATGCCTGCTCGGTGGTATGCCTTGCCATTGGCGTCTTTCGAACATATGTCAGTGATCGCATTCTGCGCATCTGCGAGTGCCACCTCGAAGCGACCCAGCTTTGTGTTTGGCAAAGCCCGGTTGCGGTACAGGTCAGCTTTGATGAGGGCATCATCTAGTCAAAGTCAGCAATGGCACACTCCAGAAAGCGAAGATACGAGGTCGCCGCCTACCTTCAGTGCACTCCTCTAAACCTCTGCTGTATGCCTCGATTGCTGTTCGCCAATCTTTCTGCTTCACAGCAGCATTGCCCTTCTTCTTCCAACTGGACGCATCATCAACGCTCAGTTCCACCAAACTCGGCTGCAGCGCGTCCGGAACCAGCTTATCGTTCTCCCTCAACCTCAAGATGTCCGAAGGATGATCGACCATGATCGCAGGGAATCCATCGACAGTCATCTTGTAGTAAGGCTCTTTGATGGCGAACACTGAGTCTCGCGGAAGCACGTCCTCCGCCTCCAAGCCTTCATCGGCGAACTGGACTGAAAGCCTCTCGACGTTGCGCTTCTCATCCTCGACCGCATTCTGTACAGCCTGAAACTGTACCGGATGTCCGAACGCGCGCACGACCAGCACCCTACCACGATGATGTGTCTCCAGCCTCAGTTCGCGCAACGTGATGGGCTTCAGCTCAGTGAGTGGCGTCGTGCATGGCGGATATGCTTCGCCGATGTTCGTCTGCTTGTAGACGTTCTCATCGCTCGGTATGCCTTGTTGTGGGCCGTACTGGTACTTCAGCTCGGATCTGGTGATTCTCTTGGTCGGCGTTTGTCCTCGCCGTTCGGCGGCGGTGTGTATCAGGTCTTTCTGCTGCTGAAGGAGCGCCAGGCGCGGATCTTGTTCTTCCTCCTCTTCTGCCATACTATTCAATGTTAATGTGTTTACGGTTGAAAGTTGTTGGTGCGCAAAGACGAGCGAGAGCTTGATGTTTAAAGTGGAAAAGCGATGTCGTTTGTTGTTTGGTGGGGACCTGCAGGCTTCCGCCACCGGTTGAGTTTCGGGAAGGAGCTAGCCGTTGTCTGTGCGCGCAAGCTGTATGCATGTGAATGAACCTAGGCGATTGAGCGGGCGAGATATCTCTCTGAATGCATAACAGGATCTCGGGTCATATTCTCATGCGATAGCTTCATGCTTCATGTACATCGAAGAGTTTGACAAGTCTCCGACCAAGTGCACTGTTCCACGTCTCCAGAATCTGTCACCAACGGCGGCGCGCCGATCACCCTGCTTGAAAGTACCACACTTTACTCATCCGACGTAGCAAATCGCATTGGTAGCTAGTGAGCCTAATCATGTGTTATATTACACTGCTTGCTTATGCCCATCCTCATCCCTTTGTCGTGATCCATTTTTTTTGTGCTATTATTTCCGACCACTGTGCAGGCCACCCTGTAAGCCCACACAGCTCAATGCCGCTCTTTCTCCTCACCCGAGGCCACTAGCTAGAGATTGGCTTCCACACACTGTTGGGAGACCATGGCTCTGCCGGGTACCGCATGGCATAGGTATGGTCGCTGTAGACAATCTCATATTCCCAACCACGCGAATTAGCGAAAGCTTTCGGGTCGACGAATTCCGATTTCTCGAAGATGACGTTACGACGGCGGCTCACACGTTGGCCGATCTTGACAAGCGGGGTGTGTGAGATATCTGGGGCCATTCCACTTTCCGCAGCTGTGCAGAGATGCAAAAGCTTGACCTTGACGGGTTTCTTGAATTTGGTGATGTCGAGCGGCAGGTTCCACACGTTCGTGACTTTGAAGCGGAAGGGAAGGACGAGCTCCAGGGTTTCGAGAGCGCCGGCCTTGTTGATCGCTTCGAAGCAATCCTTGATCGCATCGGTCTTGTGGACGAAGGTCTTGACTGGGAGGGGGTAATCGAGCTCGAGCCATTGTCGCTTTAAGACATTGAAGTCGCGCTCGCAGTCGACCCACTCATCTCCCGCGCGGTTCGGCTCACCTCCCCAGTGGACATGAATGCTGATGTGGCGTAGGAGAGATGTGTTGACCGAGCCAATGGTCCGCATGAAGCCGCGAAGCCAAACCCAGCCAAGGGTGCCCGTGAAGCGGAATTTGTTCATGCCATAGTAGACATCGCTGGCTTCCTCGCGGATCTGGCGGTTGAGACGTAAAATCTTCAGTACATCCGCATGCTTCTCTTTGTACCTCTCCATATCGTTCCTTAGATAGTAGGATCTTGGTAACAGCTCGATGGGGTCGTCGAGAACCAGACACTCGTTGTAGATGTTGTTTCTCAACTCAGCAGGAAGGTCGAGGAAGCCTGTGCGCTTGGCAGAGGTGGATCGCAAGGATGGATATCTGTATGCGAACCGTCGCTCCTCGAGGAGCCGCGGAAAGGGAACGTAAGGAGCCAATGCCTTTGTGTAGTTCTCGCAATCCGCGGGATGATCGGTCGAATAGTCATCTCGCTCTAGTAGCTGTGTGATGGCTCGAGTCTGAACCTGCTTGATCTGCAAAGCTTGATGGCCCACACACCCCTTCATTGCATCTGCGTATGTCGTGAAATGGGAGTCGCCAAATCGTTTGAAGGTGCTTCGCATGAATCCGTTGAGCTCTTTGGAGGACACGAGAATGAATGCGTTGGTATTGCCGTAGCGAGGTGCTGGCTCAGGGGCCCGAAGCGGGCGGGTGTGCGGTCGTGCCATAGCGGTGATAGCTGTTAGTAGCCTTCATTGGGGGGTGCCGGCTTTCATGCTTACCGTGGAAGTGTCGATATTCTGTTGGTGTCGACGCGTGTACATTAAGGTTGAAGGTGTAAGGCTCGCGACTTTCTTAAGTAGTCGAGGCAAGGCCGCGGCAGTGCGGGTTGGTCCGCAGCGCACAGGCCATCTTCGCTTGTAAGCATGTGAACTTTCGGTGCTGGTGGCTGCACGCCCATGAAAGTGGAGCATGGCATTCAATATCAAGAGCGACGACATACGACTTGGAAAGCGATCCATATCGCCTCTGATCTGCGATCATATGAAAGCATAACAGACAGGACATGTTGATGTGCCCCACTCTGCGCAGGCCCAATGGAATAGTCTCTTTGGTTGCGTCATGTGCTGATTTGTGCATATATCAAGTAGCTCGAGCTGTACATTCAAGCTCATATGATCGAGATCGTTGGGGCTGGCTCAGAAGGCTTTCATAGTAAAATCGATTGATGGTTTCACCAGATCCGCGCCTCTAGATCGTACCTATAAAAATATCAGTCTTGGGTCCCATCTAGCTCCTTTCATCACCAATCCAAGCACAAGCAAACACCCACAAAGCTCAGCAAACACGACCAACATCAACCTGAACAAGGCGCCATATCGCGACGCAAGCAATTTACCAATGGAGCTCAGAGCGGTGTTGACCAATGCGAGGAGCAGGTTCCCAAAATGAGCCAGAGGCACCATGAGCTCTGTGAAAAATGCCGCGAGAGCCGCGACCTGGGGATCTTGCGGATCGTGAACTGAGGAGCTCCTGGGTACGCGGAGACTCGTAGCCTTGTACGAGCCTGTGACGCACACGAAATGTTCCGTTCGTTAGCATGACGCTTAGGAAGTAGTACGTAGCCGTAGATAGTCGAACGTGTACTGGAGTTTTGAAATTCGGGGATCGCAGGAGTTCCAGATCCAGATCCAGATCCAATGTGACATACGATGGCACTTAAGCCTTCTGCCTGCCAAAAACAGCCTGTCTACGTAAGCATCTTCCACACAGAATCACGGTGAAAGGCTGGGGGACGGCGCTTAAGAAGTTGAGAGGGAAAGGTGTCAGGGCCAAGGAAAAGAAAGACGAAAAAGTGAAGCTGCAAGAGGAGGTCAATCAGTAGGAGGCCAAGACATTTGGAGATCCGGGCCAGAAGAAGGAGGCGGACAAGAAAGATGAGGATAGGAGTCGCCGCTCGTCAACTACGAGTCTTTGAGGGATCGTGCGTCCAGCTCAAGTAGACGCCAAACTTCAAGCATCCCCTGCATCAGCTCTGGTCCCATGATTGTCTAGATTCCAGTAAAGAAGCCTGAAAGATCTGGCGTCTTCATACTAGGATATGGTGAGTGGAAGTGAGAAGTGAGGGAAAGTGGGAAGTAGAAGTAGAGATCGGCGTCGGCTCGGCCCGAAAACGCGTTCCTCAGCGCGTCGACGTGAATGTCAAACTGCTGCATATCAACAACAGGACTCGAGCATCACTCAATCGTCGCATTAACCGACACACGCCGCGCTCGCCAGCGCACCTCGCAATTCCAGCGCGCTCCTCTTCTCAATACTTGGAGTCCGCCCATAACATCTCCAGCGCGACAACAATGGCAACCTCCCACCAACCGTTTCCTTCGCGCCCCTACACCTCGGGCCTTACTCGCGGCGCAGGAGCTGCGCAAACTCCATACGCCTCTCAAACACCTTTCGGGGCGCCACCCCAACAGAACCCTACATCATATGGAGCCCCCGGCGCAGCAACCACACAGCAGCAAAGAGAAGCGCAACGCCTCGAACGCGAACGACACGAAAGAGCCGAGCGCGAGAGACGAGAAGCAGAAGAGCGAGAAGCGCTGGAGCGGATAAGTGAGGAGCAAAGAGAGGAGATAAATGAAGCTGTAAGTCTTCCCAAGCCCATACGTATCGCCTCTATATGGGTTTCTTGGAGACAAAATGGCGCATCCGACTGTTCTGGCAATTTCCAAACACCCAGCTAACGTCTTGCTACGCAGTTCTCCCTCTTCGACCTAGACAAAGACGCCCACATCGACTACCACGAACTAAAAGTCGCCCTCAAAGCCCTCGGCTTCGAACTCCCCAAATCAGAACTCCTCCAAATCCTGCAAACCCACGGCGTGCCCGCATCCAGCCTCCATTCTCTCAACGCCCCCCAGCATCCACCACCAGGAACAGCACCAACCTTCTCCGGTCCCTCACGACTTCTACTGTCTCACAATGCGTTCGTGACGATAGCGGCGCAACGGGTATTGGCGCGTGACCCACGAGAAGAGATCTTACGCGCTTTTGAATTATTTGATGCAGACAACAAAGGGAGGATAGAATTGCAGGATTTGAGGAGGGTAGCGAGGGAGCTGGGTGAAGGATTGCAAGAAGAGGAACTTGCAGCCATGATAGAAGAGTTCGATGTGCGTGGAGAAGGAGGCATTGGGAGGGACGAGTTTGTTGGCATTTGCTTAGGAGGTTAATTGAGAGGATGCATTCGTCGAAAGCGAGGCGTTTCATTGGTTGGCATTTGGCATTGCATGGCATTGAGTGGCCTGTTTGGAATAGCTTGCAGCATGGATCAGATGTACGACAGCGAAGGCGCTATGGAGTTCTCTCAATTGAATGCCTACTTGATGGGAGCTTCGACGGCATCTCACTGATATGCGTAATGCCCTTGCGCTCGGAGGTGGGCTCCATGCACTTCCGCTCGTACTGCTTTACAGACAATCGCGTGCCGCTAGAGACGGTAGATCATGAATGCGTTCTTTGGGCGAAGAGTCTTCTCCACACTCTTATTCGTGTGCGTGGATGCAGCATCGTTGGTGCTGGGCGTGCTTGCAGAGACCGAGCTTCCGGCAAGCAGATGTCCTCCAAGGTCGACCCAGTCGCCTGAGAGGAGCTCAGCATTTCACCGCCTCCCGGACGGTGATGGCTCCCATACAGTTTTCAAGTTCAATGTTCCTGTCTGGCGAAGGTCAGCCGTGCCCTCGCACTCAAGTTGTGATGTTGCAAAAGCGGATAGATGGGTGTTTTCAGCTTCAAAGGCCCGGTCAGGGGCCATCTCATCAATGCAGTCTTTGACTGCTATGTCGACCGTCGTGAGATATGAAAAGAATCATCATGTAAACGGGATGGTAGAGAAAGTGGAAGGCTGCTTACCTTGAGCAGGACAGCCTCCATGGCTGCTTAGACACCGGCTTATCGGTCGGGCGCTAGGTTGAGATGGGCCGCTCTGTGGGGCGGTAGACGATGTGCAGCCCCAGCGGAATGCGATCGGCGGTAAACGTGTTGCCCGGGCATAATGGGTGGACGCATTAGGGGGCGGTGAGGTTTCCTCGGTGCCGCCTTGCACGGCGTACGAAGCCCTTCCTGTTTCGATAATCAGCAACGGTAACAGCCAGAAGCACAATATCAAAGATCAGGTAGCTGTAGAGATCAGGCTTGCAACTTCTCGTCTGCGCCACCTGCTACAGCGGCTTGGACATATGCTTGTCATTTGGTTGTTTGGAATCATCATGTAAGATGTGCAGAGCAAAAAGCTTGCCACGTACCTGATTGATGGGCCTCTCCGGATGGAGAGAGACAAACATGGCGAAGGAAGTACCCGATGATACTGGATCTACAGGTCGCTGTCAGCAGGCGTTCCGATGGCTTTAAATAGTCGACCGAGTAGAACAAGCCTGAGGTTGATCAGGTAAGGCATGAATGGTAAGGTAATGTTTGTGTCTGCATCGGCAAAGCCGAATCAGACTCGTCATCAAGAGTCATCAGAACAGGATGGAGGGCAAAGTGGGCTGAGATAGACATACCGCGTGGGTCGAGCATAAAGCCTGGGCGGGAAGGTGCTTCTCAGTGGCCCTGTGATCTCGTCAGTTCACTGTACGCAAATCACAAGACAGACGAGGTGGATAGATAAGGTCGAGATCAGTGGACGAGGTTTTCTAGGCCTGTCACAAAATGGCGTATCGGCTCATGTGTTTGTGTCGGAGCCCAGTGCCGCTTCATCAAAGGACGGGTAGATTCAAGTTGGCGGTGACTTACCATCCGGTCTCAAGGTCAGATTTTGCCTTCTTGCGCTGCTTCTTCTCGGTCTTCGCCATAGCAGAGCATGCGTCTGTCTGCTGCAGCGTGCTGATGATTTGACTGGCCATGTCCTCACTGCAAGTCTCAACCTTCGCTACAGCCCAGCTGGTGACAGTCATGCCGGGTGCTGCATTTGGCACGACGCGGTGCGCTCGCTCGCAATTTTATGCCCGCTCTTTCAAGTCCCTGGATACCGCCTTACATTTTTCATCCTGATCACTGCAAGACTCGAGGAAGGTTTGGAACACAGCCGTCACTGCGTCGGTAGCCATGTCGGCGGGACCATGTCGGCGGTAGTGGCTCCGATTGTTTGGGCGTGGTGAAAGGGTAATAACAAAGGGAGGTGCGAATGCAGTATGTGCGAGGTCGAAAGGAATGCCTCTGTCTGCGCAGGCTACTTCCTAGACTTGGATCCAGTCAGCATGAGATTCGGTCAGGAAGTGCAGACGGGACAGTGATATGAAGTCGAAGAGTCAGACATAATTGAGCCAATGATCTCGCCAGTGGTGGGTACAAAGCACCTCGGCCGGTAATTCCATTTTGTTTGCTTGGATCATCATTCGAAGGGATGGCTGAGAGGGTAGACTTACGACTTCGCCGAAGTGATTCGCTGGCGGAGCGGGCATGTCTGCGTTCGCTTGCAGCTGCAGGAACGAGGTGTTGAACAGCTCCAGCCGGTCGTAAAGGTTGCCGGCACTCTCAACAGCTTAAGGCCGTAGAATCGAGTGAGGAGTGATCCAATCCGTCTTCCAGAGGCAGGACCGAAATCTCGGCGAGGATGTATAGTTGGACCCGGCAGCGCCTGATTGAGGATCAGCAGGTGAAGTGACAGACACCTCAAGTGAGTTGAATGTGATCTTCGTGTCGGTGTTCAGACTGACGTAGCAATGAAGTTTCAGTCCTCCTTGGAGGTCAAAGACTCTAGTTTGCGGTTGTGCTTGTATCATCAGAGGAAATGGGGTGGATGTGAGTGCACACTTACCGAGCAGGCGCGTATTGCTTCAACCAGGAGCCATGACGAAGAGGACAGACTGTTGTAGGCTCAACAGCACGTCGATGTAGATGTTGAACGCGGAATGGAGGTCGAAGATTGCTCTGTGAAGAATTTCGAGAGAAGTCGCGAGGGAGCTTTGACGTCGGAGCTCGGGAAAGGATGGCTTGGCAGGCACGTGCGTTGTAGCCTGAGGCCTTCCAAAACTCACACTCAGTAGCTCTTGCCACTTCCCACGGACTTCACTCCCCACACCTCCATCAACCATCAGCCTTCCATTTGCTTCGTACAGCAAACATCAATCATCAGATGATGGCACGTGGTGCGAGCAGCATCGAATGCCCGTTAGAGGCGGCCACAGCACGCGCGCACTTTCTCGGTCTGGAAATCTGTATTGCAAGCCGTGTATGCGATCACGAGCCCCGATGAAATCCGTTCTGGAAGGCTTCAATGCTCTGCGCCAGAGCTCACCATAAGTCTGCGGCCTAGCCAGGCAAGAGCATTCGGGATAACGGTGCCAGCTCGGAGGCTGATCATCCGTTCTGGCCATTTTGGAAGCAGTTTTGACCTGGTGATGTCGAAATTACTGTCTGTCTTTCGGTATGCTCAACCTTGACCTGCATTGGATCTCTAATCGACCAGAAAACAAGTCTCAAATGTGTCATTGTCTCTTCCGCATTGTACAGAACGCCCAACCGATATACTTCTGCCAACAAATGGCGATTAGCCGCCGCCCAATCAACCTGCGAAAATGACCTGCGGTTTTGCTAAAAGTGTACATTTCCACATTGTGGCGATCTGCACGGCTCAGACATGGCGCCACTACTGATGATCCTAACCGTTAGAAGACGTTCCATTGAGTGAAAGACCGTAGGCAGAATGCCTCTTGCATCACCTACATGTTACTCGCCCAGTGACGAGAAGAGAATCAAAAGGTTGACCGTCGCCAGACTGCTCGTGTGATCAATCATACGACTCACATACTCACGATGCAGTTCATACCACTTGGACTTCTCACGCTTCCAGCGGCGCTCTTGAGCAGCGTTATTGCATACCCTACAGAGCACCAATGGGCGCATCACGGGGATGCCCAGCACTATCCACCTCAGAACGCAAACTATTCAGATTCATGGACGAAGTTGCCCTCGGGCTCTGTAGAGAAGGGACAGCATCTGATGGGATGGATCAACCAAACTTATCATCAAAATACCCACCAAGCTCTCGCTTTGGCAAATGGCACTTGCTCTTCAGAGAACTTTGTGAGGCGGCGAGAATGGTACGTTGATGAAAAGTTACCCATGCATTCGATCCTTACTGACGCCTGCAGGGATGATCTATCGGACGATGAGCGTCGCGAATATATTTCAGCCATCCACTGCCTACACTCGCTACCCGCGAAGACGAACAGCTCCTTCGCACCGGGTGCCCGGACACGATGGGACGATTTTGTTGTATCACATATCATCAACACAAAGAACATTCACTTTTCGGCGCTCCTTCTGCCATGGCACAGACAGTTCGTCTGGATGTTCGAGAATGCGTTGCGAGATGAGTGCGGCTACACGGGTCATCAGCCATACTGGGACTGGAGCAAACACGCATTCAAGCCCGTTGATCAAAACCCGGTCTATGGAGCAGGCGAGACAGCTCTTGGCACAGACAGTAGCTACAAGCCCCACAACGGCAGCCTTCTTATGCCTGGCGGTATGCCGCCCGTGAAGGTCTGGGTTCCTCCAGGGAACGGTGGTGGCTGCGCCCAGGGACACACTTTGGCCAACTGGACTGTCAATCTGGGCCCCGTGGCTCCACTGAACGACAGCATCGCTGGCAAGCCCAATCCACAAAAGAATGGTCTTGGCTACAACCCACGCTGCCTTACTCGCGACTTCAGTCCAGATATGCTGAAGATGAACAGCAATTACTGGAATGTCTCACAACTCATCTTGAACATGACGAACATCCACACCTTCCACCAGCAACTCGAGTCACCAGCAAGAGGCGTTCACGGAACCGGCCATACTTTTATTGGCGGGCTGAACAGTGATATCTTCTCATCGCCAGGCGATCCGTTATTCTTTCTACACCACGCCCAAGTCGACCGCATTTGGAGCATGTGGCAGAGCTTGGACTTTAAGAATCGGACGAATGGCCTCGATGGAACCATGACCGCCTTCAACTATCCGACAAGTCCTGTCGTCAAGCTCGAGGACGAGATGCACTACTCGCCTATCTGGCCGAACGTTACGGTCCGGAATATTATGAGTCCATACAAAGGAAACTACTGCTACATTTACGAATAGGCTATGCCAGAAACAATTGTGCACTGTTGAGGCCGAACACTTCACCGAAGTACATGTGCTCGACAGAAAAGAAAGCCCGGGCAGAATCGTTTCAACCAAGAAGAGCAGAGCATACTACCCGTCTGGACTCGATCGCTGTATTCTGATAACTTGTCAGAGGTTCGGAAATGACGGAGCGAAGCCGCCGTCGGAACACGAAGGCACACCAGCTGTCAAAGATCTTCCGACTTTCAAAGCCGATTTCAGCCTGTGACCATCAGCATGCCGCGCCGAGAGTGAAATGGTCGGCATCAAGACGCTGAACCGAGTGACGGACGAACCGTTGCAAGAAAGTCAAAAGTCGGCGACAACTTTCGTCCGCTCCGCCAAGGCCGACTCTCAGGCACGATGATCCTTCCCAGCTTCATTCGCTGAACCTCGTAAGCAAATGGCCTATTCGGGCCCGTACATACTACTGTTTAGCAATTGACATTCGACGTTGTCTCGATATATTAGTGCTCAGAATACTCCAAGATGGGTGTTTTGAACGACCAATTATCCGCAGCGCATACAACATTCTTCTCACCTCTCACCCAGTATCGAAACTGACTGAATCCGCAACAAAAGCATCATTGGTAGCTGATCAGAGAGACTTTTCTCGAGATACTGGAGACCATAGTTCCAACCCTCCCACTCAAGCGATCATGACCTCCGATAACAAACCAATTCTGATCTCCGGAGCTGGTCTCGGCGGTCTGCTCCTCGCTCGATCACTCCGCTCGAACAACATTCCATTCCTCCTATACGAACGAGATCCAAGCCCAGGCGCCCGAGCTCAGGGATACAGAATGCGAATATCGACAGAAGGCCTGGCCGCTTTGAAAGAAGTCCTCACAAAACAACAATTCGAACACTTCCTCGCCGGTACTTCATTAACAGGTGGTCCAGGCGTCAACTTCATCGACGCCATCACCGGCAAACGAATTGATTACGTACCAGGTGCACCTTCCAAATCCTCCAGCGACGACATCCTCGGCGTCGATAGATCCTGGCTTCGTCAATGTCTCCTCTCAGGAATGGAAGACGTCGTCCAGTATGGCAAGAAAGCGACGAGCTACACGAAGACCTCTGAAGGCGTCATCCTCAAATTCTCAGACAGCACCTACTCCCCAGAAGGCTCCATGCTGGTAGCTGCAGACGGCGCACACAGCCACATTACAGCTCAACTCACGAACGGGAAAGCTCGAGCGTATGATACTGGTGCGAGGATGATTCACGGCCAAACCCCTTCCTCTGCCTTCTCCTCACTAGGTCCAGGAATCTGGAACTTACGAGACACCACCCGCGCAAACGGGACAGTTGGCTTGATCACGAACGTCAGGCCCGATGGAGGCGACATGAACACCGAAATCGGCTGGGTCTTCGTCGGCGGTCCAGGAACATTCTCTGCACCTAACGAGGATTTCCACATCGTCGGACCGACAGCCGCTCGAATCAGTCACGAACTCACTCGCAACTGGCATCCGAAATTCCAAACCATCTTCACCCAACAGAATGATACCGAAGCCGCTTTCCTCAAGATGACGACCGCCGATCCAAAGGGTATTCCCGTGTGGGAGAGTGATCCCAGAGTGACACTTCTGGGAGACGCAGTGCATTGTATGACACCAGCGGGAGGCGTGGGTGCGAATACGGCGTTGCATGATGCGGCGCTGTTGGGGAGATTGTTCAGAGAGGGTAGCGGTTGGAGAGAGGACATTGCGGGGAGGTACGAGAAGGAGATGAGGGGGTACGCGAGTAGGAATGTGAAGATCAGCTTTGAGGCGGCGGCCAGGCAGTTCAATCTCAGTATTGAGGGACTGAGGTAGGAGGGAATGGGAATGGAAATCGGGATGCCTGGGAGTGCGTTCTGTAAGCAGTAGACTTGGGAATTTATCGGGACGTGTAATGCTACAATGCCATGCGAGTCTTCAGTGGGCTCAGCTCAAATTCTATGTCGGTCTCATGGCTCCACGAGTGTTGAGATCAAGAAAGTGAAACAGAAGCCACAGCGTTAGTAAAGTCCCGGTCAAGAAGGAGCTATGTAATAGGGCCAATCATTCACTTACATTAGCTTCGGACAAGGTTCGATGTTGCCTGAGGATGAAATCTATCAGATGCCGCAAGTTGGTCAGAGAGATGGCTCGCACCGGCATGCAGACATACTCATATGTTGATATTTCTCTGTACTCAACGGCTGCGCATACGATGAGGAAATATGCCCGTGAACGTCGCCATCTCTTTCGATGTAGACGTTGCCCTTCACTTGCCGGCGTTCGAGTCAGGCGCTGCTATGACATGCATGTGATTGAGTGCGGTCTCTAGTTTCAAGATGTGGCACGTGTTTCTTCTCATCAGTTCCCTCTTCCATTCCGATTCATCAGCATCGAGATGTTGGTTGACATCAACACGATCTTAAGGAAGACGTCAATTCGTGCCTGCAGGGATTGACCCACAAACAGAAACCGCGGGGTTTGGCAGGGCAGGGAGCTCCGTCCTGCTGTGGCTAAATACACTTGTCACTCTACGAACTTTTCATTGTGATCACACGACACCTCACACGACCCCAAAACCACCACTTTGGATTGCCTTGACCGCTTTCTGGTTCTTGTAAACATACTCCCCAACGAGCTTCTATTCGAAACCACACTCTCCGCCCCCGAAACGTCGAATCGCCGAATTATCCAACCGTCCATCACCGATCGAATCTCTCCGCCGCCATGTCGATGCAGCAAGAAGGAAAAGTCAAGAGCGTGCTCTCTGGTGACACTCTGATTCTGCAGAACAAGAATCGACAGGAACGCACCATAAGCTTGGCTTTCATCAATGCACCGCGCTTGCAATCGGATGAAACCTGCTCGTTTGAATCCCGCGATTTCCTCCGCAAGCTGGTCGTAGGCAAGACTGTACGCTTTACGGTACTATACTCGATCCCGCAAAAGGTCGGAGGCGCATCTCGCGAGTATGCCGTGGTACAGCTGCAAGACGGAAACTCGCTGCCTGAGCTCATCGTGCAAGAAGGCTGGGCCAAGCTGCGAGACGATGCCGATCGTAAAGCAGAGACACCGCAAGCGAGCGAACTTCTGCAGAAGCTTGAGGCTCTCGAAGCACACGCAAAGGCAGACGAGAAGGGCGTGTGGAGTGCAAAGCCGCTTGCTGTACAAAACATGCGTGAGATTCCTGATCCCAAGGCATTTGCGGAACAACACAAGGGCAAGCCAATTGAGACCGTCGTCGAGCGCGTGCTAAGCGGAGACCGTCTGATATGCAGACTCATGGTCACGCCTACTCAGCATGTGCAGACGACCGTTCTTGTTGCTGGTCTGCGATCCCCTGCTACTGCGAGAACGAACCCATCCGACGGAGCATCGCAGCCTGCCGAGCCATATGGAAACGAAGCGCAGCAATTCGTCGAAGACCGACTGCTCCAACGCGCCGTTCAAGTGCGGATACTCGGTGTCTCACCAAGCAATGTCCTGGTAGGTGAGGTGCGGCATCCTGTTGGAAACATCGCCGAGTTCTTGTTGAAGGAGGGTTTGGCTCGATGCGTGGACCACCACTCGACATGGCTTGGTGCTGAGATGGGCAAGCTGCGTCAGGCAGAGCGTCAGGCGAAGGAGAAGCAGCTGGGACTGTTCAAGGGCGCATCGACAACGCAACGCGCAGGTGCCGAGCAAGAGGCGGTCGTGAGCAGAGTCTTCTCTGCGGACACAATCTACATCCGGAACAAGAATGGTCAGGAGAAGCGCATCAACCTCAGCAGTGTGCGACAACCGAAGCCTACCGATCCCAAGCAGTCACCTTTCGGTCCGGAGGCCAAGGAATTCTTGCGAAAGAAGCTCATTGGCAAGCATGTCAAGGTTCAGATCGACGGCAAGCGACCTGCGACGGAAGGCTACGATGAGCGAGAGATGGCCACTGTGACGCAGAATAACAAGAACGTTGCTCTGATGCTTGTGGAGGCCGGCTACGCTTCCGTAATTCGACACCGAATGGACGACACCGACCGAAGTCCACTCTACGACGATCTTCTTGCAGCGGAAGAGGAGGCACAGAAAGAGCAGCGAGGCATGTGGGCACCGAAGCCACAGAAGCAGATACAATACGTCGACTACAGCGAGTCTCTGGAGAAGGCCAAGCGTCAATTGACCATGCTTTCGCGGCAACGGAAGGTGCCTGCCATCGTCGACTTCGTCAAGTCTGGCAGCAGATTCACTGTCCTGGTACCTCGCGAAAATGCCAAGCTCACTTTCGTCCTTGGTGGCATTCGTGCTCCACGAAGCGCTCGTGGCCCTCAAGACGCCGCAGAGCCCTTCGGACAAGAAGCCCACGACTTTGCTGTCAAGCGCTGCATGCAGAGAGATGTTGAGATTGACGTGCACGATACCGACAAGCAGGGCGGCTTTATCGGTGATCTCTTCGTCAACCGCGAGAACTTCGCCAAGCTTCTTGTGGAGGAAGGTCTGGCCTCTGTCCATGCCTACTCCGCTGAGAAGTCTGGTAACGCAAACGAGCTGTTCGCTGCTGAGCAAAAGGCGAAGGAGGCGAGACGCGGCCTGTGGCACGATTGGGATCCGTCTCAAGAGGCTGCTGAGAACGGCGAGGACTACGTCGAGACGAATGGCACTACCAATGGCGACGCCCCTGCACCAAAGCGTAACATTGACTACAAGGACGTCACAGTCAGTTACGTCGACCCAGATACTGGCCGCCTGAAGCTGCAACTTGGTGGATCTGGCCAGCAGAACCTCATCTCGCTGATGAAGGAGTTCGCTTCATTCCACATCTCTCCAGGTAACAGCCAAAATTTGGGCAATACCCCACCAAAGGCCGGCGACATTGTCTCTGCGAAATTTACTCAGGATGGCGTCTGGTACCGTGCACGTGTGCGACGCAACGACCGCGAGAACAAGACGTCAGAGGTTGTATACATGGACTACGGCAACAGCGAATCTCAACCATGGTCAGCCCTGCGTCCACTTGACCAGGCCAAGTTTGGTCTTCAGCGGCTCCGCGCACAAGCTGTCGACGCCGCGCTCTCTTTCGTTCAGCTCCCAACAGCTCCTCAGTACCTCTCTGAATCTGTTGCCTTCCTCAACGAGATTGCTGTCGACCGACAACTCGTGGCGAACGTGGACTTCACAGATTCGAGAGACAACTTGCTCTGGGTTACTTTGATGGACCCCAAGGCACCTAGCTTGAACGATAGCATCAACGCCGAGGTCGTGCTTGAGGGTCTCGCCATGGTGCCAAAGAAGTTGAGGCCGTTCGAGCGCGCTGCTCCAGAGATCTTGGCCGACCTTAAGAAGCGAGAGGCTGAAGCGAAGCAGGACCGCCGCGGCATGTGGGAGTATGGTGACTTGACCGAGGACTAGATCAAAAGCATTCCTTGGCGTATCTTGCATCTTGCATTTGGATGGAATTGACTTGGACACTCAGGTCGGAATTACAAGGGCACTTTGAAGCATCTTGTGTACTTGTATAGCATACCAAACTACAAACTTGCATGATCGGACGAGATTTGACACAATCTCGCTGCGATCCACCACACGACTCCTTTTCTCTTCCCTTTCACCTCAGCGTCTAACCAACCAACAAACTCCCTCCACTCGTCGAAATCATCGCCCCCGTAATATTATGATCCCTCATCAAATACAAATAACTCTCCGCCACATCCTCAACCTGCCCGACCTTCCCCACCGGCATCTTCTTCTCCAACATTTCAAAAAACCCTTTCTTCTCCTCCTCCGCCATCCCACTCCACAACTCCGTATCCACCGCCCCCGGAGACACAAGATTACACCTGATCGGCTTCAAATCTAACGCGAGATTCCGCGTCATCCCCTGCAAACCCGTAGCGTAGGAAGCCACAACCGTCCAATCTGGAGTAGGACGTTCGGATACGGCGCCTGTGGTGAGGATGATTGAGGAGGAAGGGCCGGGGTTGAGGTATGCGGGGGCGTGTTTGGCGATAAAGAGGGGAGCGAAGAAGCGGACCATGCCTGCTTTGTGGATGTTTGGGAGGGAGAGGTCGGAGAGTTTCATTACGGCTAGGGGGTCGCCTGCTGTGTGGATTATATGGTCGAGTTTTCCGTTGGCGTCTTTGGATGCTTTCTCTAACAAGGTCTTGATGTTTTCTTCGAGGGTCGATTCATCTGCGAGGTTTGCTGCGTGGCCTGTGATGCGGGATTTGGCTGAAGGGTAGAGAGATTGGAGCTTTTGGACGGTTTTTGCGACACGGTCGGGGTTGGAGGAGGAGATGATTACGGTGCAGCCATTTTCGAGAGATGCTTCTGCAACGCCGTAGCCGATACCTGCGGAGCCTCCTGTGATGAGGATCTTTTGGTTCTTCAGCTTTTGGGTATATTTGACTTGGTCGGACATTGTCGCTGATTGAAGTTGGTGAGCTCGTGCTTGGTGTGTGATTGACTTGATGCTTTTGTGCTCGCTGTTGGCTTTCTGAGAGGTAGGTGTGAGGGGGATCCAGGTCAAAGATATATGTGTTCGGCCTCTACGAGCAAAAAGCACTTGGGTCAAAGACGGGGTGAAGTGCAGCCATGATGCATGCTCTCTCGGAGATACAAGGAGTTTAGTGGGTGTATGATGTAAGTTCTGGAACGAGATATGAACTCAAAATCGTCATGTTGGAAATGGCAGAGAAAAGTAGCGTTCAAGGCTGTGGAAGAGGACCACGAACCTGTCTGTTGGAGATGGTATGTAGTGGCTAATCTGGCTTAGTCCAAAGAGGCATCCAGCTGTGTGGCTGTACAAGGCTAGCTTTGCGCAAAAGCTTGCCAATGGGCGCTGGATGCAGCCCTCGGCGTGTGCTTAACACCGGTCCTTGCTAGACCACAATGGACCAAATAGGAAGTAATCTTGCGTCCGTACATGGGACGAGAGAGCTCTGACCGGGCCTAACATCTTTTGAGTCCTTGATCGAGTGCTCGGGACGCTCGAGAAGGCTCTTGTGTCCGCCATCAAGCTGTGATCCTCACGACAACGTCGTTCCCTCGATTTCTTATCATCAGGACTCGTTAGTGGGCAACTGTCATCGACGTGGTTTGTTGACTACACTCTCGAACGAGCTCAAGCGAACTGCCATCTGGTGTTGACTTGCTTGCGAGTGACCTGGAGACTGTTAGTTCTTGAATTTAATTGCAAGTATCCCTTCAAACTCACCAATGGAGCAACGACAAAGGTCGCAACAGCGAGCGCAGCAACAGTTGCCAACATCTGAAACTTGTTGAAGTCTTTACCCAAAATGTCAAAGCTGAAACTTGGACTCAGCCTTGTCCCAAACACGTCCAGACCATATGCGAAGACCAAGCTGGTGCTCTCGATCAATGCTGGTGTTGTCACTACATCCTTGATACCAAAGACCTCGCGCTTGTGGTTCAGGAACCACTTTGGATCAAACTCGATAATTGGGGCATATCGGACCAGTCCCTCCGCCTGCTCGTCTTTGCTTGGATCCCTTCCGACGGGCCGACGGGGATCCAACACAGGATACGGAATGCCGATAATGGAGCTCGACTCTGGCAGGACGGCCAGTAACTGTCGAGATGTTATGCCTTGGCGGGTCTGTGTCACTGACAATTTGGATATCGCCTCTGGAATTTGGTAGGACTTGACCAGTACAAAGGGCTCGGGCGGCTGTTGAAGTGTCGATGAGTTAGATACAGAGCTTAATGGGCCCCTGTCGTTGGGAATGAAAGATTCGAACATCTCTCCGACGACGAGGTAATGGCCTTTGGGTGTATCGTCAGTGGTGTCTCCAGTATATGAGTACGCGAACCAGTTTTCGGTGACGATAGAAGCGATGGGAGCGCTAAGGTCGACGTTGCGGTGGGCGTTAGCGTGCAGCGTTGCGCCGGATACGGTGTCCAGAACATAGAATGAAGCAGAGTTGGCAGCATCGTTAACCGTCACCAGTAATGCCGCATTTGGACTCAGGTACTTGTAAAGGACCCGGCGATCTCCCATCACCTTGCCAATCGACGCCACTGGATCATTCACAGGCCTTGGGGTAAGTCCAAAAATACGCTCGCCCTCTGATGGGATGAAGTGCCACAACGGTACTGGAGCGTTATTTCCAGCCTTGGACGCTTCCAGGGCACCATTTCGTAGAGTGAACTTAATGTCGCCTGCAGGCATCAATGGCGACTCGCCACGGGTCGAAATTGCGACCTGCTGTCCTGTCGTTGCATTGAGCCTCACCTCCTGGCCTTCGCTGTCCATGAAAACCAGAACGCCATCCGGTGTGAACTTGACAGCTGGCTGCCAAGCCTGATCTTGACCAAGTATTACAGCCTGCTTACTCCAAAGAATCCTATCTGGAGATCCAGCATCCAAAGCTACGACCCTCCCTGTTCGTGTTGCGCATGCAATGACTTTGTGGAATCCAAAGACGTCACCCAAGAGGCTACTCTCAGCTGTTGTGCCGAACAGTCCATTGCGGATGCGTTGCGGTAGACCACCCAGGATCTCCGGCACTCGCTGCCAGTCCTGAATGTGTCGCTTTACACGATGGAAGTACGCGGCCACGATATTACTGTGCGCCTCGATCTCCAGATCCTGCGCAAATGATTCTACCTCGGCAGGTGTGGCGAAGGCCGCCGTGACTGTCGTCGCCAGTACCTCAGGTCGCTGCCACACCGGACTTCCATCTCGTATCAAAAGCCAGTCGCCGGAAGAGAGTAGCACTGCTGAGCGTACCGCAGATACGTCCGCGCCTTTGAGCGAGACCTCTGAGACCGAGTGGATAGGCTCGACCGCTTCCTCTTTCGCGGCGCCAATCTCTAGCTCGTCCATGCTCCATCTTCCCAGCACACCGTGTGAGACAGAAGAAACGGTCACCACTTGGCCGCGAGTGATTCTAGTGAAGTAGACATTGGCACCAGATACACTGGTCGAGAATGTACCTTTGCCACTGATCTTTGGCAGGGAGTACGCCTTTTCTATCTTGTTCCTCTTGAGGTCAATGTGAAAGACATCAGCCCAGTGAGAGGCTCCGGTCTCATAGTGGACCAGGAAATGAGCTTGCGCGTTGGTGTGAAATGGCGCGTGCAGGCGAACGCGATCCACAACATGGTCATTATGCTTGTCGATGCTGAAGGACGATACCGCTTTAGTCCCAATGATGTTCACTTTGAGAGTGGTGAATGCAGCGTCAGCCCAGGCGATGATAGGCGACGCGGAGTTAGCTCCGACTGAAACGATGGTATCGACAGAGGCAAGTTCGCTGTCTGAGCTCAGAGTCGTCTCATCGTTCTTGCGGCCAGTCACCGGATCCAGGGCTACCACTTTGATTTTGATGTAGCCAAGCAATGTCTTGTGCAGAAGGATCCCGAAGATCTCAGTCGATGATGCCGAGAGTTGATACGGAGTATCGCCGCTTTCAATTTCATGGGTCCATTTTGCAGCACCCGAGGCACCATCCAGCCTCTGGATCACAGGATGGGCACCGCTTGTCACGACAATCACATCCTTCGCGCCGGCTGTTTGCTTGCTGTCCTCGAGCTCCAGAATCTCAAGGTCCTCAAGGAGTCCGGACACATGGGCTTGCCAGACAAGTCTGCCGTCTGCCGCGCTCCAAGCCGTTACTTGCTGACCGCTGCCGCTGACTACGGTATCCTGACCGTCGCCAGCTCGCAGAAAAGTAGCATTTGAAGGCGCAGCACTGGACGACAGGAACTGCCGCCAGACTAAGGCGCCATCTCGTGGGTTTACGGCCCCTAGCACGCCTTCTTCCGAGAGCGTATAGATGAGGGATGCCCTGGAGCTCGGGCTCGGCTGATGAAAGAAGGTCGTGTCCTCTTGAGGCAGGCCGAGCAGTGCGTGATGGTAGTCGATGGTCCAGGCCTCATCGGCAAAGACAGCGCTAATCGGGCGCAGGAGCAGGGCGACCGCTCCGAGCAGCGGTAGAAGCATGGTGTCGGGATCAAATGCACATTATTCTCGTCGTGCAGGACCGCGTCGAAGAGCTAACACCTGATGTTCAGGTTGGGAGCTGGAGCCCGCACGGACGCGGAGTTTTAACCGATGCCAAGCCCCCATTACCCGAGCCACTTCACCTTGTTCACACGAACATGGGGGTACTCCCGACTGCAGCTAGACTTTGGCCTTACGCGAGTCACACTCCGGCGAGCATGCGATGGAGGCTTTGCAAGCTTCCTGCATTGTGACCTCTAACGGCGCGAGAGCTTCGATGCCTGAGTTCGACAATTCCGGACTTTGATGTGAGGAGGACATCCTCTAGCCCGAATGAGGGTGCGATTTGCGAACAGCGATATGGCCGACGGCGAGCTGGAGGCATTGTGCGGGAATATTGAACTGCTATGGAGATGCTCTCGGCACTGATCTGCCTTCAAATGGCGGGAGTGATGTTCAATGTGCAGGCGGTGGTGCTCCTCCAGTAGGACCTCAGCAGCCGGCGGCGGCTCCTCATCCGCGTAGCTACGGTACATGTGCATGGCGGCTTTGCACCAGGCCGCCTCTGACGTTGATGGGTGCAATGCTTTCCGAGCAGCCGTGAAGATGCAAGCCACCAGATACAGTTCACTATGGGAGATTTCAGACAGCGAAGAGTGCCGCTGTCCGTTAGGTAGTCTTGGTAGTTGGTAATCTTCTGAACTCTCGCGGCTTGCACAAGGAAAAGTTGGATGATAGACAAGATAGGCGCCATCTCGTTCCGGGGCACTGGTGGTTGTTCCGAGCTCTAGACAGACTTAGAGCCTCGACTTGAAGATCGCCAGAACCACAGACCGCATCGCTGGGCTCGCTGCCGTGTGCGTCTCATGCAATCGTCAACGCGTGGCTTTCGCTCCGCTGCCCGCAGCATGCACAGCGAGCAGACTTCGATGCGCTTCAGCACACTCGACGACCACTGTGGCCTAGCAGCTCTCAACACGCCGCATCAGCTGCTGTGAGTGGCCCGGCGAGAGGCCTTTTTCAGCGCAGTCAGAGATTCCGCGTCTGCGATTCGTGCTCGCCGTATGCCCCTCCGCTGCAGCACGACAGCCGATTCGCCCATCCCGGCCCATTTCAGGGTTGGAACAGCCGGCAGCTCGAGCGAACCACGGCGGCTGGATGCTGCCACTTTCTGCTGAGCCTTCCGCGACCGACTCGCGTGTCTGAAGTTACAGGCATCTCTTTAGCCCTTTTTAGCGAACTGGAAAATGTCTGGGTCTGTGATGTTGTCAGGGAATCCGCCGTCTCTGCTCTCAGACGCCCCAACTTAAGATCGCTGCCATGCAACGGTCAATGGCTCCCCGAGCTACTGCACCTGAAAGGCACATTCAGGCCGTGGTAGAACCAGCAGCCTCCTCCCTCTGCACCACCACCACCTCCGCCTGAGTCCAATTTCCACCTCCCTCACTTCCAACTGCCCTACCTTCAGACGCTTCGCTGCGGCCTTCCGCTTCCGCGCCGTACTTCTTGGTGCCACCTCAGGCTCCTAGGCCCATTCGACCTCCCTGCGGCGGCAGACACTGCGCGGCTCTCTGAATGGACTGCCTTGTACGACGCCAGCACACACATTTCGAAACGACGCACCCTTTCCCGCGCTGCTACGGCTAGAGTTCGAGCTTTCCCTCCAGCAGCACCGAGCGAATTCTCAGCTCCCTCGCTGCTCGCTCCCCGAACCCCGAAAACTAAGCAAACTTCCTATTCCAGCAGAGATCGGCATATTACATGAGTACTACAGGCCTGGGACAGAGCAGTGTGGACGCATCATGTCGAACCGCGCGGGATACCAGAGGGAGTACCACATTGCGGTGTTGGGCTCTGGCGGCGTAGGCAAGAGCTGTCTGACTAGTACGTGCAGAAATACATTTCCCAAGGCAATAGCTCACGGACTGTAGTGCAGTTTGTGCAGGGAGTCTTCGTTGAGCGTTACGACCCAACCATTGAAGATTCTTACCGAAAGCATATCGATGTGGATGGCAGGCACGTGGTCCTGGAGATCATGGATACGGCTGGCACCGAACAATTCAGTAAGTGGTGTTGTGAGATCAGTATTGGTCAAGCTAACTTCTCCCAGCTGCAATGAGGTATTGAGACGCAAGACACGCTGGTTGTCACGACCACTGACAATTCAATTAGAGACATGTACATGAGATTGGGCCAAGGCTTCCTCCTCGTCTTCAGCATAACGTCCGCATCCTCCCTCCGAGAACTCGTCGAACTTCGCGAACAAATCGTACGAACGAAAGGCGACCCGACATTTCCTATAGTCCTCGTCGGGAACAAATCCGACTTGGAGGAAGATCGAGCAGTTTCAAGAGCGAAAGCATTTCAATTATCACAGAGTTGGGGAAACATTCCCTACTACGAAACGAGCGCACGAAGAGCAACGAACATCAACGAGGTCTTCATCGATGTCTGCAGGCAGATTATTCGAAAAGACTTGTCAAGAGCACGGCCTGAAGATCGGCATCGTGGAGAGCGAAGAAAAAAGCGCAAGCATAGAGACGACCGTCACGGGCGAGAGTCGCGAGACTCAGGTTCGAAATGTACCATACTGTGATGTCTATCACGAGCTAGGATAATGACACGCATTGGCGATACGGCAAGCCACTCAAAGCCCTGCTCGAAAGCCAGGCCATGTACAAAGGTGGGTTCTTGGCTGACTGGTTCGCAGGCAAGCAAGCTGGAAGTTCGCAGACGACAACCAAAATCGCGCAGACAGCAATTGCAACGATCAAGCTACTCGCGTGCATAGGGTCCATGGCTAGCCCGGCGGGGGTGCTGCAGCATGTGAAAGGATACTTGATATACGAAGAGCGGAGAAATCCACAACAAGTACAGTAGTAACCGGCAAGGTGAACGGAGCTCGACATACTTGGCAGGATGCAAACAGTTCCCGATGCCGTGCGTCATCTCGTACCTCACCAGCTAGGTTGTACCGTCTACAAAACTACGAATCGGAGACGGAGCCGGCGACTGCGCTTTTCACAAACACTTTAGCTGAGTCGCGGACATTCCCTCTCCATCACCTGCGGGATGCTTGGGAGGACCTTGAAACAAGACGACATGCCCGCGCCATTCTCGTGTGGTTGTCGAGAGAGAGCAAGATCTAAAGAGATGATCTACGTCACGATGGCTTGGAAATTTCAAGATTTGACAGCTATCTTCGAAACGGATCTGGTCGGACGGCCGAGGGGCTTCGTTTCCGAGCTGGGAATCCTCTGCTTTCTGAAACGATCAAGAGATCCTTCTTGGCGGATGTGCCGCGGCATCGACGGGTGGCTGCTGCGTCTTGGGAGGCGGAAATGCAACCAAAGACGAGCACGTTGGCAGACGTGAATGGCGGTTCGAGCGCCGAGATCGTATGGGTACGACAGACGATAGTCGTACCTCATCATCGCAAAATCGGTCTGCTCGGGCAGCTTTCCATGGCTTACTGTTCCTGCTCCAACTTCTTTGCAGTCCGTCGAACAACTTCGTTGAGATCCTCATTCTTGAGGCCAAGTTCCTGCATGGCGAAATCCTTCTTCGATGTCCAGTCAGCGTCGATCGTGCCCAGAAGCCAGACCAAGTTCTCCACAGCCTCCAGATCGCCAGCATCAGCTTTCTTCTTTTCTTCGACCCTGTAAGTCTCACTGTCGTGCTTCGTGATGGTCCATTTGGAGCCAGTGGCATGCTCAAAGGCCGCGATCGTCTCGTTTTGAGATACGCAGAACGATTGGACGTAGATCATGCGGTTCTTGGTGATGTCTGGGCGTTGTAGGATTCGGGATGTCGCTTCTGCGATTTGGCGTAGTGTACTTGCGGACCATTTCTGGTTGCCATCGTCTAGGATCTCTGCGCGGCGCTCTTTGAAGTACATGTGCAGGAATTCTAGGCTCCAGTCGAAGAAGTGGCCACAGACGAGAGAGGTCCATGAGAAGTCGGGATGCTTTGCCGCAAGCTCAATCAAGTACTCGCGCAGCTCTGTCTTCCGCACGTATAGAGGGACGAGCTCTTGAGTCAACTGACTCGAAGAATCAACAGAGCCGAAATCGGCGGGGATGAAGCCTTTCAGTGGGTTAGCTGTTGTAGCCACGGGAAGCAGCACTTCACTCACGCTTGACCCCTGCCTGCACACATGCGTCTGCAATCCGTTTCTGAAGAGCAGTCTCGCTACCCTTGATGGTCACAACGATAGCATCTTTGCCTTTGAGGACTTGCGCCAGCTCGTCGACCTCGAATGCATCTGATACGGTGACCTGGTTGGGGTAGGTAGAAGGCGACTTTGATGACTTCCGCTTCAGGACTGTGACATTGAAGCCGCTTTCCACGAGTGAGCGTAGGATAGTTGGTCCGAGCTTGCCGTCGGCACCCAGCAATACCACTGATCTGATGCTCATGTTGTCTGCGTGTTTGTCCAGAATTCCGGATGCTCGTGTCACGAAACTGCGGCAAATGCAATTTTGGATACAGGGTGGAGTCCTCAGGCAGTGTCCGTCTATGTGGTGGTGCAAGGCTAGCCAGAATCTCGTTCAATGTTGCTGTTGAGGAGGAACAGTCATTGACGCTGGTCTGCTGCGAAAATAGGCGCCAAGACCGACGTGCTGCTGAATCAGGAAGGTAACCCCAAGAGTAGCCGCAGATAGGGCAGGTGGTTCCCGAAGAAACCACATCTGTCCGGTATTACAGATCATATTGGTGATGCCTCATACGAGCAGAATATCCTCGGTCGGAAAGCTCTCATCTGTCCAAATCTCGCCGTCCATGATACCCAACACGAACGTCTCGCAGAGCATTCGATACTCTGAAGTCTTGTGGCCAATCTCGAGGGTAGGTCGAACAATGATTGGTATAGGAGCACCTTGAATGATTGCAATGCTGTCTCCCCAGGCGATACCTTCTTGCGCCAGCCCGAAGTATCCTTTCTCAGTGAGGAAGAATACCCTCCCGCGCAGAAAGCTGGCGAACGAGATGTAAAGCCGTTCGTACTCCAACATTTCGTGGCCTATTTGCGGTGAATCCCCCGATTCCGATTGTCTCAAGAACTCCAGAAGGGATTCATACTTCTTGACGGCATCTTCGACAGGGAGTTTCTGTCCCTGGTCCTGGTCAGCTGTGATCGTCCGCGCAACGGCGACGTTCTGCTCTTGATAGGGACTAGGTCGATTCCGATGTGAATGGAGCAGTGCCATAGTCGAGAAGAGCCAGGTCCGCAAAGCTTGTGACAGTGCGTGCGATCCGCTCCTTGAGACACGCATGCTGCCTGGTCCAACCGCAAGGACTCTGTCGAATTTCTTCACAGCCAATGGCAACCGGAACATGGGATTGCCATCTTTATCTGTTTCCGTGCGTGGTGAGATCTCTTTGATCTCTGCGCCTCCACTGCTGTAGCACGTACTTTCGAGCCATAAAGGGCGAGCTTTCCAGGGAACTGACCAATCGGGCACCCAGGAAGGGAGATCAAGTGCTTGATTGCATCTGCCAGCGGAGTAAAGGAAGTGCATCTGTCGTCGTGAAAGAGTGACCTCGTCACAGCTGAACTCTGATATGGCGTAAGCGATGCGTTGCAAGTACTGTGCAGCAAAGAGTTTATAAAGCTGTGCCATTGGCATCCGGTAGTCTGGTCTATTCCAAAGTCGCACGATGTGATGAAAAGCGAATAGCTTGTCACGATGGTCCGTCGCCTCGCAGTCTTTGGCCATCGTTAGTACATATGAGACCATGGAGTCCTCACTTGCGTAGTCTTTCACAGCCTGGACGGTGCCTTGCTTTGTGATGCCCCTCAATTCTTCCATGAAACTGATATACTGAGCAGCCGTCTTCGAGCCTAGCATATGTGTAGCGCCTAACGAGGAGTGATGCATTGCTTCGATGGTCTGTACCAGACGGA
The DNA here is from genome assembly GCA_003666085.1 of Pseudocercospora crystallina. Classification (NCBI taxonomy): domain Eukaryota; kingdom Fungi; phylum Ascomycota; class Dothideomycetes; order Mycosphaerellales; family Mycosphaerellaceae; genus Pseudocercospora; species Pseudocercospora crystallina. The sequence goes on from QQNG01000265.1 coordinate 345,689, forward strand.
CGAAGTCTTCCCAGAAGCAAGTTGCAGTCCCGCATGTGATCACTATGTCTTTGGCACAAACAACTTCTTGAATGACCTAGAGCGAAGAGAAGAGATGTTAGCTGAGACTCTTCGACCTATACCTCTTCCACATACCCAAAGTCTCCTGAACCAGGGCCTCGTGAGAAGCATGATAAACGCAGGCCAAGCCCCTTCGCCCCATCGAGGGATCTCTGGTGGCGTTTTGCTGTAATCGGTCAACTCGGTGGGATTTTCGAAGAGACTGGGCCAATATCTCTTTATCAATTTTGGCAGCTCCATTGCTTGTGCAGTTCCACGGCCTTCCTCACCCAGCCACACGATGACGCCGGATGCAGCGCGGAAGATGGCACCCATCTTAGCTACCTGGAGCAATGGAGGATCAGTAAGGAGGGACAGCATTGAGATTCGAATGTTTCGAAAGACGTACTTGCTCATTGCGATCTATGATGTTTTGTTGGTCGACGCAAATCTGGTCTGAGTCGTGTTAGGGCGCTGAGTACAACTTTCAACACTAACTCATGATTCGTACCTATCCACAGATCGATAGTCGAAGAAGTCGCCCGCGCATTCCTCAAGGCAGCGAACAGGTTCGCTGTGACCTTCAGTGGTCGACCATCGCACCAGATTGTTTCGTCTGCTTTACTACTATTCCAGCAATACGAAAGGGCAAGAAAACGAGCAGAGGTGTCCTTCATGGAGACTTCTTGAATGCGACATTGTATTGGGTCTTCATACCGTCCTGGGAGGATGGTGGCGATTCTGTAGTAGCCGGACAAGAACTCGGCGGCGGGCCTGTAATAGAAGTCTGAACTTGCCGTGACGCTATCCCATGATGAGGATCTCGTATACTGAAATGATGAAGAAGCCATACGGATGGGGCAACATGAAAATTGAAATCGCGATGGTTTCTCTCACGCGACTCTGAGGCCTTGGGGGCCATCCTAAATCACCGCGCCAACGGCTAGATTAGATGCATGCAGCTTACCGTCTCTTGGAGGGTGTGTCTTGGTCCTTCACCGGAGTGGCCGCTCTTGTACCTTTGTCAAACGACAGCGCGACGGCGTCCACCGACACTCCGGTGTCTGACTGAGAAGATGGCGGAGACGCCGCGGATGGGCGACAATATCACTGACGATTGACGAAGGGTGGACTCTGAAGGATTAGGTCTGAGCGCGTCCGAAGAGGCTCTGTGCACAACTTTGGACTTGCCACGGCAGAAGCCGACGGACAAATGTGCAAGGCGATTTTAGGCGCGAGAATCGGACGACACGCCGACAACAGCGACACATCCCGGTTCAATTCTGCTTCTATGGAGCGTCTCGGAAACAGGTCATGACAGTATCGCCGATGAAGCCGCGAGCAGCCTGAAAGACAGTGCTTCGGGCTGTTCACAGGAGGAAGCGGCAAGCTCGCAGTGATGGCGGGAGAGCAACAGCGAGCCCGCTGATGAGGCTGAAGCGTCCCGAGTCCCGTTGTTGAGAAGAGCAGATCGACGGACATCAACCACAACACAGCATTCGAAGCTCCGATGAGTGGAAGTGAAGATATACGCATTTTGTCGCTCATAACGACCGCCCGTCAATTCACCGACGCTGTCATGGTGAGCGGCTTATGGAAGCATTTAGTGAGCGCGGCTACGTCAGACTGAGCTTGCACGTGGAATGTGCCCCTCAGAACCCTTCCTCAACGCCCTGAAAAACATTTCCATTGTATCTACATCTACATCCCACCTGAACCAAACCACTCAATTGAACCATAACAACTTCAACCACAACACACCACAATGTCTTCCTCTCTTGACCAGCTGAAGGCCACCGGCACCGTAAGCGCCACCATCCTGAACACCTTGTCGGCGTAGTCGGCCTTTGAAAACACAGACACAGCAGTGACTGACTCAAGCTGTACAGACCGTCGTCTGCGACTCCGGTGACTTTGCCACCATTGGCAAGTACAAGCCTCAGGATGCCACCACCAACCCATCGTTGATCCTCGCCGCCTCGAAGAAGCCAGAGTACGCCAAGCTCATTGACGAGGCTGTCGAGTACGGCAAGAAGCACGGTAGCACCGTGGACGAGAAGGTGGATGCTACTTTGGACAACCTCCTTGTGCAGTTCGGCAAGGAGATCCTCAAGATCGTGCCTGGCAAGGTCTCGACTGAGGTTGACGCGAAGCTCTCCTTCGACAAGAAGGCCTCCGTTGAGAAGGCCCTCCACATCATCAGCGTAGGTTTTTAAGCGGAACAAGATGGAAGCAAGAGCATAGAGACTGACAACTACCACAGTTGTACAAGGAGCAGGGCATTGACAAGTCCCGTGTCTTGATCAAGCTCGCTTCGACATGGGAGGGTATCCAGGCTGCCCACGAGCTCCAGTCCAAGCACGGCATCAACTGCAACTTGACCCTCATGTTCTCCATCGTCCAGGCCATCGCTGCTGCTGAGGCCGGTGCTTTCCTCATCTCTCCATTCGTTGGCCGCATTCTCGACTGGTACAAGGCCAACACCAAGCAGGAGTACACCAAGGAGAACGACCCCGGTGTCAAGTCTGTCCAGCAGATCTTCAACTACTACAAGAAGTACGGTTACAAGACCATCGTCATGGGCGCTTCCTTCCGTAACATTGGCGAGATCACCGAGCTTGCTGGCTGCGACTACCTGACCATTGCACCCAACCTCCTCGAGCAGCTCTACAACAGCCAAGACGCCGTCCCGCAGAAGCTCAAGTCTGAGGACGCATCATCATTGAACATCGAGAAGAAGAGCTACCTCAGCGACGAGGCTGGTTTCCGCTTCGACTTCAACGAGGAGACCATGGCTGTGCACAAGCTCTCTGAGGGTATCAGCAAGTTCGCCGCGGACGCTGTCACCCTTAAGGACATCCTCAAGGAGAAGATCGGCGCATAAACAGTTGTTTTGACGAAAGTATGACATTTCCTTGGTTACTGGGAAGTCCAAAAAGACACCAGATTGGCATCAGATGGGTTTAAAGGGCGCCTTTTGATAGCAATGTGAATACCACCTTTTAGCGCACGGCTTTGCACTCCAACGGCTCTCTACTTCTCTTATTTCTCGTTTCGCAACCGTCCTCGTCTCAGATAGGCAGGCCAAGAGCGAGCATGACTGATCAAACAAACATTCGGACTCGTAAGATGGCGAAATCTCCGTTGACGGCCGCTCTCGCTGGAATCCCTGGTGATATCATAAAACTTAGTGGGGTTAGGTGGGGTCAAGCTTAGCAAGAGAGAAGAGGGCAGAAACACAGCTTTCCGTTCTGATTTTACCAACTCTTACAGACAGAACGCCAAACGACCAAAACCATCAGAAAACCAAACTCATATTAACCCAATTCATCACAAACACCGCCACAATGGTCAAAGCAGGTACGTAGCGTAGCGTGAGGCGCCTCATTCGCCTTGGACTGGGGTACCACAGCTGGTCATCGCAAGAATGAGCAGGTTTCGGGCTGCTCATTCGATGGCTGGTCGACATCACGCACCATCAAGGTGTGGATGGAGATGATTAAGTGCGGCGGTGCAGACACCATGCCGTGCCTGGCAGAGGGGCAGCCAGCCGACGACACTTGCACCGTGATGGCCTGCTGGTGAATGAACCGCAAGTCGAAGCAGCTGCTGACGTCGTCTTACAGTTGCCGTCCTCCGTGGTGACTCCAACATCAAGGGCACCGTTACCTTCGAGCAGTCCGGCGAGGGCCAGCCAACGACCGTCTCATGGGACATCAGCGGCCATGATGCCAACGCCGAGCGTGGCATGCACGTCCACGCCTTTGGCGACAACACCAATGGCTGCACCTCCGCTGGCCCTCACTTCAACCCACACAACAAGACCCACGGCGCTCCATCCGACAGCGAGCGTCACGTCGGTGACCTTGGCAATTTCAAGACTGATGGCCAGGGCAATGGAAAGGGCTCTGTTCAGGACAGCCACATCAAGTTGATTGGCCCAGAGAGTGTCCTTGGCCGCACTGTTGTTGTCCACGCCGGCACTGACGACCTCGGCAAGGGTGGAAACGACGAGAGCAAGAAGACTGGTAACGCCGGTGGCCGCCCAGCTTGCGGTGTTATTGGCATTGCCAACGCATAAACGGGTCGAAACAGACACTGTATGTTGATGATGATATGATGAGGAGACGAGGAGTGGAAAAGCGTGCTTCGGACAAGATAAGCAGACTGTAGAATGAGTATGACAACCCATGGAGTACGTCTTATCCAGTACACTTTCCTGGTGATACAATCGCAAGGGAGAACAGAGGGAAAGAGTCAGACGGCCGTTCAAGTCACTTCATCATCCATTGGCCCAGCTACGGCACCATGCTGTCTATGTACACCAAGCGTTCTAGATTCCGCCAGGACGATGCTTTTATCCTCCCAAACATGCCACCATTCATTCTCCCATCTAAGAAGTGCCGGAGCATCCAACAAAGTCGTTTCCTGAAGCACCAGTGTGCGTAATAGCACCTGCGTACTGGCCGTTGGTGTTGAAGACAACACGGTCTGGTCCAGGGGAGCCTATGGAAATCATCAGCAAGGTCTTTATAGGTCTATGAAGAACAACACTTACCACCAGTGTAGACGTTGCCGCTCTGAAGGACTGGGAACTCTTGGTACGGTCCGCTCACTGGGAAATCGAAACCCTCGTAGTTGTTGTACTGGTGAGGGTAGTCTCCGCTGCCAACTTGCTCGCCGTTGGCGTAGTAGTTGTATCCCTGGTTGAAAGCGGCATTGATACGGCTAGAGCTGTAGTAGTAGCTGCCGCAGGTTGTGGAGGACTGTCTCTCGACGAGCTCAGCTGGCTCGGCGGTTGGGAGGGCGGAGACAGTGCTGACTGCGAAGAGCAGAGCGGAGGTGAGGAAGGAGAAACGCATCTTGACGGCTTGGCTTGGTGGTGGTGATGGAAGTGAGTGACTTGAACGAATGGGAGGCTGTTGGATGCTCCGGCTGGGTTTGGTGTTGCGCTCTGCTCTTCACAATGCGTGTCGAGGAGATTGAGGGATATACTTATACCTTCAACGCCTCTTCAGCAATGCCATAGTATCGGTTGTGCGAGCCAAGATTCCAAACCAGTTCTTGTTGCACAATATCTCCAAGCGTTGCTTGAGGCGAGTTGCGTTCATACTACCATCTGCATCCCGACGATCAGCAGTACGAATGAACACCATTGTAGCCATTGATCCGTGTCCTAATGCAGCAGAAACGACAGACGGAGGGCCCCGGGGAGTTTCCCAAGAAATTTTGGCAGCACAAGAATGGAAGATCCTCAGCTCAAGGTCGTGCTAAACGACCTGACCGCGGAGTGCGGACACCTGCGTCTCCGGTGAATGAAACGCAAGAGGAAGGTCAGATGGTCCTAAGAGAGATGAGGATGTAGATAGGCCAAAGAGAGTGCAGTATCAGGGCACATGTTCGGAATATTAGCTTCTTGGTCTTGTGGTCTTGTACGGCAGCGTCTGACCGACTCGGAGCTTTGTCGAAGCGTGATCGGTAGCCTCTTTTCTCGACTGTCCATTCATGTTGCAAGGCTGGGATGAAGGCGTGTTGTTTAGTTGGATGATCGACAATTGAGCATGCGGGATCTGTGGTGGATGTGGGATGCCGAGCCTTGTTCAGACCGGTCTAAACCTGTCGTGGAAGGAACTCCTTCTGACCTTCCATCGCGCTGCTTCCATACTTCTGAGTTCCTGCATGAATGCTTGGTGCAATGCCCTGCACGATTCAAACGGCTTCACGAGGCTGACATGCTGTGGATTGATTTGATATGAAGTCTGTTTCAGCTCGTCTGTTGGCGAAAATGGAGACGGACCCGACCGCCGTTGTTGTGCTGTCGTCGGACAACTTGCTGCTTCGGTTTCACGGGACGTGAATGTTCGCGTTGGTCGGACGTCATTGCATCCGGAGGCTGTGTCCAAGATGCTGTAGACACTTTGCAGACTGCTCAGGAGTCAAGAGCAAGAATTTCTTCGAGAAGAGCAAGGACTTCAGATCATTGCAAAGAGCAGCGCATTTCCAGACCACGATCAGGACAACACGAACCGCCATGCCGCAGAAAGGTCTCACATCTTTGGCAACAGAGGTAGAGCAGTCTCCTCAATACAAGGCATTGAGCAGTCTGCCCACTGCATCAGCCATCAACGACTTCTGCGGATCTGTCGAGAAGACCGCTGCCAGTAAAGATGAAGGCAGCTTGGAGGAGGCCTTGATATCAGGATGGCAAGTGATCATTGCGAAGGCTACGAGCACTCCATACAATGATCCCTCTTCACAACAGCTTGCCGACGCGGTCTTGAGTATCAAGCTCGACAGGCCAGACCTTCAAGTAGATGGTCAGACAGCGGACGTGCAAGGCCAGAAACTATGGCAAGACCTGCCACTGTTTGGAATGCAGATGAGAGAAGCGTGGAACTTGTGTAAGCAGACAGCTCTCCAGTTTCGAACGTTATGCTGAGCCACCCCAGCCGCAGATGACAGGAGCTCCCAAGAGCAGAAGGACGAGTGGATCAACCTGAATGCCTTCACTTCGCACATCGTTCAACAAGCACACTCCAAGGCCAAGGATCAACCCGACTTCTCGCTCTTCTGCATCTGGACAGTCCGACAAGCTCTTGAAGAGGACAACACGTTCGACGTGTCTGTAGCAGCGGCCGCAGTATGGTTCAAGTTGGCAGCTTCGACCATTCTCGGTTTCTGCAAGCAAGAGAAGTCATTTGATGGCAAGCTGGCAAAGGGCGGCTTCTCATACAAGGACAGAGGATGGACAGGATACTCCGTGGAGCGTTGGCAAGTCTGGCAGCAGCGGATCAACGAGCTTCAGGGAGAAGTTGCAGACAACACGACCAAGCAGCTCGTCAGTGATGCTCTAAAAGCAATTGAGAATGCCTCATAGGAAGAAGATGAAGTCGGAACCTTCGGTGATGCCATGGTGACTATCCTGGACCATCTGTAACGCTTGTCAAAGCATCACATCGGATGTCACGGTGGAAGACCCCAGCGCTGTCGTCTGAATTCCCCGATCGCCTAAGATCGAGTTCATGGCGAGCTGACTGTCATAGTAGCTATAGAGAAATCTGAAACGAAGATCCGGAATGACCGTAGGCGAAAGGACCGGAGTGGGAAGCTAGCTTTTCCAACCAGCGTGTTTCAGCATCCTTGATTCGGCATTGTGATACTGCAGCTTGGTCTACAGGTTACCGAAGAGAATCTTGAGTGAGGCCATAGCAGGTCAGATACGTTGAATGCAAACAATGGTCGTGAATTGGGGAGTTCAAAGTCTGTAGTCTCTGGACTTGATTTAGGTGAAAGGGAACACAACCTTCAAAGATAGGCCGACGAGTGCTATATAGAATATCATCGGCATTCAAAGAAGACAATGCCTAAGCAAGGAAATGCATCGATAGGCAGACCCGCATGGTTGAGTACGAACCGCAGTTCACACAGACGGATCTCTGTCACACAATGTGATGTGTGTACGGATCGAGAGGGAGCAGCAAGCCTTTCGTTCGCTGCGAGGGCGCCAAAGGATCAATTGGCTGCATTTGTGCCTGCCAAGCGACCACAAAGAAATCACCGTTCAGGAGCACCGCAGCTCTGTGACCCTGTCGTTGCGTGGCTTTTGCGATGCATGTCGGGCGCTGTGCTCGTGAGGTAGGAGATGGGGAACATTGTAGCGATCAATAGGCAAACGCGGCCTAGAACACGCTGCCTTTAAACGACGAAAAGAAGTGCTTGGTTCGGCTTCGTTGCCGGTCATCTCGCTTTTCTTTGTGGGATGTGGTCCGGATCTCCACCTTGGCCGTTGGAGATGAGCGTTGGATGGGGGTGGCTCTCACAAAGCCGTTGCGAACGTCTGTCTCCATGTGCGCTGCCGGCGAGCGATCCGACTGCGTCGTCCCTTGGGTCGCGTTCTGAAGTCTGAAGATCTCCACTGTGAGATCCGTGCATGGCAGACGTCTAGACTGCAGCAGCACAAGTCCTCGAAGAAATACCGAGAAAGGTTCGCGGTGGAGTGACAGGGAGCGGGACGCGTAGCGGGCAGGGGAGTCTGAGGTTAGGAAGGGTAATTAGTGGCTGCTGAGGCCGCTCCTCTCAAACCAACCGTTCCGACTGAGAGCCTGTGCCCAGCCTTGAGCCTTCCATTCAAACGTTCTTTGCCTGTCCGCCCGAACCCTTTCCCATTCGATTCGTTAACCGCCCATACAACCACCACCGCGCGCTGTGTTAAGTGCCTTCTACGCCGTTTCAAGAACAACCTGAGACGGAAGCTGCGACGGCGACTTCGACCCTCGCGCGCGCGCCCCTCCGCTTGCCGCCGTCCTCGAACAGGCTCCGCCCCCTCGACCACTCCCAGCATCGGCACCACATCCACACCACCGCGACGACAACCTTACCGCCGCATTACCCACCGCAGCCAGGCGCTGCCTTCTCTTAGCATTCTCCATCTCCGCCTGCGACGTCCGGCCGACCGCGTGCAGCGCTTCGACAGACGCATTCACGCTCATTACGACTACCTCCTGCATCCCCGACCTCCCGCTTACGCCCATACACGAGCGCGCCTTTGAGAGCGCGGCGGACTATCCGGCATTGCATTGCTGCACGCTTGACGCGCAGTAGACCCTGCAAACATCACCACAGTCACTCGTTTAACCCTTCTTTTCCGAATAAACAACACCCTTCGTAATTCATGCCCAGCTTCGGGAGCTACAACTCGCCCGAGCTGCAGAAGATGGAGATGGGCAATAGTCGCTACGGCGGCAAAAGATTCAGCTTTGGCAACATCGCGGGCGATCCTTTTTGGTTGGGCACAATAGGCATTGGGATTGTGAGTCTGCGCGCGCATCTCATCATGGCCATTCGAGGACGTGTCACTAACATACAAGCAGTCCGGCTGGATCATAGCCTTTGTGAGCTCCATCATTGCGGATATCAATGAAGAGTACCCCAACTACTCGTGGTGGTGTCTAGTGTACATGTTCTTCTGCATCATTGGCGTGATATGGACCGTCGGTGCAGATGCCGTGTACACCTACCATGTTGGCCTGACTAGCTTCCTTGGAGCCGGTCTGGTCTTCACGACATCTTCAGTCAACTCCCTCATTTACTACCCAGATGCTGCGAAGGAGGCCGCCGCTGCTGGGTTCATTCTACTGTCGATTGACTCCGTACGTATCTATACTTACATATGGGTATGATTTCTCGACTGACTTCAGCGCAGATCATCTGGATGTTCTACTTCGGCTCTCAGCCCCAAGCAAGCCACCGCCAAACACTCGACTCCTTCGCGCTGCACAAAGACCGTGCGCCTAGCCGCAACAGTAGAGCGATGCGGCAGTCGTACCGTCCAGAGACGACGCACTCTGGCACCCATCAGCCCCAAATGTACAACGCGAACACCCTCGCCGGGTTTGAGACCGCATCACCCATTAGTGGCTACCCTGGAGGCGCAGCTGGCGCACAGAGTAGAGCTAGTGCGGCACCGTACAACCAGCAGCAGAACCAACTGCGCTCAGAGGCTAGCGGTGTGTCTGCCCTGAGCACTAATGGTGCTCACCAAGGACCAGCAGAAAGTTCAGTCTCTGCGCCCACCGAATACCCTTACCGCGCGAAGGCCATCTACAGCTACGAAGCCAACCCCGATGATGCTAATGAGATCTCGTTCACGAAACATGAAATACTGGAAGTCAGCGACGTATCTGGAAGATGGTGGCAGGCGAAGAAGGAGAATGGCGAGACGGGCATTGCGCCCTCGAACTATCTGATCCTGCTGTAATGACTGTATTTGTGCATTGAAGCGATAAGAAAAGCAAAACCAGACGGGAACAATGGTATGATTACGACTTCATCCGGCATCAAGATATCAAGACTTGACGGCTGGCTACGAAGAGAAAAGACCCAAAGAACATATGGGGGTTTCAAGGGAGGCAACTGGCTACGGGCATCAAAGAGTTTCTTTTTCTTTTTCTGAGCTGCCATATGGGACGGGCATAAGACGGTACTGTTCGGCGATGGCGTTGTTTGGAATGGAATTGGGTGGATCACCTCTTCGAAGCGCTTGGATTGCGGTTGTGGATGGAGATGTCCTGGGAGGTCTCTTTAAGATTTGAGACTTTCTGGACTTGAGTGTTTGTTTCCGCGACGATACCAGTGCGATTGAGAACGTCGACGTTTTTTGCTTTTGGATTTGTTAGTTAGCGCTGAGCGAAAACTGCAGAGTAGAGTATGAAGCTTTTTTTGAGATGATTGATTGCGTGATGGACAGCGCATTGCTTCTTGGTGATTGGAGTGGTGAGGGTATGCCTGGAGGACTGCATATTGCTGCCTTGGAAGCTGAATGTAGTGCCTCTGGCGGACTGCTTGAAGTTGATGAGTGGGAGTGGTATATCCTGGGTTAGCACGTGATAGAGTGGAGCTGACGGGAGCTGCCGTCGAAGCCGACCTCACACCATGCATTTCGGTTATGCATCGCTTCCACCCGTATCCGGAACCACGTATCCCTGCTGCATATATTGCCTGGACTCTTGATGCTCTCTCGGTGGTCGAAACGAAGGGAGAATGCTCGATCTCGAGAGAAGTGCGGCTTTCAATGGCATATCTTACTCCTTGGGTCTATACCATCCCCGAAGATCCCTTTTGAGGAGCAATTTCGCCGCAGACAATCGGATGCCTTTCAACGCTCGTTGGAGTATTGGATAGACTTGTCAGCTGCCTATGAACCTGTCGAAAAATCGGAAAAAGACTATTAGGGGCAACGATGCGGAAGTCCTGCCCTCAGCTCAGCCAAGTCGATATGGGAGCGCACTCTGGTGCTCGGGGGCGCAATACTCAATACCATGGACATCAGAGATGGTCTGTGAATCGGGGAGCGTCCTAATGGGCTTGGCTTCCCCGCGTTTACTTCAACTTTCACAAAAATTTCGAAAATCACCCCGACGACTTTAATCGGCTATATCTCGACCAAAAATAGTCCTTTTAAGGTCCCAGATAGAGCAAAAGAAGACTGCTGCAACCCGGAATCGAACCGGGGGCTAACCGAATCACGCATGGCAACGGTTAATTTTACTGGAACGATGTTAGTCGATGTTGGAGGTGGTAGGTGGAGGAGGAGCTGACGAACCCACTAAACCATTGCAGCGAGTTAATCCGCTTGTTGGATGAAAGAGGGTGATTTGAAAATAATCATCAGCACTATTTTTTTCTGGGAACTAATACGCCTCGACAGCAACACCGACGGCGCCTTCTCGGGCCCTAGGTTCGTCTACAACATCCTAGAACTCCACCCAGGTACCCATCTTCCTCCGGACATGCTCTCCGTACACCACACCTTCACCACCGTCCACACTCCTCACTACGCAGGTCTCACCAGGCTCGAAGAAGAATGGAACACTCAATCTTCCTACCCCGTCGCCTCCGGATCCTTGACTTGCCCGAACACGGTGCATAGTTGCGACGAATCTTCCCCCACTGACCTTGGCCATCAAATCTCCGATATTGACCACAATGGACCCTGGGACGTACGGAGCAGCTATCCATTGTCCTTCGGCATTGAGAACTTCCAGACCTCCGGTCGGATCTTGATGTAGGAGGGTCAAGATGCCACTATCCGTGTGTGGCGTACAGCAGAGCTTGACCTCATCCGTCGTCGAAGCTTTCGACCCCTGAGATGGGTAATGCAACAACCGCAAGGTCGACAGCGAATCTGCGAGATAGTCCGAGAAGTAGTCGGCCGGCTTGCCAAGCGAGACTGCCAGTAGCGACAGCAGCATTGTCGACAGGGCCTGCAGCTCAGCATGGAGCTGTTCGACTCTGGTGCGACCTTGACGAAACGAGCCTTCTTTCGGCCAGACATTGGGCTCACTCAGATCGAATTTCTGCTGCATGTCTATTGAGTTCTTCCTCGGAGCGATCCCAGACCCGATTTCGAAACCCTCCTTGAGGTTGTCGAGCTGACCAGGCTGAGTCGGAAAGTATCCACGGTAGGTATTCTTGTTGTCTGGCACAAACGTCTTCTTTGCTAGTCTCATCTTCTCTTTTTCTGGCATTTGGAAGAATTGCTTTGCCAAACCGAAGACGTCTTCATGAGAGAAGGTGATTGGAGCATTGAAGAGGTATGCAAAGCCTGTGGTGGAGAAGACGTGAGAGAGTTGGTCACTCAGAAACTTGAGAGCATCTTGAGTCGGTTCTCTGGACGATAGTATGGATAAGTCCACAATGGGAAGGCTGGAGAAAGAGGTGGTCATGATTAACGAATGAGATATGTGAAAAGTCGTCTGCGCTTACGATCCAGCAAGTTGCCCCCAGATGCCAGAGCCGGCCCATTTTATACCTACTGTCCACAACGCACTGTCAGCAGCACCGCTGTCAAAGATCACATTGCCAGACCCATTGAGTTGTAAAGTGGAGATCTTGCAGACTCTTCTGTTTCAATTCTCTTTCCGCGGACTAGTATTAACGCATGGCGACTCATAAATAGAGCATTCCATCCAAAGAGACGTAAAGGTGTAGGTAATAGTCTGCAGGCACAGTCTCACCACATGCCAAGAGTTCAGAATGCTCGCGTGCCCTCTTTCTATGATCAGCAAGCGGATCCAGGTACCGGTGGCCTACCGAGGTGGTGGTAAACCTCATCGTGCATTAGAGTGTCCATGGAAGCAATGGGGTGCATTCCGAGAGAGCCATCTTTCAAAGGCTTGTCTTGAGAAAGGCCGATGCGGCCTCCGCTCGAACATAGATCGGTCAGCACTCCGCTGGACTTCAGTTAGATGCTTTGAGGAACTATCTGCCTCATGATGATGAAGTTGTGTTTGTAGGTCGATATCTTCGATTGCACAAGGTGTACGGCTGTTGCGCGGCTTGGCGGCGGTTCGACCCTGTTTCTTCCGACCACTGACTTGGCGCCATCCGTCATGTTACCTCCTCGAAGCTTTCGTGCAGTGCCGCTTGATAGACACTCGGTACTGCACAGCAGCTGAACGGCGGCGTGATGGCAGTGTTGCTGCGCCTCAGATTTCCTTTCATCAACATCTGAACTGAACTTCAGCTTACAGCGTACGTATCACGAACGCCGGCCATCCAAGGGATACCATCATGTTTGACATGATATCGAGCGACATACAACCAAGAGAAAGAGCAAGATGAATGCCGGTATTGCAACGGCGACGGCCATGAGATCCAGCGTCTCTTCAGCATCCAGCCACACTGGACTTGGCATACTTTACGTCAAGGCGGTTCTGGAAAACGCGAGACGAGTGCACTACGGCTCAGAAGATCCGGTCAAGGGCAATGTGCTGCTCAAGTACGTGCCACCTAGCGCTGTCAGCATTTACTCGAAACCCGGCGTCGACCTTTTCGGACCTTTGACAATAGACGTCTCGTTGTCGGGCAAGACACTTATCAACAATGAGGAAGAGTCTAAGGGAGACATGAATCGCTTGTTTACAGAGTCTGTGACAATCCAGGATGGCCCATTCAAGGCGGAACCGAATGTCGAGCACATGTTTCCATTCACACTACACTTCCCGGAACATGCCACGCCGAGGAACAATAGCGAAGTTGCTGCCGTTCAAGGCGAGGATGGGCAGTGGGAGTTCCGACAGACATCTTCAGCAGCAGATCTGGTGGAGCTGCCTCCCACGATGTCGCTGAAGGCAAAGGATCTTACAGCTATCACCCTCACTCAAAACGTGATGAGGACATTGCTTAGTGTCGAATACGTGCTCTCAGTACAAGCGCGCATGCCTGGCATTGACATCGAGATCAACCACATGTACGACACGGACGCCACTGCTGTGTTTTACGACAAACCTCGAATCCCTATGTCGATAGCCGCTGGTCACCTCTCGCAATCCAACGCATACGAAGTTCAACTTACTGCACAGAGCGAAAGCCTACGCACAAATGCTGAAAAGCCTCATGGTTTCAAGGACAGAACGAAAGCTCTACTCAAATCGACAGAACTCCCAAAATACGTCTTCACGGCAAGCTGGTCCAACATTACGCAACACGGCTACATTGGTCAGCCTCTTGCATTCAGCATCTCCATTGCAACTCACGACTCCAGCACCGCTAAATTATCACCAGAGGTCTTCTTAGACTCCTGCACCGTTACTCTCGTCGCGCACACCACGGGCGTCAAACCCGCCGCCATCGAACTGGTCCGTACCAAAGAATTCGAGTTTTCCGAGCCTAGGCCTTTCTCGTCCACTCATGGCTGGTCCCGAACAATCGACTTGGGAGTGCTTTCCTGGGTGCCTTCCACGTTCACCCACGGCCCAATCGGTCGAACTTACAAGCTACGAATCCAAACACAGTTCTCTTGTGGGAAACAGAAGATGCATAACAGAAGAGACGTGCCTATTACGATTCACCCGCCTTTGTTGCTAGATGATGGCTCGGCGGCACCAGATACGCCTGGAGGTCTGCAGAGGACGCTTTCATTGCCGGCTTATGAGGAGAATGCTACTCCGGCTTATGAGGAGGCGGTGGGACCAGCCCAACCATCGTATGAGCAGGCAACTTCGATGCCGTCCGCAGCTGCTCGTGGTAGTGGTGTGATTCAGGCGGATGTTGAGAGACATTTGCCAGTGCCGAATGATCAGCCGGCGCATAGTTGGGCTTGAGTTGTGTTGAGTTAATGGACAAGGGATGCGTGCACGACAAAGCGATATCATCTGCCTTTGGCACATTTATCCTCACGATCCCACGCAGACAATAAGGAAACAGAACAATATCGTACGATCTGAATGTCTCCTCCGTGGACGTAATAGCATTCTTCGAAGATGGCTCCCTTTCAGGATGCACCGAAAAGGCATGGCATAAGCCAGAACATGCGATGCTTTGCAAGAGTTGTAGCAAACCACTCTACCCAACTGTTTCTTCTCCATTTCATCTCCGCGTATGAATTGACCTGATCACGGAGATGTCTCTATCGAGAGCTATGGGCTAAATAAGAAGCGATAACGGTATAACTTATGGGTACCCGCGGCTTTGCAGAATCAGCTGCCAGTGCGCAGGCGCGGAGGCTGCATGTGCTTGTACATTCACCTGCTTCGTAGTCCGTGCGTTTTGGCGGCTACTATTTGCGGGCTTTTCCACTACAGCTTGATCAACGACAACAATCGGTCAATGCGAAAAGAAATCAACGCACACAGGATAACAACAACACTACCAGTACCAACACCAAGAAGAGCCACTTTGAAGAGAGTACTACACCAACAAACGACACTATCCAGCCATACACGATGTCTTCCACATCCACTCCAAACAATCAGACCACCACCAACAACGCCGGAGGCAACACTCTCCTCCCCAACCCTGCCCGAAAACGCAAGCACGAGTACGCCCTCCAACCCTACAAAGTCGAAAAGGACACCATCCGAGTCCACACCACGGAATCTCTCGAGCCACGCGGTCGAGTCCTGCAGACTTGGACCCCCTGTCGTGGACCAACATGCCGTTGGTATAACAACGCGCACTTTGGGTTCTTTGTGCGACTGCCGCAGAGTGGGGAGGTTGTGAGCGCGATTGTTCATCAGGGACCGGCGTGTGCGGATCGGAGGGATGGGGGAGGAGGGAGAGGAGGGGGAGAAGGAGGTAGTGGAGGGGGTGATGGCGGAGAGAGGAAGGGAGACGGAGGGGATGGTAAGGGTGGAATGGATGGTGGTGCTGCGTCGAATGCCGGCGCTGGATCGACTACCGCGTAGAGTGCGTGGACTCGAGGGTATGAATGCAGGCTTGCAGTCAATGCCTCAACGCTGGGTCACAGAACATTTACGCGGCCGTACAGTCCCTGACTGCGAGATCCAACCTCAACCACAAATCGATTTTCGGCCGCCGATATCTTACTAACATCTCTCATTCAACGATCAGACGATTCCTCCCCAAGACGCCTACGAGCTTCTCGGAGACCACAGCAGAAAACCACTACTGTAGCGATGAGAGGGAGGATCAGGTATCATCCGAAAACAAAGCCTTGCATTGAAATTCAATGGTATCGTGCGTGCTGCTAATGCTGATGCATCTCATCTATCTGTTTCTTCCAAAAGTCTCGTCGTTCATTCCATGTCCATGCCAATCATCCATTCCTCCTCATCGATCGATCGATCGTCTCAAGCACTGATTCCGAACAAGTCAACACCCAAACACCGTAGACACCCAACCAACCGCCCACATCATCGCCCAATCTATCTTACAAGTCCCTCCCCACCACCACCATCATCTATCCAAACAAACGCTAAATAACCAACACAACTCACATCAACTGCCATCCGGTTCGATCGATCTAAAAACTCAACTTCGGATTAACAAGTCCCTAACTCGTCCTCCTCGGTCGAATCTCCACCAACCCCTCATCATCACTATCATCACTCCCCTCTTCCTCCTCCTCATCAAAATTCATACTCGGCGGATCCGCAAAAGGCCCCTCAGCCGCACCCAAGAACATCTTCCTCTCCATCCCTTGCGCCAACATCTCATCCTCATCATCGAACATATCCAGCGGCTGGCGCTCCTTAGCTTCGGTCGTTGAAGGGCGGCGAGATTTTCGAGATGAAGAAGTAGTAGGAGAGTTGGTTTCGTAGTCACCTTCGGGGCGGGAGGAAGTTTCATCTCGGCCGGCTTCGTCTTCGTCTAGAGAAGAGGAATCGGAATGGTCGTCGCCTTCGGAGGAGTCGTCGCTGCTTCCCAAGAGACCGGAGAATTTGGAACCTCGGGCTTGGGCGCCTGCTCCGTGAACCGTTCTGAGGCCGGTTATCTGGAGACCTGAACCGGCGGCGAGGTCTTCTGTTTCCGGTGTTGGATTGCTCAGCTCAGAGGGCTCTTCTGGCAGCATGCTGGCCGTTTCAACAGCAGCGGCGTCAGCAGCATCCGGATCATCTTGAGCGGCTTTGTCTTGACTTCTTTTGGCCAGTCGTTCAGCTAGTGTCCGTCTTGCTCTAGAAGGCGGTATGTTGAGAGGTGCCACATTGGCTGAGGTTTTATTCGCATCAGGTGATGTCTGTATCAAGAAAGGAACACGTTAGTATAGATTCTTCGGTATGTGGCTGAACCGTCGTACCTCGTGCCATGCTAAGCGGGTAAAGGAAGGTTGGGAGGAGGGGGCGGAGGGAGGGCAGTGCGTAAGATGATGGATGGGTGTGGATGTGGGGAAGCCGATGACAACCAAACAAAGCCAACAGCAATACACAAGATAGGCAGCAAGCAAGCAAACAAACATGTACATGCAGACTGCTGACCACCATTTCTGCCGGCAGTTATGAATCCCTGCAGTAGTCGTTGTGTAATAGGAGCAAGGCTAGGGTGGTGTCGCGTGACCGTAAACAGTCCGAAAAATGCATTGAAGGCTCGGACCGCAAGGCTTCGCACAACCCAAAAACCAAACCAACTAATACAACAACGAACATCGATCTCCGAACCCTGTGAAGAGTACAGATGAACTATGGCCGAGGCCGTAATCCGCCTGTTTCTCCCGCAAGGTGGTCTGCATTGATCCTTGAAAAGAAGCAGAGCAAAGCTGCCGTGGCGCGTGGTAGAATAACGTTCCGCATCGTACATCCTGTTGTACAGCAGCCAATCTTTCTTGTCGTATCTCATCTCGCTATGCCCTCTTGTACAATGATGTAGATGTAGAGTGTAATGTGCAGTGCAATGCGATGCAGGAGGGGTACGATGAATGGGGTTATCGATAGTCCATGTCAACATCAAACGAAAGTTCACCGACCTGTTCATCATCCGCAAATGCTGACGTCCGCCTCTCCCTCTCCCTCTCGCGATGAGTCTCTTCGTCTTCCATCTCCTCGTCATCGTCGCCGTCTCCGAAACCGGATAGCATCGTGCCGCTGTTGATTTCGAATGACTGCCCGACGGTGCCTTCCGATAAGGCTAGGCTGTCCTGCGGTGCCATGTTGTTGCTGAGGCCGGCGTTCGCCAGTGTGCTCGCTGTGTTAGAGGTGAATCCGCCCGAAAGACCGCCCATGCCCATGCCTCTGACGCCCATAGCGTTTTCAGGTCGCACGCCACCAAGCACTGCATTGTCCTTTTCTCTTGTCTCTGCAAGTGTGCCTTCGACGTAAGTAATCCACTCCGTCCTGCTGACCCGACTCGTCACAGCTGGATCGAGGGCCTCGGGAGGATGCCGGTTGCCGAATTTACAGACTTCTTCTGCGATGAGAGTCAGATGTCCCATGTAACCCAATCGCATGCCTTTCTCTTTTTGCGCCTCATCCGATGCCACTTGACCCTCCAAGATGCGGTCTGTGATATCTTTTCCTGACCTCAGACCAATATCCTCTGAAGTCTTTCCTTCCTTTGCCTGGACTGGTGTGAAGAGATCAAAAGCTAGTGTCCGGTTGTAGCCGCGATCCAGCGTGCCGTTAAAGACTTGTTGTACAACGTCGTATACCACGTTATGCAGGAAGTTGTTCCAGGGAAAGCGGAAGAAGAAGTCCTGCAATATCCCATAAGCTATCTGCGGAAGGCTGCGTTAGTCTGGTGGTGTCAGTAGCACTTACAAGAATAGTTGGCACGACTTGGTGCTCCACGAATTGTATCTTGAGAAGATCGCCAACGACAGGGCTGCCATCAACTTCAGTGTCGTAAGGTGCGCGCTCGCCATTTGGCAGTGTGCTCGTATCTTCTGCGTGTAATGTCGCCGTGCTTTGCTCGATGTCTTGTGATTGCTCGCCGTCGGATTGAGAGTTTGCAGCAGCATCCTGAGCCGGCTCCTTCTTCGAGAAAAGAGGCGCTGGCTTATCTTCAGGACGTGCAAGCTCCTTCTCTAGTTCTGATGGGCCGTCTTCTACGTCTTTACTCAGTTGCTGTTGCGCCGCCAGCTGCTGGGTCAGTAGCGAGGTCTGCTTACCCTCGTGCGTTGGCTCCTCGCCAAATTCTGTCATCACTGTATCTTCGTCTACATCGAGGTTATTTAAGCGGTCCGTGGCCTCGGCGGTGGTTGGAGAGTCAACGGCGTGAGTCGGCGGTGGATCAAAATGTAGCATAGATGCCTTCTCCGGCGAACCTGGCTTCTTAGGCGATAAAGGTCGCGGCACGGCGCTTGGGCTGATAGGTGATTGGTTTTGCGGATCCGAAGGGTCTCGCTTGTCGACCTTCTCGAGCATCGGAAGCCCGCCATGTGTGGAACTGTCAATCTTCTCGTTTAGGTCGTCAAATGTGACTTCATCGGGGAGCTCATCGGCAGGGGCGTTGACCTTCTCAAACCCATCCTCGTCTGACGCATTCTGGACCTCGAGTTTGCCGATCTCCTCCGGCTTTTCATTCATCTCGTCATCACTAGGCCTTTCAGCGTGATGGAAACCGTGCGAGTCCACTGAGCTCCCAAACTCGTCCAGAGAGTGTTCATGACTCGGACTTGTGGGTGCTCTCGGGGTTGCAAGCTTCCCTTCGGCTTTCAAGCGCTCCCGCTCTGTGTCGCGTTTCCTGATGTCTGCTTCCGCACCGCGCTCATTCAACAGACCCATGTTGCTGCAATGCAACAGCTCGGCCATGAGCTCACAGGTCTTGAATCGGTCAAATCCGAGAGGTTCTATCTTCTTACCAAACGCGGCCTTAAGGTCCGGTTTCTTCGCAGATGACGATCGAATGAGATGCATGAAGTCGGGTACGTGATTCGCAAACTGGCGCAGGAGTGTGCCCAGATAGATCGGATCCGATGTCTTCGGTTCTGGGCCGACTTGATTATCTAAATCATAGTCTGAGTTGTTCTTCCGGATCACTTCGATGACGATGCCAACGCCAACCGTGAGAGGGTTGCCGCCGAGAAGCATGTTCTTGATCAGCGTCTCTATGCATGGATCTGACACCAGTTGCCGTGTGAGCTCATTCGGGCCAATGACGGATTGATCTTGAGTCGTAGCGTTCGCGGATATTGTAATGATCGCTTTCAAAAAGTCCCCAGCCGATGTCTGAGTCGCCGAATTATGCTCGGGTGATAAGTATCCAAGCAAGAGGGGGATCAAGTTCTGAGACTGTAACCAGTCTACAATTCCTGCGCCGCCCTCGTGTTTCTCCAGTGATATAATTTTCAGCAGAAGATCCATCACCATGGGAGAGTCCACATGCTGCAACATGCAAGGTACGATATTGTCCAGAGATTTGAAGAACGCAAGCATCTCTTCTGTCTTCTTATCCAAAAGCGCTTCGTTGACCTTCGTGAAGTAGCCAGCCTGCAGGGGATCCAAAGGAGCAGGCCTGTTCATGTACTGCCAGAATTCGCGTAGATGATCGCGCTGTTCCAGCAAAGCCTCTGTTATGGACCAGACTTCAGACGAAAGCACTTCGCATGCTACGTAAGCGTACTTTTTGCGTTGTGCTTCCTTTTTCTCTTGTTCTGTCTCGCCGTCGCCATCCTTCTTGTTGATGGACTTCGACCGCGCGCGGCCTTTGCCCTTGCCGAAGAAAGAAATGCCTCCTGAAGTTTTCTCATCTTCCGGCGATTTCACTTCGTCTTCCTTTGCGTCATCCTCGGGTGTCTCGTCTTCGGTCTTCGGCTCCGCGATAACGTATTTCAGCAGCTTCTGAAGTCTCTCCTCCTCGCGTAGAAATTCGATCAGCTTGCTATTTTGTTGTTTCAGCTCCTGTATCAGGTCGCTCTCATCGAGCAGCTCCTCCAATGTGACATCCTGCCTGTCGAGGATGGTGTCAATGGTACTGATATTGGCGTAGCCGCCGAATCGCCAGAACATGGTGGGTGGGTGAAGCCGTGGCTAGGTGAATCCGTGCTGGCGGTTACGGAGGTGTGCGGCGTATTGAGGAGGGCGCGCAGCGGCGTGTATGGGTATCATGCGTATCTCCTGCCGTGGTAAGATGCGCGCTGGCCAGACCTGCTGGTCGGTATTATGGAGATGGCGTAAGGAAGGTAGCGACGGGCAGTGGTCCGGGTCCGGAGAGATGTGTGTTGTCGCGTGAGCTTGGATGAGAGTTTCCCTTGTGAAACAGCGAGCCGGCGGAGGAAAGCACGCTGATGCAACTTCGGCGCAAGAACAGCAGGCTCCCGAGCGACGGCGATGTACTCGACTCAGCCTGCATGCGCAAGTGAAGGGGGTGTATGTGATATGTGAGGGTATGTGAGGGTATGTGCAGTTGTCGGGCGTGAGTCTCCAGGTGTTTCAGCAGCAACCTCGACCTGTGGAGACTGGAGCGGCAGAGCAGGGTCTCACTGACTGCGATCGTCATTCAGGAGAAGTGTCACTCGCACCGCAGCTCAAAACACTACATACATCCCTTCTACATCCCTTCTACATCCCTTCTACATTACTTCTACAGTCATAGATTACCATCAACAAGTACTTCTCTATCCCAGCATGTATCATGCCTGACGATGATCAGGCGCCCGCATCATCAAGTGCCGCTGGAAGACTGACCTCACGGCATGCAGGCCATGCAGACGAGCCTCGGAATCCGGCTGATGTGATGCACGTGGCTGCCAGGAGATCTCTAGATCGGATCCAACCATGCTGACAGCCCATAATATTCCGACGGCTCTCAAGGAGGGCACCATAGGAAGCCGTCACCCAGAAGTCAATTCTCAAGGAAGGTTGAGAAAGCAGACTGGTAGTCTCGTCTCCGCTTGCGAGCAGACAAAAATCTCTAGATTCCCATTCGTAGCTGCAATAGCTGCCGTAGTCTACATACCCAATACCCAATGCTATCATGGTATCATCGCTCATACGCTTGCTGAAATACATGTCAAGACAAACACGATATACCAAACGTGTTGTAAGGTCATCGTCTCACTACCTCTCACTCTGCAGTCTCCGCTCAAGTTCATCCTGCAGGCCCGCCATCTGCGTCTCCTCATATCCCGGCGGTGGCTCATCGGGAGGGTTGAGTGCGTTGTCTGTGGGCCTTGGCCTGGGACGACCATCTTCGTCGCTGTCCATGCCGATTCCACTATCTCTTTGCTGCTGCAAAATGGGGCTCTGGACGGCAGCAACGGTTGGCGGTATAAGAGGACCGTCGCTCTCCTCTGTGTATGCCGGTAGGTCTTCCAGGTTGACATTCGAAAAGTCCACGCCGCTCGCAGCCGCACGCGAATTTGTAGGGCCATCATCGTTCATACGCGAAACCTCCACTTGCTGCTGAATCCTCTCCTTGATTCTCTCGTACGCTTGGTGGAAGTCGTGCGCTCCGCCCTCTCGAAACTTCAGCTTTATCTCGACCACACCTGTCGGAGGTATAGGTATGCCACCACCCTGGACGGGCCGTACTGCTGCTGTCCAGACCATGGGGCCCCACCACGGAATCTCCTCATGCGCATCCATGACGTTCAAGATGGATGCGTTGAAGTTTTGCAAATCTTCCGTCGGCTTGTCGGGTATGTAGATGATTCTTTGATTGGTGACATAGGCGATGCCGTTGTCTTTTGCGCGGGAGAAAGGTTGTTGTTGTCGGCCCGGGTAGTGGGCGGGAGTCTTGAGGGAGAATTCGACTCGTGCCGGAGAGGCATACTGAACGGTTTCATTTGGCAGAGGTGTAAAAGGCGGATTCGTGCCGGGCGAGACCATCAGCCAGCTACGAAGGTGTGAGCAAACGACGTCCTTGGAGCGATCTTCGTACCTCAACTTCATGGCTGCAGAGGCAAGCGGCGAATGAGAGAAGAAGGGTACCTGACTTACTTGATAGACATGACGGGCAGATAGGCGCAGATATAGCGCGGTCTAGCGAGTTGTCGCGGCAGTCAGGGAGAGCTCGATTGCTCCTTTTCCGAGCAGTGTTGTCTGCTCAGGATGTACCACAGGCACCGCTTTGAGTTTGGTATTCTGTAGCTTCCCGCGTTTGAGAGCTGCACGTCAACGGCGATGGCCAATCGGAGTGGAACCGGAATCGTGAAGCGGCTTGCCGATGTGATTGATTCCGCTGTAAGGTAAAGGGAAAGTGCGATCGAGTTGTGGTTTGTTATGGTTTGCAAGTTGGTGGTGCCTACAACCGCGTCAACCGCGGGCCACGTGGGCCCGTGCAATCTGACTTTGGTGACTTCACGCGGACCATCACCTGCACGACATCCACACGACATCCACCTTCGTGCAACCTACACACCTTGCTCGACCAGACTTCACGCTCACGCACAGATTTCTCTGGGAATACCAGCGGCAGGCGCGCTCGCTAGCAAGATTGGCCCCGATCTTCCATCTCAGCAGGAGCACAGGAGCGGCAGAGGTCTACTGCACTCGCCGAGCAACTCTGTGAAACGCAAGGACGAAAAATGAACTGATCCCAAACCATCCTCGCGAGCCGGCGGCACTGCGTTCACCTTCAACAGCATCAATCAGTCCCACCGCTGCGATTTTCATCATGGCAGGTGCAACAGCGCTGCTCGACCTTCCAGTTGAGATGCTTCAACACATCATCAGCTTCTGCACTGACGACGCGGTCATCGCCACGAGGCTCACGTGTAAGGAGCTCCAGGCGGCGTCTTACGACGAGTTCTCAGAGAGATTCCTGAACGAGGTAAATTGCTTCATTCTGAACCCCGATCGCATCGAAAGAGTGAAGAAGATCGCGCGAAGTCGCCTGATACAGCGCACACATACTGTTGTCTTCTCACTCGACCCTAATGAATCCGCCGACTGGCGATGTGACTATTCCATGGCTCCACACGAAAACGAGAGTTCAGAAGACGCGGCTGGCAAATATGCCGATGCCGTGGGCCTGGATCAAACCGCTGGAGCAATCGCACGTGGGATTGAAAGGGTGGACTGGACAGCTATCCGAGCAGTCATGGACGCAATCGAGAACTCGCCTCGCGGAGAAATCAGTCTGATGCTGGACGCCCAATGTGCCATCCAAGAAATTCCAGGTCCGACGTACGCTGATATCGTTGAGAAAATGGCGTCAATAGCGGTCTCTTCTAACTGCACTGTCTCCGGGCTCGGGGTTTGCGACGAAATGATTCCTGATGGCTCGGACGGGATGGACCGTTTCGCAAAATATTTGCCTTACTTATCCGACAACGTTCAACAATTCTGTTTCGATGTGGATCTTCTTGAGCGCTTGACCGTGGACGAAGATGAAGTTGCCAAATGCTTTGCATTCTTCCGGTCCCTTCTTCGCACGGCATCCAATCTGGAGGCACTGGAGCTACAGATAATTCCCGTTTTTAACTCGCAATCAAGCCTGGCGGCGAGCGTGATTCAAGACATCATAACGGACCGGCTTATTTCCTTGCACCTCGTCAATACCCTAATGAGCGCGAACGACCTTATCGATGCGCTGAAGCGCTTTGCGTCCAGTCTAAGATCCGTCTCGCTGGGTAGAATTCGCCTGATAGCGAGCGGTGATCCGTGGCGTTCAGTATTGAGCGCGATTCGCGAGAATACCAGCTTAACCTCGCTTTCTCTATACAAGCTGAAGAAGAAAGATGCATCAGAACCGAGATTCAAGATGACAAAATTCTTGACAAGTTTGGGCAGGGATGGAGGTTTTCGACTTGACGACATTGAGCCTCGCAACATTGACGAGTTTTGCGATCTCAACATCGAGCACGGCGTCGAATATGAGGCGGATGCTCGACCATGATATCCGCCGGTCGTCCACATGTTGCTAGGTGCAAAAGAGAAATCTGTACGATATGGAGAGTACGGGCTAGGGCCCGATATGTGTAGGGCCTGGGAAGCGAGATCCGAACTGAACTGCGTCAAGAGAAATCCTGTGATGAGCGCGCCAGAGGCAAATGCCGTTTCCAATGCATGGCTCTCTACACTCTCAGTGTTCAAGTATAAGAACTTCACAGCTCTGCTCTTCCTGAACTTCCTGAAAAGCTTTGTAGAAGATCGTCGACTAGAGTCTCTCGCAAGATGTGGACGCAATAGCCAGGTTGTGCAATTGATAGTAAGAATCGGGTACGGTCAGTGTCGTTCATGCCTTCTGGGAGCGTTCCGGTCCGGACATAGACGCGGACTAAATCCATGGTGAAAGTCTGTCCGTCGGGACAAGACGGCCAGCTTCTCACAACTTCATTGGCCAGACATCCGGCGGCCGTTCCTGCGCACCATGCGCACGCCTTTGTCAAGGGCGGCCGCCCTCAGCGTCGGTCTGATTCTGCACCCATTCGAAAACAATACGATAATCTTGTCGCCTGGACGTCGTACCAAGAATGTTGGCACGGTGCTAGCTCGGAGGGCAAAGAAGCGGCCTCGTGTATAAGGAAGGCTTCATCACACACAGTAGGTGATACATTCCATTGAACTCAAACGCGCAACGTACTCGTTGCAAAGCACCATCTCCTTCACAACATACATCAACAGATCATCGACGGAATAACCAACAGCATCACGATAGCGGCAGCCAAAGTTGTCACAGCAGCACTTGAGATACAGACCTCAACCATGGCCACATACAACCCGTTCCGCAAGACCGTCTTCAATGCAGAGAAGGAAATCCCATCACTGGCAGGCAAAGTCATCCTGGTGACCGGTGGCACTGGAGGCCTAGGGCAGCAAACTGTAGTCTCCCTCGCCCAACATGACCCAGCTCATGTTTACTTCACTGGACGTTCACAGCCAGGCGCCGACCAGACCATCAAGCTAGCAGCTGAGCAAGCTCCCAAAACAACAGTCTCTTTCATCAAATGCGATCTCGCCTCTCTGGAATCCGTCCGCAACGCAGCGAAACACTTCCTCTCCAAAGAATCCCGTCTAGATATTCTCAACGCCAACGCGGGAATCATGGCCTTACCCGCCGGCCTCACAAAGGACGGCTACGAGATCCAGTTCGGCACCAACCACGTCGGCCACGCTCTACTCGTCAAACTTCTCACGCCACTCATGCTTCAAACTGCCAAGCTTCCAGGCGCCGACGTGCGTATAGTCTGGGACTCTTCCCTCGGGCACAAAGGCCACACCTCCGCAGGAATTGAATTCGATACTCTCAAAACACCGCAAGAAGGCATCATGGGCGGGCGCTTCGTCAGTAGTACCCTAGGTGTCGGCCCTTGGGTACGCTACGCACAGTCCAAACTCGCTAACATTCTCTACGCCCGCGAATTCGCCAAGCGATACCCTTCCATCACTTCAGTATCTGTCCATCCTGGTATATCGGCGACTGGGCTGGTAGACGGGTTGAACTGGATGCAGAAAGTGTTTGTGTACACAACCAGTTATGCTATGATGATCCCGGCTGAGCAGTGTGCGTGGAATCAGCAATGGGCCATGACTGCGAAATTGGGCAAAGGTGAGAAGGAGGTGGAGAGTGGGTTTTACTATGAGCCTGTGGGTGTCAAAGCGAGGATCACGAAGAGGGGGGAGGATGATGAGTTGGCAAGAAGGTTGTGGGAGTGGACGGAGAAGGAGTTGGTTGGGTGGAAGCTGTGATGGATTTTCGGTAGAAGGGACTTGGACGGAATTCGACTTTATCTATTATCGTTGACAAGCCTGTCCTTTAGCGGGAAATACGATTTGGCTCTCTACCTGTTCTCGCAGTCGAGCGAAGTTCCTTTCGGGGTCTGTCTCAGCCAACACCTCACACATGTACTGGCGTTGAGTTCTCGAACCCACCTCAAGGCAGCGCCTTCTGACATCTTTGTACAAGACAACAGCAACCTCCAGCGAATCCGTCGATCAAGTCAAACAACATAAGCAGCTTCAGAATGGGCACTCCAAACACAAGTCGCCCCTCACACAAATCGGCACCACCTGATGATGCACCCGACACGCCATGTCCCATTCGCACATCTTCACAGCACCAGCAGCAGCCGACGCCACACGATACTGATCCATGGAACACTTCCTCCCA
This sequence comes from Pseudocercospora crystallina, assembly GCA_003666085.1. Taxonomy (NCBI): domain Eukaryota; kingdom Fungi; phylum Ascomycota; class Dothideomycetes; order Mycosphaerellales; family Mycosphaerellaceae; genus Pseudocercospora; species Pseudocercospora crystallina. The sequence continues at coordinate 372,455 of QQNG01000265.1, forward strand.
GACTACTTCGCCAGAATCGAACAGCGAGAGGCCCACACCAGATGATCCTATATTGTCTCTAGAGAAGCGATTCCAGAACTTGCATACAGATTTCGAAATCATACGAGACAGACTCATACGCGAGTTGTTCAACCGACTTCGCTCGGAGATCAAGGCTAGAGAGGCAGCAGAGGAGAGTCGTGATAGGGCTGGCGATGAGATCATGCGTGTCAATGGGGTTCTTAGTCGTCCTGAAGATGAGAATAGGAAGTTGAGGGAGGGTGATGAAGGGTTTCGTGCTGAGATTGAGAAGTTGACGGCTGAGAATGTGAGGTTAGGAGGGGTGAATGTTATGGTGTGGAAGTGGTTTTTGGGTGGTTGAGGATTTTCAAAGGAACTGAGAGTGGAGATTGGAGAGATGGAAGGGAGACGACGGAGGAGATTGGAGAGATGGAAGGGAGACGACGGAGGAGATTGGAGAGATGGAAGGGAGACGACGGAGGAGATTGGGGAGATGGGAGGGAGATTAAGGTGTTGCGAATGGAGATTAGAATGCTGAGAGCTCTTTGCGATGGTTTGCGGCGAAGGCACGAGCAACCGAGATGATCGTAGACAGTCAGAAATGGTTCTCGCGTTGGAACTCAAAGCCTCCCGCAACCAGGTCTATACCTCATCGAAAACATCTCTTGATAAAACAACGAGGACGATCTCTGCTCACCATCGATATAACCTCACTACCCCAAACCCTTCCCAACTCCTCAACAAACTCGCTCGACATTCCACAGAACCCAGACATGGATATTCGACGACAGATTCGAGACTCGCTCACGAATTTGTCATTCAACAGTAACAGTGGCTTCAAAGCAGACTCCAAAGTATCCGATTTATCATCACCAGCGCCTTGTTTCCGACTCTCCAATTCGAAGAGCACAGACGTGATTCGCATTCTATCGCACTTGCTCAGCTCGTTCACAGTCAGAGCTATGACTTTTGCGAGCTTGGTCCGACTGTCTTCGAGCGATGCGCCGCGAGAATTAACGTTGCTAATCTCCAGGGACAGAAAACGGATCTTGCATAGTATGCTGTACGCTGCACTCGATGTTGAGAGGTGACCGAAGAACAGTGCTATAGGGGGCATGGGTTGATTTCGCAGCTGGAAAGGCGGAATAATCGCTCGAGATAGACAGATACTGTTTCCCACGTGCATGTGAAGGCTGAACTCGATGCGGTTTAAGAAGAATGGCGTGGCTTCCTCATTGATTGTTTTGCAGGTGGAGAGAAAGGCTTTATTGTTGGTATACGGTTCGAGTGTTACGACACCGGGCCGAATCGTACGATTGTCCTGGAAGCTTGTGCAGCTGAGTTGCGCGTCCTCATTGATGTAGAGGCCACAGATGAAGGCATCATTGAATGTGAACTCGTAGATGATATCCCTGAGTTCTCTTGGTATGGTGAAAAATTGGCTTTGAGCTTGTGATCCGTGTAGGAGATCCATGTCGCGAGGTATAGTTGTGCAAAGGGTTGGGCATAGACGAATATATACGGCCATATGGTCACACTGGCACCAGCAAACAATCTGTAACTTTGTGCAACTGTGATACCATTTCGCGGCGTGAGGTTCTCGTCGTGTATCTGTGCATCACTACGCGAGCCCTTTCGCGTCTCTTCGCGTTCTCAGCTTCAACACCGCCTCTTTCAGTGTCAGATTCATCACCTTGCCTGTAGCGTTGAGCGGAAATGAATTCAGGCCGAGATCAGTAAGGGCGTATACTTCATCCAGGGCATAGTCCTCCCCGAGACTGTCGCGAACAATTGATTTGACATGCTCGCGGTCTTGACCGGACGGAAGCTTCTCGACAACAGCGACAGGCACTTCTCCGTAGATATCGTGAGGAACACCGAAGACAGTGGCCTAGAAATACGTTAGCCGAATCCACAACCGTTGACACTGATCAGATAGTACCCACATGTATTCCCTCGTGCTTATTCAAAGTCGACATGATAACGCCCGGACTTAGCGATATTGCCTTCTTCTTGATGATATCTTTACTCCGTCCCAGCACAAACACGCAGTCATCTTCATCCATGAAAGCCTTATCTCCAGTGATAAGCCACCTTCCCTTCTCATCTTCATAACACAGCTCCGGCTGGGCACCATTCCAATAGCTCCTTATGACCGCATTACCTCCATAGTGCATATCACCAATCTCTCCCCTCTCCAGAACTTTGCCGCTCTCATCGACCATCCGTACTTGTCCGCCGGTGTTGACAACACCTACAGAAAGGATATCACCAAAAGTCTTCGGGGGCTTGTCGCGCATATCCTCAAGATGCTTCCATCCCAGACAGCCAACTGCTTCGCTCATAGCGTGACCGCCCACACAAACCGCTTCGGGGAAGACCTTCTGTGCCTTGGCTATTATGTCCGTAGTGATGATATCCCCACCAAGCATGCAGTATTTCAAACATCCCAGGTTCCTCTTCCCAGCCTGCAACGCCTCATCCCTCGCGAACAGGTGTACCTGAAAAGGCACACATATCATCGATTCGACCTGACACTTCTCAATTACATCGAGTGCGTTGGCAGCCGAGAATTTGGGCGCAGAGAGGACGCAGTGCGTGCCCATCGATATGAAAGTTGCAGAGGCCTAGGCGGTCATGGCGCGGAAGTTGACGCTGTGGACGATGATGGAATCAGGCGCTGCGTCTGCGCCCCAGCCACCGTGGATTTCTGTCAGGTGTAGGAGCTGTTTGGCGGATATGGGACAACCTTTGGGACGACCCGTCGATGTGCCGGAGGTGAACTTGGAGAGGCGGACAGGGTCAGTTGAGGTGACGCAGGAGTTCAGAGTAGGTCTTAACTCACCAGGAGCAATGCAATCCGTTCGTTGTCGCTTTCGAGGGAGAGGTCTTGTTCCGCAACGACCCTTGAAGCGACATCATCCGCTTGAGAGGTTCGAAGGTCTCCAAAGGTCACCCAAACAGGGTCGTCCACCTCTTGCAAACTGACCTTCAGTACAGGACTCGTTCCTCTCATGAGTCCGTTCCAGCGTGTCGCTGCCTCTTCATCGTTGACGACTACAACATCTGGTCTTACGGAAGTCGTATAGTACGCCAATTCGTCTTCTCGGCCTGGTTTAAGCAGCCCTTCATCTAACGGCACCAGCATCAATTGCAGACTCCCTGCGATCCAGCTGAGCAGCTCTCGTTCGATGCCATTTGGTAGGAAGGTCAGGATGTTGCTGCCTCGTTTCACGCCTCTCTCGAGCATACCAAGTGCAAGGCGGATGGTTGCTGTCTTGACATTCTCGTAGGTCCAGGAGAGCCATTTCGTCCCCAGTTCATGTCTTGTTGTGAGGGATGAGAGATGATCTTCTGGCTGATGAACGACGCTGATAGCCGTCTTGCATTTCCGTCGCTCGACAACATCGTCGAAGGCATGCCACAGCGTCTCTTTGATCGAAACAGGAGGATTGCAAACTTCCGCTGGAGCCATGACGATAGCATGGAAGGCGGTTTCCCGGACAGTTAGAAGCGTCTTATATTATTGTGGACGAAGGTAGTGAGATGAGCAATTGCATCCTAACAAGCGCTTTGCAAAACGGTTACGACACGTTCAGATGCGTAGTACATAAGTACCTAACTGTTCATTTAAGCTTCCGCTTTGCTCGGGAGCCTGGGTACGTCCTGCGATGACCGTTTATGGCTATTGGAGAACTGTGACCTTCACAAGGATTTCCGATCATCCGGTGCTTGGTCTCGCGTGAGATTCCTGTACATTCAACTCGCAGATAGGTCGCGGCTGTCTCCTTTTGGAAAAGTGCGTGTTTCTCCGGAACGCTTTTGCCGCTGTACGAAACCTGATGATGATCCTTCAGATGCACTGCCAAGCATTCCCGGTCAAAGAGCGGAGAATCAGCCGGAAGCCTTCTTCCACAGATCAGGACGGGGACCCTGATCTGAAGGTGAATTCGCGATAGTACGAAGTCTCCGCGTGAGCCTACGGACGTTAAAGAGATCCCGGCATGGGCTTGTTCAGCTTTGATGCCCTAACAATGCAAGATCATTTTGGTAAGAGTCTCTTTCAGGTTCGAAGATCTATCCCATTACGTGAGCTTTCAGACTTTCTTGAAGACGGAGGAGTTGAAGTACCAGTAACCGATGTCTTTCGCCATTGGAGTACGGAATCACGGAGACTGGATGTGTTCATGGTGGAGACGGATCTGTTCCGTAGGTTGCGGCAGCAGAGCGGACTCCGGATCGAAAAGTGACCGTCTCGGCTCGGCCTGTCGCTGAAGAAGCGCCTCTTGATCAAAGCAAATTGCAGGCTACAAGGCCTCTTCCAGTTTATCATGCGGAACATCCAGAATCGTTTTCGGCGCTTCGATGGGATCTAGGCCAAACATTTGGCGCATGAATGATCTAGTCCCTTCGAAGCCAGATTGAGTGCATTCGAGTCTCGCAATTTGGTATGCGAGCTCGGACAGAGCTACAGTGTAGTCGATCTTGACCAACGCTCGACCGCACAGCGCCAGCAAGCCAAACACATGGTCCCGGGGCTCTTGGCATTTGAATATGCTGAATCGACGGATTGCACGAATGAGTCCCCAATGTTTCCTACTGTCCCTCTTGTCACTCATCAGAACCTTGAAGTGCGCGACCGTTGCGTGATTCTGCTGCAGAAACAGAGGACAATGCGATGTCTTCCATTCAGCGATGCTGTCAGGTCCACATAGTATATGCACATGACTGGTGAGGTAGAGCTCTTGCACAACCCAGAGTCGACTCCAGTATGGTCTTTGCTCGAACGCAGCCATAGCTGACGCCAAGCGTGGATCTTGAACACGGCCGTATTCTTTAATCGAATGATGCGTGACAAGCTCGCTATCATCGGCATGTGGACCAATACACGCTGCTACGGCGATAGTTCCTCGAAACATCTCGTCCATACATCGCACCTGTGCGCTCTTTTCCTCCTTGTCGTCCTGGTTGATGCAAACTGAGTCTATCCAAACCAAGGTGTCGGCGAAATGTTTCCGGTACTGCCACAATGCGTATCGACAGTTTGGGCGGACTCGCACAATGCTCCCGTCGACTTCGATCTCTTCTAGACTGGCATCTTCACCCCAGCAGTAGCTTATCGCTCGGTATTCTGGTAATTTGTACATGCTATGCACGGCAAGCGTGAAGCGTAGCGGGCTGTCGTCCGATCCAGGCAGAACATGGAGAAGTCGAATCTGTGACCTAGGGTTGCCCAATGGCGGATGCTGGAATTCACCTTGTTCGCCGTTGTGGCTATATCTTTCTGCCGGGTCAGCCATGATGGTGAAAGACTGTGGACTTCCAGCTCATAGAAATGTGCTTCTTATCAGATACCACCCCATGTCTCGGTGCCCGCTCTTGTGCGCCACGATGGCGGCCCGGTGCCACTCAGTGCGCTGGCGTTCAGCATTGCACTTCATGCGACATGTCACATCCCGCCGTCAGACCCACATCAGAATTCAAGTTGATTCGTCTAGTCGCGCAGGTGTCTAGGGGCGAAGCAATTTGAATCTGAAAGTGCCAGCAAAAACTTGACCAGCACTGCCATCTGCAACTACGTTGCGAGTCGAGTGACTTTATCGACGGATATTTCGCCTAGCTACGGCGTTGAGTCGTCAGTGCCCATGCCCTCAGCATTGTTCTTATCAAGCGACTCGTGCGAATGCAGATTGCAGTGATCCAATGCCAGCAACTGGGAGAGGTGGCCTAATCGGGAAGGCACGGGACCGGTGCACAGCAATAGCTTCGCTCGAGAATCCAGTATCGTATTCCATTCTCTCTGCAATGCTGCAAGTGACTTCTTCCGTATCCAAGAACGGCCAACCACATGGCTCAAAGTAGGCACGAAAGCCAGTCGGACCCGTCTGAAAACTAGTCATTCATCATTCAAACACCTCCAGCGCCTTCGCTAAACTGGGCATATCGTCTTCGGCCAGGTGCACCAAGGGGATTATGTCTTCAGTAGTCATCATACTCCAGATGCTTCCTCCTCTCCTCTGCCTCTTCCTTTGCCATGCGGTAGTCATCACTATCCACATCGCTTCCCTCTTCCCACATCTTGTCAAATTCCATATCGTCTTCAAGCTTCGCGCTCGGTTGCGGTATAGCCCAGATTCCTTCTCGTGCTCTCTTATGCCGCTCCCGATCCTCTTCAATTCTCTGCTCAATTTGACGCTTGTCTAACCGGTGTCCAGAATATGCATAACCCTCCCTGCTAACTGAATGCGGAGTGCTCCGTATCGCAGAATTTGCGACATCTGCATGCTTCGTGACAGAAGCGCTCTGAACTGGAGAGGAAGGCGCTTCTCCAGCGCTGTCTCGCCCGACGATGAGCTCCTCCAGCTCACCCACTGTTTGCTCTCCCAACACGCCTTTCCCCCGTAGTGTGTTCAGCACTTTCCTCACGACTTTCACGTTCGCTGCTCCGCTCCCATCATCAGGCGCCACCAGATCAATGATCCGTAATATGTCTCTTTCCACCATTCGAACGTAGACTCCTCCCTCGCCGCCTGTTGCGCTGTGTGCTTTTGCCGTGTCACAGAGCGCCGGCAAGAAATACATGATGTTCGCGCGAAGATTCATGTTATTTCGCTCGAGCTGTTCAAGGATGCAAGAGTGCAAATCGTCGGCGTATTCGTGATGTCGGAGGGCGTAGTTGGCGCATTTTTGAGCGGAGGAGGAGCTTGCGGAGAGGTGCTGGAGTTGGGATGTGAAGCGCATGCGCACCTCAAATGGGTCCGCCATGGCGAGCGATCGATCGGTCGGAAACGTGATTGTTTAATGGAACATTCGGGTTTGAAGACATCCAGAAGGAAGTCCAAGAAGGTTCAAGGTTCACTCACAATGATCGACAGCGGCAGGCGGGCCGTCTGTGGAGCCGAAAAGGGACGTGCACGATGTTAAAACTCTGGCGGCTTCCCTCGCCCTTTCACATGCATTGAGCATTATGCAGAGGAACGGAGGCCGCCTTATAGCCAGTCTCTCACCTCAGTACTTTTGACTCAGCATTCCGACTTTGACACTGCTTGCTTGGCTGGCGAGCGCGCCGTGGAAGCTTCACCAGGAATTCGTAAAGATCTCACGCTCTCTCTCAAGCTCGTCCGACAAATCTCAATGTGGCAGGCGCGAGGTTACTGGCTCAGCAGACAAGCGTACAGTGGAGAAGATCGGCTTGCTTTCTCTCACAGACATGAAAGTAGAGAAGCAAAGGGGGCATCCGCAGAACATTTCTTTCGTACCCATCCTATCCATCTCGATACGTCAATCGCGAAGCTGATAGCTAGGCAGTCGAGCGTAGGCTGGAGCAACATTGGCCTGGTACCTATCCCGCAGCTGTCTGCTCTATCTGTTCCATACCCCTTGGCTCCCATTCGACAAGAGCAACCTTCCCGAACGCAATCCATATCCTAACTTTCAACACCTTCACTCCCATACTCAATCGAGATACAACTGAGGGTTCCTCTTTGTGATCTTGCCTCCTTCATATGGGTCTCGAGCTGGCTTCATCGTACTCGAGACATACGCCATATGAACCCGCGCAGCATTGCCTTCCGGGTCCAAATGCGCCAAAAAGCGGGTCAATGGGTCATCAATTCGCCGTTGGCCGTCACGTAGTCTCTGGAAGCTGAACAGAAATCCCATTTGAACTTTTGCGATTGGAGTGATGATGTTCCAAAGTGTGGACTTGGCGGGGCTTGACTCAATCAGTTCAAGGACTTCGAGGAAAGCGTTGATGTCCCTTGGATCGATTGTCTGCCGGAGTCGCTCAGCGGCGAGCTGACGGAGTGGTGGGCATTCGTACTGCTTCCTACTTAGCTATGATCTCAAAAGATTGAGATCACATCGGCTTACCTTTTCAGCAATCTCGTACACAACAGAGAAAGGCGTCGCCTCCTGCTCTCCTCGGGAGCTATCATCATACTCGCGGGTGTACAGATACTTGATCAATACGTTAAGTACCTCCGGGTCATCGTTCAGCTTCATGCGACCGAAGAACTTCGTCTAGGAAACCTTTAGCATCAGCAGACAATATGCGCATCTTCAGCCTTGCAGCATGTACCTCGCAATCGCTAGATAAAAGTTTCTTGAAGTAGGTCGATTGCATGTGAAGAATGAACTTGTGGACTTTGAACTGCTTTCCCCTGCAGGAGATCGTCAAGTCCGAGTGCACTAGATCGTCGAGTAGCCTAGACATGCATATTAGCATTCTGCCAACTGTCGAGGTCAGGAGAGGACCTACTCCTTCATGCCTGTCATCAGGACTTCGCTAGGCGGCGACGAGTCAGTGAGGTGGTCTTCACAACCGCGGCCTTTGATAGGCAAGCGAAGCATGATGGGTGCTTGATGTTCAATTGTGTACGGCTGATAGGAATTGAAGAAGGGATGTAGGGAGGCAGCAGAAGAGGCAGCAGTGCCGGGGCGGCGCTCCCCCCGCTAACGACAAACGCGGCGTGCACGGAGCACTTGGTTGCTGCATGTGATCAGACTTTCACATTCGCAGAGCGCCGCATCCAGATACATGCGCGACACCTTAACATACAATTGATATGAAGTGACTTGAAACAGCAAATTTGGGATTCACAAGTTAGCGCAAACCCCTTGAAATCGTGAAAGCAATTCGACTTGCCTTCCGAGCGCTGGTGGCGCTGTCATTGCCGTAGTTGTTCTTGGGCCTAAGATCCGCCCCGGCAGTGGCAATCTACAGGGTGTCAAGAGACAGGGGTGCGAGCTGTGTTCGGGCGTGTATTGCTCTCTATAGCGTAGATTCAGTGATAATATAGGCCGGTTCTCGACGGGAGACGACAGCTGCGATAGCTCCTCGAGAGGCTCACGGAATCAAGCAGTAACCGGCTTTAGATGTACAGGTGCTGGACGAGTGTGGTTGCATTTGAGGCAGCTGGGAAGTTTGCTCTTACAGCCTCATCGTAGTAGCGCAATGTGCATAGCCTGAAAGAGCCTTTGCCAGTCTGGTCATTAGAAAATCCAGGCGTTTCTGTAAAGCTCTTCGTTTTCCAGAATCCTAGATACACAAACCATGAATGTACAGACCAGAATTAGACTCTCAAAATCGCTATCAAACTCACATCAATCGTTGCTTTTCATCTCCTATTTCCCCGTCTCCACCATCCCCACTCCCCTTCTAGTCACTCGCCACCTTAACAACCACCTTCCCCACCACCCTCCCCGTCTTCAACCGCTCAAACGCCTTCCCCGCCTCCTCCATCTTAAACTCCTTCTCAACCACCGCCTTAACCTTCCCACTCGCCATCCACTCATCAATCTGCTTCAAATCCCTCTCCTTCGGCTGACAAGCCACAAACTTGAACCCCCTCTGCCCACCGAAAAGATAACTCGGCCACACATTACTCAAAAAGATATCCTTGAGTTGATTCAGTCGTGTACCTCCGGGAGTCACGTAATGTCCACCGTGTGTGACGAATTCGTGGCATTTCCAGTAGAGGGAGGCGTCGGTCCAGACGTTATCGACCACGAGGTTGATGCGGCCGTGTTGTTTTCGGTCCTCGATGAGTGCGTCAAAAATATCCTTCTCCTTGTAATTGATGACGAGGTCTGCGCCGAGGCTTTTGCAGAGGGCGGCGTTTTTGCCGGAACAGGATACGATGACTCTGCATCCTAGTGCTTTGGCGATTTGGATTCCGTAGCTTCCTGTGCCCCCTGAGCCGCCATTGATGAAGACTGTGTTGTCTTCCTTGACGAAGGGAGCTATGCATTGGTATGCGGCCAGAGCAGCGATTCCGGCTGTGGCCGCGTCTCGGAGTGATACGCCTGAGGGGATCTTGGAGATTCCGTTTTGGGACACTGTAATGTATTCTGCTAGACACCCGAATTTAGGAGGATCCGTGCGGCCGTGTACCAGGTCTCCAGATTTGAGGTCAGGGTGAGAAGTTGAGACGACGGTTCCCGAGAAGTCGAGACACGGTATTGAGGGTTTGGCCAGAATGTAATTGCCGACAATAGGTAGTTCCGCGACTTTATAATCGATAGGATTCAGACTCGCATACGCGACTTTGACCAGCGTATGTCCGTTCGGCAATGATGAAGCATCCTTGGGAAGCGGCGCGTCGCTGTTGACTTTCAGATTCTTCTCCAAACCTCCCGTATTAGTCGTCCATTGAGCCACGCGCATAGTAGAGGGCATATTCCTAGTCATCGTGTCCTCAATACTCTCAATCTCCTCAATCGCAACACCAACTTCTTCAGGAGGAAACAAACTGGGCACGATCTTCTCCAGCGGCGTGAGGGCTCCGTCAGAAATGTAACCGACGTCCACCTGCGGCACTTCCAGTAAGGACATTGCTGGCTTTCGGAGCTGGGACCTAGGCGACCGTTAAAGGAGGCTGACGCCCGTGGAACGTTGAACGACGTTTAAAGGGTTATACTTGTTTCGATCCCGCACTATGATTCAGGTGTGAAGTGTCTCGTGTCGGAGAATCCATCTCGATCGGCCCCACCCAGATTCGGTATTGAACTCTATATTGCGAGACGGCAGCGACATCATTCGCGGGTTTCTGGACTCTTATACATGCGATCTTCAACTGTCATCTTCTTGTAATGCCAATAAGCTGACCCAAAGAGGCTTTGCGATTATTATACAGCTGCATGTCGACGTCTGCCCACGTTTCCGGGGGTGCCGATCAAGTGTCTATTCTTGCTGATGGCTGCATCTCCAAACTCTAACTGCCCAATCAGTCAGCGTGGGGATGGGCATTGAAGTAGATAGCCGAGAACGCTTACTACTTTGACCCCCTTAGTTCCATGGTTCCATTTCGCCTTGTTGATCTCATTTCTCCTCAACCGTCCCTGAAAGATGGATTCCATGCAGCTTTATCCCGATGCAGTTGCGCCCGTCCAAGGTGCCGGAGAAGACTCCCGTGTTATCTCTGCAGCCGTCGCCCTCAGAGACGAGGATTGAAGATGTCCACCCCAAAGACTCGCTTGCCAATCCAGTTGTAGGCGTCGAGCGTGAAGAAGAAGCCCATCACGCCGAAGCTCCACCAGATCATCGCCAGATTGAAGGCCTGAGTGTACCTATAGTACCATGGCATGTGCGCTCTCGAGTGAGCGCCTAGAATCTCCCAGACCATGTAAGCATCCTTCACCTGGTCCCACATGGTCGGTCGCTTCCTGCTGTATGCACGCGGCGGGTAGTGCCGATGAGGAGGATGTCTTGAGTTCAGTGGAGCACGTGGCGAGGCCAGCCTGGAGTAGGCGCTGAAGGCACGATGGGCGGAATGGAAGCGGATGCCGGCTGTGGTAGTAATGGCTCTCTCGAAATATCTGAACGCCATGGCGTTGCGAAGTTCGCTGCGAGTGCGTGGTAGTCTCGTTGATCTCGGAGATTCGAGATGTTGATGTTGAACAAGCGCAGGGTAAGAACAGCGCGCGAAGCAGTCGAGCCTGGAGCGCTGTGCATGGCAGTCGCGATGCGTGTCGAGACGAGCGTAAGGAGACACCTGCTTCTCTGTCCTCAGTCTCCTCATCGCACCTTCCTCATGCCAAAGAAATAATTCCCCCAATCCTCACTGCCCTCAACAACCTTCCACCCCAGCCCAGGCACATAAACCACGCCCATCTGTTGCCACCCATCTCCACCAACCTCCAAATCCAGCTGCTCTTGCCCTCTCGCCCACTCCCTCAATTCATGCGGCTGGATATACTGACTCCACTCATGCGTACCCCTCGGCACCATCTTCAACACCTCCTCAGCCATAAACTTCGTCGTAAACCAACTCGTGCCCGTCCTCGCAATCGTAGAACCAATCAACCACCCACCAGGTTTCAGATGTTGCAGGATATTCGCAAGAAAAGGCGAGGGTTGGCGGATATGTTCGATGACCTCAAAAAGCGTAATGATATCGTAACCCTCTGAAGGTGTTGTGGGCTTCTCAAGCTGCTCAATAGCGATATTCTTATACGACAAACGTCCCGGCTCAAGAAGTTTGGGATCCTGCCCCGCATGCTTCTTCGCAACAGCAATCACCTCAGGCGTAGGATCAATCGCCGTAACACTCTCCGCCATCGCCAGACGAGCAGCTGATTCAGCGAATATTCCTCCTCCACAACCTATATCCAGAAACCTCAACTTCTTCCTCTCTTTTCCTGCTCCAGCATCATCGCCGGACCCCCCATCTGTTGCCAAACACTTCTTGATAAAATCATGTCGCAGCGGGTTCATCAAATGCAGCAGTCTGCTCGAGCCATGCGGATCCCACCATGATGAAGCAAGGGTGTTGAAATGCGAGACTTCGGTTTGATTGACTGAGCTTTGGGTATCGGCCGCGGCGGAGAAGTTGGTGTTGTAGGTCGCTTGCGAGCGAGATTGGAGGCGGTTTGTGGCAGGGGCGGCGAGGGCTTGCCTGAGAGCAAGGCTTCTGATATGCGTGGGAAGCGCGATCAGGCGGCGTGTCAGGGCATTGGAGGCCATGTTGGGCTGTCTCGGTATTTATTGTAGACAGTGACGGTGTTTCGTGAAGGTCGCATTCAAGCAAGCTCTGAAGGTGAAGGAAGCTGTGCCGAGAGCACGCGCTTGGACCAATACTTTCACGGAGCAAACTCCAGCTCACGAGTCACTCACTGCCCTTCCGAACTGATGAAACAGTCTGGCATCATTGTCTTCTCGAACTCCTCGTCCATGCAGCGGTCTACTTAGCGACTATGGTATCCCGGTCCAAAAGTAAACCAAACAAGCAGTACCGCCACGAATCTCGCCCAGCAAAATCAACCTCGCTTCGCCATGACTTCCTTTTCCGCTCCACCACTGTAACGTCCTTCTTCCAAGCCCTCCAATCTACACAATTTGCTCCAAACTCCCAATTCAATAGACCCGTTCTCATCACATCGTAGCCTTCGCAAAAGCCGTCCTTGGGTATATGAATAATTGTCGCACTCACGTCAAATGTCGTAGCGTCCAGGCCTCTAGGAAGGCCCGCCCTCGTGTCACCTGTGACAACAAGCTCGTTCAAGCCCAAGTCGAACGACGTGGCCCCAGGCCTACCTCTCCGAGTATTCGATGCGGAAGTCTGTAGTTAAACTTGCTCAGCAGTGCGCGGCCACGTCTTCTAGATTAGCCGTGGTGAGAACAAAGCACCGGCGTTTCGCCGACTAAACAGATCTGCCGCTGTCATTGTATGCGGACCATGCCCCGAGACAACCAACTTCTAGACCCAGGATAGCACGCGTCGGTGCTTACTCCGTGTACATGAACTAGCGCCTCTTTAAGCGCAACAAATCATGTTCAAGTAGAGTCGAAGATTGTACTGAGAAGGCCGATTTTACGTGACCAGGAGGAGGTGCGCGGCGCGTCGCGTCGCTCGTGGTCGTGTCACCCATGTGTCGTTATAGGCGTCCATGGATATGCTCGCTGTGCCAGAACAAGAACCGTAGAGCGCATCACCATGGCGCTCCTTCGTCGACTCTGCTAGATCGATAAAGACTGTTCGGGGGATCTCATTTCGTGCAGAAGAGCTCGATCTCGCCCATGCCTCCAATTCCTTCGCCCTTCTGCTCTCTCCACGTCTCAAACGCAGTCTGGACATCTTCGTCGCTTTGAATGCTGACATAGTCGTCCTCGTCAAGGTACTTGAGCTTAACTTGCTTCTCCTTGGGCGCGCTGTCAGCTAAGCTCAAGTTTGTCGATCGCTGAAGCTTCGCATCGATCCGGTCCTTCAAGGTCTGGTAAGTGATATTCGTCGACACCACCAATGTCAGAGTCTGCGAAGCAGCAGGGCAGTGCACCCGGACTTTAAGCTGTGCAGGCGTGTTCTTCGGGCCTTCTTCATCAACGGGCGTGGGTGGCACAAACGCTCCTGGTTGCAGCGGTGTCATCGCCCCATACGGCACTCTTGCCTGCACAGGCGTGATAGTCCTCGCGCTTCCATATTGCATCGACCGCGGATCTGGACGGCCTGGATAACCGTATTCCGTGGGCGAGGTCTCTGATGTTTGAGAATATTGCCTCTCGCGTAGCATTTGTGGCGATCCATTTCGGGCAACACCGTTTGGCAATTGGGGAGAACTTGTTTGGCTCCTATTCGCATACGGTGCTGGCATTTCTGGGACTGGAGGCTGCCCATTGTTTCTCACTGGTACACGCTGACCATTGTGGATGTCGGGACTGCTCGCCGATCGATTTCGAGGACCTGGCATTTGCTGAGAGCTGTGCATTGCTGTTCCTGGAGGATATCGAGCTTGTCCAGATGGCACTCTGCCAGTTGGTGCATATCCATTCTGGCCATTGACAGGCTGACGCCCCATAGCAGGTGCCGTGAATCGCGTAGCACCATGACCTTCCTCATAATATCCATTCTGTGGTACTGCTTGCCTCGGGAATGGATACATACCAGAGCTTGCGCTCGTCCGTAAAGACATGGAAGACATCGGAGAGTCTGTGGTGGGGGAGAAATAGCTGTCCATCTCCCGCTGTCCGGGTGACTGCGCAGGTTGTTGCAATTCTCGTGTCCGAAGCTGGAGATTCTGAGGGACACTGGGTAGTCGCGGGGCTTGAGCCAACGTAGACGCAGTTGACAAATGTCCTGAGCTGTCACCTGTTGTGCTCCTGGAACGCAATGAGCTGGAGCTCCCATTGCGGCTTTGAGAGAAAGCGCTCGGGAAGCCTGGGTTGGACCAAGTTCCGCTACCCGCCAGCGTATCTGCGTCATCTTCGTCTTCATCCTCCAAAGCTTCTCTATATGGGTTCTCGAGGACTCCTTGGTTTTGCATATAGATGAAGTCCGTCGCACTGGTCCCATTGCGAGTGCTGCTATCACTGTGTCGCTCGCTCGAGGTACGGTCGGTGCGATAATGGCGACGCTGTATCTCAATCTGTTGCGCCCACTTCTTCAAAGTCTCTTCGGTGGTGAATCTAATGATGAAATTCTCGATACTGGGATCACCTTTCCAGAAAATCTGACATGTATATGAGCCTGTAATTTCAGTCAAATTAGCCGATTGCTCGACACAACGTACCCTTTCACTGCTCCGCACCAACAAAGTCCAATCTGAGGAGGGGCTCATACCTGGTTTGGCGAGGGATACTAAATCGGTTACATTCTGCATGAAGATGCGCCCCTTAAGCTGAAGCTTTGGCTTGCCCTTGTTGTCGACCAGGTTCTTGTTGGAGAGTTTGTTCTTCGGTTTGTTCAAATCGATGTTTTTGCAGCAGAGCAAAATCGACTCGAACAAATACACGTGATACTGCCGTTCACGTCAGTTTAGACTTCGATCCTCTCGATCGCATGGGCTAGAACGAGAATGCGAGTCGTTGCAATCCCGATTGGGAGCGAACGTGCAACTTACCGATCGCTCGGCATCCTTGCCACTGGTGAGGTTCTCGCTCTTCAGGACGGTGAAGGTACCATAAAGCAGAAGCTCTCCAAAACCCTCAACGCGGTGGCCCTTCCAATCTTCGACCCTCATCTTGAGCTCCTGCACAGCTTCCGCTCGTTCTTCCTTGTCAACGGCCTTGTTAGTCCTTGTAAGTACTGATGTGGCCGCTTCCATGCCATGTAGTAGATCCTGTCTTCGCTCCTCGTCCAAATCGCCTTTCTTGTAAAGTTGCTCCAAAAGCAGTGGGTATTTCGTCAGCCTTTGGAATGGCTTCATCAGAAATGAGTATAGACTGGTTGGCGATTCGACCATTTGTCGCATCTCGATGCTTCCGCCAGCCTCTCGCAGTTTCGAGAAGTCCGCAATGACTGTTCTCTCGCATTTGCGCTGGTTTGCAATATACGGCTCGTACACTTTGAACGCCTCGCAGTAGAGGAGGAAAAGCTTGCCCCAATTTTGCTCATCCTCGTGAAGTGCATTCGTCTGTTCCACGCGGATGAGGAAGCGGCGCTGAAAATCCAGTAGCGCGTTAAGATTCAAGAAAATATCATGTACCGCATCACCGGGAATGACGCCCTTTTCTTCCACCAGATGCTTGAATGATTGAAGCAGTTCCAGATGTTGCACATATGTTCGTTCTGATCGGACCATCTCAGAAACGATATGTTGTCGCTGCGTCCGCTTCATGCCCTTCTCGGCTTCCTCAAAATCGGATGCGGTGGGTCGCACATCCTCTACGATACCACGTTGTACGAGAACATCCAGAACACGATTGACAACCCTCGCAACTTTGACGAATCCGGTGGTGTCGTCTCCGTATAAATCCGTGATAATGAACAGCTCGTCACTGGGGATTTGCAGATCCGAGATGCAGGCCTGAATGAATTTGAACGTTGCTGCTTTCGCCTTCTTCTCTTCTTTCACACCCTGCGGCAGGCTGAGAGGTTGTGTGGGCCGCAGGGCGTTATACAGCAGCATCAGCGGGTACCCTCGACGGAACGTCCTCCACAACAATGTCACAGGATCGGTATCCTCGTCCGCTTCTTCTTCCTCTTCCAATAATGATTCGTTGAAGCCAGGAACACCGAGTAATCGCTGTCGCAATGCCACGCAGATCTGGAACAATGAGCTGCTCGCGTCGGCGACGGAGTTCATGATATTGTCGTTGGCCTTGACCATGTCGTTGCCATTGGGCGGCATCCCACCGCCGCTTGCGACGGCGGCCGCATTCGTTGGCATGGGCGGCGGTGGGAAGAGGGTACTGGAGGAGGTGCCTTGGGTGTCACTGCTGCGGTTGCTGAGCTGCGACTGGATGCTGTAGTTGGAGGAGGTATGTCCTTGGGAGTGGACCAGCGGATTCTGGGCGTGGTTCGGCGTAGTCATGTTGGGACCCTGCACGCCCTGGTGCGATCTAAGTTGGTAGTGCCCGCCTTCGTCGACGGCGACTCCAGGGGGATTCAGCGGAGCAGTCAAGCTTCGGGTGAAGACCGGATTCCCACGAGATGCGATCTCCATAGTCGCCGGCGCTTTACGCGGCGGACAGCATGGACGCGACCGTGACCGCGGAGGGAAGTGAGGGGCGCGCGGTGGGAGCAGTGACGGCGGATAGTGGGAGCGACGTGCCGCGGCAGTGATGGGTGTTTTACTCTGGCAGTTGTGGTGGGCGGTGCTGGTAGAAACAGGACCACGGTTCTGCAGCACAGGGCAGGGCGGCGGTACGGCAGTGAGGGTAGTAGGACCGTAGTTCTACGATACTAGTAGTGTGCAAGCAGAGGGTTTCTCCTCGCGCTGCACGTCCCAGGTGGTGGTGTCTGAGTGTCTTGCGAGGCCCCGCCGGTGGACTGGCACTGACTGGGAGTGACTGGCAGGAGACTGGCGAGGGTTGGGCTAGTTTTTTGGGCTTTGCGGACCGCAGCGCGGATTCTGGCAGTAGATTGGCACTGGGCAGCAAGCGCGCACGACAGCGCAAGTCAAAGCAACTCCTGGAATCGGTGGAATCGGCTCTTGAGTCAAGCGTCGGCTGGCATGCGGGACGTGACTTGGCCTTGGCTGACTTGCCTTGGGCTCTAATCAAATCGCGCCCGACAGTTGACTAGATTGACTAGGCGTTGAAGGGGTGTGTGTGATGGAGGAGGTGGAGGTAGCCGTTCGGTGTGCTCGGTTGTTGTTATTGTTGACGGTATGCAAATAAGGCAGAGACGGACGGCGGCTACAGTACAAGCACGCTGCTATGTACATGTACTGATGAATCTGGCTGGTCCTTTGTGTTTCTCCCGCATATGCACCCCACGACCAATCAAAGAACGAGGAGCGACTTTGTTTCAAACCGTCGCTGGCGTTGCTCGAGAGGGAATGGAGCGACAGTTGGCAGTAGCCTCTTGTGTGAGATCCAATCCTCCGTCAATGCGAATTCAAATCGATCTGCAGTTGCACATGTCGTGTGTTTTCGAGTGCATGTCCATCTCACGTGCCTGTTTCTTGTTCCGAGTTCGACAAGGAGTTCTGCAATTGATGGGCCGGAGCGGAAAGGACCCGGCGGAAGGCGAAGCTTGGCACGCCAGCGGGAAGAGACGAGTCTGAGCGTCACCTAAGGCACTCCACCACATCAACAGCTCTGCTACCCGACTTCCTCGATGAGAAACACATACAGCGAAACCACCACCACACAAGCACCACACCGCGCTTCACATAGAGAGCCAACGCACACCCTCCTCCACCGCGCACAAGCCCGACAACGTGACCATTCCCGCGACGCACAGGCTTGCTGTCCGCCTGCACCTCGATCCATCTGGCGAGCCTGGCCTTGTCAACACGCTACCATCAACGTCCACCACCACAAACAGCCCCGCCGCCACGACCACCAACAACACCACCGCAGATGCTCAGCTCGACGCCGCTCTTCCTTCCGACCGCTCCATGATGCATCGATTGCTGCACCGCTCTCAGCGCGCCGAAATGATTGCAAACGATGAAGGCTACTCGGGCTACTCTGAGGACGCCCAGAGCCAACCGAGCAACGACGGCATGGAAGATGTGCCTGACACCCACTTGGACAGCCTCAAGGCCATGTTCCACGCGCTGCCGGAGGAGAAGCGATATCGTACGTGATACGAGCCCCAGTAGTCAAGGGAACAGTTGATGCTAATGTTTCTAGAATTCATCAAGGACGTATGCCCGAGCTTTCCCACCTCGATCCTCTACCAATTGCACACCGACATTGCATCCATGGTGTACTTCGACCCCGTGCGATATTTACCAAACGAGCTCATCCTCCATATCTTCTCGCAGCTCATGCCTAAGGATCTGCTGACTGCTTCGACTGTGTCGCGAGGCTGGCGAGAGCTGACCAGAGATGAGCGATTGTGGCATGACAACTTCTATCGCGAGGGCTGGATGGTCAATAAGGACAAGACCGAGGAAGTTGCGCAAAAGGCGAAGGAGAAGGGTGCGAGAATGGTCGAGGATATGATGCGAGGCCGTCCAAAACTGCAGCGGAAACAGAGCCGTAAGAGGGCTCGAGATGAAGCATTCAGCGATGTTGAAGGTGCGCAAGGCACTGCGGCCGCATCTTCGAGCCGTCAGGCACTTCCGGAGGATACCGACAGCATGGAGGGAGTTGAGCAGACGTTTGCACCAAGCACAGTGTCTGACGCCGCTGTGAGCCGGCCTGCAACTCCAACCATCGACTCAGCCGTGCAGAGCCCCATTGATATCTCTCTCATCCTCAAGCCGTCCATGTTCAGTGCTGCCAAGGAGCCTAAGGTCAGCTGGCCGTGGCTGTACAAGCAGCGTCGACGACTTGAGCGAAACTGGGATACTGGCAACTACACCATGTTCCGTCTCCCACACCCCAACTACGAGTCTGAGGGTCACAAGGAGTGCGTTTATACGATCCAACATTCGGGCAAACACCTGGTATCTGGATCTCGAGATAAGACCATCCGAATTTGGGACCTCGACACGAACCGACTCCGACATAATGGTATCCTGGAAGGACACGAGGCCAGTGTCCTATGCCTTCAATTCGATGACAAGCCGGGCGATAAGAACGATCTCATCGTGAGCGGTGGAAGTGACAACTATGTCATCATCTGGAGATTCTCAACCGGCCAAATCATCAAAAAGATGACAGACGCTCACTCCGAGAGTGTACTGAATCTGCGCTTTGATGACCGATATCTAATAACTTGCTCAAAGGATAAGACCATCAAGATCTGGAACCGGCACGCCATTGAACGCAACGACCCCATCATTCCGGCCCGCGTGGTGGATCTCTTCGACACTGAGGTAGATCGTGGCATCCCGATCCCTCAATTCACGCTCTTGGACACTCTGTGGGGCCACCAAGCTGCCGTCAATGCTGTTCAAATCAATGAGGATGTCATCGTTTCAGCGTCCGGCGACAGAACGATCAAATCATGGAATATTCATTCGAAGAAAGATGGCGCCAGTCATCGAAAGTCATATGCAGGTCACTCGAAGGGTATCGCCTGTGTGCAATTCGATGGTCGTCGGATCGTGAGCGGTTCATCAGACAACTCGGTGCGAATCTTCGATTATGATACAACTGCAGAAGTCGCCTGTCTCGAGGGGCATAACAGTCTGGTCCGCACTGTGCAGGCCCGGTTCGGCGACCTCGACACTGTCACTGACGAAGAACTGCTGGAAGAGGCCAAGTCCGCTGACCAGGACTTCTTGAAGGCAGTGGACTCTGGAATGACACCAGCCGACGTGTCCCGTCGTCGTCGACCCCGTAATGCTGGTTCTAGCAGGCCACAAGACATGCTGAGCTTCGGGACTAAGATTCCTCCAGGCGGTGGTGGAAGCAGATGGGCGAAGATTGTGTCAGGGTCTTATGATGAGACCATCATCATCTGGAAGCGCGATCCGACTAAGAATGGAAAGTGGAGGCCAAATCAGCGGCTACATCAGGGTCAACTGGCAACGCGCGCTAGACCTACTGCTGCACCGGCCAACAACGTGGTACCACAGGGCAATCTTGCTCAGCACCAAAATGCAGCGCAACATGCGCAGCACATGTTACAAGCCCACAACCATCTCGCGGCTTCCAACACCCTGCTTGCGCATCCCCCTGCTGGACAAGGTCAGCTCTTACCGCACTCTCAACTGACCGCTCTTGCTGCAGCTCAAACCAATCTGAACCACCATCTTCAGACTCTGGCGAGTCAGCAGCATGGGCATGCTGTGAACCATGGCGTTCAAATCACGAATGCTGCTGGAGGCACTCCCAATGTGGCAATTGCTAACGCCAATCTGCTTGTTCCTGGAACTCACGTCCATACTACTTTGAGTCAACAGAGTGCAACACAAGCTCAAGCCGCCGGCCCGGCTCCCATTCAAGGCCACCAGGCTCAGCCAACGCCTCAAACCGCGCCGGCTCCAGCAGCACAAGCTCAAGGTCAACCTGCTGTTGCTATTGCTGCCGCCACCAATGCCCCCAACACCGCACCTGCCCAGGCACCAGCTGCTGGCCAACAGCAGGGTCTACAAGTCCAACAACAAGCTCCACCGCCAGGTCAAGGTCATCATCACCATCATCACCACCACCATCACAACGGAGGGCAGCGCGGTGAGTCTAATCGGGTTTTCAAGCTGCAGTTCGACGCTCGCAGGATCATTGCTTGTAGTCAAAACAAGGTCATCGTGGGCTGGGACTTTGCGGCCGGTGACAAGGACCTGGAGTGGGTTGGTGATTGGAGCATGGAGACGAATTGATGCGATCGCACGACGTCGAAGAACTTGCACTTTGGACTGAATCGTGGTTTTAAAGCGCTGGCGTTGGTCAGGCTATGTGTTGTACAGTATGTGTTATCTTCCTCACAAGCGAACTGGGTCGTTTTGCCGTTGAGAGCAAAGGTGGACGAGGTTTTACTTCTCCAAACGGCCTTGAGTTGAATTATATTAGACACTCGCTTGAGCAAGACAGGCGGTATACTGTGTTGAAGATTCGAATGCTCGCCCGTTCCCGCGTATCAGTAATCGTTGCTGCCAGGAAGATCATGCCAAGCAGTCACATGCGGCCGGCTGTACAGCCGAGGCTGTCGACTTCACCTCCTTCGGCTTCACGACTCGTAACAGCGAAGTAGCAACAACATCGCAACAGAACGATATTGCATCAATTCACTACTTTATACCTCCTCTCCCTACAGGTTTTTGCCTGTCTAGTTCAATCTAATCAAAATTACTCTCCCTCTAGCAGTGTCTTTGTAACTTGGTTGCTGGGCATCAGCCCATCCAGGCCGGCGTCAGGATGGCCTCCTCATCTTCATCTTCATCACCACCTCCTTCTTCCGATTACCTCTTCGAAGTACCCATCCGCGGCGAAAACGACATCGGAATAGGCGGGAAAGGCAAAGTCGTCTGCACGCAGCCTAAACCAAAGGTTTATCTTCTTACTTTTGATAATGCGCCGGATAATCGGTTGGTCACTGTAAGTGTTTCATTGTCGCCTCTACAACTCCTCATCTTCTGCGCTTATTGACGAACGAACGCTGTAGGCTTTCTGTCGCGCGCTGCATCTCTCTCTCGATATCATCGTCCACCGTTACCCACCCGGCGTGGTTATCACGACCTCTTCTATCTCGAAATTCTACTCGAATGGGATGGATATAGAGCATTCGCAATTCACGCGAGCTTATATGGCCGACTCTTTATATGCGCTTTGGAGACGACTCCTCACGTATCCGATGCCTACTGTGGCTTTGATTAATGGACACGCGTTTGCGGGCGGGTTGATGTTAGCCATGATGCACGATTATCGAATCATGAACCCTCACAAGGGGTATCTGTGTCTGAATGAGATCGAGTTAGGAGCACCGTTGAGACCGGCTATGACTGCTGTGTTTCGGATGAAACTGAACGGGACCGTTCTAAGGAAGCTGATTCTTGAGGCGCATCGGTATAAAGCGCTAGATGCTCTGAAGGAGGGGTTGGTCGATCATGTGGGTGGGCTGGAGGAGACGTTGGGGCTCGTGGAGGAACTGCAGTTAGTGAAGAAGGCGGGACCGGGGGCTACGGGGAAGAGTGTTTATGCGGAGTTGAAGAGGGAGATGTGGAGGGAGACGGTGGGGATGCTGGGGAGGGAGGGGTTTAGAGAAGAGGCTCTCAGGGCGGAGAGGGAGAGGGATGAGGTTTGGAGGGAGGGAAGGGATAGTTTGAGGAGAGTTGAGGAATGGGAACGGACGAAGGCGAAGCTGTAGTATAGTCGTAAGCGTTCTCGCTGACTCTCGATGGTTTGCTGACTTGACGACAGATGAATCAAGCGAGTTCTTGAACGATCTCATTTCTTCTGGTAAGTGCTCTGTTGACTGAAGGCCCTACAGTTCTGCAAATCCACTAGGTCTTCACATTCTCTCGATCACCTGACAGTCAACACGACAACCAGCAGCATGGCGGAGGACCTGAAACGCAAGGCCACTCGACAGTGGAGCTTCGAAACAATCTCAACCATCAATAGCATCGGAGACAAATATAGCGACTGCATCATTGTCAGTCGCGGACATAGCTTTCCTCTGCACCGGGTGGTCATCTATTCGCACTCTCAGAAGCTTGCGGAAATGGTCCATGCCCGCGTGATCGAAAAAGGCCAGTGCCCGCCAATGCTCTATCTCGACGAAGACATAGACGAACTCAAAGCAATGATCGAGTTCTTCTACCAAGGCTCGTACACGGCACCTTCCGGACGCAAAATGCCGTTCCACACGAGATTGTTCAAGATAGCTCGAAAACATGACCTCAAATCCTTGTCCTACTGGGCCTTGGAGGCGATGGTGAACGCCGTTGTCCGAGAGCATGAGTTCTGTCGAGATTTCGACGATCTGGCTAAAGCAGTCGATGAGATTGCACTTGAGGATGAAGTCGAGTGGAAGAACGTGAGAGTCTTGGCTATCGAGGAGCTTAGGATACATCATAGAGCGGGAAGGTGGGTGGATGAGTCGGAGCTGATGGAAGTTATGAAATGGAGGCCGGATTGGTTTGTGGATTTGTTTAGGGCAATGGTGCCGAAGAGGTAACTCTTTTCGCACACTGCAAAATGGTCCAGTGCTTGGAACTCCAGGCGGCTGACCCCAAAGCTCAAGAAATGTAGCCTGCGACCTTTGGGCGTAAGGCAGTCGCAAGAAGTCGCAAGAAGTCGAAGCCGCGAGAGAGAATGCGAAAGTTGGAAGAAGGTCAAAGTAGCTTCTGCCTGGATCGATATGAGATTGACATATCGGACAGGTGATTGCTGCAACTTTTACTTATTTTGACCAACCCTGAGGACCCCCGCTTCCCTTCAGCAACCAGACATAATCGCTGGACAACAACATGGACCACACGAAGCAGAACGTCAGCTCCCCAAGCGACCGCATACAGTCTTACCTCAAAGATCCCAACAACCGTTACAGGTACACCGACTGTCAAATCATCAATCAGAACGATGTGCACCGTCTGGTAATTCACGCATGGTCTGGAGTACTCGCCAACAAGATCATGAGGAACGAGATGGGGGTCTACAAGCTTCACATACATCACGACAGAGACGTGACCAAGGCCATGGTCGACTTCTTTTGGCGCATACCGAGTACCTGAAGAAACCAGAGATCATGGGGCGACATTTCATCGATACATGTATCAACTCGCTCGGAAGTACAGCATTAGGGATCTGCCGCGGATTGCGTTGACGGCCTTGTGTGGAGAGCTAGGCGATGGTGCGACCTTCAGGAATAGTTTTGAGAGTTTGGTCAATCTTGTCACTGACATCTCAAGGGAGGATCCAGACGAGGCACAGCAGGTCATGCATGATGGATTCGTGAGGCTTGGAAATCGATTGAGCGATGTCCAGATTTGGGATGACGACAAGTTCCAGAATTGCATCAAGCGACATCCTCAATGCTTTGCTGAGTTGCTGAAGGTTATTGCGCAGCATTGAAAGGGCTTGTTCTTCGATGGAAAAGGGCGTTGAGTTTGGGTTGCTGATATTCGTTCTGGACTCTGCGAGCGGTTTTTGAAGAGATGAGAGAACTATGGGGTGGGGCTTCCAACTCTGGACCGTGGCCAAATCTGTATTTCTACATCCTCTCCCAACCTCGCGGATCCAGTACATGGCCATCGCTCCACCAATCTCCGGCACTGACCATCAGCAGGAGTCCCTTTGCGAAACGGAACCTCGACCTGTGAGGTTGAAGCCCAGCGACCCATGCACATGCAGATAAGCTTTGACCTTCTGCAGGTGAATGAAGCTTAGGCCAAGAAAAGCACATGCTTTGACCGCGGGCTTTCCCGCACCCGCTTCTGCCTTTTTAAGTACAACCCCTTAGACAACTTCTTCCAGCCTTCGAACATTCGCGAGCAACAACATCCTCTCTGCCAACAACGACAGACTCGCACTATCTTCCACCACAACAGGAGCCGTCCTACCATCGAACACCTACCTCGACTACAATCTCAACCTACTACTCTTCTCCTCACGACACAGACACCATGTCTTCTTCGCACTCGTCCTCCATCAAGGCGTCCGCCGCCAACCCGACCTTGCGCCTGG
Source organism: Pseudocercospora crystallina (assembly GCA_003666085.1). Taxonomy (NCBI): domain Eukaryota; kingdom Fungi; phylum Ascomycota; class Dothideomycetes; order Mycosphaerellales; family Mycosphaerellaceae; genus Pseudocercospora; species Pseudocercospora crystallina. Next base: position 397,362 of record QQNG01000265.1, read on the forward strand.
TCATGAACACCAAGAAGTAGGTAGTTCCTAGCCAAGCATACTGTGTAAACATACTGACATACTTTGACAGCTACCTCGAGTCGGGTAAATACTCCGACATCACTGTCGTCTGCGGTGGAGAGAAGTTCAAGCTTCACCGCATCATCCTCGACTCGCAATCCGACGTGTTCGCGAAGCTCTTTGGAGGTCCGTTCAAGGTAACACAATCCTACCGCTCTCATCAGCACGCTGTTGCTAACCGTTAACAGGAGGGCTCTGGCAGCCAGAAGGAAGTCGAGCTTGAAGACGACGACCCGCGGGTGTTCAAGGCTCTGGTCCACTACCTCTACTTCTTCAGCTACGACGACTCGGTCCGTGGAGACCTCCCCGTTTCGACCTTTACTGTCGCAGTCTACGCCATCGCAGACAAGTACGACATTCCGTCCCTCCGTGAGGTCGCCGCCTCCAAGCTCAAGAAGTGTTGCGATCCGAACACCGACCTCGAGGACTTTGTCGATGCCGTCTACGCCGTCGAAGAGCACACCGCAGAACCTACCCTCTGGAACATCCTCATCCCGAAGATTCGGGCCAACATCACTTCTCTCCTCAAGTGCGAGACCTTCCAGAAGCTGCTGGGCGATATCCCGTCCCTGAACGTCAAGCTCCTTCAGCAGCTTGACCCAACCGAGACCCACACCTTCGAAGTCCCGGAGCCGAAGCCCACCGTCCCAGGTCCAGCTGCGAAATTGTCATCGATGACAGCTCGATCGCGGCCAACTGCCGCCACCGTGGCTTCTGCCTGGGGCGCTCAAGATGAGGACGATGAGGACTCAATGATGGATGAGGACGAGTCTTCCGGTTGGCACTCGTTCAACTCCTACCACGGCAAGGGTCAGCGACTCGGAGGCGATTAAGCAGATCAACGCAAGCCAGAAAAGAGGGTGCACGAGGTTACGCAAACAGATTGAGCATGGCGTATTCTCTTGAAACAGTAGGCCTGGACGATGAACTATCGATCAGACGGCGCGAATACAGCGGAAAGGACTAGATCTCAGTACGTAGCACACAAAACAAAATGAATGACTGTCAGCTGCCGTTCCAAGATGCCCTGCTCCAAAGATTCCCGTTCCTCCACAGCGGCACCCTTAATGCTTCTCAGTAAACTCCGTCACAACCCTCACGAACTCCTCAGGATTCTCCTCAGCAACATAATGCGCTGCCTCCTTGACAACGCCAACCTCAAGACACTCCTCCCTGGTCACATCCCTCGCCATCTCCTCCGCTTCCTCCATCATATACGAATGCTTTCCACTCAGGATCAGCGTAGGAACACCACACTTTCCCTTCTCCCGAATCCATGCATCATTCTCCTTCGCATCTTCCTCAAAAGCAGTATACATGTTCAAGAAACATCTTATAGCCCCAGGCTGCGCATACGCTTTGGCGTAGTAATCGATATCAGCTCCCGAAAATGCGGAGTGGTTATATGCGATTTTGTTGAAGAAATGCTCAACATAGATCTTCTCTCTTCCTTTGATCAGCTCCTCCGCCAAGTCAGAGACGCAATGGAAAATGAAATGAAACTGCTGCACTGTCCGCCAAGGAATCGTTCGATCTCGCAAGTACATGCTACTCCCCGGGAGGGAATTCTCTCCCCAGCAGACACTTCGAAACCTCTCGGGGTATCGACTCGCCAGCGCGAAGGCGATTTTGCCACCGATGTCGTGGCCAACGAGGTGGATTGGCTCGACCATGCCAAGATGGTCGAGTAGGGCGATCAAGTCGGCTGCCATGACGGTTTTGAGGAAGTTCGATGGGGCGGTATTGCAGGGTTTAGAGGAGTCGCCTGCGCCGCGGTAGTCGGGGACTATGCAGCGGTAGCCTTGGGCTGTTAGGAGGGGCAGAACATGGCGGTATTGGTGGGAGGTTTGAGGCCAGCCGTGGATTAGAAGGATGATGGCTTTGCATTCGCCGGAGGGGCGAGCGTCGATGTAAAAGAGTTCAAGGGGTTGGATAAGGTCTGGGACTGCGAGTATGGCTGTGTGGCGGTTTTGTGTTGGTTGAGCAGACATGTTGTAGTGGGTGGTAGGCCTTTGATGGTATTAACTTTGGAGGAACTGGTTGATTTGGCTGAGTCTCGAGGCTTCGAGTTGTATGTGATGACCCTATTGAAGTGTTGATGATATCGAAAAAGTCGCGCTTTTGTATCTTGAGCTTTGGAATCAATCTGTCTTGATTGTTAATACGCAGCGTCATGAAGCGTGGTGATTCTGTACCATGACGCTGCACATCACGCTCTTTCAGCTTCAACAGCCTACCACGAGTTACCACACTGATTCCACCAAGCGCTTCGTAGAGCAAAGAGCGTAATATTGTTCAACATGTATCCTCAAATCGACATGATATCCCGGACACAGAATCAGCCCTTCCAACAGATCATGCTACAACTTGCTCTTCCCACCCAACACAACCCCCTCAACCCACTCCTTCAAGATTCTATTCGTCTCAGCAGGCGTTTGCCAAAGAGCCCAATGGCTCGCCGGTACCTCTCCTCTCGTCAAATTGGGAATCACCTTCTCCATACCCAGACTCATCACTTTTGTCAAAACGCTATCCTTCGTAGCCAAGATATACAGCGTCGGCTGCTTAATCGAATTCTTCGTCTCGGCTGGCAATTTCTGGTCTTCTTCCCAATTGATGTATCGTGTACGGTACCAGTTGCAGGGCCCGTTGATACCGTTCTTAAGAAATTCGGATACGTAGTAGTCGAATTCTTCTTGGTTGAGGAGAGGAGTCATCTCGAAATCGGAGTCTGTGATTTCGGATAGATTGATGCCGGTTTTGGGGTCCATGAATGGTTTGCCAGAATGAGGTTTCCCGCCGTAGATGCCTTTAAGGAACTTTCTCATCGAAGCGTCGTCTTTAATGACTTTCTCCAATTGGCCGTCCTCGCTTCCGAACTGCAATTGGTAGCCGAATTGAGGCAGGATCGTCTTCGAGAGCTGTTCCGTGCTGATGAACTTGTCCATTGGAGGGGCGTAGGCTGTGCATACGCTGAAGACATGAGAGACAAGGTCTGGATACCATTGGGCGACTCTCCAGATGACCATTCCACCCCAGTCGTGGCCGCCAATGACGATTTTGTGCACACCGATGGCTTTGGCAATTCCCGCAACGGCGTCGGCGTGGGATTTGAAAGAGAAGTCTTTTAGATTAGAAGAGGACCCAGTGTTACCGTAGCCCATACAGTCGAGGGCAATGCATCGGAGGCCCAAGGAGGTGAGAAGGGGAATTTGGTATCTGGCACAAGTCAGCTTGGAAGACCCTCTAGATGATGATAAGAGGACTCACCGCCAGGCGAGCGATTGATCCGGGAAGCCATGGATGAGAAACACCACGCCCTTTGGTTGGCTTTGAGCTGGTGCGTCAAGGTATGCTGTCGTCTCAAGTGGTTAGACTTTGCAGGCTTCTTCGGGATGTTGACTGATCAAATATGTGCTCTAGCTTGATAGCCTGAGCAGTTTAAATAGGGAGCCAAGAGACTTACACCACTTCTTCCCATTTACTTCAATACTCTCTTTTTTGATTTTGCTGGTCCCGATGTCACTTGGGCGAATCTTCTCCACCGCGACATTGCCTGGTAGCGTCACATTATTAGCCATGATGAATAACTGCTTATATGACAGTATAAAAAGAACAGCGAGCTCGAGAAGAACTTGATGATATATATGCTGTATGGGCTGAGAGCAAACAACTCACCCAAGCACAATAAAGAGTCGCCAAGGTGAAGAGAGAGCTCCGAGAGCTCCAGAGCCGAGGCTCGAAGGCTTGTAGGACGCGACTCAGAAGAACGGCTCGCATTGCTAGGCAAGGATTGATGTCAACAGACTCGGAGACGATGACACGAATGGATGTGTGCGAAGAGCGATGAACATGCGAGGTCTCGTGCGTAAAGAATGGGGCCAAGAGACCAATGCGGTATTACCGCCGAAACGGAAAAACGAGATGTTGGTTGGCAAGACTTTTGCGAGAAACGAGGTGTAGAACATGTGCTGACAAGTACAGGCCTCTTGCAGTAGAAATACACAGGATGATACACAGCAGGCGATGTCAGTAGATCACAGTGTCTTCATCGCCTTCGACCACGTCACCTTCATCCTCAACATCGTCCTTAGCATCTTCCTTGGCAGGATGTTCAGATTCTTCGGGTGTGCTGAGCTTCTCTCTCGCAATCTCGGCTGCAGTCTTTACGACTTCCGGTTGTTCTGCATCAGGAGGCTTGGGGTGCTCGCTGTTTTCTAATGTTGAGGTTGCTTCAGACTCTGGCACCTCCGCAGGCTTCGCCGCATCTTCTGTGTTAGCAGCATCGTGTTTGTCTTGACCATTAGTATCAACATTCTCATCAGCGCCTTCTGTAGTAGGCTCCTGAGACTCCTTCTTAGGTTGCTTCAGCTCTGAGGGCTCACGTGCTATTCAATTGTTACCATAGGTTATTAGAACACTTCTGTTAGACGTCAAGCATACCGGAAGAACCACTGAGCTCGTCTATGCGTTGTCGCTTCTCTTCCTCCCAATCTGCGAGCTCTTTGTCGACTTGGGCTTGCGCGTCTTTGATTTGATCATCGATGCGGTCTTCTTCGTCGGTGGAGAGGTCCCAGGGTCGGTAGTACTACGTCTAGTTAGCAGAAGCTCTGCGGAAGTCGAAATGACTGAAAAACATACCAAGTTCGGTTCAGTTCTTGTCTCGAGGAAGCTGGCGGTTTTCAGCAAGTTCTTGTGCCGTGTGTGCATCTGCTCCATCGTAAGCTCCTGCCTCTTAAAGTCCAAACGTTCATTCCCACATACATTCTGCTCATCGACATCGATCTGCTCTTTCTTTCGCTGGATGGCGAGCTTCTCCAACCTTCTCTGGCGGTCCTCGAGGCGTTCGTCATCCTGCTTCTGGAGCTCAGCCTTTCTTCGTTGCTCAATTTCACTCCGTCGCTTCGACGTCTTGTCGCTAGGTCTGTTTAAGTTGCCCAGCAATGCGCCAAAGAGTCGCTTGCTGCGCTGCTTCTCATCGGTGACCGCGCTCTTTCTGCGCACATCTCGTGTGTCTTCGGCCTTCTGGGAAGGCTGCTGTTCGGCGATTTCTTTGGTCGATTCGGGTTCTGTTCGGGTGGTGTCTTGTTTCCCCTCCACTACTGTTGCTGGTGAGTCCTTACCCGAACTTGTGCGCTGTCTCTTGCTGTCCTTGTCCTCTCCTTCCGACACCTCGGACTGCCGCCGTTTCAAGCCATTGCTGGGGGCCTCTGTCGACTCCTCCGGTACCACGGCTGCCGACGCCATCCTGCGCGAGTTCGTCAGCTGCGATTCTTGAGGATAGTGTTATGCGACACACGTCTCGGACATGGCGTGGCTATGCGACTGTGGTGGTGAAGGCAAAGTGGCTCGTTGTGCGTTGCGCGAAGCTCGGAAGTCGATGTCGGAGGATCAAGGTCGAGGCCAGTGCGGAGAGATCGATGCACGGGCGGAGCTTGACCCTTGGACCATTCGCGTGAACCACACGTGATAAATGGCGGGTATACACTTTGTGAATGGCCCAGGATCACCTCGATAAACGCACAGAGAGAAATGATGAGACGTGGGAAGCCGGGATCAAGAAGAGAACATGATTCAGTCGAGCCCCTTGGAAGATGGGCCAAACCACTGGGTATCATAACACGGGAGGAGGCATTTGTACCATCATCATTCGGCCCCGTTGCCAGACCTGCGTGCCTTTTGCCTGGCCCTAGAGGCTTCCTTTCCAGCTTTTCGCGCTTGATTGAGACTGCTCCCAGGTAGTGCACTTGCGTGTCTTTGAAAGGCCTCTTCCGAAACTTCATCAAGTAGAAATGTTCCCAGATGTCCATTTCTCCACCGCTGGACCATCCATAGTGCCGTCCCTTCGAGATCCGGTTCACCTCCCTTCACTAGTCTGCCCGTCTTCCTCGCCATAGCATCCAGTAGCTGCATTGCATCATTCGTTGGCTCGCAGTACTCCGCGTAGACAGTTGGGTCGTGCAGGTTGACGTGGAAAAGCAAGTAGTCCGCTAAGTTGAAAGGCGGCACGTAGTTGTCCTTCACGCTACCACAGAGTGCCAGCTTCAACATGGCGTCTGCGTCCGGCACGTAAGGAATAAAGACACCAGGCGTGTCGAGCAGGTAAACTCCTCCGCTACCGCTTTCATCTGCGGCGACGATCTTCACGCCTGTGCCAATCTTGCGAGTGACTCCTGGCTGTGCTCCGGTATGCGCGACCTTCCCTTTGCCGACTCCCTCGCGGCGAAGTGCATTGAGTAGAGAAGACTTGCCAACGTTCGGCATACCAACGACCATCAGGTGTGACCCGGTGAGCCCTCCTCGAACGGCAGCCGTTTCCTTGATTAAGTCAAGAACTCGGCGGACATCCTTGCGCTCTCTGTGGTCGGAGAAGATGACTTTGGAAGGGTTGTACCATTTACGAATAAGCTCGTGTCTCTACTTCATGTACCATACATCAGCGCTCATCCTCGATCTCAAGCAACAATAGCTCTTCATGTACCTTCTTGTCTTCCGCATGGTCTCCGCTTCCCAGATCTTTCTTCGTGTATACGACCATTCGTTCCCGCCCAGCGAGACTGTCTTCGAACATCGGATTGCACGACGTCAACGGTATGCGATAGTCTCGGCATTCGATGATGAAGTCGATCTGCGACAGCATCGTTCGCATCTTCGACAAACCGGCGGCATGATGGCCCAGGTAGTATGACCGCGGGAGCGATTCGAGGGTCGGGAAGACAGACCGCAGGACGAACGAACTCATCTTGGATGGGTATGGCCTCTGTCAGGAGACATCTTAAGCACGCGGCATCAGCAGCGTACTCTGCGAAAGTCGACGCTGTTGTTTGTAGCAACTCGCGGAACAGAGAGCGGAGAGACCGAAAGGAGGTTGCGGACTTGAGACTGGCCTGTGCTTCTCGAAGATCTCAAGCCTCCGCCACCTTCCCGCTTTTGCTGCACAACAAACATCTCGAGTCTTGCTTTCTTTCCTCACTTCCATCGGATTTCTTGTCTCTACATTGTGCATGTGATCGTCGTGACAGTCGCGATCATGGGCAGCAAATCTCGACCGAAGAAGTGGATTTCCGGACATCACCCATTGGCACTTGCCTACATGTAGCCACCTCGAGGACGAGCATCATTACAGTAGACTGCATACCTACCACAACACCATAGCTGCGCATTTTGGTGATACTTGGAACCATGGCAGATGATAATCCAGCATCTTCTCAAACATTGGCTAGCTCATCGCAACACGTTCCAGGCCCAACAGGCTTGAATCTGAGCAACTGGCCACCAATCTTCGTCTCAGCAACTCACTTCGATCAAGAGGACCTGCACGAGTTGGAAGAACAGTTGGAAAACGCGCATGCCATATTGACCTTCGATATCAGGAACGAGGCCGAGATCATCTTGAGCAAAGTACTGTCGAAATTGCGTATCAAATTCGATCTGAAGTCCAAAGGGTTGTATACCGATGATGCGGAAGCGGAGCCGATGCCAAAGAGTGTGTCTTCAGAAACGCCAACGTCCAAAAAGCGCAAGCATGACGAGTCCGATGGAACAAGTCGGCAGCAGGCCGATGCCATCTTAATCGACGACTCTAGCACCGAGTCTGAGGTGACTGACTCCCGCAAAAGACCAGAAAAGCCCGCCCAGAAGGCTGCGCGTGCCAGCCATCATCCTGAGCAAGCTACAGCGGACACAACTTCTGCTCATAAAGGCGCGGGACGGATAGTCACAGTCGTCAAGATCGATTGGTTTATCGAATCTAAACGGCTTGGTCAAGTGCAACCTGTGCAGAAGTATCTCACGTATCGAGGGCATGTCGTTGAGCAGCCAGATACAGCTACAGCAGCAGAAGCTTCAAACAAAAGGCAGAAGTTACCAGCTCGTACTACCGCCAAGCACACCGCTACTTCCCAGCACGCCACAACATCAAGACCAACCAAGTCAACGGCTGGTAGCGAGATCCTGCAGCGGGCCCAAGAGGATGCGCCGGCACCGGCTCCAAAATATGATGGATTTGGGAGACGCAACTACCACTACCCAGATACAAAGACTCCGTCTGCAAATCCAGCAAGTTGGGAAGCTGGGCATGGGACCAACGCAAAGTACGCGCATCTACTGCAACAGACGACGACCGACAATGACAATGGCTACTCGAGCGATCTGCCGGAGATGCCGGAGTGGGTGAAGAGAGGTATTAAGTATGCCTGTCAGAGACTGACTCCGAAGAGCAACCCGAATGAACCATTCATCTCCTTGTTGAAGGAGATCAAGACAGCCAGAGAGCTCACCAACGATGAGATTGGCGTCAGGGCGTATAGCACGTCAATTGCTGCTATTGCTGCGTACACGCACAAGATCAGCAATCCGAAGGAGATCATGAAGCTGCCCGGATGTGATTCCAAGATCGCCAATCTCTGGGTGGAGTGGAAGAACGAGGGAAAGATCCAAGCTGTGGAAGACCTGCGCGCAGATGAAGAGATGAAGGGACTTCGCCTCTTCTACAACATTTGGGGCGTTGGCGCAAAGACCGCTCGCGAGTTCTACTTTGACAAAGGATGGAGAGACCTGGACGATATCGTTGAATATGGATGGTCGACTCTTCATCGCGTACAACAGATCGGTGTAAAATACTACGAAGAATTCGAAGACCTCATCCCACGCGCCGAAGTCGAAAGCATCTGCGAAGTCATCCGCCAACACGCAGTCAGAGTCCGGGACTCGGGTATCCAAACAATGATCGTAGGCGGCTATCGGCGGGGCAAAGAAGCGAGTGGAGATGTCGACATCGTCGTTTCACATCCAGAGGAGTCATGCACGCAAAACCTCGTCGACGAGCTCGTCACGAGCCTCGAAACTGAAGAATGGATTACTCACACTCTGACTCTTTCCACGGCCAGCTCAGACCGTAGTCAGCAGACACTTCCTTTTCGCGCTGGTGGAGGGGGACATGGATTTGATACCTTGGATAAGGCGCTTGTTGTTTGGCAAGATCCGAATTGGCCGACGAAAGAACGGGATTTAGCCGAGAATCCCAAGGCGAAGAACCCGAATATTCATCGCAGGGTGGATATCATCGTCAGTCCGTGGAGGACGGTGGGATGTGCTGTTGTTGGGTGGAGTGGCGGGACCACGTTCGAGAGAGACCTGAGGCGGTATGCGAAGAATGTGAAGGGTTGGAAATTCGATAGTTCCGGCGTGAGGGATCGTGGGAATGGAGAGGTTGTGGATTTGGAAGGGTACTCTAGTTGGAAAGGGAAAGAAGGGAAGGAGGCGAGGGCAAAGACGACGGTGGAGGCGGAAAAGAGGGTGTTTGAAGGCCTTGGATTGGAGTATCGTGAGCCTTGGGAGAGGTGTACTGGGTAGGCGATGGGTGTGGAGTGAGGTTGGCTAGGAATAGTAAACCAACCACATCTTCCTGTATGCATGCGAGTCAGTGGTATACATAAGCTTCGTCGTAGGCTATGAAAGCCTTTGATCCCACTGTCGTGTGCTTGAAGATGCGAACAGCTGTTCCGTCTCGCGAATTTATCTTCGAGAGATGAAACGAAGCCATACTCAGAGCACAATGACGTTTTGCAGAAGCAGCCAGCCTATTTGTTGGATGCTGGCGCAGCGTCCACCTTTATCGTAGGCCTATCCGGAGGCTGTTAATAAGAACGGCCAGCAGCTCTGCCTGTTCTTGAACCAGGCCTCTTGAGCGATCTTGAATTCAGACTCTGGGTATGCGCAGTTTAGTGTGCTTGGTCCCTCGGGTTCATGACCTTGCACCGATCCGGCTCGCAGTTAGGGGCGTGGATCTATGATGGATTTACAGATCTGCCTGTGGCCATGAGTATGTGGTCTAACCAATATTGATTATGCTACTTGTCTGAGGCCCGATTGAGTAGTTTTGCTGCGTAGCAAGGGGGAGCTTTTGTGGGATGCAGCCATGTTATCGGCTCGATTTAATCCCGAAGCGGCTTAGCGCTGGTCGATCAACACCATCATGTAATATCCATCGTGGACGTCAGCTCATAAATCCATCGCATATCACTTGCTCACAATCAGACCACATTGTCGTCCTTTCGAACACAAACCCCAGGCCCCTGCAGCTATCCGTCGCTCTTGGCGATACCTCCGCCGCTCCCGCCCGTTTGAGAAGTGAGATCGTAAAGGGTCCACGCGAGCCGTGCCCGCCACTGCCCGGAAGTCCGAGTCTCAAGCACAAGGTCCATCAACGTCACACGTCAAAAGGCAAGAAAGACACGGTCTTGTGAGCCGGGAGATACACGGTATATACGAACGCTTCGCCTCTTCATTCCCGGTCAGAGGCGTATCTGATGCGATCAGTGGCCGTGTCTCGAAGGCATATCCCACGGCGGACCTGCATCTACGACAGCAGGATCCAATCGCGGCACGGGCGTGGGCAAGAATTTAGAGTGCGCGGCATCGGCGCAGCTTTTGTGTGGGAGGAAGATCGTCACGCCTCCGTGTTGTGCTTCGCTCTTACTCGCTAACGCAGACTTCGCATCTTGCATTCTGCTCCCGTCCCTTTTTGTTGGCGTTCGCGGACAGGCTTGACGGCTTTGAGAGGCGCCTCGTGGCCGCGACGGCTGTGCTTCCCACAGAGCGCGTCAGGCGCCAGAGCCCGCCCGCCCGCCAAACTGCCTTCTTAAACCCACCTTCCGATCCACCCAAGCAAGGGTGCTTCCAGCCGGATTCTGCGTCTCCATATTAGCAGCATATCGCTCGAAGTATGACTGGCACCCTCCCCTCTCCCCTCTGCTGCCATCTTATCTGATCATAAAGATCCGCCATCTGATAATTTTGGCTTTCTCTTTCTACCACATCCTTACCCTTCGATGAGCTGGCCATGTCTTACGGTTACGGAACGCTACAGTCGAGGGAGGACACTGATCATGGCTCAGAAGACGTTGAGCGAGCCGCTGGCTCTGGCGTGACCACGCCCGCCTCGTCCGGCAAACCCGAGCACGACAGCAGCGACATACAACCTCTATTGGAAGACGACAGACGCTCCGTTATGTCTGAACGCAGCCATGAATCAGGGCAGGCAGGTGTCAAGCGCCTGGAGGCCATCTCCTCAACATGGTCCAACGCCGGCCTGTACATGGCATACCTCGGCGTAGCGATGCTGGCATATGCGACGTCATTAGAAGGCCAAACCACCACCAACCTAACAATATTTGCGACGAGCGCGTTCAAAGCCCACTCGCTCGTGTCGACCGTGCTGGTCGTACAAGGCGTGGTCTTATCAATCGTTAAGCCACCTATGTCCAAGATTGCCGACGTCTTCGGCCGGTTCGAAGCATTCGGCCTTTCGGTCCTATTCTACATTGTCGGCTTCATTCAACAAGCGGCATCCAACTCCGTCAACACCTACGCGGCGGCACAAATCTTCTACTCTGCAGGGCAGACCGGCCTTCAAATACTAATTCAGATCTTCATTGCCGATACAAGCGATCTCGTCAACCGAGCGTTGTGCTCCACGATACCCGATATCCCATTCTTGGTGAACGTATGGCTGGGACCGGCTTTGGCAGACAAGATACTGAAGGATCTCAACTGGAGATGGGGATATGGAATCTGGGCAGTGGTATTGCCAGTGGCATTCTTGCCACTGGCCCTGGCGCTTGTCATCAATCAGCGCAAGGCCGCCATGCGCGGTATCATGCCCGTCTCGCCGTTTGCGGGAGAGTCATGGTGGGAAGTCATCAAGACACTATGGCTTGAGCTCGACGTCTTCGGTCTGGCCCTGATCTGTATGGCCTTCACCCTCATCTTGATCCCACTGACCCTGGGCTCCCGAACCGGCTGGGGCAATCCGAATCTGATCTCAATGTTGGCGATAGGAGCTGCGTGCCTGGTCGCCATTCCATTCTGGGAGAGGAACAAGAAGTTGGCACCCCATGCCTTCTTCCCACGATCTTTTTGGAAGAACAAGACGATCATTGCGGGTCTGGCGCTGTCGTTCTTCTACTTCAGTAAGTCACATCTTCTAACGTACAAGACTCTTACTGACTTCTCGCAGTGGCCTTTTATCTTTCAGTATACCCCTACTTCCAATCTTACCTGCTCGTTGTGCAGAATCTGTCCCTTACCAAAGCCGGCCGCATTGTGCAGACGTTCACCTTCACATCGACCATTACCTCCATTCTGGTCTCGTTTGCGATAAAATACACAAAGGCTTACAAGAAGTTCATGGTTGTAGGGACGATTCTCTACACGATAGGTCTTGGCTTGATGATCATCTACCGAACGGAGACCTCGTCACCAGCGGTCATTGTTGGGACCCAGATCTTCTTGGGCGTGGGTGGTAGTCTGACCCATGTACCTGCACAGCTTGGCGTGCAGGCTTCGGCCAGTCATTCAGAGGTCGCTGCAGCCACTGCGCTGTTCCTGACATTCCTGGAAATCGGCGGAGCAGTCGGCAGTGGGATCTCCGGCGCTATCTGGACATCGAATATTCCGAAGAAGCTGGCGCAGTATCTGCCGCCCGAAACCAAAGAGCAGGCTGCCGAGATCTACGGCAACATCACCCTTGCATCGCGCGGCTGGGAGATGGGCACGCCGACACGCACGGCAATCAATCTCGCATATCAAGAGACGATGACAAAGATTTTGACAGTTGCAGTCTTCGTCTCCCTGCCGTGTATTGTACTGGCGCTGATGATGACAGACTACAAGCTGGATGAGATTGACCAAGGAGTCAAGGGTGTCGTGATTGGCGCAACACAGGACAGAGCCGACCACGGCGACACCGAGCCATATGCAGGCCCCTCGGCAACCCGACTGATGAGTACGACGAGCATACATGGCGAAGACGAAGACGACGACGGATCTGAGGAATCACAGAACTCCCGAACTCGACTGATCAGGAAATCATCGTGAGAGTTCTGAGCGTTTGGGTTCGAGAAATGCATTTGATGGAAATTTACACTGGCATGAGCGACGAAGGAATGGGATCATGATAGAGAGCACCAACCGCCACGTCGAGTGAGCTGCGTTAGGTTGCGTTGCATTGCGTGTTGCATGAGATGCTGCATTTTTGGGAAGCGAAGCGAGAAGCTGGATAACCTAGCCTACCTGCTTGGGATGGATTGTTTCAGAAGCATTGTTTGGTCATGCCATGGACTCACTTCCTCGAGTCCAGGTGGAGAACGAGGTACGATTTATGCAGAGCATTTTAGCGATCTTTAGATACCATTCCTAAAGGGTTCTCTTTCAAACAACCCCCTTTGTCTCACATAACCACGCACCCTTGTGCCATCACGCGCCACCGCCGACGCCTTTTGAGTGGCGGCGGCTTCCGTCGTGGCCTCGCACGACTCGCCTGTTCGTGGTCTGTGGGCGAGAAGAAGTGGTCCACATTTGGTGGGAGAGTAGAGACTTCAGACCACACCGCTGAGGCCTCACTCCTAAGGTACCCTCGCAACCACATTATTCACACTGCATCACGAACAGCCATTGGAAGCATTGGAAGGCTGGTCTTTGAGGCAGACGGACATCGCGTCCGACTTGGTGGGGTGGCTTGTTATTACAATTGTTGTCGTTCCAGTGATTGCACTCCTTTGGACCATCGGCATCGGCAGTTGGCATCTCCCTTCCCAGCTTCCTCACAACATCCACCGCATCGCTTAATCCACTGCTACACCACCTCATCAAAACTCCGGCCAAGTCGCACCTTGGACAACGACTATCTACGACAGCGCCCGCATCGGACATCGCGTGGGCACGTGGTTGTCTGCACCCGTTACAAGCCACCAACGGCCAACGGCCACTTGGGTAACACCATTGACACGTACCAAAGCCACCGCAGCACTCGCACAACGGCTCCAGCATCAATTCCTCACTTGGCGACCTGTCCCACGAGCGCGACCCAACATCGTGTCTAAGCCTCGCGATTGCGCTGGCATACCTTTTCACCTCACTGCCCACATCACATCCACACATTACCCGGCCGAGCAACGACATCATCGCGACGCGGCTCAGCTGACCTCCCTGGCCCAATCGAGGGTGTGTGTTGCCGCGACATTCCTGCTTCTCGGCACGACACGACACGCGCGACGACGACGTCAGCCACGATCGCTGGTGGCACTGGAGCGAGCAAGAGCAATTGGGAGACAGTCAGACGCGTGAAGGTGACTTGGAGTGAGTAGAGCTTAAGAGAAGCTCTACGTGAAGAATTTCAAAATGGTGGTCGCAACAATAAAGTAAGCATTTCTCTTCTTGTTTGGCTGGCTGGCGATGGCGGGCGGTACAGAACATGCGACTCCGCGGCAGGGATGCGCAATAAGAGTGGAGATCAGGGCGTCGCATCACGGCAGCAGGGACATAGGTATTATAACAGTAGAGGTCTCGGTTGGAAGATGAAGGTCAATTGGTAGTAGTAAGACATGAGGAGAGGCTGACTGGAACAGATGCGTCGTGGTCGGTGACGGTGCTGTGGGCAAGACATGTCTGCTCATAAGTTACACCACCAATAAGTTTCCATCGGAGTACGTGCCGACGGTGTTCGACAACTATGCAGTAACGGTAATGTATGGACATGGTCACATTCTACGGATGCGCGAGGGCGGCAATTGACAGGATGGCAGGATTGGCGACGAGCCATACACTCTCGGGCTCTTCGATACGGCTGGACAGGAAGACTACGATCGCCTACGACCCCTCTCGTACCCACAGACCGACGTCTTCCTCGTCTGCTTCTCCGTCACGTCACCCGCATCATTCGAAAACGTCAGAGAAAAGTGGTTCCCGGAGGTACACCATCATTGCCCAGGCGTGCCATGTCTCATAGTCGGCACACAGACGGATTTGCGAGATGACCCGCAGGTGAGGGAGAAGCTTTCAAAGCAAAAGATGCAGCCAGTACGAAAAGAGGATGGAGAGAAGATGGCAAAGGAGCTTGGTGCGGTCAAATACGTGGAGTGCTCTGCCCTCACGCAGTTCAAGCTCAAGGACGTGTTTGACGAGGCGATCGTGGCTGCACTAGAGCCACCGACGGTGAAGAAGCCGAAGCGTAAGATGATCAACATACTTACACTTCTTGGGTGGTTGTATCGACTGACACTTTGAACAGGAAAGGGCAAGGGCTGCATACTGCTGTAATGCAGAAAATTCAGCGAGCATCGAGAGAGATCCAGTGATCTTGCTGTTTATCCACGGGACAATACCACAGTTGGGCGCGCGGCGTTTTGAATGGCGCAGAAAGTCGATTATTCTCCATCCAGGACTACACAGGGCGATACTTCCATGCCAGGTCTACCCAGCCTTTCGTCCTTGCTTTGTTTCGCATGCATCTTAGCTTCTGCTTCGAAGAAATTATAGAAGGACTTTTGTGTGAGAAAGAATTTTTCGGGTACTCTCAAGACCTTTTCGATCACAGATGATACTGACCTTAGGACTTTACACGCTGGCTAATGCTGGAGATCTTATCCATAGGGGAGGATTAGGTTTAGACAACTATGCGGAAGGTCACGAAATTGGGGACTACTGAACGCTTTTGGAGCAGCTAGAAATTACGGCTGGAAGCAGAAGAGGCGCAGAAGAGGACGTTGGTACCAAAGGCGCCAGGTACGAAGATTGTATTTCAGTTGATCATGATCACTGTCCTAACAAGATTGGAAGCTTCACTCCTGAAACATCGACATGAGCACTAGGAGCGACGATGTGAAGGCAGCGATTATTTGCTAAAGTCAGGGAATGGTCGAGACCTCGAGCTGATGGGAAAGGCATGTGAAAGTGGCTGTAAGTGAAGGCCACCCTCTTGACTGTGACTGGCTCATTGATCACTTGCTTATAGTCTCTCCCGGATACGTCCTGAAGCACTTGCACTGAAGATTGCACTTCGACAGCATGGTCAGTTGATCTTTTTGGGGCATGAACAGGGCCTTCTTGTTAGCAAGTGAAGGCCTTCACCGTCAGCCAACTTCACCTTGTGCAAGCTCGCCTTCACAGAAGTTCACGAAGCTCGTGAACGACCTCGAGCAGCCAATAGGACGCCTTGGTCCTCGATGACACAGCCAACGTGCCTGTTGTCGAGCCACAATACCGCATCGCAGGTGAGGTTTGGCAGCTTTTCGACCGTTCAACGCGCATGTGCAGAAACTCTAATCTTACGAGAGGTATGGTATATCTCCACCTTCGCTCTTCTTGCGACTCTTCTTCTTCCTTCTTCGCGCATCGCAGTAAGTTCTACCCTTTTCAAATGATTGTCGTCCACGACACCATCGAATCTGGTGAAGGCGAAACATATTCACTAACGGTTGTCTAGGGAACACAGGGTCTGCCAAGCCCGAGTGCCGCGTTGCTTCAGGTAGAATTCTTGAGAAGATGGCTAACTCTAGCGACAGTTCCAGTTCACCCTCACCCTCACCCTCATTCTCCGGCAGATTTCCAGCAGCCAAGGGCACGCCGTCAATGCCGGACATCGCAGAGGATTTGCGCGAGGAGAGAGCGGACGCTGCCGACCGCGCCCTCTCCCTCGAGTCTCGGGCCCCTGGGCCAAACGCGTTCGCCCAGAGCGGGCTCACCAAACACCGCATGATGATTGGGGGCAACGCATTCTACCAGCAGGCCTTCTCCGAGCGCGAAGGTGTTCCGCCGAACATGATCCACCCTGCACTCCGCCCGGGCGTCAACCTCCTCGACATCGCACAGCCGCTTCCGAAGCCAGATCCCGCTGAGATTGCACGGCACAACGCACTTTTGGAGCAGCAGCGCGACTCCAACATCACCACCATGAGCCCCTTCATCAAGGCAGGACAGCTCTCGTCGCCGCAGCTTGACCTTGGGACAACACCTGAAAACACACCGAAGCCCACCCAGCGCGCCTGGATCGAGGAGCGCAAAGAACAGCGCGCCCACGAGCAATTGGGTAGCGATGCGGAGCGCATTCCAGTCTTCAAGCCAACGCCGAAAACTGAGTCAGAAGAATTCGGCGCATCGCAATCAAGCGCGAGAAAGACGGTCGAGTTTAGAGAGAGCCGCGAAGAGACTCCTGCTACTACTATCTCCAAGACCTCCAAGAGTCCGAAGAAGAACTTTCTCGATCGCTTCAAGCCATGGGTTGGCCGTCTCGGTGGTAACGCTCAGCCGGCTACTGACATTGAGCCGGCGCTGAGAGCAGGGGAGCACATGGGACCGAAGGCAGAGGCCGTTCTCAGCAAGCCGCCACCTTTCCGCGGTATCCCACGCTCTCCGTCGAAGACCAAAGGCTTCTTCCCACGACGCAAATCTGAGTCTCACGACCTTCCCACGTCACCCGAGCGAGCGCAGCGACCAGAACCTGCGCGCGCCGCCACCTCACTTGGTCACCGACATGATAGCACGCCAAAGGGCAATTGGCTTGGCGGGCTTGTCCGCTCGAGTTCAAAGAAGCTCGTCGACTCACCTGACAGCATCGACATTCGAACTACCCAGAACACCACGGCCAATGCAGGCTTGACACGAACGCAGAGCCTAAAATACATGGATGGGCCACCGCCGCCTACACCACCAGCGAAGGACACACCGCCAGGCGAGCGCACAAACAGAAACGTCTCTCAACAGAAGACGCCAACGGTTAAGATATCCACCGATACGCCGACTAGATCCAATGGCCTCCTCAGCACGCCAGACGACCGTCACCTCAGTCCCTCCATGGTGGGCACAGTCGCCAGTCGCTATCAACCTCAGCTTGTCAGCATGGCAAGCTCATACTCGTTGCGGGCATCCGTAGTTCCAGACGCTATGGATCCCGCCGCGTTCCAAGACGTAAAGTCGCGATTGGATGGTCTTGGGATTGAAGGTTTCAACATGCCGCATGAAACCAAGCGCGGTCAGAGCGCCTTGATGCCTGACTACAGTCCTAGCATCTACTCGCCAGACACCTTCCGTCAGTCAACAGCTCAATTTGCCGGCCCATCAGGCCCTCGTGCTCGTCCTCGCAGATCATCAATGGAGCGCATTGCGCCGTCGCCGCGCTCGCCGCTTGAGTCGATGAGAGAGACCAGTCACACCAGCAACAACTCTGACGCTTGTACCATCCCGATCGTCTATCCAGAGCTCGCGAAAGACCCATCCATCGCTGACTTTATGAAATACGATCCGCGCGCCCAGCCCTCGTCGCCGCCACCAGAGATGTCACCGCCTCAGCCAGGTGCATACGAAAAGGCATTTGACGATGTGGAGGACATGATGGGTGTGCGGGAGCGAATGAAGATGGAGAGCCCAGTATCAGACAACTCGAAAGAGAACCTCTTCGCCATGCCGTTGCAGCGCGAAGAGTCGCCGACGTCCAAGGCATCTATTGCTTCACGTTCGCCGATGGCTCACCACCCAAGCGCTATACCCTCGCCACTCCACAACGTGAGTACAAACAAGTTTCAGTCATCAGGCTATGCCACACCGGCACCAAAGAGCCGCAAGGAAGGCCGTGTGAAGACTTCGGTCAAGGTGATTGAGGAGAGAAAGCTCTCTGATGAATCGTCCACCCCAGACGACCTTCCTTGGGATTCTAACGGCAAGCCAACGCCAGCTGATGGTATCTTCAAAAACATGCCGAACTTCCAGGTGCCGAATCAGAACCTTGTCATTCGCCAGTCACCACCGATGAAGGGCACTGAGTGGGCACGCGCTCGCGGCGATCCCGAGAAATCGCCAAACGCTCGCTCGCCGTCTCCGCGTAGTGACAGCTTGCCTCAGAACAATGCAGTGGAGCGCGACTCTTCCGAATATACGAACCTTGACCCGTCGGTCAAGAACGTCTTTGACACTCTTGCCCGCCGCGATGCAGCGATTCAGGCAATGCACGATAAAGCTCGGGAAGAAAATTCTCGTTTGAATCTGAGATTGACATCCATGGAGTTCGCCTTGCGAGAGAAGGAGAAGAAGCCAAAGCTCTGCTATGGCGATGACGAGAAGAAGCAGGGCTCGTCAAGCAAGCGCTCGAGTGTTGAGAAGCGACACAGCAAGCGCCGCAGCTCGCCGCAGAAGAAGACCGACAAGGAGAACAAGGAGGAGAACCGCGTCTCGACTTCATATGCGCATGATTACTACAACCACAACTCGAAGAGCGAAGAGGAGAAGTCGCCAGTCGATAGCGTTCCTACCACCGAGGCTTCGATGATCATCATCCCATCGAACCGGCCACCTCAGGGCGCCGCCGCCACCGATGTTCGCACAGACTCTCCGACACTTCCAGGCGTTTCTCCAACCGACGCTGTCCCAGCCGCACCAGCTCTTCCGCCCTCTGGTGCCAGCATGCCGGCCATTCCATCTCGGGATAGCAGCAGCAACAGTTCCTTGAGCGGTCAGCAGGTCAACCAGCTGTTTGCTTATATGCAGCAGCAGCAGAACATGATGATGCAGATGATGGAGGAGATTCAGCGATTGAAGCAGGGTGGGAATGGTAATGGTAACGGGCAGGGCGGGAATGGAGGGGAGTCGTGAGGTTTTGGAAAGAAGAAGAGTTGGAGAGGACCCGAGACACAGGATGAGAAGGATGACTTGCATTTTCAGCTTGGCTTTCTCCGTTTCAAGACGGGCTTCTAAGCTGAGAGAAAGGACTTTCGTATATGTTGCATTGCATTGGGAATGAGAGATGAAGAGACGATAGGCAAAAGCTTTTTCTTGGGCTAGCTACTGCATCCTAGCCTTGTACCAATACCATCATCACGACCTGTACTGTTAAGAGACACATGAAGTTCCGTCTTCATCAAGTAGCAGGCGCCTTCACCTCCAACTCGATGTCGTTCCCGGTGATGCCTTGCTACAATTCATGTCAGCATTCATGTCGTCGTCCGTCATCATTCAATCGTTACATACCTCACTGGCCGTGTTCTTCAGATCCACACGCCATCCACCATGACAGACCTCCCAGTCTTCCGAGTTGAAAGCATGAATATCTCGTCTTTTCACCCATCTCGCAAGAACTTCTCCGAAAGTCGCCTTCTCGTTGATTCTGTAAAAGACTGGCTTGACGCCTTCACACTTGATCTCGATGGTTCGAGTGAGTACGGACCCCGTATTCAGTGACTTGCTGCTCTTACCAAACGCTTTGGTTGGGAATTGGTCCGCGGCACCAAAGTCGGTCCCAGGATCAATACACGACCCCTCAGGTGGGTTCTTGGAGGAGTTAACCACCGCATTATAGACGCTGCTTCCGGGATCGATGCACTCGTTCTCCACCGTGGCAAGACGACGACCAAGATCTGCGGATTTGGATTTTTCTTCTACGAGTTGGGCTTTGAGGTCGCGGATCTCTTTGGCTTGAGTTTCAGCTTTTGACGAGGGCTTGCTTTTGTTGGTAGAGACGATTGCTGCGGTGCTGGAGGCGGACGAGAAGGCTCTGGTTCGTGGATGACTTGTCTCCTCATCATGCTGGGTGGTGCTTCGTTTGGCTTGCAAAGTAGGCGTCTCGAACAGCGAGTCTTTCTTCGAGCTTTCGTCGCGATAACCAGTAGAACTGAGAATGTTGCCTTGTTCTTCGGCCCAATGACCGATCCTGCCCAGCTGAGTCCATTTCTTGTTTCCGCGATTGTCGAAGGGGTCGGAGGCCGGTGCGTCGCGGACGAATTCTGAGGAGGAAGCTTCTTTGCTCCTGGTCTCCGTCTCTTGTTTTAGAGGCTTGTCGCCCCGGTTTGCGGAATCAGCTTCGTTATTTCCGCCCCGACATCCAGCGGAGGCTTGGTCGTTGTTGGTTCCCCAAACTCCACCGGAGCCTGAGTCATTGTTGTCGCCCCAGCCGCTTTCCGCCTTCTTCTTGCCTCCCCAACATCCATCGGAGCCTGAGTCGTTGCTGTCGCCCCAAGCTCTGCCTGGACCTGGGTCATTATCATCGTCCCAGCCTCCTCCCGCATTGCTGTTGTCGCCCCAGTCTCCGCCAGGACCTGGGTCATTACTCGTGGCCCAGGGGTCTACTTGAGGCGTGGCCCAATTTACACGTGGACCTGGATCGTTGTTGTTAGCCCAGCCATAGTTCGCGGTGTGATCCCAGTGGTCATTCATGCCTCTGGATCCACGCCAAGCATATTCGGTTTGGACTCGCCATTCATCATAGAAAGTCGGAGACCGCCCATACTCAGATGTCCTAGTATCTAATGTTCTGAACCTTCCGTAAGTGCCAGGACGGCGACCATGATCCCAGTTGTCATCGGAGCGGTACATGCCCCAGGGACCTTCTCGGTCAATGTCGGTATCGTCACCCCAGCTCGTATCAAACTTGTCAAGCGGCACCCGTTCGGCAGGTATGATTTCTGGATCATTCCCCCGCGTGGCATGTTCATCTCGCGAATACGGCGTGACCATCCACTCTTTACCCGACTTATCGACCCACCGCTGACCAGACTGACGTCGAGGCGCCGAGTCCCGTTCTCGACGACGATCATGAATGGGGCAGCAGTTGCATGAGGCCTTCTCGCGAGCTTCCGGGAAGATGCGACGAGGCTTTCGCAGTCTATCGTGTGGATGCATGTAGTCGTCTCGTATGCCCATGGTGGCGGTTGAGGGTATCTGATGAAGGTCTGTGTCAGTAGAAGTTGATGGTCTAGTGGATGAGGAAAGAGAAGAACAAGAGGAAGGGAAGAGAGGCTCAAGGGAACTAAGCGACCCGCATTTTGTTCATTCACATGCAAACATGAATCGGGTTTTGACATGTGGCAAGTGATCGAGTCCGTGCTTGAGAATCCGTGCTCAGTCGTTGCACGTGCTTCAGTCGCTGATCCATGATTGACTCTCTGCCATTCGCAGCGACTGTTAGATCATCAGCTTTTGATCAGAGGCCGCGGTCGACGGAGAAGGTATTGAGAGAGCTGCTGTGGTCAGGTTGAGTAGACGTGGTAAGGAGTAATGAGACAGGAAAAAGATGGATAGCACGAAAAGAGAATTCCAGCATTCAAACATCTCAATTGGCACTCAGCTATAGCATTGATCGTTCCAGTCTAATCCCATGCTGAGACAGCCCCTGAATCTGATTGGTGTATTGTGGTCGCAGTTAGGTCCATAGTAAATTTTGGCTTCTAGAGCAGAAGATGCTCCCAGGAAAGCAAATTCATGGCTTTCGTAACCGTATCAGTCGTAAGAATCGTAATAGTCGTGAGTTCAGTATCGTTCATAGCCGGTCGTATGGATCAGGTCGTTGTGGTCTGCCGAAGTTGGTTTCAGAGGAGATCGCTTTAGGCACCCATGGCAGGCATGAGGACCTTGATGAGAGCGTTGTTGTAGAGGCCGAGCTGCGACGCTGTCAGTAGGGGCAAAGAAGTTCAGATAGGATCCGATTTACCTCAGTCGGAACGTCCTCCTCGCACAGCCACTCGTTCTCGAACTGGAACTTGAGCGTACCCAGGCTGCACTCAGAACGGCCAGCATAGTCGCTCATAGCATGACGCATTTGGTAGGTGCTCTGAACAGGGATTCCGATGATGCGTCCGTTCGGGTCCTCAAAGAGAAGACGAATGAGCTGGTTGCGAGGAGCTGGGGTGTCAGGCCGCATGGGGTAATCACCGTCGAGCTGCTTGCCGTTGGAGAAAGGGTAGCCAGACTGCTTGCACGAAAAGCACTTGAGGCCCGGGTTGCCGGAGAAGACGCGGATCGAGAGCGTGTGCATGTGCATGATGTTGAGCTGGATGTGTCAGCATTTCCTCGCTATACTTGGTGCAACAGCCGTACCTGAGCTGGAGTGTCGTTCTCATTGACACGCTTGCCGTTGTCCGTCTTGAATCGCATGTCGTACGGGCGCTTACAGTTGGCGCAAGACTTTGCCTTGAAGCTGTCAAGGATGTTCTTGAGGGTCTTGTTGAGGCCGAGCGAGAAAGTCATGCCGGTGCCGGTGATATCGTTAGCGTCCTTGATATGCACGTTGGCACGACGGCTCTGCTCCGCAGCACTTCCGTCATCTCCTCATCCATGCGAGCCCGATCGTATCCAGTTGGCTCGTATGGGGGTGGTGGGCTGTTCGGACCGAAGTTGTCCATGATAGGACAGTCATAGAGGGAGTCGTCTGGGCTCAGCAGACGCTGCAGGTTGTGGTAGCCGGCCATCTTGACGTGTGTGGTTGATAGTGGTGTTGTGCTGGTGGAGTCTTGAATGGGGTTGCTAGGACGTTTGTTGATGTCGAGGTGCAGGTTGTGCTTGAGAGGATGAGCAATCTTAAGAACTCACTTGAAGCAGGGCCAAGAATTCTGAATACTCACATGATCTAAACCGCATGTGCTTGACTTTCAACTCTCAAGTGAGGTCTCAATGAAACAATCACATGCTCTTTCATGTGCTCCTTCACGTGTGGAGGCCCTCGCCACGAGAGACTAGAAAGTGATTCCCAGCTAGAAAGCAGAGTCATGGCGGTAGTGGAAACACTTGCGTTCAGATTTGAGTGGGAGTGCGAATGCGTGACGCCTTTGTCGTAGAGAAATGTGATTGCGATCGCTTGGGAGCTCACGAGTGAAGTCGTCCATCCCTGCCAAGAGCAAACGGAGGCCAGCCACTTCTTGACCTTTCCACTTCCCGTTGATTCTGTGTCTGCAACCTTCATCGCCCAGGATGACCGACAATGGCTCGAGGTATCGACGAGGAGCTGGTCGGCGACGTCTTCCATCTCTTCCAAGAGCAGCCAGAAGCAGCCATATCATCGTCGCCACCGACCGCCTCCAGTGCTCCACAAGACAGTGTTGACAAGCGGCCGACTTCTTTCGAAGACCTGCCAGCGGAACTGCGCAACACCATCTACGACCTGTCTGGTGTGACCTTTCACCATCTCTGCGGCTACGCTAGTTGCTGACTTCACACAGGCTGTCTCCGCTACTATCAGCAGCCGCGCTGCCTCGAATACTCCTGCGCACCAAGACACACCATCGCCGGCGACTACCTCCCCCAAGATCACTCGGTCGTGCACGGCTGTATTGACGGCGCTACTTGCGAGCGAGCCGACTGGGACGACTTCACAACTTGGCCAGCAGCCTATCTTCACATTCCAGGTCGAAGCCCAAAGCCTAACAACTTCAACATACTAGGAAGCTGCGACGACTTCAACTGGAGCCTCCACAGGCACGGTAAATTAGGCGCCTTTTGCGATCAAGCGACACTCGCACAGCCCGCCCTCACTAAAGTCAGCAAACAAGTCCGCGCCGACACCCTGCCCATCTTCTACGGAAATCATCCGATCGTGTGCCAGATTACAGGCTCGGATTTTGCGAGTAAAGCGCAGAAGATGCTCGACTTCCTCGACATTATCGGTCCTGAGAACTCCAGCCTCCTTCGCGAGATCTATGTTGTGTACACCAAAAAGCGAGTCGTTCAGTACTCTGAGAAAGAGCTGCTGCCGGAGATGGAGCGGCGAGGAGTGAAGACCAATGAGGCGGTTCGGTTCTTGAAATTGGGAAGCACTGATCAGAACGATGAGGAGTCTGTGCTGCGGTTGTTGGATGGGAAGCTGGGACGCGAGTGAGGCGAAGTGGGATATGCAATGCGCCTGGATTGTTCAAACTGATAGAGAGACTGTTGTCATCGACAGATTTCAATATGATGATGTGCTGCTGGGCTTGCCGGCGAGGTGTGCTGCTTGATTGTAGTGTATCGTCTGGCCACAGCCGGCGGTAAGCCCTCTACAACCTCCACTTTTGCCCAATGTCCATTTCTGCCCCTTCATCCTAAACAAGCATCTCTTTCATTCCGCCACAGCCCTCACTACTTCCTCATCAGTGTACTCAGAGGGCGGGGGCACTCGGAGTAGCCGAACCGCGCCAAGATCATACGAGCTGGTACGATCGCCTCTCAGCGACAATTCTCGCAGGAAGATCCTGTGGATGTGCTTGACTTGCTGCTTCTTTGAGTAGACGATACACAGCTGTCGAAGGTGAGAAGCGGCCTCTGTACCGATAGTCTCAAGCCACTGAAGCGCCCCTTCCTCGTCCTCAGCGCACCCATCGATCAGTCGGATAACAAAAGGATGGTTTCCGTAGAAGAGGCTGAGTGTCTCTGGACGAAGACGCTTGCTGACTTGAGTGAGGTCCGGAGGTCTGGGCGAAGCGAAACCTGATGAGACTGTGCGCCTGGTGTGTTTTTGATGCCAGTGGTTGTATGAACATGATATGGAGGGTGCAGATTGAGACCTTCTATTGGTTGTGATACTTGGATTGACGAGAACTTTGGCTACCGGCCAGTCGAGAAATTCGTCCCATTCGGCAACGGGGCATGCAGCACCACTCGCACAATGATGCACTCGCCCGTGGTCGGCTGTGGTGTAATTCCCGCGAACGGTAGTCATACCTCGCCAGTAATAGAGATATTGGTAAGTTTGGACAGCGCCTTGCCATAGTCAGTATCTCATGCGAGCGCGCCTTGATTCATTGGCCTACCTGAAAGGTCGTAGATCCGATTGCGAAGCTCACCCGGCAGACTGAGGAAGCTGGTCGGCTGGGGAGTCGCATCGACTATTGCCGAGGCTGTTGTATCCGCCGCAGCAGGCTGGGCAAGAGCGGTGGTATCGGTATCGTCGTTGGTCTTCAAGTCCTCCTCGAGAAGGTGCGAGATGCCTTGGAGACAGTCGTCGTACAGTCGCTCGTCAGCGCGGAGGATCCAAGGATCGTGAGGCATTCTGCGTCTCAGCTGCTGTGCAATGTACGGAGCAGGTAATTTGGTTATCAGAATGTCGTTGTAAGGAAGACGAGAAGAGGGAGCCTCGAGAGAGAAAGAGTCAGGAACAGCCATGGCGGGACGTAAGTCCGAAAGCTTCCCGAAGGCGCTTCCACCGCTGAGTCATCTTCAAGTGAATCATTTGTTTGCGTGGCCATGTGAAGCGTTCGTGACGTCTCGTGATATTGCGCGCCCTGACCTGCCAGCCCTTGGTGTGCCTCTATTCCTTCATTGCGACTTCGATGATGTCCTCCCTCAACCCGGCCCACTTCTTCCTTACCATGACCCATGATCCCATCGCAAGCAAGACCACGACCCCCAGAATTGGGCTTGAGTAGTTGAAGTTGGCCGCAGTGATTGGCATTGTGATTGGGAAAGGTAGCCAGACCAGAATGTATGCCGTGTAGACCAGCGCGAATATGTTCACGGGCAAGCCGAGTTTGCCCATCGACCAGGGTCCCTTCTCGGGTGGGTCTGAGCTGAACCTCCGAAACACCATCATGAGTATTGCAATAAAGTAGCTGATGTACATGGCGATGGTGCTCAAGGATATGAAGACCTGTAGTGCGACGTTGCTTCCAATATTGACCAGGCTGAGTAGTACGACGATCGCAACGGAGAAGAGAATCGCACGAGCTGGAACACGTTTGATCGAGTCCACCTGTGATGATCAGTCATGACAAGAAAGTAGTTGAGCATGTTGACGTACGTATGCGAAGACCTTGGGAAGCCCTCCATCTCTTGCCCAACTCCAGCTCAGGCGAGATGCAGATGCGACGTTAACGACCATCGCGCACATAGATATGACCAGGAAGAATGAAGACATGGCCGTGGCGGCACGCGCAGAACCAGTTGCGTTGAGCAAGACTGCCAGCATCGGCTGCGGATACTCAAGAGCATCTTCTGGGTTGCCGACGCAAAACAAGATCACCAGGATGAAGAGCCATGCCATCAGGCCATTGACGACATTCGTCATTACCATGACCCAAGGCACCGTCGTTGGGGCTTTGCGTACTTCTTCACTCAGGTGAACGGCAGCATCGAATCCTATGTGCGCAGTCAGTCTCGAGATCAGAGGACGTACCTGACCATACGAACCAACGAAGCACCATACGGAGGTTTGCAGGCCTAGGTTCCAGCTGATGAAATCATTAGTCCATCCAGAGGTCTGAGCAGAGTTGACCCGACTGGAGAACACAAACTCCGCACTGTGCTTCGGAGCAAGCGCCAGTAGTACAACGCAGAACACGATGAACAAACCAATGTGCAGACACCCAGCCGCTGTCTCGAGCCACGGCACGAATTTACCGAACTTGTACAGATTGATCAATGTCGACACTAGGAGCATTGCCCAGATCAGCAGCGTGCCATGCCAGAGCTTCGGCACATAGTCTGGGTAGTTGAGTTGTGCCAGGCTTGTTATCCAGGCGGCGGTACCGCTTCCCATCCCGACCGTCATGGAAATCCAGCCAGCCCATGTTATCCAGCCTTGCAGCCAAGTCGCAAGACGCCTAATGTTCCGAGGTGCAAGAGCATAGGTCCAGTGATATTGTGCGCCTGCGATGGGCTGAATTGCAGCCATCTCGGCGAGAGAAGCGCTCTGGGCGAGCGCGCCGGCCCATACTATCAAGAAGCCCCAAACCAGCGTTTGAGGGCCACCTAATAAGGTCAGTCTCCCGAAGAGTTCTCATGCAAGCGCTTGTAACGTACCATTGTAGAACACAGTGTAGAGATTGCCAGCGATAGCTTCCCAGCTGCTCATGAAGGTGATGGAGGTCGTGAAGAACTGTATGGTATTGAAGGCGCGCTCGACTCGAGTCTGCGCGATAAGCTCGCGAACATGAGTGGTGTTCTCGTCCGCCTCAGATGAGGAGGCAGACGCCACTTTCTCGTAGTCTGCTGCCATGGATCAAGATGTCTCGAAGGAGGAGTACAGCGCGTGGACTAGGAGAAATGGAAAAGGAAGACGGGTGAGGGAGCAGTCAAAAGCAACCGCTGGGAGAGATCTGCGCTGCAAGCCAAGAGACCTCACCTGCAACATATTGGTGTACATGTATGGGACGCGGTGCTACGAGCTCGGGTGCGTTTGATGGCTTGCCTTCACGCGGTAGGTTGCATTGCGCTATCTACTGTATTAGCGGCTGGTAGCCTCAGCTTTCGCACGCCTCGAGTATACAGCAGGTGGCACAGTAAGTCGGGTGAGTGGTGACGGTACACGGTGGAGTCGTAGTAAGGTTGAGTTGCAAGTGACGATGATGGTGACCGGAGGCAAAAGGGTGAAGGAAGCGAAGAGCGGTTTCGAGGTGCAGGTGGGAGACGCGACAGGGTGCGGAGCTGCGGCCGCCGCACGGACCGTAAACCTTGATTCCGACTTCACCCTTGGCGCGACCTCTCCTTCACTTTCACATCCCCATTCTCAACCTCCATTCTGCGATACGCGTCGAAGTTCTGAATGGATCGAGGTTGCAAGAAAATTCAGTGACGAGATGGAGAGCAGGGTCGTTGGTAGATGGCAACGCACACCATCAAGAGACGGCTTTCGCGCGTGGAGGATGAGTCCTTGAAGAGAGGGGACCTTCAACGCTTTCACATGCAAGCACGCGTAGGGGTCCCGTAAAGATGCCCCGCGGTGCTTCATACAACCTGAAGATGTCGCAAAACCGGACAAGATGCTCATCATACCACACACAATTGTTGTGTGTCCTTGCTACTCAAGATTCCGACGACGGTGGCCATTGGACATCTGGACGCTTTTCACTGGATACGATTATTGCAGACACGCTGCTGCAGATGTCGCTCGCTGCCAAAGATTCGAGATTCCACGAGACTGGCTTGGCTTGGCAACGGCTTCAACTTCACCTCCTCCCACCCCTCGTCGCGACACGTTGCACGGACACGATTCCCACCATTTCTTCATGTCCCAGCGGTTCTTCATCCAGTCCCAGCTATTCTTCATGAGCGCGCGCCAATAGTTTGCAAAGGATGATGCACATTGGGGCAGTGCTGCTCGACGTCCTCGTGCACAGAGCATGGCACGATCCAAGTCGACATGAAGAAAAGGTGGGATTGGCATTCTTATTGTCCGTATTGTTAGGACGGCGAGGTGGCTGGGACTCTGACGGCCCTATATCAGCCGTGTTCTTTTCTTTCTTTTCTCTCATTCCGACATCCTCTTTTCCCTCGAAATCTTGCAAGCAACATCAGCGTTCTACCACCCAGACAGCACTTCACTACCCAGAAAACTACAATCAAGGTACGCTCACACCACACGCTCGCTACTGCGCCATCTGGGCGGCATTCAGCAGTCGCTTCTCGAGTTGCGACGGCGAGACGCATCGCTGACCTCCTCACAGTCATGGCATCCTCTTTCCCAGACTTCGGCGCCATCGGCCAAGAATTGCTGGCAATTCGTGCCGCCAGTGGCTGGCCATTCGACGACGATGACAGCAGCGACGGAGGGTATGTGATTCATGACGCGAGCGCTGCAGACCGGTAGCTGACAAGATCTCCAGCGTTTCCCTCCCAGTCACCCCGACTTCCAAGCAAGCTTCCACGCTCCATGAGCTCGTTCTCGGCTCTGAGCCTCTGTATACCGACACGTTCCCGCGCACTTCACCAACTGGCAGCGTCTACAGCAACGACAGCGGATTCATGTCATGCTTCACCAAGTCCCCACCTCCAATGTGGCCCCAGACACGCACCTCATTCAGCAGTGCTTCAAGCAGCTTCACCACCAACTTCAAGTTTCCGCTCTTCCCAGTCACCGAGAAGCAGCACCAGCGCTCAGACTCCGTCTTCAGCACCTTCACTACTGCCTCTGAGCCCGTCCAAAAGACTTACAAGGAGCTGTTCAACAACGCCAATGACAGCATCATGAGAACCGTCACAGAGTGCGTCGGCATCAACCTCGCGGCTTTCTTCGACGACGAGGTCCTGGCATTCTTCGGCCTGGTCAGCGCTCATCTGGGCTCCAACGAAGTCGCCATCAATGTGCTCCTCGAGCAGCCTCACGTTCACGCCGCCCTCGTCATCGGCCTGATTTGGCGCCTTGCCGTCGACAGTATCTTCGAGAAGCCACTCCTGGACGAGATCGCCACATCAGCAGCTACTGGATTCAGCACCATTTACTACCACGACCGCAAGAACCAGCAGAGCGCCAGCGTCTCCACCAGCGTCTCCGCCAGCGGTTTCGACTTGGAGAAGAGCACGAAGAAGCGCATGAAGGCTGTCTCTTCACTCATCAACAGCACCCAGGGTTTCAACGACTCGATCAACCGCTTTGCTGTCAGCAAGACGAAAGAGATCGTCAGCAAGCTCGCTGTCGCCTGGGAGCCGACCAAGTTCGGCGAAGTCAGCTACCGCCTTGTGGAGCCGATCACCAAGCTCGTCCGCATCGCCGTCCGCATGCGCAGCGAGGCCAAGAGCTTCGCCTTCAAGTTCTACGACTACGGCACCTCCGTCAAGAGCGACGACATGGTCCTCTACAACGAGCACGTCGGCGAGCGACCACCACGCAACATCGACGACCCCTTCAACTTTGTCGTCGTCACCAAGGTTCCACAGGTCTTCGAGACCGAATACCGCCCGGGCCCGGTCACCACCACCACGATCTTCAAGGCGGAGACCACCGTCCGCCAGAAGTATGTCGGCTACGCCGACGTGATGGGCAAAACGCAGAAGAAGCAGCGCAGGTCTGGCCGTGGTCGCAAGCGCTCTCGTCGTTCTCCCGAGTAGCCGCACCACTACATTCTACTTCCTGATACTCACGATTTTTAATATGCTCGAGAAGCTGCCGAGAGAGCAGCTCTCACCGGTTAGATTATTGTAACAAGATAGCGTTGTCCACTCATGAATTGAACCATTCTTCAACTATCTTCCCCTCCTTTCTCACCCCTTCTCAGCCCTTCTGCTCATGACTGCACTGCTGAATACGACCTCCTTCTACTCACGATGATTGTTTTGCTCGAGATGCTGCGGGAGAGTACCAGCCACTATTGTCACAAGATAGCAATGTCCACCGTTGAAATGAGCTATTTTCAACTATCTGACCCTCCTTTTTCAACCTCTCTCAGCTCTCCCGCTCATGACTGTACTGTCAAATACGACTCCCTGCTACTCAGAATGCCTGTATTGCTCGAGATGCTGCGAGAGATAATCAGTCACTATCGTCACAAGATAGCGATGTCCACGGATGGAATGCAATATTCCGAACTACTTGAACCCCTTTTCCAGTCCTTCTCAGGCCTGCGACTCACGACCACACCGTTGAATACGAAGTCCCTACATTCACGATGCTTGAAACGCTTGAGAGAGATGTGAGAGAGCGGCGGTTCCCGGTCAGCATTCCTGTCACAAGATAGCATTGTACACTAAGAAATTGAACCGTTCGTACCCATTTCACCTGGTCTTTTCGCCCCTTCTCCGCTCTTCCACTAACGGCCACACTGCTGGATGCGACTTTCCTGTACTCTCGATACTTGCAACGGTCGAGACACAAGCTCGAGAGCAACTCTCTCCGGTCAGCATTGTTCTTACGAGATAGCGATTTACACCGAGGAATTGAACCGTTCTCGCCCATTTCACTTGGCCTATTGGCCCCTTCTCAGCCCTCCCACCGACGGCCACACTGCCGAATACGACTTACCTATACTCTCGATGCTTACAACGGTCGAGACACATGCTCGAGAGCAACTCTCTCCGGTTAGCATTCTTGTTACGAGATAGTCCCGCACACCTAAATATTGGACTGTTCTACACCATCTCGCCCCCTTTCTCAGCCTTTCTCGACCCTTCAATCGACAGCCACACAGCCAAATGCGACCTCAATGCTCTGCTATAAGGCATGCCTGTTCGAGATGTATTCGAGAGAGTGGCGCTCGCCGGTCAATCTTATTGTTACCACTTAGCAACGTACACTGATGAATTGAACAATTCTCACTCATTTGTCTCTCCTTTGCTCAGTTCTTTCCCTTATGACTGAACTGCCGAGTTCCAATTCATAATTCGTTGCATGAGATGCCTGGATGAGACGTCTATAGGAGAGGCAGCGTTACAACAGCTTTTACTGCTGAGTTTCAATCATCCTTCCCAACCCTTCTCAGTCCTTCCTCTTATAACCACCCAGCTGAACTCCAATTCATATGCCATTCCCAGGCATCACCGGTTGAGATGCATGTAGGAGAGGCAGCTTTGCCACAGAGTCTACTGCTTGGTCTTGACTCTGCCTTTCAACCCTTCCATCCATGACCGCACAGCTGAAATCTAATTCATGACTTGTTAACTGGTATGACCTGGGTGAGATGCACGCAGGAGAGGCCGCATTACGACAACGCCCTTTACTTAGTTGAGACGTTCCATTTTCACACTTCCCAGCTCTTCCACTCACATCTACACCACCGAACTCCAATTCGTACTCTGTACCTAGACATGGCTGGTCGAGATGCATACCGGAGAGACTGCGCAACAGCGTTGACAACTTGGTCTTGACTCTCCCTTTTACCCGTTTTCAGCCCTTCCACTCATGACCACACAACCAGATACCTCCTCCATGCATTGTGACAGGACATTACTGCTTGAGATGCCTACAGGAGGGGCTGCAACGCAGAGCTCGTTCCAACCCTGAGCTTTTTCACAAGTTAACATTGCATGCTACTGAATGGAACAGTTCTCTTGCTACTTGGCCCTCCCCATCCCTCCGCCTGATCATGCTACCCACAATCCCTCCGCATGCTTCAACCCATCGCATCCTCACGAGCTGCTCGCACTCTTAAACTTCCCCACAACACACTGCTTAACCAACTCCTGATCCGTCCACGTACTTCCACTCTGCGTCGGCGTCTCAGAAAGCGCATAACTACCATCACTCGCAAACTTGCCAGCCGCCCAGCCAACCCATCCAAGATACACATCCGAATACTCGTTGAGTGTAGCAAACTGCTGGCACACCATCTCCAAACAGCTGCTGTCCGAGCTGCCACCACCAGTCTCGGTCAACATCGCCTGACGCTTGTTGGTCCGAAGCCAGTCGCCCAGGGTAGAGAAAGCTTCGGAGTTGTTGGTCGTGCAAGAGGTGGAGGTTCCCGAGCCGTCGGAGTCGAGATAGGCGTGGACGTCGAAGATGAGGTTGTCGGTTGTGCCGTCGAGGTTCTTGATCTTTTGAAGGGCAGAGGCCGAGCCGTCGGAGATGAGTGTCGTAGCGTGGGTCCAGTCGTTGCCTGGGAGGAGGATCTTGTGTGTGTAGTGCGAGCAGCCGGTCTTGCGGATGGCGTCGACGGCGGCTTGGACCGTGGTTGCCCAGGTTGAGATGTCGACGTCGTGCTGGGAAGGTGTGAATATAGACTGCAAACAGGACATCAAGAGCATGGGAGCTTACTGGCTCATTCATAATCGCGAAGGCGACCTTGTGGTTGTTCAGGTACTTGGTAGCTAATTGTGACCACAGCGACGCGAAGTCAGCGTTCGACGGACCTCCTTGACCAACGATGTTGCCGTTCCAGCGAGCATAGTTGTGCTATCGTAAGTCAGCTCCTCGTTCCCAATATCAGGTCTGGTAGGACATACGACATCGATGATACACATATCCGCACCTGCGTTGATGCAGCCCTTGACCTGCTTGTCATACGTAGCAAAGTTTGTGGCGTCCAGAGTCCCACCGACATTGTTGTTGACCAGAAACTGCCATCCGACTGGCAGACGGAAAACATTCAGTCCGTCATCAGTGACAAAGTGCTTCATCTGGTAGATGCCATCGTCGCCTGGGTCGACCACATTCGAGGTAACGCAGTTGCCAGAAGTATCACATCCGAAGTCCAGTCCGGATATGTTGATACCAGCAAATTTGACGGTTCCTGCGATGGCAGAGCCAGCTGCCGCGAGGAGAGAAAAGGTAGAGATCTTCATAGTGATGTTGTAAGAGCGTGAAAAGAGTGGCACGCTTGGGATTGAAGTGAAGAATGACAAGAACAACAGGAAGCTTAGGAAGGAATCAAGATGGATGTCGAATGTTTAAAGAGAAGCTTGTACCTACCGCGAGCGCACTCCCTCGCTCGTACAAGGGGCAATGACCAGGAAATTGGAACCAGTGAAAGAATCCAAACCGGAGCCGCAAGCGAATCGCATTGAATGGTCGAGAGTGATATTTTGGCGGATACGGTAGCCTAGAATGTCTCGCACAGGCAAGAGATAGATTGTATGGTAAAAAGCTTGTCTAGAGTACATGCTTGACGGCACGTAAGGCGGCTCTGGTGTTGCATGGCGCTTGCTCGAGGTGCATCATCTGCAATATGTCTCGCTAGGCGAGCGGAAGTACTTCCATCAGGAGGAAGGGTGTCTTCGAAGTGGTGTAGCGAAGCAGTCTTCGACGTTTCATGTGAGGCCACTATGATCAAGATGCAAATATCCCTGCGTAGATCCTGCTCCTGGGAACTCGGTCTTCATGATGAGGGAGCTTGTGAGAGCTTGCGACAGAGCAGGCATGTAGGTTAGGCAAACGGTCGGTGTGGTCATTGAGCGTCCAGGAAACACAGATGATGATGTTTTCAGAAGGAGGATGTGTCATGTAGAGGTTGTCGTGCTGGGGCAGCCCCCTAGCATACCATCAAGTCTTGGCACGGTTCGGCTGAAACCGCCGGAATTGGAAGGAGCTCGATGAACGACCTCGGCCCTGCAGGCTTCATCAACACCGTCTTCAACTTGATCAATTAGCATCATTCTCCGACCTGCGGCTGTACATAAGATGGGCGAGCAAAGGCAGAAAAGAGACATCTTTCACGACCCCCAATCCTCCGATATCGTAATGGCCGCTTGCGCTGACTGTGGGAGGAGCGGCACTGTATCCACAAAGACCGCCAATGCCTGTAGGGCACAAAGATGGGTGGGGTAGCCACGTGCATACATATGCTCTGTCTATGTCTCTTGAGCGCTTATTCTCTGATCCAAACATACAGTTGCTACTGACGGACTAAGCAATTATGCCACAGAAGCTCAAACTCGCAGTCTCGCAGTCCCGGACGCTCTCCACTTTGCAGCAGACGCTCGACTCTCTGGCTTCTACCACACGCCTCGCAGCTTCGAAGGGCGTGGACCTCATCCTATTCCCTGAGGCATACCTCGGAGGCTATCCAAGGACCTGCGCTTTTGGTGCGACGATAGGCGGTCGTACCGATGAAGGGAGGGAGCAGTTTCTGCAATATTTCAAGAGCTGTGTAGACTTGGGCGACACTCCAGCGGGAGCTGGCGATGACTGGATAGAGAGGAAGCTTCCCCTGGCCAAGGGCCAGGAATACAGAGGCGATGGCACCAGAGAGTACTTGGAGCGCGTGGCAAGGGAGACTGGTGTTTTTGTTGTTACAGGGCTAGTGGAGAAGAGCGGTGGCACGCTGTATTGCGCGGTTGTCTATGTGTGTCCTAGGTTTGGTGTTTTGGGAAAGAGAAGGAAAGTCATGCCCACGGGCAGCGAGAGACTGGTCTGGGGACAAGGATCGCCAAGCACTCTGAAGGCAGTGACAACGACTATCAAGGGCGTGAAACTCACCATGGCGGCAGCAATATGCTGGGAAAACATGATGCCGCTCTTGAGATACAGCATCTACAGCCAGAATGTCAATCTATGGCTAGCACCGACGGCAGACGCCCGTCCAACTTGGCTGCCATTGATGCAAACGGTCGGAAACGAAGGCAGATGTTTTGTCGTGAGCGCCATATCTTGCGTCAGCCGAAAGAACTTGCCGGGTTGGGTGACTGGCCAGATCACTTCTGCACCTCCACCTGAGAACAGTCACGAGCCAACTCTCATCAATGGCTCTGTGTCCCCGCTGCGAGGACGACGAAGGTCGACGTACACAGTCCACGAAGAGAAGCATCAACTCGTGCTCCCCGCCATGGATGAAAATATGGATTCGTCCTCGATCTCAGAGTCGGCTGTCTCCCCGGCAGCGGTAAACACGAAAAGCTCTTCTGATCCAAAAGGCGACGAGTTGGTCTGTCGCGGTGGCTCCTGTATCATCGGACCGATGGGACAAGTCCTCCAAGGACCGCTGTTGGACGTAGAGGATGGAGGCTTGCTGATCCAGGAAGCCGACTTTGAAGACTGTGAGCGAGGACGACTCGATCTTGATGTTGCCGGAAGCTATTCCAGGAATGATGCTTTCAAGCTAACCGTAACTGGACTGGACCTTTCACCACCTCCGTAGGTAATGAATGACATGTATCCAACTGATCCGCTGCAAGGCTGTGATGAGAGCGATACGCACAACGTGGATACGTCGTAAGTCGTGAAGATGTGCCCACATTGCGGGTTGGATCTCTCATGCTCCGCTGTCGGCATCTCGACCTCATCTGCACCTGCAGGCGCCAGTGCATGAGTAAGCGTCTTGGCGATATCCCGACGATCTGGAAGAGGCGTTGACAAGCATCTTGCATAGCTTTCCAGACCACTATGCTCACTCTCGCTATGAGAAAGGACCCTATTTCTCTACAAGACAAATATTATGTATCGTTCAAATCTGAGAGGCTTGCCCCCTCTTCAATGCACGCCAAATGCGAACCCCTCAACAAGATTACTGATCCCACTGACGTAGGTGGCCGCTGTTCAGAGACGTACGTGGCCCAGACTATGGTAGACTTCAGACTATAGCTCGCACATCGTTCAGCATTCGGCGAGATTGGTTGAGTAGCGAACTCAACAGTACTGGGCTCGATGTGTACCTGAATCCATTCATGGCAATTGCCGTAAAGACTGCGGGGACACGGAGTCTGCTCCTCGTTGATGAGGCCTCTAAGAGAAAACCTTCGTCACGGACGGCTCCTGCCAAGCTGGCAGATTTTAATCTATCGAGCAATGGCACTTCCCTGCGGATGAGTGATCCATGCAATGCCATCAGGACAACCTCGGACTACCCACTACCAGCTTCTGGACGAGGATGCATCTACTCCATCATCGGAGTCCAGCTCCGGAGCGGACGGAGCATTCAGTTTCATTAATTACAGCCATCCGGGACAAGCGAAGCTCACTCGGAAGCGGGTCCGCAGTCATGTTACAAAACTTCAACACCAGCAAACCCGGGCCAAGAAGGCCCTGAGAGCTGGACTGAAGGAACCGTCCATCAACCCTCGATTGGGGGACGTGAGTCTGCAGAATTCAAAGGTCGAGAAACGTGAAGATGATGATGATTTTATGCATGACTTCAAACCTCCGAGAGCTCGGAAACTCGCCCAAGATGGTCACGATGTGATTCTGAGTGGCCATGCACAACCTGTAGCAAGACCAAATCAACTAGCCATGGAGTGGCATAATCCGTTTGATCCGTACAGTCCGAGTGCAGACTGGCATGACGATGTACCAGGCCTCGTTGATCATTGTAAGCATTTGCTACGCCGAGGAGAGCTTGGGACTATGCTAACAAATTGATAGTCCTTGGCAACGCTCGCGACTTCTTACAATTGAGAGGCAATGCCAAGGAGGCTTCAATCCTGCGGTCAGACCAAGTCTTACCAGAGCTCTACATTGACAGCTTTCTTTACAATGCCATCATTACCCTGGCATGTACGAGGATTGGCGCGACTGGGTTTGCTCAGCAGGATACCGGACATCTCGTATCTTGGCTGCGCAACAACTTCATCATCATGATCCAGAGAGCTATGGAAACTGGCGCTGAAGCTCCAAGTACTCTGGCAATTGGGATTGCCATGCTCATAGGCTGGGAGGTGGTAAGTCTCGGTATCAACGTCAGCAGAGGTATGCTTCCGCTCTGACTGAGACGCAATAACAGGAATTCGGCGATGCTGAGACTTGCGCACTACACTCGAGAGCTCTGCCCGGACTGTTGGACGCGAGAGACAGAAAACCGCCGAAGACCAACATCTTCAGCTATCCAGATCGTGTCGAATCTGAAGCCTTCCGAGGCGGCGTCCACATGAGTCCTGGGTTTGAGTTCTACGCTATGCAGAACCTACTCCCTCCACGGCTGCTCTTCTTGATCAGCAGTCTGGGCTACTACGATCCAGCAATACCTGGCGCGCGACGATGGATACGCGAGCTTTGGTGCTCAATATGGGCATGCGTGCCAACAGAAGAAGAGGCAAGCGCCAACTTCATACAACGACAGCTTCGATCGCGGGTAGCTCAGGTGGTCCGGACTGCTGGAAGCATGCTTGGCTCATTGATGAGGGTGTGCAGTCAAGAGCGTGCAGCGGCACAACCGCTCACAGATGGAATC
Organism: Pseudocercospora crystallina; assembly: GCA_003666085.1. Taxonomy (NCBI): domain Eukaryota; kingdom Fungi; phylum Ascomycota; class Dothideomycetes; order Mycosphaerellales; family Mycosphaerellaceae; genus Pseudocercospora; species Pseudocercospora crystallina. The sequence continues at coordinate 435,236 of QQNG01000265.1, forward strand.
GTGGCGTGCTGGAGCAGTACCCTTGGAGTCGAGTGGAATACTCTCATCGGGACTATATACGATGAGATACTGCTGTGGACTCTCTGCACCTTGTGCATCACGTCTGAGAAGCGTGTGGAGTCGCAAAAACTTGCGATCCAAAGGCTTTTGAGCACGTTTGGCATCGCAGACTTGGATACGCTGCGGTCATTACTGGAACGATACCTGTGTCCTCCCTGCGTCCACGACAGACTTGCCAGACTTTGGTGCGACTTGACGTTGGATAGATCAGCTAGAATAGATGTGTCATATGATTGACAATCAAAGCATGCGCAAAACGAGACTTCTTTCATTCAGATTCGTGGTTTTCCGAAGTCAATGCTCCAGTTCCAAATGCTGCAGACTGCTCCTTGGCTCAGCTTTTGCGCAGAGTAAGTCATATCGTCTTAAAGCTTATCAGTCCATTGATCAATCGTGCCTACCTGCAATAGTCTTCACCCTGGTGCGAAGGCATCAGCGTCGTTCTGCTGGGCGAAATGTAATATTCATCTTCATGTGAAAAGTGGGTCCGAGCGGGTAGTCCCGCAACACTATGTTCAAGCTACATTTGCGTCAACATCAACACAATCGATGTTTGAGAGTCTTGTGCAGATGCAGGGAGTGAGTTATATTGTGGAAGACTCGTTTTAGCACTGAATTCGCTGAGATATGGCAACTGTGTCGCCTTGTCGAGCTCCATTCACTGGTCCATGCTATATATTGTATTTTTGATTCCCATTGTCCAATCACAACGGAGCGTCGATGGTCTAGTGTGAGTGATTGATGTGCTCCTTATGGCACCCATAATGAATGCTAATGAACGAAAAGGGTTAGGATTGCTGCCTTCCAAGCAGCAGGGGGGGGTGTAAGTGTCTGTTGGTCTCACTGCTCGCTGTATCGTGTACTAATTGAAACAGTCGATTCCCTCTCGACGCATTCTCTTTTTGAGCTTCTTTTGCTCTGCTATCGTCGCTTTTTGTAGCGAAGGATGGCGTTCGAAGAGGGATCAGGACAGCATAACTCCTCATCCTCAAGGAGGTCCTTCTGTGCATCAGATTTCGATGGAGTGAATTTTTGGCGACAAGCCTCAGGCACATTGTCCAAAACTCGGGAAGTGTGGCGGTAGATGTGCTCTAAGACCGCTTCGATTGTGAGCACGAAGTATCCGTTGGTCTGGCACCATGCTGACTCGGGGACTGCAATATGTTCGTCCAGCGGGATCGAGAACGAAGAACACTTGTGTATCTGAGAACGACCGCATGTCCAGGTCGAGCTCCGACGCTGTGTAGAACACCAAGCATACTTTTTGCGAACCCAAGAACACCGAGAATCCGATTTGGACATGAAAAAATCTTTCTTGTTGTAGATAGACTCGTTGCACGGAGGAAACAGATGCTTCACAACAACACGAGTATAGACAGGCAACGTATATAGATCGTAAGTATATTGATGCTGTTGAGAGAAGCGTGCTGGGATTTGTGCAGAGAGCCAAAGTCATCGGAAAACTGGCGTCTGTAAGACGTTGAAGAGGGACAACTCGAAAAATCGCTTCAAAGTCCGTTTCACTTGATGCGAGCGTTGTCATGTAGTGTCATTTACTGCCGATAATGAATACCTTTATTCGATGTCGTTGACAAGATGAAGTCGAATTCGCTGATTGTTGTGAGGAAGGCAACTCTAGCAAATCCATCCCCCGAGCCTTCCCCGAGCCTTCCTCCGCGGGAATGCCGTCCAGCACCTCTACTACATGACATCGACAACTCGAGCGCATACCATCTTAAACCTCACAATCATCTCAACGAAACGCCCAATCCATTTTCCGCATACACGCGACCGCATATCCCCAAAATGGCCGACGCAAAGCAACAAATCATGGACCAAGTCCGCCAACAAGCCGCCCTCGCCAACGCAAGAGCATTAGTAGAGGTTACACATACCCCACCGCCCCCCTCCCTCTCCCATTCACTAATCCGTCTTTTTCTTCTCTGTAGAAACTCAACGAACACTGCTTCGAGCGCTGCGTACCGAAACCCGGCTCCTCTCTATCCTCAGGCGAACAAACTTGCTACACACATTGCATGGAGAAGTACATGGCCTCATGGACGGCGGTTTCGAAACAATATTTGGGGCATGTGCAGAAAGGAGTTGGGAGTGGGCAGAGTTTTGGAGGGTTGTAGGTGATGTGCGGTAGGGGTTTTGAAGAATTATGAGGAGTGCTGCATCGTCGGCTTTTGGGAGGACTCAGGCCGGAAAGAGCATTGCAAGGCGTTGCTGGACATTGCTAGTTGATGAATGAGACGTCGACAGAGAGAAGTGGCACTTAATTGTCACGTTGTACATTAAGCGTCTCTCGGACGTGAGGGCGCCGAGTGACGCTGTATCATACGCTCTAAGCTCCGCTATAACGCAGCAAAATATACGGCTATGGCATCAGTCGTCGAGACTCCAGACTCTATTCCACAACACCAAATCCATTCCAATATTACTCTATTGCGTCCAAGGCGTGATCGGCTTAGCTGCTGGAGGAGCTTGAGGCGGAGGAGTGGCCCTCGCGAAAGCCTTCTGTCGATCCGCATATTCCTTCACAATGATACTGCAGGCAACCTCTTTGCAGAGCTGCTTCCTTCTCGCAGGCGGCAATAGACTCGCGAACTCCAATCCAGACGCGCGCTCCAAAGCCTCGAGTGGCACTTCGAAGTCCGACAATGGCTTGCTGTTTGGAATAACATCGTTTGGCAGCACGAAAGCTCCCAAGCTTACATTCCCACCGGTCTTGCCATCTTCCGCAAAGATGAGCTTGTAGAAGTGGGTCGGGACAGCGACGTTTGGTGGATGACCAACGACCTCATATGTGACTTTCCACTTGTTGTCGACCGGATCCCGCTTGGGCAGATATAGAGGGCCAGTGACGATTCGAACAGAAGGATAGTAGGATGTCAGACGTCGGCAGAAGTCTTCAAAGTGCGCCCAGTAGTCTCTGTTGAACCCATCTCCGACTTGGGGGCACATGTTTGACAGCGCAAACGTAGAGTCCATAGCATCCTGGCTCCATTTGGCATCTGCGGCTGGGACTTGGTGTCCACGATCATATCCAGATCGAAAGTAGTCCTTCAACTTTGCCCTGAACTTCTCTGGTATGCTCAAGTCTTCCGTGAACGATGAATGTCTCCTGTCACCGCCTGACATGAGCAGACTAGCGGGTGTGATGTGTTCTGCGACCCAGTGTGGGTTTCTTGTCCGTCGATCATAGGACGATGTGAGGGAGCACGCATTTCGAATGTCTGAAGTAGGTCCTGGAAAGCCATATTGAAAGACGCCTGCTGGGTCGACTGGTGGGATGCCAGGCGTTGTGGGATCGTCGCGTCGAGCGATCGGTGGGATTGGAGCAGGGGGCGGAGGTCCAGTTCTTGTAGCATCTCGGCTGACTGTGGTCGTAGTCGTCGCGATGGTGTTCGTAGGTTGCTGCTTGGGCTTCGAGAGGCCATGAACCGCAGCAGCAGTAGTCGCTGCTCCAACAGCGGCGCCTGCGCCTGCAACGACGGCAAGGGTAAACTTCGACATGGCTGGAGAAGGAGCTGGCATTCACGAGCAGCCTCACGACAGGCAGACAGGCGCTTCTTATAACTCTGCTGCCGCTCTTCTGACAAGTCCCCACGCCTGATGGTGGTCACCTGTCTGTTCGTCTCATGAACGCGGCGGAGTAGAAGAAGTTGACGCGCCTGCCGAGCCAATCATCGCGCCACGTCGCGAGCAGGGGTCCATCATGTGCAACAACACTTCGCGACCTACTTCTCTTTTCACAATACAACATCCACTACATCTTCGTATACCGCATGTGTCAATGGAGCAGCAGCAAGCCTATGACTCGGACTGCTCTTGACGAAAGCCCGTAACGCGCCTGCTGGTCGACAGTGCATGGCGACATCATCTTGGGCCCGACGCGTCCTTCTGTTTACTCTTGTTGACAGCTCGAAGAAGCAGACTTCACAATGACGGCGAAGTCAACGCGTTGAACAGACTGAGCAGACCGAGCGATGCTGTCGCCACTCTTATCAAGGCGAGTCTACCCGCATTATTACGGTCGCCGCTGCCGAGCAGGTATTGTGCTGGGTCAGTATTCATCCTTACGCGACTGCCTAATGTCTTTCGGTGAATGAGCAAGTTCGGCACGCAACGGTTGAATTCTACGCTCTTGCCGGGCATTGTTGATCTGCGACCTTTATTCACGGCTACAGGAGGCAATCCCTATAACAAACATTGCGCACTTGATCACCATGACCACCGCCCGCCACGCACACCATCATCAACACCATCATGAGGCAAGCGGCTTACCACGGTCCGCATTCACGGCGGCACCCACCCAAGGGCAAACGACATATAAATAAGAAGCGATCATCCAAGAACTCGACCTTCTCTTTGAAATCTACAGCATCAATCAAGCTCCTGGACCGACTGGCGCACCACATACTCACCAAAGTTCACCACAACCCGCTTGCCACCACGGAGTCTTCCCAAATCCCGCCACTCTCAATAGACCCAGACAGCCAGCGCGGCGCAGCTGGGCCGAACTACGACCCTCGACTATTTGGCCATCCTCACGAACAGGCAGAAGCGCAGGTCTCTGAACCTTTCTGGCATCAGCTCCCATCTTGGGCTCAGCCACAGAAGCAGCTTTATTTCTACCCAGGATTCGGATATCTCGACCACCCACTCTATATCGACTACGACATGGACGGCAAGCCGATCATCATCGGATACAAGCCCCGCTTCGCTGGGAAGACATCAAGTCCGCATACAGCGAATCGTCGTCCCCAATTGACAAGCGTGGAGGTCTACATTGGCGAGACCTTCGTGAAGCAGGTGCCCCTGAAGCTGCTCAGACGGTTCTCGGGTGTCGCCAAGAGGACTTTCGCTGAGCCGCCGCGACCCGAAACATCTGGCAAGGCCTCTGCTGAAACGGCGCAAGGCCGGCAAGAGCCCACAGATGTTGATTCTCTGGCTAAAAATCTGAAGAAGTTCAATTGGGCGGATGACGCCGACGCCAGCATCCACGACTCGGCATATTCATCAGGCTCGCCGGCATCAAGAGCAGCGTCGACGACTCCTGTGCACTCTCCTGTCACCGTTCCAACAGGCCCATCATCTCTGAAACGGCTGGTGCTAAGTCTCGAAGTCGAAGAGCTCCCTTCTGACGAGGCCGTCCGCGCCGCGATCAAATGGATGGAGGACAATGCTCGCGAGAAGGACAATGATAAGCTCATTGAATATGCTCCGCCGGACCTGTCTAGAATCCCATTTGAGGGTCTCGTCGACTTCTATCAGGCCGCTCTTGCCTTCGAATTGCAACCCTACAGAAGCATCTACAGGCTCAAGCAGGAGATCTTTGACCGACTCACCGATCAGCGTCCTGAGCTTGAAATGCTCAAGATGGTCGCCAAGTATATCCCGGTCGACGATCCAGTCACCGTGCGTGCTCTCAATTCTTTCCACGACTACTGGAAGAAAGAACATGCCTACACAGAGGACGAGGTCAAGTCTCTAACTCAGCTTCTAGACGAGCCCGGGAATGAAGAACTCGCTGCCAAGGCTAAGGCTCTATTCAAGGCCCGTGGCCGCCGCAACTGGCACGAACAGCAGTCCAAGCACGATCTCCGATATGACGTGCACAGGGAGCGAGTTCAGGACCGCATGCAGCAGGAATGGAACAGTATCGCATGCAGCCGAGTCCAAGATCCAGCTCCCAGTGAGACTGGTCGGAAGGATGCTGTTCCCATCGAGGGCACAGAGAACTCACGAACGGGACGCCGCCGAAATCGTCGGCAGCAGCAGCGTAATGGGAAGGGAGTGGAAGGGAGAGACGTGCCCGGTGCCGATTGAGCGCTGCTCAAGCAATCTTTGCTCGGTCGGAGACATTTGTTGTCCTGCCCTGAAGCCGGTGAATGGTTTCAAATGATATGCATATTGCTATGAGTCATGTTTTGAAGATACCCCTCGAGTACTGTACTGAATGAAGCAACAAGTCAAATGCACTCCATCCTCCTCATTCTTTCTCAAATCATCTCTTGAGACTGGCTGATTTCTAAGCTCCCACGTAGAGAATGTCGTCCATTTTGAAATTACATCGCAGTAACTTTCTCCGGCTCCTTCCGCACTCGGAAACTCCACCTCTCGTAGCTCCCCTGCATCTTCAGGCCCGCTCGAGCTACCCTTGGCCGATCCCTTGCCGGACGGCCACTTCACGCCCTACTACTGCGCGCCTTATCGGTCAGCCTAAAGCTATCGATACAAATATTTCGCTTGCCTCCCATTGACTCACGTACAGAAACACCGCCACTGAATCGAAGTCAGCAGACGAGAACAATCAGCAATATGTCCGCCAAGAAGATCGTCCTCACCGAGAAGGCACCCAAGCCTTTGGCGGGTATTTACAACCAGGCGATAATCGCCAATGGAACGGTGTATTGCTCTGGACAAGTCGGTCTTGATCCGGCTACGAGCAAGATGGTTGAGGGGAGTATTCAGGACCGAACTGTACGCACCCACGTCCACATTCTCTTACCACCGCCATGGCCGTTCTTTGCTAACTATTCTTGCTTGTGTTACAGCACCAAGTCATCAAGAACCTCACCGCCGTCCTCGAAGCCGCCGGCACATCGGTGGACAACGTGGTCAAGGTCAATGTATTCATTGACGATATGGCGAATTTCTCGACGATGAATGAGGTTTATATGAAGTATTGGGGGGAGACGAAGCCTTGCAGGACTTGTGTGGCTGTGAAGCAGTTGCCTTTGGGGACTGGTGAGTAGCCTCCATCAAGAGCGCACGTGAAGGCCGTGCAGGTGGCTGACTTGTTTGTAGACGTCGAGATTGAGTGCATTGCTGTGCTGCCGTAAGTGAGTGAAGTTCAGAAGGAAAGTTTTGGTGGGGATTAAGCTGATGAGGACGTAGGAGTGGAAGCTCGAAACTGTAGAGGGAATCCAAAAATGAGTTCTCGAATATGTAGATGAATTGAAAGCAAGTACGCACAAAAGGCTGCTCAAATGCAAAAAGACTCGTTCGTCTCCCGTCAAATGGTCGTTATGTCCAAGAACCTAACCGTAATCCACATTCACAATACGCAAGGGAACATTAACCGCAAATCTCAGCCCATAAACGCCTCGCTAACGATCAAATGCCGGTGGCGCAGGACTCTGCGCCGGAGAATTATAATAAATCAACCCGCTCGATAAATGTCTCGATCTCGATCGTTTCGGCTGTTTCTCGCTATGCGCCGCCCCCGACGAAGGCGCTTTCGGTGGTGGTGTAGATGGTTTTGCACTAGATGGTGTAGCAAATTTCCCACCAGCTGACGAGCTGGGTCGACGAGTCCAAGCAGACGAGCCCGGTCGACCAGCAGCCGAAGGCGGTCTTTGTAATCTATTGCCTCCGTCATGAGAGATTCTATCCTTGATGCGGCGGAAGAAACCTGGTTTGTGGTCGTGAAGCGACTGCGTTTCGACCTTGGAATCTCGAGGCTTAGGTTCTGGAGGTTTGGCGGATTCTGTCTTTCGTGGTGGTTTCTGCTTCCCATGTTCGAATACTGTCGGATCTATGCCAAGGTTTACACTTGGATCGGGAGCTGCGCCTGCTCGTGACTTCGTTCTTCCTCTTGTGGGAGCTGTAGGCACAACGGGCTCGGGTGACTGATCAGTGAACGCCTGTGCGGGTAGAGGTGGCTCTGACACCACACGCTGCGACGGCGGAACAAAATCCGCCGCGTTCTTGGTTCGCAACAACGATCGCTGTGCCACTGGGGGATGTTTGCCTGATGAGCCACGGCGCTGTTGCTGTTGTTTGAAGGGTTGTGATGTGGCCTCTGGACTGTCCCTGCTACCCACGTAGAATGGCCGAGCCCCTTTCGACTGCAAAGACGTTTTTGGTCGAGGAGTTTGGGGCATCGATGGAACTTGGGCTCGAGGAGTTTCACTGAAAGGCTGCGATGGCATTGGCGGCCGAGGACTTGGAGGCTCCTGTCTAGGTGGCGATCGTTCTCGACCCTGCGAAGGTGCCCTCGGAATAGAGCGGGAATCCCTCGGATTGCTGGTGCGCGTGCGGATTCTGGGCCTCTCGCGAGCCTCAAAGTCGAGCGGGCTCGCAGCTCCGGGCTGAGTATCTTCAATGATCTGCCGTCTGGCTGGTGTTGAAACCGCAGGGCTGACACTTGGCCGAATGGCCTGCGTGTTTTCTCGTGAGATCTCCTTCTCTGCAACAAGCTTCTTCGACGTATTGGCGATCTCGCCGTATTCATCTTCGAATTTGAAAGGGTCAACAGAGAGGTCACCTTCCAGTCTTGACCTGTTGCTCAACAACTCGGCAATCTTCCGGTCGTAGTCCTTGGTGATAGACTGGAACTCCTCAGCATGCCTCAAGGCAATCTGGGACTTGCGTTTAGCGATGCGCGAGTTGTACTCAGTGACCAGCTTTTCTTCTGCAGTGCGAAGTTCTTTGGCTTGGTTGACCGGCAGAGTAGACAAAAGGGCGATCTCGGAAGAGTGATCATCAGAATCACCTCCATACTTTGCAACCAGTCGCTTCCGCTCTTTGGCAAAGGCGGCGTGCTGCTTCGAAGTGACCATCTTCTCGATTCGTGTTCGGTCATTGGCAAGCGACTCAATGCGCGCATTGTAATCTGCCGCGAGCTGATCTTTCGCCCTCTGCAACGCACCGACATGTTCTTGAATCTTTTGCGCGAAGAGTGTCTCGTTCGCACTGATGACGCTTCCGAGCTCAGAGAGTTCAGCTTGTGCATTGTCCAGATAGTCCTCGAAAGACCTCGTGCTCCAAGCCCGCTCGATCTCACTTCTGGCAGACAGATTTCCAGGGCTGATTGGAGTTACAGGCCGTTGGCCAGGGGTGACTGGACGATGGCTCATACTCCGGCGACCAGCCTTGATCTGTCGGAACGATGCCAAATCATTCTTCGGCTCAGAAACGAACGGCTCGGTCTGCACAAAAGCATCACTTTTGTTTCGAGTTGGCTCCCTTGGGCGTGACCGTTGCTCCAGCAACATCTCAAGCTCCTTGACGAGGAACTCGTTTTGCCTTGCGATTTCGGTCTTTTCGTCAAGCCTTTTCTGCATCAAGAGCCGCATAGCTGATCTCTCTTCTTCCATAGCGGAGATCTGGATTTGCAGGTCTGCGACTTCTTTCGTGATGGATACTGAGGTCTTTGGCGTGTTTCGGCCACCAGAGTGCTTGCTCTGTAGTTCGCGCAAGGATGCCTGCACTTGCTCGAGCTGTGAAGTCAGATCATCTTTCTCCCTCGTAAGAGCAACAACTTGCTCGTCGGTGTCTGCTTGCACATCCGCCACTCGCTTGTCGGCCCGGGATAATTGATGTCGCAAAGTCGACAGAGAGCGTTCAGCTTCTGCTTGACCAGTGAGGGAAGCATCAAGCCTAGTCTTGAGAGCTGCCAGCTCGGCCTCAAAAGCTTCTTGCTTGGATGCCACTTCTGCGGACCTTTGACTGCCGAGACGAGTCTCAAGCTCGACGAGTTTGGACTGATACTCGGTCTCAAGGCGCATAAGCTCACCTTGCTGGGCTTCAGAAGCACCTAAGCGGGCCTTGCCCATCGCTTCCTGGTGAGTGGCGGCTTGCGCCGCGAGCCTGTCCTCTGCAGCACGTCTTGCATCTGCCAGAGACGTCTCAATTTCCTGGCGATGAATCTGTTCAAGCTCCGTGAGCTGGGCTGCCGAATGCTTCTGAGCGTTCAATCGAACTTGCGCAATTGCATCCTGGTGGCGTTTCTTGAGATTGCGAACCTCAGCTTCGCCACTTTGTCTCGCTTTCTCGACAGCAGCATCAAGAGCAGCTTTGTGTTGTTGCTCTGCATAAGCAGACCGTTCCTTCGCTTCTTTCTGAGCATCGTCTGCAGCCTTTGACAAGGTTACGGCGTGGTCCTCCTCTAGGCTCTTCAACTTCGCAAGAGACCTCGAGTCACTCGTGGCCATAGCCTCAGACAGTGTCCGCGCATGCTGGTCTTTGAACTCCGCCATCTTGGCAGTCCAGGCAGCGTTATGGTCCTCGAGAGCCTGGTCATGGCTCGACTTCGCTGCTGCCATTTGGGTCTGCAAGGATACCTGGAGCTCATCGATAGCCGTGCGATGGATGATCCGTTCAGTCTCGAGTTCGTTTTCGAGCCCTTGTCTGATATTCGCAACAGCGTACTCATGATCTTTACGAGACTTCTCCAGCTCAGCTTGGGCTTCTGATAGGGACTTGTCATGTCTCGACTGCATTTCCGCGGCCTTGATACTGGCATCTGCCTCAGCTTCGGAGAGGCGAGTTTGGAGGATGTCCCGATGAGCAGCTTGCATATTGTCCAGCTCGCGTTTCATGAACGTCATACGTTCCTCGTGTGCATCGAGCGCTTTCTGTAGAGCATCGCCGCCTTCTGCCCTTGCCGACTCTATAGCTGCTGCGTGTTCCTGGCGCATACTTTGCAGCTCTGCAGCCGCAGCACTTCGGCTTGACTCAAACTCCTCGTCCTGCTTGCCTTTCTGCTCGGCAAAGCTCTTCCGCAGATCTTCAAGACGCTGCTCATGCTCCGAAGATGCGGCCGCCAGTCTTGCATCATGATCTGCCCGCAGTTTTCGAACCGTTTGTCTGTGGCCAGACTCCGCATTCTCGAGAGCAAGAGCATGCTCACCACGAGCTCTCTTGAGTTCAGCATTGCTAGATTCTCGAAGAGATGCCATCTCCGCATCGTGCTTCTGACGTCTATCTTCATCCGGCTTGTTGCTTACCTGTCGGAGTTCATCCAGCTGTTGCTCGTGCGAGGCTCTCTGCTGAGCAAGCGTGTCATCGTGTTCCCGCTGTCGATGCGTGGTCGATGCGCTGGCTTCCGTACGAGCGGCGTTCAATTGCTGTGTGTGCTCATCTTTGAGAAGGGCGACCCGGGCCTCATGGTCCAGACTGATTTCGTGGAGTTGGGCGTCTTTGGCCGCGACCGTCGCCGCACGCTCAGCAACTTCGGCATCCAGCTTCGCCTGGATAGCTTGGATCCCTGCTGTGTGTTTAGCATTCAAATCCTCAATTTGGGCAGTATGGCCAGATTCGATTGCGCTCACTCGTGACACAGCGTCGTCAATCTCTTTCCGAAGGTTCTCAGATTCCACACGATTCTTGGATTGCAAATCGTCGCTTTCAGCCTTGTGCTTTACATCAGCCTGCTTCAGCTCATCGGCATGAGCCTCACGCAACTGCTGCATTGCGCGTTCATGGCTTGCTTCTCTTGTAGTTGCCTCGGATTTAATATTATCCAGCTCCGTGCGAATGATGCCCAGGAACTCCTCATGCTTCGACCGAGCTTGTTTCATCTCCTCAGCATGTGCATCACGCAGCTGTTGCGCGGCTTGCTCGTGGCCTGTTTGCTTCGCGGCCATATCGCTCTGGGCATCTTCGATCTCCTTGCGAGCGGCTGTCAACGCATCCTCATGCTTGGCTTGAGTCTGTCTCAACTCTTCGGCATGTGCATCGCGAAGCTGGGTAGTAGCCGCCTCATGTCCAGCGCCTGCTGCAATCATCTCTAACTTCAGGTCATCGACGTTTTTGCGAACGTCTGCGGTCTCGCTATCGTGATCAGCCTTCAATTTCGCGACATGGGCGTCGTGGTCCGATTTGAGATTCTCAAGGGCCTGCTCGTGCTCTAGCTTGGTAGTTTTGCTGACGCTCTCTGTATCGGTTGCCGACTGCTCCCGCACCTTTGCCATTTCGGATTGGTGGGTGTCTCGAAGGTCAGAGAGAGCAGTGTCACGAGCGGCATTGAGCTGTGCCAATTCATTCCGATGGCGTTCCTGCATCTCCGTTGTCTTTCGAGAGGCTTCATCGATGGCCCGCTGGCGCTCTGCTTCGAAGGCAGACTGGTCATCACCGGCTTGCTTTTGGGCATGCTCTAGGTCCTCCTTCGCTTTGGTAAGGCTGGCTTGCAGCTCTGCTACCGTCGATTCGTGACCAGACTGGAGCTCTTTAACCGCGGTTTCGTGTGCAGCGCTGCTATTGGCCGATGCCTTTCCAGAGTTCTCCAGCTCAGCTCTTGCATTTTCCAGCTCAGTCCGCAGATTTTGCAAGGCAGATTCATGCTGAGATGTGAGGTCTGCAATCCTCGCCTCGTGCGCTCCGATGGCCATATCGGCCTCCTTCTTGGCTTTCTCAACCCCAGCATTCAGCTTTTCGCTGTGATCTGCCTCCAGTTGCGAGATTTTCTCGTCGTGCCGAGCTTGAACGGTGGCCAGACTGTCGCTGTGCGATTGCTTGAGAGCTCGGATATCGTCTTGTGCGTCTGTCAATGCTTTTTCGCTGCTTTGGCTTGACTCTTTCGATGCCGTTTCGTGCTCGCCTCGTAACGCTGTGACGTTCGCGGCGTGCTCGTCGCGTAGCTTGGCGATAGCACCCTCGTGACTGGCCTGCGTCTCTCGAGCACTACGTTCATGATCGTCTTTCAACTTGGCAATCTCAGATGCATGCTTGTAAGAAAGCTGTGATAGGTGTTCATCCTGTTGGCTCTTGTTCTGTTCAGAGGCAGAAGCGTGAGACTCCTCAAGTGACCGGTATTGGTCCCCTGCGGCAGCAACAGCTTTCTCATGGACCTTGGTCATTTCATCCACAATCTGTTGGTGCTCAGCTTTCATGATAGCCAGTTCGGAATCATGACTGGAACGCAAGCCGGCCATGTGTTTCTCGATCTCCGACCTGGAGGCGTCCTTCTCAGATGTGTGGCGATTTGTGATGCCCAGAATGGCATTCTCATGCTCTCGCTGTGCATTGGTGAAGTTCTCAGAGTACTCAGTTTGCAGACCTTTGAGTTGCGTCTGGAGACGTTCGTATTCAGCCTCATGCTCCTTTTGCAGCTCGGTCTGCTTCACGGCTGTGTCCTTGCCCAGCGCCTCTAAAGCTGCCTGGCGGTCACTCTGAGCATCAGACTTGATCTTCTCCAGAGCAGCTTCATGTTCAGACACCAATAGTTTCATGTCCTCGGTATGCTTCTCCTTTAGTTCTTGGATCTGCGCCTCGCTCTGTTGTCTGGCTCCGACGATCTCATTCTGCAGTTGCTGGACCTTGTCAGCGTGATCGCTCTTGAACGACTCAGTCTCCTTGGTATGTGAGACTTTAAGCTCTTCACTCTGCCTTCTGACTTCTTCAAGTTCCCGCTCCAGCCGCTGAACATTGTCACTATGGCTACTAGTGAGATTCCCAGCCTCTTGAGCATGCTTGTCTTTTAGCTCTCTCAATTGCTGCTCACTGCGCTGTCTGGATTCATCATATTCACGCTGCAATTGTTGAACTTGTTCACCATGGCTGCTTGTAGTCTGCTCAACTTCCTTGGTATGAGTGTCCTTGAGTTGTTGCACAAGCTGGCCCCATTGCGTGTTCGCATTTTGGATCGCCTTCTGATGCTGGCCCTTCAGATCAGCGATCACCTTGGCATGGTCTTGGCTGATGGTCTCCGTATGGGATGTCGCCTCTCCGCGCAGGCGATCCGTCTCTTCTGCATGTGACAACTTCAGATCTTGAACCTCCTGAGCGTGCTTGTTCTTGAGGTCGTCTACAGTTGAAGTCAATGAGCGTTCCTTCTCTTTGTGCGCAGACTTCAGTTCTTCAACCTCCTGAGAATGGGCATTACGAAGCTCCTCGAGATTGGAGGCATGAGAGCGCTCTTTCTCCTCGCGAGCTGAGTTGAGCTCATCGACCTTTTGGCTATGAGTGCCATGAAGCTCTTTTAAAGCAGAAGCGTGGCTTTCCTCTTGCTGCTGGTTGAATGACTTCAACTTGTCGACTTCTTTGGCGTGCTTTGCGCTGAGCTCCTCCAGGCTGGAGGCATGAGAGAGCTCTTTCTCTTCCCGCGCTGAGTTTAGCTCATTCACCTGCTGGGCATGATTCCCACGAAGCTCTTCCAAGGCGGAAGCATGAGTTTTCTCCCGCTCCTGTTTTGAAGACTTCAACTCGTCAATTTCTTGAGCGTACTTCGCATTGAGCTCCTCCAGGCTGGTCGCATGAGATCTCTCCTGCTCCTGTTTTGACGACTTCAAGTTGGTAACTTCCTGGGCATGCTTCGCATTCAACTCTTCCAGGCTAGAAGCATGAGACCGTTCCTTCTTTTGGAGCGCAGACGTCGAATCCTCGATTTGCTGCCGGAGCTTGCCATTGAGCTCCTCAACTGCCGAACCATGAGCCTTCTCTCGCTCTTGCAAGTGATCTCGTAGTGCTTCAAGCTCTTGTTTAGACTTCGCCGCCTGCTGTTCAAAATGTACAATCTGAGCATCAGTCCTCTGCTGAATCTGCGATAGCTCAGCCTGCACTTTACTAAGCACGCCACTCTTGTCTGCGAGCTCAGAGCGGAGGCTGCCTTCATCCTTCTTGCTTGATGCCTCCAACTCAGTGTACGAAGCACGCGAATCCGAGAGCTGTTTCTCGATTTGCTCAACCTTAGATCGATGCTCCTCTGCACTCTTCGCATACTGATCTCGCAAAGACTGCGAGATTTTCAACTCCGAGCTCAGCTTCGACTTCGCTTCCTCAAGTTCGGCGCTACCCTTCGTCTCGGCTTCTTGCAATCTGCGCTTCACATCATCCAGTTCGTTGCTTGTAGCTGCAATCTCGTCGCGGTGGCTGGCGTGGACGGCCTCGATCTCTCGGGAGTGCTGAGTGCCCGCCTCCTCAGCTTGTCGCCGGGCTTCATCAAGCTCGTTATTGACAGCACGAAGCCTTGCATCACGCTCAGACCTTACCGTCTCAAGCTCCGAAGCGCGCGCCTGTTCGGCGCTTGACAGGGCGGCCGCGTGCTCTTTCTGTAGGCGCTCGAGCTCGGAAGAGTGATGCTTCTTCAAATTCTCAAGCTCGCTGCGGTAGTCGACACCTGCCTGGTGAATCGCTTTACCACGCGCAGTATTTGACTCATCGATCGCGGCTTTGTGCTTGCTCTCGAGATCAGTAATCGCCCGTTCATGCTCTTGCTTCGTATCTTCGATGCCCTTCTTGTGCGCTTTCTCCGCTCGTTCCTGATCATAGAGGGCCTTGCCAAGATTTGTCTTGTACTTCTCGATCTCTTCTTCCAGCTTTTCCATCTTGGCATGCTTCACGTCGTGTACCCTTTGTAGCTCCTGGTGTAGTTTCTTATGTTCATCACGTTCCTGGGTCATTCCCTGTAGTTGCTGTTTGTGTCCATCAATCTGCTTCAGGAAGTCGGCGGCCCGTGAGTCGTAATCCGTTTGCAGTTGATCCTTCGACGATTCTGTGTCTGATACTTTCTGCTCCAGAACTCGACTTCTTTGCTGGTGCTGCTCGTTTTCCGCAATGAGGCTGTCACGGCGCTCCTGGAGTTGTTTGATATCATTCTGAAGAGCGTTCTGGCTTGCGGCGTGGGTCTCGGCCGCTCTCTTGTTGTCTTCTTCCAGCTTCGTCACTCGTTCAATCGTGGCAGCTAACGATGCATCAGCCTCAGCCTTGAGAGACTCCAATCGAGCAATCTGCTCTTGAGCAGTCTGATGTGCAACATCCAGCTTTGACTTCTCTGCCCGAAGCTCTTCGGTCTGTTTCCGCTGCTCATCCAATGCCTTCGCGACTTCAGCAGCCTTTATGTTGAGCTCTTCGACATTTCTCCTCAATTCTGAGGACACACTCTCCAGTGCTACCTTTTCCCTCCTCTCTTCTTCTAATCTCCCCTCTCGCTCCTTCGCAACCTCCTCCAACGACTCCTTCTCTTCAATCAGCCGATCGACCTTAGCCTCAGCAATCTCCAACAGACTCTCCAGTCGTTCTCTCTGAGTCTTCAACTGCTCTTGAGCCCGATCCAACTCTTCATCCCTCTCGTCAAACACACTCTCCGCCTCGCTTTCCTCGCTGCTTTCCAATCCAGGATCGATCTGACTGGTCCTCCTCTCCAATTTCGGCATTTCTGCAGAAGAGAGGGCATCATTGTGCTCCTTCTTAATCCTCTTCTTCAATTGATCTAATTCATGGAATATACTCTCGTGTGTGACAACACCTCCATGGCCTCCTCGACCTCCAACACTTCGATTTCGGAAGATCTGGGCTGTGATGCTACCGGCAGCTTGTTGTGGGGCTCTCTCAGCACGAGATATGAGGTTCTTGATATGCTCGATCTCTTGTGATATACTTCTAGGCCCGCTGTGAGACGAGTCGGGTCGTTCGGTCGATTCGCTCCATGCTCGCGACGGTGGGCGCGAGGAGCTTCCGAAGGAGGCGCGTGGGGTGCTAAAGGAGCTGTTCATGGCGGTCGGTGGACTATCTGGTCGAGTGAGGATGGGTCGTCATCGTGGTTGCCGTTGACACTCGTCGCGACTGGTGAGGAACCCTCTTGGAGGAAGTCGAATGTCTCCTGTTCAGACAAGATGCCGTCGACGAGGGAAGTGAACCTGGAATATGTCTGTCTACCCAATGGCGTTCTGGCTACCTTAGCTGCCGTTGAATGATCGATACAAACAGCCGATCCGTACTGTATCAGGCTACTGTCAGAGTCAGTTACTCAGATCCCCAAGATCTGTGATTTCTCTAGACGATATAAACATATGAAAGACACAGGCAGTCCCAGTTACACAAGAAGCGTATAAGAAATAAGAAAGCCCATATCCCGCGCGGTAATAGGCGCCGTAGGAATCGAGTGCAAGGAGGTCCTCGGTGAGCATTCGATACTGACGCCATCCATCTCTCCACCACGGGATCTTGCATCGCGCTTGAGCGCTGGTGTCGATTCGTTCCGAACCCATCACGCATTGCACGTTTTTGGATGACGGCATCACATGCACCAAGAGATTGGTGTATTGAGGATCGTTCAAATTGCAAATAGATTTTGTGAGGAAAGAGAGACCGTGCAGATGTCGCTGAAATCGGTCTGCACTCTGCCGGCACCGGTCGGCAATTGAATGTCTGAACCATGGGTCAATCAATTGCGTGCCCTACATGTACTGCTGGAAACAACATGTGCCATTCTATGAAGGCTTGCTGTGAATCCAAATGCGACTGACCGCACTGCGGAATCCGTTTACTGGTTCCTTGGGAGGAGTATTCACAGGAATGTTTGAGTACATGTGCCCGTGTGAGGCATTTTGACCAAGAATGTTTTCTCAATGCATTGGACCCTGCACGAATCGAAAACCCTACATGTTACCACTGCTGCTACTAGCCTTTGAGCATTTGAAGTCGTAGTCGTAGAAGCGGCAATGCAGCTGAAAAGCACTGTAGATGGAGCTCGTCTTCCTGCCCGTATCAACCAGACTCGTAGTCACGCCGCGTCTGTCCCAACTGGACTTCATCTCCAAGAGTATCGTACAGAACCATACCCGCATCAGTCTTCTCAATCACTGATTAACGGCCGTGAACCCACCTCCGGCCTCCTTCTCCTCTTTCATGTTTTCCCCATTCTGCTCCGCCCTCTCCCCATCTCCATTCTCACCCCCACTAGGCAGCCCCGTGGGCAGCGGCGGCCCATACTGACTCCCATGCGGCAGCGCAGGCGCCACAGTGGCAGCAGCACCTCCATACCCCTCAACGTACACAGGCCTCCCATCCTCTGAAGTAGCATTCGCCTGAACCAACTGTCCATTCGGCCCCGGCACAAGCGCAGTCTGACCACCACTCACCCCCTGTCCAGAAGGCGTATATCCCACCGTCTGGAACGTATTCGCCGGAGGAGGCCCCCCGCCTTGTCCACCACCATGTTGCCGTCTCCGCTTGTCCCTATACGGCCTGTCCGGCGGCGGAGTCGCCATTCCCTCATCGCCAGACCCATCGCTGCCGTCTACGTTGTACTCCATTCTCTGGCGAAGCTCGTCTAAGAGGAAAGCGCGTTCGAGGCGCATTTTCATGATTGCTCGGTCGAGGCGTACGCGACGGATTTTGGCTTCGTCGTTGGAGGTTTCGACTTCGTTGAGGCGGCGTTTGAGTTGGATGCATTTTCTGTAGTAGGCTTTTTCGACGGAGGGCGCGAGAGGTGTTGAGGTTGGGAGGGATTGGTCTATGATTCTGTTTGTTAGATGCGTCTTGAAGTGATGGTGAGAGGGCGGAGTGTACCGGTTGGAGGAGGCATTGTGCCTCAGGGCGCGATTGTGTCGGTCTCCAGTGGTACGTCGCAGAAGCTCAACAAATGTAGCTTGATGGATAGTAAGCCTCGAGTTTGTGTGTGCTAATGCGTGTGTTGAGTCGATGTAGTGTGGTCTGTGTTCGTTGGCAGAAGGACAGTCGCGGTCGCGCCAGCTCGGGATACGCAACAAGCGGGCCGATCGTCACATGGAATCGCTGGAACGCTTGGACCACAACCATGGATATCTCTCCACGCCGGCAAGGATGCGTACCACAAAAATGCCCGAGCGACGTACTTCCGCTAGCTTGGAGAACACATTGTCGAGTCACCAATGGCCATGGCAGACAACTCCCAGCTTGGTGAAGGAAGCAAGTTTACCAAGAAATTAATGCGGCGAAGTACTTCCATTAGTCTGCCCAGAAACTTGAGACAACACACACGAGGAACGGCGAAGCTTCTACTCTTCGCGACTCATGACCTCAGGATCTGATACTGTAGCTCCTGCGACGAATTAGGAGGGAATACGGTCAGAGAAAGCTCATTCTGATTCAACATTGCTCTCTGTGCAGTCCTCGCCGATGCATGATGCTCGGGAGGCTGACTCACAGACATCACAAGCTCTTTTACTTGATGCATTACGGTAATGCCGCAGCTAAGGGTGTCATGCCTCGGCATTCTCGACCACGATCAACACAATCAAGCGCCATAGTGACCATCCTCGCCAGTCCTCCCGGTATACGCTTGCTTGGCCAGCATCTCTGTCTGACCACAGCTGCCGGTCGGCAGTTCGAGAGGATACATGCCATCGCCTTTGACGACATCTGGACCTGGCTCCGGATACTTCAGCTCAGCAGTGGTGTGTGGTGTCTCGCAATCGTTGCCATCATCTGCCACGAACATCAGAGGGCGCTTCGAAAAGGCAACGAAGTCGGACTTGATGTGGCGCTGGCCGTTATCGTTGCTTGCGGTGCAAGTCGGTGAAGCGACGGTGCTGAGAGTAGTAGCAATGGACGAGTGACCGGAACCAGCAGCGGAGAGCGATGCGGTAGGAGTCTTGTCCGATGAGACGATGTTGACTGCAGCACAGACCATATTGAGCTCCTGCTCTCGGTTGTACCACACCCACGCGAAGATCTGAACGCCGGCTTCGAGATCGTTGGGGACTTTGAACTCGAAGTTCTGGCCATCAGGACCATTGCCATTGTCGCGATGTGGGCAGTTGCCTTCGTAGGAGGTAGCAACTCTGAACGTCTTGCCCTTGTCGATAGAGAAGCCGACTTGACAAGAGCCGCCATAGTGGTTGCCAATACCAGAGATGTTCCAGTTAGCAATGGTACCGGCTTCCCAGGTAGCAGTTGGTGCGCCTTGAGGCGTGCCGAGAAGCTTCTCGTAGCCGCGGCCTACAGACAATCAGAATGGCTCCTGTACGTGTTCGCTTCGATAGTACTTACATGGATAGCTCCAGCGGTCGTCTTCGCCACAGCAGTCGTACGGATACTCGAGGTACCGATCGGCCGCAGTCGTGCGGTGTGGGTTGTTGGTCGCGTTGAATGCGGCGGGAAAGTTCAGGCTCATGTGGCCAGCCACCTGGACGGCGAGGAGGGCAGCGCCAGTGAGTAGAGCGGAGAAGTGCATGTTGGTTTGTTGGTTTGAACGAGGGTGATGCTGTGTTAACGAGCGGATGTCTTCTTCTGCCAGAGAAGTTCGACGCGGGAAGGAGTGTCTTTGCAATGTGAAGGAAGCGAGGGAGTCGTGTCTTAGTGAAGCTGTGCAGGAGAAGGGAGGAATTCGTGAAGGTGAAGTTCGCCTGCAACGCTCAGAACGCTCTTCGCAGCAACGACAAAATTGACAAACGGTGAATTCGCCTTCGCCTTACTGCTTTATAGACATTCTGCTGTCTGGGCCCTTTTGGTACTTTGAAGAATCAAGTTGCTAGAGCGGAGAATGGAATTCGTGACCTGAGATGCAAGCTGAGCCAGCCGCTGTGAAGTGTTTCGTAGTTGACTGTTACACAAAGAAGACTGCATCTTCTCTGCTCCTGTCTTGCTCCTAGCGCAAGGCCAGCGCCATCCAGCAGCGGTGTTCTTCGGTTCAGACAGTTTCAGGTCGCGTCCTTTCGTGTCCTCCTCGTGCTTGTGCTAGTGCCCACGATGCCGCGCTCGCACACTGTGAGAAGGCTCCTAGGCTGAGACACCTGACGTAAAATGCAGTGCGTACGAAGGGAGAGACGTACACGTAGAGGCGATGGTAATGATGTTGAGGAAGAGAAGGCGAACCAGCATCTTCCTTGCCCCCACGAGTGCCCCAGACCCTCCGCTTTCACACACCTGCACCTCGGCCTTTGATCAATCTCCGTCGACAACATCACTGGTCGATTGCCATGCTGTAGCCACCCACCTACCTACCGCGCCTGGTGCGCCTTCTTTAGAGTATTCATGTTCTAAACCTTCCGCAGGACGATGCGACACAACGGCGTGCCCTTCTCCGTCCGCCATGCGCTCCACACTGTCTTCAGCAGCTGTGAGGCATCCGTACGCCCGCAGCCTTCGCATTTGGCCGCATGCCTAGGACGACGAGAGTTCCACGACTACTTCGTAACGCATCTGCCATCCACTTCTTTATCGCCCGACCGAAGCCATCCTACTTCCCACCATAAACTTCCGCGATCCGATTCAGAACCACATTCCGGCCCATCGCATCGTAGTTCCACGCAGCCTAGCGGAGTGGGGCGAGAGACGACAGTCGTGAGAATACCTCTGAAGAGCGCGAAGCATCATTTTGGTGCTGGAGTAAGCAGAGGCAGCCGACCATACAATGAGGATACCTACCAAGCCGGCACTGTCGAGATTCCCGCGTTTGCGAAGAGGCAGCCAACGAGCATTAGCGGCAAACGATTGATAGAGTCCGGTATAAGCGCTACCCGAGATACAGGAGACCCTCAAGTCTTCTACTTTGCTGTCTTCGACGGCCATGGCGGGACTGAGTGCTCCGAGTTCCTGCGGGATCGATTGCATGGCTACATCGAAGAGGCCGCCTTACTATTCGGCATGGAGAGTACACTTCAGAAAGAGGAGGGCTCAGAAGAGTCGGACATGGAGGGTGGAGTGATGGGTGAGCAAGACGCAGGAGACTTACAGAAGAGTATCGTGAGCCAGTGGAAAGAGACAGTGGGCGGCTACTTCAAGAGGTTCAGGCCAGAGTTCTTTCCAGCTCTGATCGACCCTGATCTAGGAGAGGAATCTCAAGTCAAAGGCAACAGCTCGATAGAGACTGTACTCACATACGCCTTTCTGAAGGCCGATCTCGACTTCACCACAGCCCAAGCGGCTAAGCAGAGCGAAGACGCGAAAGCGCAGAAACGAGAGGCAAGTCTCCGCGACCAGGCATCCGCGCACGATGACGATCCAGTCATGGGCGATAGGCCGCTCAACGACAATGACATGCTGTTTCACCCCGACCGCGAAGCCTCGCAGAACCTCAGTAGACGGCCTGCACCTCGTGGCTCTTCTCCGAACCTCGACACCGCCATCGGTGGCAACAAGCGTTTCAAAGGTGGTTCAACAGCCTCTGTCGCGCTGGTGTCCACTCCCACTCCGAGCCCGTTCTGGCATCCCCAAAGCCCAAGCACGCTTATTGCCGCTCACGTTGGAGACACGAGAATACTTCTTTGCAGGACATCAGACGGTGCCGCTGTACCAATGACATCAAATCACCATCCGTCCATGCCGACTGAAGCCCGGCGATTGCGTAGATACGCGGCTTCGTTCGTCACAGATAGCTTCGGTGAGGAGCGTGTGCTCGGTCTCGCCAACACTCGCGCCTTCGGAGACATTGGCAGCAAACGCATAGGCGTCTCAGCCGAGCCTCAGATCACGACAGCGCAACTTCCTCCAGCAGGCTACGCATTCATGGTATTGGTATCGGATGGCGTATCCGGTCACTTGGAGGATCAAGAAATCGTGGACATTGTCAAAGAAGCTAAGACTCCTGACCAAGCAGCGAGAGACCTTGTAAGCTTCGCAGTGGAAACAGCCGGTGAAGCCGATAATGCTACCGCGCTTGTCGTCAGACTGGGCGGCTGGGAGCGGAGGAGTGAAGGTGGCACGGGAAGTCTGGGCACCAAAGAGCAGAGAGATTATAGAAGACGAGAAGCGGATGACCCCAGGGCGAATCGACAGTAGTATTGACGATTGCCAGTGGAGGACACCACCTTCCGAACGAAGTAGATTCTAGAGCATGCATACTATTTGAAAGGATTGAAGCGCGTACAAGGTTATAGACCTAAATGTTCCTGCTCTTCTCTCCCTATCGTCGGTCTTGTAGCTCTCTTGATAAAGTGAAAGGTCAACAAGCAAATGAGAAACAAAGTAGAGCATGGAGAAAGCGAGGTCGCAGTGAGAAGAGCACCCGTCAAGTTGAAGGGGGCGACATGTGAAAGTCTTGGCGTGTTGCGGAGGGAGGATACCGACGAGGTGTGTCTCAGTATGTACGTGTCATGAGAGATTGTGTACAAGAGAGTACGAGTATTTGTTCGACATCAGCGGCGATTCTTTGAAAGCCCTAGCAATATCCTGAAGCATTGAGACTGAGACATGTTTGCTGAGGATAGCAGGCTTCCTTTTCCGAATACGCTTCAAATACCGCTTTGCACGTTGTTCGCTCTCTCGACTGGACAGCAACCGAATAAAACCGTAGATGCAATGTCGACCAGAGCCTACTGCCCACCAGCCGTCAGCGATTCATGGCAACATCCCTCTACCGCATATCAGCTCCACCAGCACCACCCATTCGAAATCCCCAACTTCGCCGCTCAACCCCAACAACCAGAAACCTTCCTCACAGACCCCCTAACCGAATGCATGGAAGGCCTACAAGTCGCCTCTCCCACCCACACCCACCACCCCAACACCGATCTCGACCCCATGACAACCGACCCCTCCTCATCGTCCTCCTCCCCACCACCGCCACAATGGCTAACCTCCTCTCCACCCCTCCCCCCCCACCCCCAACACACTCCCCCAACGCCCCCGACCCCCCAGCAATGGACTCGCCTCCCCTCTCACACGTATTGCGCACTTAAAGAGGAACTCATCGAGTTACATGATGAGAACGAGAGTCTGCGAGAAGAAGTATGGGAGTTGAGGGCGAAGGTGGGAGAGAGAGAGGAAAGTGTGAGCAGGATGCGTGAGGAGGATCAGAGGTTTTGGGATGGGCAGTACCAGCAGGTTTTGAGGGAGTGGGAGGAGATGGGGAGGGAGAATGCGGAGTTGAGGAGGGAGATTGAGGGGTTGAGGGGTGGTGGCGCGGGCGTGGTGGATGGAGTGGAAGGAGGAGGGGAGAGAAGGACGATGTCGATGGGTTGAATTGAGCAAACAAACGAACGGAGAGACGGGTATGGGATCCAATGCAAAAGCAGGGGAGCTTTCAAAACTCGTCAAGATTCTGTTTGTCTGTCGTCAGATATCGCTTCTTTTCCTCGCATCGCATCGCATCGCATAGATCAAAGGTGGGTATATCAGATAATGTTAGCCGTCTCTTCATACTCATATTCAGTTTTCCCGACGTCATATCGCAGGAGCTTCCCATCCCTCCCTCCTAATCTTCATTAAATTGCTCTGCTTGTGTGGAAATGAGACTTCTCTCTCTTTGTAGAAGCCCACTTGTTCGCAGTACTGTTTGATCCTAGACACCATTAGCATGCGGATCCCCGTGGGTGCAGTCCTTGACACTTACTTCTCGTTGTCCACCCTCGGCTCCATCATAACCGTACTTGTTCTGGGATCTGCCATCCAGCAATAGTGCAACAAAGCATTCATCCAGACCTTAAAGCGGTGCTGTCCACGGAATTCTTGCTCACCCACCAACACATGCAGTCCGCGATCCCAATCGTTTACGTCGCCTCCTAGATAGCCTGATAGTCGGTCCTCTTTTACCCAATAAATCTCAAAAAATCCAAATGGCTTGCCATCGAAACATCCAATGACTGGCATTGAATGTCGCGATGTGAGAGCATGCTTCAAGAATTCTTCCTGATGCGACACCGGTCCATCCTCGCCCCATGCCGCCGAAACACGCGGCTCATTCATCCACTTGTGCAGCAGTTCAACGTCCGTCAAACGCTGGGCTTCAGTATGGTTGGCTCCATCGTACACGCTGTTGATGGTCGGAACAGTGGAGTCAGAACCTGAATTGTGATGTCGGAGAATATCACGTCCACTTGTAAGCGACCCTTCAGGCCCTGCTTGCGAGAATGGACCAACATAGGTAATCGGTCGCTTGCCCAGAGACGCCACTCGCAGCGTCAAATATTGACCCAGACTCGGAATATATCGTATGTAGAATGTCTCGCCCTGCCGAGGTGGTTTCGGTCGAATAGGATGTCGCACATTATTTGTGAAAGTATACTGAAGTGGAGGAGGTGGGTAGTAAGTCGGAAGATGAGACGACGAGTGGAAGGGTCCCGGTGGAGTAGCGGCACGATTCGCGAGGGTCGACTGAGTCGCGGCGGTCATGGCAAGGTTAACGGGCCCATCTTCGGCATGGATCCTGCTGTTGCGGTTTGGACTCGCGGGTCGACTGCCTGCGGGACTGATTGATGGGAAAGGGGAGTTTGTCTGCATGGGTGTGAGGGTGAAGAGGTAGATTCTGGGATCCATTTGCCAGAAGCTCCGTCGTGAGACGAACATCTTTGTCCAGCCTTCACTGATATTGGTGACACCATTCTCGGGATCCAGTCCAACAGTGGAATCTTCAGATGCAATCAAGCCCATTCGCTCCAACTTGGGTAGCAGGTGCTTGCTGTTGAAAATGCCCTCCCGGTTGATGTTGATCCTCCATTCTCCCCTCGGCTTGCCCGCGTCTGGTGTCTTTGCCGAAGCATTCGTTGTCAATGCCTTATCTGGCTCTTGCTGGTGGAAGTACCAATACAGGGTTGCCCATAGCATCATGGCAATCTGCCGCGTGGGACTCGTGGGAGGTCGGAATTCATTCGAGGCCGGGTTGGAGATGGAAGAGATGAATAGGTGGTCGTTTTTTAGGGTAGGGCGTTTGAAGCGATGTATGTTCTGCTTCTGATAGGCAGGGACTTCGGCGCGTGGTGTCGCGTCTTGGTCAGCTGCAGCGTCTGGCCGCAGGTTCTCGGTCTCGTTGTCGTCGTCTGCGCAATTGAGGATAATGGTCCAGCCGGGTGGGAAAACATTGTGGTGAGTGTTCAGGTCGTTGGACTTGAAGTAGAGACCGCCGAAGACAGGCGTGACGTTTAAGGTCTGGCCGTTAGGTAAGTGAACCAGTGATGGCGCCATGTCTTTCCAATGCACTCTTTCCTGCGGGCGAGCATGCCTCTGCCTGGAAGCTTCTTCAAGTAAGAATCAATGCGTCTGAGAGTGTTTGGCAATCGCAATGGCAAACCTTTGTCGAAGATGGAGCTTTGGCAGTCACAGTCACGCAAGTCACGATATCGAAATCCCCTCTCCTCCCTGCTGCGGTGCTGGCGCAAGCAAGCAAGGTGCTTTCGGCCCGGCTGCTTTGCTCTCTGCTGTCAAATCAGTCGCCAGCTTTCATCACACTGATAGCGATAGGACTACTATATCGTCCTGCAAACAGCATCAAGTGAGCAATGCAAAGTCAATGTGATGACCTACAGCTGTCACTTGAGAGGCGCCTTCTCGTAATAGCGCGTGGCTGGCTTTACGTGATGGAAAGCTCCTCGTCGGCCAAATCATGACCGGCTCTTCGCGACACATCCCACCTTCTCCATGCGGACGACGCGGACGCCAGGAGATGGAGTCGGTTGCCGTTAATTGGCGGTCGCGGGTCTTCGGTTCGTGTTCCGGACCTCACTAAACCAACCAGAGCCTTGACAGCCACGCGCAACGGTGCGTCCACTGTATAATATGGTAGGGGATGTGGTGTGGGAAGTGAGCAGACGAGGGGCATATATGAGGCCGCATACGGTACTGTATCACGAATAGGCGACGCGATGACTTGCAGCCGACACGTCTTGCAGATACCAGGACGCGAGTCGAGAACAATTAAGTTAATGGGTTCTCGAGGAGTCAAGTAGCGTGATCTGATTCCGTTCCATTGGGTTTAACGTGGTCCATTATGCAAGCCGCAGCCGTTTTCCCGGCAAGCTGCCGCAACATGCTCCAAAACCTCCTGGGGATAGCCTGGCACGCGTACTAGAATAGACTCCAGACTGTCCTTTTCGCATTGATCGTCTACGTCTGCGTCCGTCGTGCGTCTATTCAATAAATTCAACCACCGCACGCGAGTCGCCCGAGAAATTGCAGAGAGCAACGTCTGGAAAAGAGTGCGTCAAGAGTGCGTTGGAAGAGCAGGACCATCGTTGTGAGTGGATACTGGGAGCTGCAGGCGTGGTGCGGTGGATTGGACGAGAGAGCGGCAAGGAAAGGCAAGCATCTGACAGCACAAGAACTTGGGACAGCAAGGCCAACCTCGCCCAAAGCCCGACAAGCGAGCACTCATATCAATGCCGGGAGGACATCTCGCTGCATCGGAGAAGATGTTTCACTAGCACTGCAATCCCGCACATGTCATTAATCGACCGCAGAGCAGTCGAGGACGTGCGGCGATAGCAGCGTGAAACCCTGTTATTTCTCGATACGGAAACGGTGCATTGCGCACTGCGGTGGAGAGGTGCATACCCATACACCACCATCCAAGCTGAACGCACTGTATGCGTTACACCAAGCAGCATGTTTAGCAGAGTCCGCGGTCAGCACAGACGCTCCGGCTCAAATAATCCTCCAAATGCGACGCCAACCACCGCTCCTCCGAACACTTCGAGCCCTTCGAATACCGCCTGTATTGCATCCAGTCCGGCGAGATATGACGCTCCTCTGGTCAGTCCGCTCCAAATGACCTTCGACTTCGAGCTGCCTCCCACGAGCCCCGGGAATGGGACCGGCTCCATCCCGCCCTCACCCTTCTCTCCGCTTGGCGAGAGCATAGCCCGACCGCAAACAAGTGATGGCCTGGTGGGAAGTCCTGGAGGAAGTCTGCGGAGCCCTGGCTTGTCGCCGCCAATGCTGCCTCCGATCCCTCAAATCGCCAGCAGAGAACATAGTATGAGAAGCCATAGCTCACATGAGATGGGAGAGACTTGCCACCGCTGCGGAGGCTTCAAAGCAAGAGAAGATACCGATAATGTTTCTACTACGAGTAAGAGGAGCCAGAGTGCACTGCACGCGCGCTTGAGCTTCGAGCATCCCGTCGACCTCATGCCTCTCTCTCGGCCAACCACACCCGGGGGCACAAAAGCTGCCCGTGACTTGCCACGCCCGCAGACTGCCGGGGGCATACCAAGCAATCATGGCACCCCCAAGATGGAAGCATCTCTATTCCCAGGCAGAGCAGATACACCTGTTCTGCACTCAACGCCGGCGCTGCCGGCCATGAGCCGGCAGTTCATTGACAGTCGAGATAAGCCATACAACCCAGCGCAGAGACCGATGCTCCAAGCAAACCACAGCTCTCCGAACCTGTTACGACCGACGACTCCCATGTCTATCACCTCGCGTGGTCCTACGCCGATCAATCACTCTCGCATTAGTCCGCAACCCAGCGTGCAGAACCTCTCTCAGCGAACGACGTACAGCGGCTCGACTGCAAGACCAAGCACGCAAGCTTCAAGTCATACTGCAGTCTCCTCGGGATCTTCAGTGACTATTGGCACTCCATATCAGGCTACAGTGGACTCTTTCCCGTTACCGCAACATGTGGCGACAAGGCCTAAGAATCCAGGTGCCTCCTCCACTGTCGGTGGTGTGAACGTGCCTACTCATCACACATCTGGCCTGAGGCCGCTGAGCAAGATAGAACCTAAGAAGAAGGGGCGCTTATTGAACCCAATGGCATTGCTGGCACGGCGACGCAGCTCTCAAGATCCCGGTCTGGTGGTGGAGGAGAGAGCAACGCGGCAAGCTCAAGCGCAAGCTCTAGCACGGCAGAGAGATGTTCTAGCTGCAGGTGCAAAACAGCCTCCGCCGGATTTCGATCCTCGAATCAAGGGCAAAGTAGTCCACGACTTCAGCGCACCGAGAGAAAAGCGCAACACATTTGACGAGACGGACATGCAAGCAGTGCGGCCGCCCATGCAGAGCTCTAATAGCGCTCCCATAATGTCTCCAACCGGGTATCCACCACGAAACGCATCTCTCATCAACCGTGGGGCAATGTCTCCCAATGAAAATAGACTGAGTCAACATACACCAGTCTTTCATGAGCATCTAGCCGAGACACCTGAGGCCTCGAAGCGGATGAGTTCCTTACAGGCTGAGAATTTGGAAAACAAAGACTTCCTCCAGCGAGCTTCGAAACACTCGTCTGTCAACTCGTTCTCGCAGGAAAGTGCGATACTACCACCCTTCGCACGACGGAGTCAGATGTTAGACCCCACTCAGGCGAGCTTGTTCCAGGACGATGAATCTCGACGCTCGAGCGACCCTTCGAGCGACCCATCGAGCGAAAAGGAACGAGACTCAACGTTAAGCTCGATAAGCGAGGTGAGCCCCATCACTGCGAGGAATAGCACGCTTCCTCCAGAAAACAGGAGAAGTAGCAGTCCAGTGTCTCCCACAAGTCCTGGCAAGGCATCACGGCCGGCATCGCTGAGCAAGGTCCTCTCACAAGATTCAACACAAAGGTCAACGTCGGATCTTAGCAAAAGCCCGTCAGAGGACGGCGGGAATAGATCCAGTCAAGCCACCAGCAGGCCGTACTCTGTTGTGCTAGCACCTCCGCAGATCGATACCATCGCTGAAGGCTCTTCGGCAGACAGCTCACCCATCAATACGCCTTCGTATCGCTGGTCCACGCAACAGCCGCAGGTGGTAGTCCGGGGCATGTCTATTCGCCAACAGTCAAATCCGAGTCCGATCTTGGAGTCGCCGGTAGCAACCGAGCCTGAGTCTGCAGCCACTCGATCTCTTTTCGAAAGAACAGCAAATATACCAACCCCAGAGCAGACACCGGAGCTGGTGCAAGGTGAGGCTTTCAAGGCGCAGAGCACACCTGCGAAGCTGGTTGAGAAACGGAAATCCGCAGTCGGCCATTCGAAGAGGAGTTCAGCTCTACCAAAGCATCACCCTAGCAATGCATCAAGATTCTCGTTTCAGTTTGGGGAGAGCGCCGCACAAGAACAAGAATTGGAGGAGAAGCACCGTAAAATGGCTTCTCGAGAACTCACCCAATCTGTCGTGCGAGGTCCTAGCCCTGACGAAGATGACGAAGACTTTTTCGACGAAGACGCTATGGACGACATGGATGAGCTGGAAATGCAGGCATCGGAGGATGACCACATGCCAGTTGCGCTGAACTTGCAACCGCCGGCTGAGGACCAGCTTCCATCTCAGCCCGGAGACGGAAATCTCAAGAATGCGAGTCCAGCACAGAGCTCGCTGTACCTTCAGCAGGCTCGTGCGGCTTTGCAGATTCACCCCGACAGTGACGACGGTTCAGTCTACGATGAAGATATTCCAGAGATCACAGATGAGCGTGAGATCCCCTACGCAGACCATCCCGCCTTCCGAGCTCACTCTGCACTGGCAAATCACTCTCGGCCCAACTCAATGCTGCCAGACAGACCTGAGGGATATTGGAGGGACAGTACCATTGACCACTACATGCGGGACTCCTATTATCAAGATCCAACCTCTAAGGCCAATATTGATTCTGGATCTCCAACTGATTACTTGAGCACGACAGACAACATCCCGAATCCGCGTACTCGGTCAAACTTCTACATGCAGAGTCAACCGGTCGTTGGTCAACTCAACGAATCCCCGCGAGACGAGAAGCCACCTGTGCCGGCTCGTGATGGCGGCAACAGTGAACGCAACCGCAGTGTGAGCGGGATGACCTTTGGCACCAAGTCACCTCCTGGCGTAGAGAGTATAAATAATTCGCAATCTGTCAGCGACACTGGCTCGTCGTCTTACTACCACGACGGTAACCAATTCTACACCCAGGGACATGCTGCTCGACCCATGCCTCCTGCGGCGTCAGACGATGAGCGGCCACCATCGCGCGCAGGCCCTATCAATCGAGCGAATGGCGCAACAACCGCATCAACAGGGCTAGGACTGAACATGTTCTCCGACTTTAATTTTGGCGAATCCCTGGTCCCTGGCACCTTGACTTTCGATCCAAGCGATTCTGAAAGCGATGCACGATCAATCTCAGGTGCAACGCAAGCTGTTGACATCCCTCCGTATTCTAACGCCAAGAGTAGTCCGCACACCAAGGCCGCGGCATCAACGACTGGTATGCCTCCAAGTGACTTCAATTTCAACGAGAGCCCAGGCCCTTTACCGTCGCTCCCTGGTAAGTCAAATCGGAGCCCGAAAGCCACTCAATTGCCATCAAATGCGAGCCACACCCGCTTCGCCAGCGTGCAGCCGACGGCGAGCCCTTCGACTGAATATCAAAGATTCTTGAGTCTTGACAATGAGAGGAGCAACGACAGTAATGTGCCCGCAGCGCCAGCGTCGAGCCCCTTTGGCGGGTTCGATTTCAACGATACTGGCGCTGGCCAAGACGAACCATCCTTTAAGACACGCGCACTGCAAAGAACTGACCCACCTACGCTGGCACAGAATCGTTCGTCAAAAGTGGCATCGCCAACTCAACCAACGAGCGCCAACCAGTCGAAACGCAATACCTCCTTACATGCGCCCAAACTCAGCGATGGCGGCCAGAGCGCACAATATGCTGGCGCCATTGGCAACCATTTACCTCTGAGGACGTCAACGGGCCCGAGCACGCAGCCTGAACTGGATGGCAAAGGTACGCACAAGGACGTCGTAGACAGTGATGACATGTACTTTGATGACGGCAACTTCGACGCCGATATCAATGGTTCTCAAGGCCCTACATTCGATGAGAACATGTTCGATGACGATAATTTCTTGTACCGACCCAACGCTGCTGTCAATGGACCTCAGGGCTACGGACATCGTCGCAATCAAAGCAGCGCTGCTCTGAGCGATGGTCCCTACCCAGTCTTTGCGTTGCCCAACGCCGCAAAGGCACGAGCAAGAGAGTCACAGCTGATGCTCGAAGACCTACCGCTGCAGGTACCTGTCGACCCGAAGTACATACCCCAACGAAACCCATCTGAAGATGCCAAGCGCCTAGGTCTGAGCGCTAAAGCACCGCCGGTCCCCGTTTCTGAAGGCAACCCTGAAGCGTTCTCACAGATGCAGGACAATCTCCAGAAGTACCACGCTGCATTGGCTGATGCCGCCAATAAAGCATTTGACACTGGACGCTTTCTGCGGCAGCCCAGTGTGTCAACTCACAGAAGTGCAAGTCACTCGTCCAAGGCAGACAATGATGCTAAATCATTCTTGACTGTTGGCGATAACAGGAGTAGCTATGACGACAAGAGCGTGTACTCGCACGACGAAGACGGTGGCGAGATTGCAATGCTAAATGCAGCTGGCAATGGAGCTCTGCAGCGCAGTGGCACTCAGCTGTCGCATCTCACAAATGCGACCACCTACAGTCCGGCAAAGATGAACTTTGACTTTGGCTTCGATCAGTCCGCAATCGATTTTGACGACGAGGACGATGATCTTGTTGCCGCTGCAAATGCCGAAGCTCTGGCGAGCGACGATGAAGGCTTCTACGGCCAAGAGTTTCACTTCTACGGCAGGCCACGCGCCAACTCGAACGACCTCGAAGCGGTTAATGGCGGCTACTTTGGCGAGGATGGCGATGATGGTCTGACGCGGAACAAGAGTCTGAAGGAGCCGAACCTAACTCCTATCACAGAGCGATCAGAGTTCAGCACGCGCAACAGCTTCATTGGGGTACAACCATGGGCTCCGTCAAGCGCTGGAGGGTATAGTGCAAACTCGCCAGCTTTGGCACGCATGCCTATTACACCACTCATGGAAAAGTCGGACATCACATCATTCGACGATCTGCGCAGGCTACGGGCTCAGGCATTCGGAGCGAATGGTAGCACGAAGAGTGGCAGTGGTAACAGCAACCGATCTAGCTCACAGTCACTACAAAGCACGACCCTCAGCCCAACTCTCGACACACAAGCCGGAGCTGCCGCTGCCGCTGCGGCGGCCGCTGGACATGGTGGATACTTCAGCTCGCCAATGCAATTCGGATACAGCAGCGGAAGTGCTGGATCAAGCAACCAATCAAGCGCGCATCCTGCCCCATGGCAAAATCACATGTACAACAACCATCACCTACAAGACAGTCCACCACGCTCCGCGACCTCGAGTAACGGCAACCCATTTTCCATGGACGTCGATGCGACGCCTAAGAGACAGACTATCAGCTCGCAATCTTCCGAGCCGCCCACGGCGAAGAAAGTCGGTCATGGATCCATCACCAGCCCGATTAGTCCTCATTCCAATGGTGGTGGCTTCACGCATTCGAGGAAAGGAAGTGGTGCTGACTCTGTGACGTATGTCCAAGAGCCGGATCCGCAGGGTAATGGCAAGCCCAGATGGGTGCTTGAAAGGAGGAGGACGAGTGAGCAGGGACAATTGGAGCTTGTTGGGAGGGAGCTCGTACAAGGAGGATGGATATAATGTTTTCTTTGGTTCTGGATCATGATGGGCGTTTTGGGATGTTTTTTTTGGTATACTGGGAAAGCGAGGGAAAAGACGGAGCAATACAGGACGAGGGAGACTGGCGAAGAAGGTGGATAGATACCACTCACGTCGTCGGATTCAAGCGAGGAGTTCATTGGGCCTTTGGAGGACGGGATCTTGGATCATACCACAAGGATGACGAATTCCTCTCGGAACGAATTCTGGAACGAAGAAAGAAGGAAAGGGCGAAATCTATCTGTGCGAACATCATGTCCATGTTTAGTGTTTATATTTGACTGGCCGGCCAGACTCTCGCGCTACACACAGCGGTGAAGGGCAGAGCGATTTGATATGCTTTTTCATGTACAATCTTGACTGATGGGAAAGATAGCTGTAGCTATTAATATATAGTAGTGTACACGCACGACTAATGTCGAATCTTGCGATTAGTGGTGATTAATATCCCTCTGCTTTGAACTCTCACAATTGCTTGCTTCGGGGTCTCGATTCGGGAGTCTTCAGACAGGTGATTGGTGGTTAATCTTCCTGCGTTTTTGTTCCTGCAGGAGCCGGACCCTCTGACATTGCGGTATTGGTCCTCCTATGACGAACAAGTCTTGAGTTTGCTTTCTGTGAGCTTGCTTGTTTGTTCCTTGCTGCGCTGAGTTGAGGACAGAGCATCTATCTACTCGAAATTGGATTCCTTCGAGGGTCAAGTGCAATCCTTACGTCGCCGACTGTGTACATATGGTGCAAGCTTCATTAGGCTCGCTGTGGTGACCTCAATAGCGCAGTACACCAAGCAAAAAGCTTGGCACATTCCAGCCTCCGGGTGGCTCTGGGTGTCTATCGGTCTGTAGGGAACTATGATATGCCGTTTTGCCGCTGTTAACCCATGTGATCTGGAGCCCAGAGCATTGATTTGGTGCAAATCGGTGACTTTGTAGATAGCAAGGTTGCGTGATGCCTTTCGCTCCTTGGCATTCATTGGACGGTGTCCGTAGACACGGAAGCAGTATCGAGGACAGCCGGGAAGGCGTAGTGAGAGCGACGAGTCGTTTGTTGACGAGTTTTTCGCTCAGCAGCGCGAACAACAAACAAGCAGGCTAGCAGTGGAGAGATGTCGACCGCGCGTCCATCTTGTGTTCGATGAGCCGAAGGGATGATGGGCTGCAGCGTCTCTGTTTCAGCCAGCGAGACACCAGCATCGAGAAGAGTTCTGTGCTTCTGGACACTCTCTCTTCTCAGGGGTGCCATTGCATGCGATGTTGTGTGAAGAGGAGTCAAGTTAAACTTCTGCCACTCGTCCGTTCGTGGCGTTGTTGAGGTGCTCAGGGGTCCGTAGCAACTAGATGAACGCCAGCACATCAATCCAGGTCCTTGGATAACGGCAGCTGAACGGTGCATGTGTGGAGGAAGTGCCGGACAAGGCCGACATGCGTCGAGGTTTCGAGAGAACGTTGTAGACGCATGAATCAAGGCTGCTTGCGGGGCTGGACTTCATCAGAAGGTGTCGCCTCTTCAAAAGGGAGGGGAAGCGGTGCGACTCCCCGAAAGCCATTGTGATAGTATCCTCTCCAATGACCAGTCTCGTCCCGTCGCCAGTGGAAGATGTTGAGACCCTCGCGGACCACTCCCGGAGGGCTTCCGTGGTGTATCATCGTCACCCAGATCTTGGCCCGACCCAGTCTCTCTTGCACTTCGATGTAAACGTCTTTGACATCTACATGCCATAGTGGATCGGCTTCTTTAAGAGCTTTGAGGTAAGCAATGTGCTCTGCTCTGTTGCCGTTGACATAATGATTGAGGGTGTTGAACTTGAATGATGGATCCAACCACTCGGTCCATACTGGATTGTCGAAGTCTGCATCATTGACACATTTGCACAACTTGATGCAAACTTCCCTGATCATTTTCTCGGTTGCCAGCCGTTGCTTCTTGGTTGCCCTTGGTTGCGGCTGGCGCTCCGCAGTCTGTGAGGATGGATCTCCACCTTCCACGGGGTCATCTTCAAGGTCGTCTTCGACCTCCTCTATTCGGTCTTCGATTGGATCTTCGGGAGGAGAAGCCATGTTGCACAGCGAGGAGTATCGAAGGAATCAGCAAGTGATAGGCCGAACTGGAAGTAAGGGCTACGTTTGAAACCGGTTGGTTGCGATCCTTTGGCCGACGGGGTAGCACTCGAGTCT
The DNA here is from genome assembly GCA_003666085.1 of Pseudocercospora crystallina. Classification (NCBI taxonomy): domain Eukaryota; kingdom Fungi; phylum Ascomycota; class Dothideomycetes; order Mycosphaerellales; family Mycosphaerellaceae; genus Pseudocercospora; species Pseudocercospora crystallina. The sequence goes on from QQNG01000265.1 coordinate 470,101, forward strand.
TGGAAATGCTTGAAGGCCCATGAGGTGCTGCAAAATGGTGTACAGTCTCAAGTCTCGCTTTAGAGAAGCGTTGTCACCTATACAGAAATGTCCTAAGCTCTAGCGCGCTGGGCAAGTTGGCAAGCAAGCGTGCGTATCTAGGACCTGCTAAGGTTTGCGCAGTGGTCATCGTCATGGCCTCATCCGGAGCCCCGTCGTCCGTAAGTGAGATGTTCGCATCGGCTCGTAACATTTCTTGCAGCACGTATCCAATGCGAAGGAGATATCCTCCCGGCTACAGCATGGATGAGGATGTTCCTTCCTCGCTGCTGACAGAGGTGAGCTTCTTCTGGTGGTTCAAAGGCGATGTGACATGGGCGGCAGCGATTTAGCAATGCCTCGATGGGGGGCCCAGACGAAGTCTCGGCCGGGTCGACCGCGGATGCCAGCATAGCCTTGAGCCAGCATGCTCTGCAGACTCTGTCGGAGACTCGGATGTTGCCAGGCCTTGCCTTGCGATATCTCGGGTGGAGACTGTGGAGTGCCCTGGGAGAGGTGTTTGGCCTGCCAAGGGGACTGACTTGGCGGTTTGCAAGAATTAGAGTAGCCCGTGCGCTCAAGTGCGGCTCTTCCCGTCTCCACTCTGAAGCGTAGTTAAGGTATTTTGAGGTCCCGATTCAATTTCTCTCCTGCACGGCTATGCACCCGCTATGCACCGATATGCACGTCGCCATGAGTGTCAACGAGAATAGCTTTGAATAGCCTTGAATAGCCTGTCGCACATTGATGCCAGGCACTCATTCGGCCAAACCGCCGCTGCCACCTCAAACGCGCTAGAATTAAGAGCACGCAGCGATGCAAGTCATTCATTCGTCGTGTAGTGGAGCGGCGTGGCACTCTGGCTCGTTTCCATCTCGACGCTGCATTCTCCGCCTCGCTGGCACGCGCCTTCCGCAGAGGCTCCAGAAGACCACCGCCGCAGACGACTCACGTAGCTCACGTAGGACAGCACGACAGGGTGTTTCTAGCCCGTTGGTAGGTCGGAAGGTCGGTAGGGTGTCGGTTGCCGCATGGACGACGAAGAACATCAGTGCACTCAGTGGTGCATGCAGGCGCAGAATGGCATGGCATTGGCATTGGCAAACGATTCATCATTATCGTCCAATCCGACCCTCCTCGCTCCTTCTTCAACCTCACCTCGCCCCTCGCATCGCTGACCTCACCTTGCCTAGAAGACTTCAAGTTTCAGAGACTGCCTCTGACCTACATCCTTCAGTTGGACCATCCATTCCAACATGATCGCAAAGCCTCTGTTAGCAGCCGCATTGGCTGCTGTCGCTGCCGCGGCACCAGAAGGCCCACGATGGCAGACTTCTGTTGAGAGCACTCACACCGAGATCACCAAATACAAGCCCGCCTTTCTGCAGCCCACCTCCATCTCTACCAAGACCCGGACCTTGTCGAGAACCATCAGCTCTACCGTCACCACCTGCGCCGATGCTTCAACAGTGACGACCACCATTACCCCAGATGCTGTCACTCTCACCACCTATGGCAACTCCTCCAGTCCCTCGTTGAACAAGAAGTTGGTGACTGGCAACGAAGCAGCAGCCTGCACTGCCACCACGACAATGTGCGATATCATCCCTCAAGCGCTCTCTCCACATTGAAATGCTAATATCAGGTCAGCTCCGCCAGCGTCGCAACAGCATATACTGGATCGTACAATGGGACAGTCGCCAAGCGCACGGCCAGTCCTCTCGACGACAGAGACTTGACCAAGCAACTGAATCCCGGCATGCTTGGTAGAGTCTTCCATCGCTTGGGACAGAACGCTCTTACCGACCAGAAGCCTTTCGAAGTCGACTGCTTGCAGAAGATCACGACATATGTGATCACCACGACAACCCTCAAAGACGACTCGCCAGCCACAGAGACGGTGACGGCTGAGACACCGACCGTCTACGTTACGCAGCAGGCCGACAAAGCATTGTTGGCCACTGAGCCTGTTTCAATCACAACCACCTTGACAGCCATTCCGACCACCAACTCTACTGCAGGCGGCCTCTGCACTGTCACTGCGAGCGCATCCTCCACCACGACTCAACACCTGAAGTGCGCACCCACTAATTTGATCTCCGAAGTTGATGGCTACGGCGTTGGTCAAGTCCAGAATGGCGCCAACACCACGAGAGGTCTCGCAGCCGGAACAGATCCGAGCGCGTGCTGCCAGACTTGTGTCGATACGGAGAATTGCGCAGCAAGCGAGGATGATCCGGATGCCGGCAATTGCTTCCTGTGGTACACGAGCAATCCCACCTGCGGGCTGGGTTTCAAGTACTCGACAGGCACAACGAAAGTTAAGCCTGGAAATGGCTTCCTCGTCCAGACTGGCTGTGGAACAATTGAAGCGACTGATTCCGAGTAGAATATCGACAGACACCAAAAGCATTCGAGATTGGAGATTGTGTACAGCATCAGATAGACATGGCAGATCGGTCACGATTGACGACTACGAAGCAAGGAATGGCAGGGTAATGATGTCCAATGGACGGAAGAGGAGCATGCCAAGCGCTGAAACGCGTGGCTGTTGATCTTGAAATGCCTGAGCACTCCAGCCACACAGACAGGGTAGCTGATGCCACTCATGCAGAGTGATATAATATGGAACTTACTTCGCGACACCCTTGACCAACATGTTTCTTGGTCAACTCCAACTGACTTGCTTGCAGTGACGCGAGAGACGGTAGGTATCCCTGGCAGCGTGTATCCACTTCTTTCTGACACTCTCAATGTATTGTACCATCGACACCTGCTTCTCGTAGCATCGCACAAGCGATATCGAAGCACCTTGGTGAACATTCACGACTTCCTCTTCGGGCTACATATCTTCAATATAGCTACTAGCGTGAAGCCAAATGTCCGAGCAACAGGTCATTCCGGCAAAGCATGGAGTCGCGACGTTCGTGCCCGCCGGACAGGTGATCAAGATCATCAACACTTCTGGTACGCAAGTCGTTGATACTTGGGCTTTTGCATTGCCCCAGCCGGCGCCGAGAAAAGATGTCGAAGAGAAGAGCAAAGAGAAGCTGGAAGAGAGCAAGCAGGAGACAGCCAAGGCTGCATCCCAATTAAAGAGCGAGGGAGCAGATCTGCCAAGTCAGGAGGACGCAGAGCAGGCGACGAAAGAGGCTCATCTCCAAGCAGAGCAAGCGGAGCAGGAGGCTCAGCAGAAGAAGAGCGGATGGAGTTCTTACGTCCCTTCCATGTCCACCATAGGACTTGGTGGTGGGAAGAAGGCAGAAGCTAAGGATAAAGACACAGGCGAGACGGAGACGCAGAAGAACTCCAGAACATGGGCTGGTTATTTCAGTCCTGGAAAGGGCTTCACTTCGTACATCCCTCAGCAAGCCACTGACACGGTGTCGAATTTCATGTCCATGGTAAGGCAATCTCACTCGATAGTCACATACTCGAGCTAACCGATACCTGAAGCATAGCCGCGACATGAGCAAGTCGTACATGGAGCAGCTGCAAGATCTTTCAAAGACACCCGTTGGCGCGGCAGGTAAGTGGCGAGCTTGCAGGTCGAGACGACTGAGCACTGACAGTACTTGGACAGGCATGTCAGCCTTGACTGGCTCTGGCTATAGCGGATCTCTGTACGCGGGCTATCAGGCCTGGAACGCGAAGAACGCAGCCGACGAGCCCCAGATCGAATTCATGAGCATGGCGCATTCGCGCGTGAGCAATATGCACATGATTCCACGTACCCACGACACCTTGGTCACCAACCTGCGCGAGCCGATTCTTACTGTAATCGAGGACAAGGGACCTGGAATTCATGACACCCTCATACCTGCATGCGATCCACAGCGCTACAAAGGTCTTGGCGTTGAGAATTGGGAGCAGCATGGCTCTTGTGCTGAGAATCTGGTCCTGGCACTGAAGGAACTCAACGAGCGGGCAGGATTGAAAGGCGCCAAAGCTGTGGGTGCCAGTGTCACGATCAACAACTGTCCAGCACCGTTGAACCTGTTCATGAACATCCCTTGGGATGACGACGGTAACATCGAGTACAAGGGGCCACCTTCGAAGAAGGGTGACTATGTACGATTTAAAGCAGAGCGCGATGTCGTGGTAGTCATGTCCGCTTGTCCGAACGATACATCGGGCATCAATGGCTCCAGCATCACAGATGCCAACTTCATTGTCGAAGAGGAAGGCGCGAACGAGGCCATCAGGAGAACAGCACCAAAGAAGAAACCAGTCCCTCGAAAGGCTCCAGCGAGTACCACAGCTGGTGCTGCCAATGCAGTCAAGTCTTCAACAGCTCCAGCAAAGAAGCCAGCACCTCCAAAAGCGCCTCCACCTGCGAAGAAAGCTACAGCACAAGCGACACAGGCACCAAAAGCGGCGACAGCTCAAGCGTCTCCTGCTGTCAAAAAGGCACCCCAGCCTGTCAAGTCTGCAGCTCAGTCGACTGCCGGAGCTGCAAAGGCACCTGCACAGGCTGCCTCGAAGCCGCTCCAATCTGCCACTAAGGCTCCTGTGAAGAAGCCCGTTCCGCCAGCTGTTAAGCCCCAGATCAAACCAGAAGTCAACGTCGGCTCGGAGACATCGTCGGTTCAGAAAAAGAAGCCTAAGAAACTTGTGAGGCAGCCGTCAGAGGCATGAGTTCACTCTGCACGTTGAAAAGCACGCGGAACAGGGTATGACAGGTTTGGATGTGGAGTTCGGACAGACGACTGAAATCGGGATACGGAACGGAGGTTGTATATTGTCAACAGGATGCTAATGTGAAGTAGATCAAACAGAGTGTACAAAGTATCAGGACATTCAGAAACATATCAAGATTCCCTATCTCGTGACTTTCGGCTGAGAGTGGAGGGTGGAGACAATTCCTCTCTCCTTCCGAATCTGTCATCGTTTGATCGACACTCTATCCACCTTTTAGCTGCGAACCGAAGCGAAGGTCACGATGGTTTCATCCAAATTGTTCCGTCGGTAGAAAGCCAAGCGCGAGCACTGATGCATATAGAACCTCATCGCTAGGAACCTGATACCCTTCTTCCCGATCACATTTTCGTCGAATACGAGACCGCGACGCAGGATGTTACGACTTCTATCACTCTTCGCAGTCTCGGCGCAGGCCGTCTTGACGTACAAGGGTGTCGACTGGTCTTCACTCCTCGTGGAAGAAGCTGCAGGCGTCACGTACAAGAACACCGCCGGGACAGAGCAAGCTCTAGAAACAATCTTGGCGAACAGCGGAGTGAACATCGTTCGACAGAGATTATGGAACGATCCTTCCGATGGAAACTACAATCTCTCCTACAACCTCGCCCTCGCCAAACGCGCCAATGCAGCTGGACTGGACATCTACCTCGACTTCCACTTCTCCGACACTTGGGCTGATCCATCGCATCAAACCACTCCCACCGCATGGGCAGATTATGCAATCGACGACCTCGCCTGGGCCGTCTACAATTTCACACAATCCACGCTCAATTCTTTCGAATCTGCCGGTATTCCCTTATCCCTCGTCTCCATAGGAAACGAAATCACAGCCGGAATGCTCTGGCCGTCGGGTTCCGTGGACGAAACTCCCAATGGGACATACAATCTCGCTCGGCTGCTACATTCCGCTTCTGCAGGGATCAAGGACTCCTCCATCTCGACACAGCCGAAGATCCTGATCCATTTGGATAATGGATGGGATTACGATACGCAGGTATGGTGGTATGACACCATCTTAGCAGAAGGGCCATTGACGACAGATGACTACGACGTGCAAGCTGTTTCGTATTATCCATTTTATAATTCTGCCGCTACGCTCTCCTCCCTCTCATCTAGCTTATCCAGCTTGTCCGCGAAATACGGGAAGGAAGTCATGGTGGTAGAGACGAATTGGCCGGTTGAATGTTCGAATCCGGAATATGAGTTTCCGGAAGATACGACTGGTATCCCGTTTTCAGCGGCGGGACAGGAGACTTGGATGAAAGATGTGGCGAGTGCGGTGGAGAATGCTGGGGGGAATGGAGTGTTTTATTGGGAGCCGGCGTGGTTGGATAATGCTGGGTTGGGGAGTAGTTGTGAGGATAATTTGATGTTTGGAGATGATGGGACTGCGTTGGGGAGTCTGGCGGTGTTTGCAGATCTCTAGACGGTTCTGGAACTGGTTAATGAGAGCATTTCATCAATGTTGTTCTGTGTCCAGAACTACTTCCACCACATGGGGTTGCATATGTATCTCAACAGCCGGCCGGCCAAAAAGGCTATTTTTGAACTTCATGCCCGTAAATGGCTTGGCGGAACGGAGGTGGCTTGATAATTTTTCAGCCTCGGTCACACAGTGTTCACTCTCATCTTCAGCTGGTCGAAATGAGATATCAGGCCACGATGTGCTCAGAAGAATATGAAGCGTAGTGTTGTCCTGCGCCAGTAACATCATGATCTTGGAAAATCATTAGCAAGGGCGGTGAAAGCCCTCACATCACACCTTGGGGCGATAATGTCAGCATTCTGCGAGGATGAAGCGAGCTGGAACGAGTACTTCGATGCGCTGAGCGGACCATCAACAGCAGAAGCGATTGATCTAGAGGTATTTGAATGGTTCACCGACAACAACATCATCAGCCCTCGAAAAACGAAAGTCTCCAGCGCAGCAGCCTTGATAGCGAGAGACACCGCTTCTCCCAGCCAATCATCTTGCCAACTTCGAATAGTCAACGCACCTCTAGGCGCGGCATCTCTAGCAGAACACAATGCGTTCAAGCTCATGTTTCGACATTACTCCGTGCCGACTTCGTTTCTCTCGGACCGGATACAGGGAGTGTCGCATGCATTCGGAGCTAGAAAGAGTACGAGCGACGCGAATGTGGACTTCGCCTGGACCCAGTTCCTCTGCAAAGAAGTCGAAATGCAACAAGTTGACTCACCTCGTTGGCGAAGATGCGATGCGTTCTTGCATACCCGACAACGCAGCGACAGAAGCCGTTGCGTGACTCTAATCTGTTTCGGGGCACCTGGAAGGCTCGTTGATCGATTCAATCGACTTCTGAAGCACGAGAGCTGGCGAGACGCTGTCGAAGAGCCATTCCTGCTCTTTGTCATAGTTCAAGAGGAGCTTTATCACCTCCTCGATGGGATCGCGTGGAAGCTGGCGGATGTATTTCGCCCGGTAGAGAGAGGGACACTGGATCGCGCGAGCCAGACGCAGAAGAGAGGCACCAACGAGGCGCAGAATGTTGATTTTGCGGTATTGCATGAGATCTCGAAGCACTGCACATTCATCAATGAAGCAACAGATGCGGCTTTACTTACTATAGAGGCCATGATCTCTCATCTGCGCAAGCACAGCAGCAGCGCGCCGTCCAGTCTGTCCGATGCTGCTTTATCGCATCTCACTTACCGCAAATCTGCTTTCCAGTCAACACAGTCGCGTGTGCGAAGTCTCGAAAAGCGAATGGCCAATATCATCAGTCTGTCTTTCAATCTAGTCACCCAACAAGACAGTCGAACCATGCAGAACGACAGCAATGCGATGAAAGCCATTGCAGTCCTAACTCTGATCTTTCTGCCGGTGACTGGTATTGGTTCGATCTTCAGCACGCCGTTCTTGGACGTCGACTTCGACTCAACCAGCAGCGTGTTGCAGGTAGCGACCTGCTTCTGGATCTTTTGGGTCATCACCATTCCTCTTACTCTCGCACTGCTCGCTTTCTGGGTGATGTGGTACCGTCAAGTGAAACGAAAACGGAGTGGGAAGGCGGCCGACCGGAGGAAAACGTCGACTAGCATGAGGCTGGGGTTCGGCCAGAAACAGAAAGTGTAGGGAAACCGGCAGACGAGTCCTTCGTGAACTTGGTGTTAGCAACGGACTGCTCGCCATGTGTTCCAGTGTCCTGCTCCTCGCATGATGAACGCTCCTCATCTCGATGGTTGGTGATGTTTCCCAAATGTGATAATGCAGAGCAGCTGTCGGCGAAGCCGAAAGACAGGCATGTGCGATGCCGAAGACATTGCAATCAGGACGGCGATTGGACACTGCATTAAGCAGCATCTTCTGCCCTGAGTGGTGGCATCAAGTGGAGTGCGTTATGGAATGCTTCTGAGAGGTCTTCAATGGACGACATAGCACGTAGTGCCAATCAAGTTTTCAAGCCGCAGAAGCGCACGAAGATACCAGTTCAAAGCGCCAAGTGCTACTGGTGTCTCCTATTGGATTGACTTGCGACAATCGCACATGATCCCAGTGGAAGTGGAGTACTCAGCCGATGTAAAGTCTGCCGCTGCTGAGGATGTATGAGGCTCCCTTTTGCCATCTAGGGCTTCCAGTCCAAGTCAATAGGTATATTGTATCAAAGGGTTAGTTTTGTTGGCTTGAAATATTGGCTGCCATCCTGTTGGTACCGTTGCAGACCTTCTTCACGTGCACGTTGTCGAGACGGCCGGACGATTTGGCCGGCGCATCCACGCATCCTTGCCTGCTCTTCAACAAGCAGGCCTTGAATCCTCCCGATGCAATCTACGTCTGACGGGATCATTGGAGTGCTCACAGTGATGGAATCATTCGGGTTATGCTGCTAGAGCACCTGCTCCTTATTGATTGATTGCCTCGCATTTCAGGTGCGTTCGCACACCGGATTATTGCAGCTGCTGTGAAACGATGGTTGAGATCAGGATGCCGTGCTTTGGAAGCCTTCGTAGCCCTAGGCGCTCTGGACGTGGTGTTAAGAAGCTGCGCGGCCGCGGTTGGATCCTGCCCGGCAACGGGACTTGCGGCATTGCTTCATTTGTGGAAGTTGGCCGCCAATATTGACCTCCAATGATATGCTTTTGCGTCCATCTGCCCAGCTGGACTTAGGCTCTCATGCAGTCGATGTTAGCCTCATGAAAGTAGCGATGATCATGGACCTTCCATGGGAATGCTTAGAGCGTCTAGCGGTCGAATGACGCTTTCGGCTCAGACTGGTCTCTGAGCGATGTGCATGGCCGGCCTGACTGGCGCAATCGACCTTGTTCAAGTTGCGGTTATAGAGTTTGTGCCAGAGGCTTCAGTAGCAGCCAGAGTGAGAGCCCGAATCACTGCAGGAATCGTCGGTGTCTTTTCAGGTAGAGCGTCGACACCAATGTGTTGGCGCAATATCCAGAGTTCTCGGTGTGTGATCTCGATGCTCGAATGCTTGCCCCAACCGTTCGATCGTCTGTAGCCCTGCGCATGCTGCTGGAGCTCAGTCGCAAACTCCAGTGTGATCTTTCCGAGTATTGACAGGCAGTTCTTCCATCTCTGTTGCAAGACCGGCTATGATGAAGTCAGGCTTGACATACTGGTGTAAGGCCTTCCAGCTATTCCGGCTTTCGGTCTAAAATGCACTAGTGTACCATGCAACTGCTGACCAACACATCGACCAGGCAGAGCGCCATCGAAGTATGACAAAGATCCACGTTGTAAACGAGCGCTGCCTCGTGCTCGTGGCGGCGCTCCATGAACGGCTCCGTCCATCCTGGAGGAATTGACTTGCTTGGCGAGAGCTTGTGTGGCATCGGGTGACCCTGCCTTGTCCTGAAAAACATTAGTGATCGACGTCGTCTCGCACAGCGGCATGGATTCTGCACCGATTGCATTAGATGCACTTGGAATCAAGCTGAAGTACGTTGCGAATATCCATCCAACGCGGACCTGCCGGTAGGAGTTGGTAGGTGGAGAATAGGTTCCTCCGTCTGCGATTGGTCAAGACGATGTTTGAACGCACATCGAAAACTCATGAGGAGACAGTGCGTTCCCACAGCCGAGCAGCGCTGCGAGCAGGTACAACTTACTCCCTGTCTATCGCAGAAATGTCAGTTGGAGTCGATACTCAGCAACCGCGACCAACGCATGTCCCGGAGAAGGCCCGAGCGGTAATTGAGAAGGCCGTTGCAGCTTGAACATGGGCGTTGGTGTCGAATTCGCTCTGGAACCCGTCAACTGCATCCTTTCGGATGGCGATGCTGGAAATCGCCTGCTTCAGTCCCGAAAGCGCTGTCATTGCCGCCAGTGCAGGAGCTGATCGCATTGAGTTGTGCGATGACCAGAACGCAGGAGGTACAACACCGCCCCGCGAGTGGCTCCCATTCGTGAAGTCGAAGATCAATGTTCCCGTGTTCGTGATGATACGACCACGCGGCGGAAACTTCCAATACTCCGAGGCTGAGTTTGACACGATGAAGGCAGAGATCGATCATTTCAAGGAGGCTGCTGATGGATTCGTCTTTGGTGTGCTTGATGTCGCACACAAGGTGGATCGGTACCGGTCCTCACAGCTGGTTCGACGAGCAGCGCCTTTGCCATGCACTTTTCATCGCGCTTTCGATGAGACCCCGGATCCGGTGAGAGCAGTCGAGGAGGTTATTGCTGCTGGCTGTCAGGCCATCCTCTCCTCTGGAGGTGCTCCCAATGCTGCAACTGGGGTGGAGACACTTCAGCGGCTGGTCGAGGTGGCTCATGGTCGGATCACGATCATGGCCGGTGGTGGTGTGAGACTGAGCAATCTTCCTCAGATACGCTCAATGTCGGGTACCACTGCGTTTCACTCCTCCGCCGTTGCAAAAGGGAGCAAGTTGCCAGATGTCCACGAAATTCGGCGAATGAAGGACATTCTTCGAGGAGACTCATCCCACGGCGAAGCATCCGACATGCGACATATCACCAGCCATAGTACCGGTATGCCTGACGTTTCTGGCGCGAGTTGCGATAATCCTGCAGTATCTGTTGGAGCCACTCCTATCCATGAACCAGAGGCTTGGCAGCACTGATTGATCATGAGCGGCCGGTCCACCGCCGTAGTGCAAAGATGAAGGTGTGAATCAGGAGGACTCATATCGTGGCGCCAGCGATGGATGCAGAGGGAGCGCGTGTCTTGATCAGATCGTCAAAAGCGTGGTGCACTTCACTCCAGTGCCGCCTCGCGCAGTCAGCAAGTCACTTGATCGGCATATCCAACCGCCGCGACTTCATCTCACTGCTGCAGCAATGTGTCCCGCGCGGGATAGCAGCGGCGTCTGTGGATTCATAGTCACTGCACTACTTGGCTAGGAGTTGGAGGCTTCAGACAGAGAAGGCGAGGTACGCGTTCGCGTTTCGAAGCTTCGACCTCTGGCCTGTCAAACGCGCAGGCATGCGATGCACGTCGATAGCAGTTCACCAATATCCGGATATCTATGACAGCTATGCCATTCCTAAGACAACGCCTTTGCACCAATGCTACCCTGTATTTCATCAATATAGAGCATGACCATTGTCCGTAGATACATCGACTACTCCGCCACCCATACCGCGGCCATGCCCATGCCCGTGCCGACGCACATGCTGCTCACTCCGACCTTCTTGTTCGTCCTCTTCAGCTCGTAAAGAAGTGTGCTGACCTGTCTGGCTCCTGTGCATCCCAGCGGGTGCCCAAATGCAATAGCACCTCCCTTGGGGTTGATCTTCTCGATAGGCAGGCCAAGCTCGTTGGCACACCACAGACATTGAGATGCGAAGGCCTCATTGATCTCATAAATGTCGACGTCGTCCTTAGAGATACCAGCCTTCTCCAAGGCCACAGGAATGGCCTTCCAGGGCCCGATGCCCATCAAGAGTGGAGGAACACCAACGATGGACGCAGCGACATACTTGCCCATGATCTTCTGGCCCAGACGCTCCGCGGTGCTGCGCTTCATCAGGAGGACCGCAGCCGCGCCGTCTGATATTTGTGAGGCATTGCCCGCGTGGATGGAACCGTCTTTTGCAAAAGCGGGCTTGATCTTGCCAAGCGACTCGGGGGTGACTTCCCGTACCCCGTCGTCGCGGGCGACAGTGATCTCCTTCTCTTCGTCTGTCTTAGGGTCTGTCCACTTGACCTTCAAGGGGTAGATCTCTTGATCGAATAGGCCCTTCTTCTGCGCATCGATTGCCTTTTTGTAGCTGTCTGCAGCGAACTTGTCCTGATCCGTTCTCTTGATGCCCTTCTCTTTGGCCATCTGCTCAGAAAGCAGACCCATGGGAACCTTGCACTCTGCTGCCGATTTGTGGTTCTCGAGCAGCTCGCTGAACTCGGTCACTGCCTGGGGACCATATTGATTGCTCATACTCTCCACGCCAGCACCGATGCCCACTTCAATCATGCCTGCACGGATGGCATTGGCGATCTCGGCGCATGCTTGCAGACCAGAGCTGCATTGTCGGTTCAAGCTCTTGACTGCGGTGCTCTCTGGAAAACCGGCCGCAAGGGCTGCAGCTCGGAACTCGGTGGCGCCACCACCTGGTGCCAAAACACATCCAACAGAGATGTCCTCCACCAGTGCTGGGTCAATTCCCGACCTCTCAAGCAAGCCCTTGAACGCGCCGTGAAGGAGATCGGCTCCGGCGGTGTCCTTGAAGCCTCCTCTCCCACCCTTGGTGATGGCGGTTCGCAGGGCGGTGGTCACAACAATGTCGTCGGGGTGCTTCTCGAGCAAAGATGGTCGGCCTGACGGGTGCATATGCCCTGCGACCTGGGAAACGCGAGACTGCGCCGCGGATGCGGTTCCTGCTTGGTTTGCCATTTTGCTTGATGGTGAGCAAAGATTAGAAGTGTGAATAGTAGTAGTAGGAGAATTGACAAAGGAAAAGCAGCTGCACTTCTACTTTGACCTAGTCGTCTACCCCATCCGATTACTTTCACATGCCTCGGAGTCGGAGTGCTGACCTTCATCACGCGCAAACACAATGGACCGAGGCACCCCGGCCTGCCCCTTGGCGATGAAGTCACAGCCTTCGGACCTCAACTTGTCGTGGCTCGTGAATGGCATAAGAAACAGTGCCGAAGACGGGCCTCGCAGTGTATCCAAGTGACGGTGTGGTAGGTGTTCGAACGTATGTGTCGCTGCAAGGGGTAGAGGTGTAGGCGAAGATCTCTCGATGCGTGATCCTTGTCGTGACAGTGGGAGTGGCTGATGTTCGATGCCTCAGGCCCAAATCGAACTACAACTGCCTTCCAAGTCCCGTGTTGCACATCCGTGCATCGTCAAACATCAGACATCAATTCGCAGCGACAACATCTCATCAGCCGTGCCGCTGTGGATTCCCGTATAGTGTACTACTGTAGCAGTCGCGATGCGCAAGGGTCATGGAGGATGAGATGATGCGAAGGAAGCAAGCCACAAGCTATTCTCGCTGCTGCTGGTTGTCAGCGGCGAGCGAGCCTCACAACGGACGCCTCGGGATGGGCAACTCGATGCCAGAAGCGAAGCGCCTCCCGCGCCGCCCTGTTGCAGCTTCACGCAGCACTCTCCCCATTGCTCTTGCGGCGGCGGCGACGACGGCGAATTATGATAAGTGCTTCAGAACCCCTTTGATGTGGTTGGATTGTTGGGACGGAAGGCCTCCACTGACAGGAAGGGCCTTCAAGCCAAGCTGAGATCCATCATAGGAGGTATGGCACAGCTATGGCACAGCACAGCACAGCACCCGCGTCATGCCACCTGGTCCACCGGGTGTTCCGCTGCTCTGTGAATGCCACTGAGCAATCTATTCGCTGCTCCTGCTATGCGCCATCGAGACACGCCCGGCGCCTGCAGGCCGCACTGGATCTCCCATTTGCCATCGAAACGCTCACAGTCAGTCTCTTCTCAGGGTCTTCTCAGGCCACAGCCGCCCGTGACCACATACTGGGCGCATCGTACTGACGAGATGGGAATACTCCTGGATTGAGCACAACATCATACCTGACCATGCCCGAGTCATCAAAACCCGTTCATTCTGCGAAGGAGTGCAGCACATCATGCACGCCTTCCATGGCTGCTTGGCGCGCACGTGTTGATACCACCTACTGAACAAGTACGACGCCATGTACCAAGATGGCGAGCCCTGTGCCCGAAGGTCGCAACGAGCGGCACAACGCTCCTGTGGAACCCGTAGGCGAGCCAAGAACGCGCGGGCCTCCACAGAAACCACCTAAGGCCTTCTAAATGATCCTCTGCTCCTGCGAATCCTTCGTGGAAAGAATCCTTGCGAGCGCGCGCGAAGCAGCAAAACCTTATCAAATGCAGCCATAGAGCCTGATGACAACCGTTCTGAGCCTACCCTGTCAGCCTCGCAACCCTTCGACAATGCTTTAACTGCATTCCGTTAAACCATTGCAGAGCCTGTTCGGAAGCTTGTCTCAGCTCACCACATTGGCCTCATATAGTCAGGCTGGCTCCCTACCCAGCACCCACACGCCTTTCATTAGTATAACATCGTTGAATAGACCTATTGTACGGCGCCTTTATCCAGCTAGGCCAAGTCAGCTAAACCGCCTACGCCTCCAGCTGTCCTCAGCCACGCGTGGTGGCCAATCTGCCAAGATCGTACATTGATCGTGCGATTTTCTGAACACGAACATTCATCCGAGCACCAACTTTAGACTGGTGGCAATACCCGCCGAAGACGTCGTTCCGGAATATAACAAGCCGGGCATCCGCCACGTCGGGCTCACTGCCATTTCACTCTGCTCCGCCCGTGCCTGCTACTGAGCCATTCATACAAGACATGCCGACCGCAACGAGAGAAGCATATCATGTCAACACAAAGCTTCCAAGGATCCACACTGCGTATCAAGTAACGGTACCAAAGCGCTCATCGACGCCAATGTCTGCCAGCAAGCAACAATCCCTGCTTCTTGGAGCATCTAGGGAGCTTCCGATGCCCACGGTTTCCAGGATCACGAGCCTCGGACAAGCACAGGCAACTCTTCTGCACTGCGCTGCAAGATTGTCCAAGACATGGCAGAACAATCCCGCTCGATCATCACCGCCAGACTCACCGATCGATGCCACCGAAAGACGGCAATTTCAACGTTGGCTAGAGCAATGGGAACAGGCTTTCACCGCATACCTTTCCATGTCGATGTCAGGCATGAAGAGCGACGACGTTACGCGCTGCCGAATCTTGAAGGCCAACCACCTTTCTTGCACCATCCTGGCGTCGGACGCTGGAGCCAACCCAAGATCATTTGACAGTTTCGACTCCGAATCTCAAGCGATAGTTGAGCTTGCGACCGCCATCATTCAAACAAGACGTCAAACCGAAGGTTCTTCCAGCTCAGAATCGCCCGTCGACACCAACCCATCCTCCAGCAATTTAGACGTGCGAGAACCGCTCTATGTGGTCGTTGCTCGATGCACGCGCCAATCAATCCGCAACCAAGCACTCGAGTTGATCCAAAAAATCAGCTCTCGATGAGGGTGACCTTGGACCATTATGATCAGAGAAATCCTATTAACACCATTGCCTGCGAATCCGGTGTCTATCACTTCAGCATATGCTTTCTCGGTATGTGTGACGGGATGCACTTCTTTCAGCAGCCAGGACCCGCTTTAGCATCCTGAGTGGCTGCATCCCATTAGGGTTACGACTCGCCTTCTAGCTCGAATCCTTCCGCTCGCAAATGCCCTTGTGGAGCCTAATGGCCCAAATCAGCACAGAGAGATCCGGAGCTCAACAATTGCTGCGTTTGTCGCTCGCGGACCCGAAGCTCGACCGGCGACCGCCACCACGCTGCGTACGCCTTCTCCAAAGCTGAGCTCAGCTGAGACGAATTTTACTTCGGCGAGCCCTACAGCAGGCTCAGCGGCCAGCACTATAGTCGCTGCTGTGGCGTTGGCAAAATTTGCACTTCGGCACGCAGTGCGACGTCGTCACACTTACGGGACCGAAAGCACATGGCCACCGGCATCCCGACTTGCAGGAGGCGCAACATCTCACGCGTGGAAACGCGATGCACACGAGGTGTGGCTGCCTGACTGCATGCAGCTGATGCAAGCTGGGCTATCGCATCAATCGTTATTGGACGCCTGAAGCGAATCCCGTCTGTGGCCGTCGTCGGGCAACATGACCTGCCATGCCAAGACTAGAGCAACGACCGTGGAAGGCCTAAGACGCAGCACCGCATTAGTTGGCCGCGCTGCCACAGCGGGCGTCTGGGAAGTTCTGAAATAGGTGTGCGTAGGGCAAGCTATGCAATCTGCTGCTTGGCAGAATGCAGATGCTAGCATCAGGCTTCGGCCACCGGACCACGGCGAATTCATCAACGCGCGGCGAACATGATGTTTGATTCCTTACGCAAAGAGGAGCGAAAATAGAATATGCAGAGTGATGTCGTACAGCAAGCGCGGCGCAATATTCGGTCCAGGAGGAATCGATTGATCTGTGCTGTATCTGAGATGACCGATTGTCTATAGCATCGCCGACCGAGCGAAACTGCATCATGGGATTAGCGTCAGCAGATTCCGCAAGGCCTTCCAATGACAAAATCTCCGAAACACATCAGACGGAAGGACACGCATTCGGTCAGAATAAGCGGCCTGCCTTCATCGAATTTGAGGGCGGACTGTACTCCGATCTTTCGGACGACACACCGCGTGATCCGCAGAGGAAGGGCAGTTGTTTTGGTCGTGATCACCAGCGTCCAGAATATTCAACAGCCAGACGAACCGACCTCTACTTGGGGGAATGGACACGAAGCATTAGATGCCTAACACATAGCAAAAGACGCGGTGAATCCTGATCCTCCGAGACTTGAGACCGGTCAACAGCCTAGAGGATGCGTATAGCAGGTATCAGATGCTGACATCAGAGGAGCCGCTGTCAGAACTGTCGTTGCCGGCGTCATGACACGCAGCGCAAAAGATTGCTCCGATCCCCGACGCTCCACATAGTAGAGTACGTAACACAAGTCCATGTGATTTGGACAAATCTTTGAATGTGCACAGTCCCGTCAGCTTTGGCCCCATCCTGCAGCCCTATAGCGAAAGTAGGCACGCGACCAGCCAAGCCACCAGCTTCGACATTTCGGATACCGAGGCTGAATTCCAACACACTATGGGCTGGTTGGCCGTCGATCGAACCGGGCTTCTAAGCTTAAGCCCGAAGCGGCTGTGGCTTCAAGATGGTGAAGCAGGAACAGGTAAGCTGGAATGGCTGGATTGAGCCAAGGTAAGCGAATGCCTTTTCAAGGAGGTCAGTATACATCGATCACTAATCGATGTTGACAGGATTTGATATTTGGTGATAGGGGTCCACGCTTGGATCGAATAGCAATCATCGAGTGAAAGAGTCTTCCAATCCGCAGACCATCGGGAAGTGGACGATAGGAACATGTCCTGTGGTCGTCGTCGATCAAAATCTTCTTGGCAGGATGTGAAACATAGCGCTCTCGCGATGCTGACGATTGTTCTCGCCAACCACTAGAAGGTAGGATTTATCCGTAGGGCTGTGGAGACAGGGAGTAAAATGAGGAAAAATAGGTGAGATGGAGCTCATGCTTCACGGATGAGATACCGAAAGGGACTCGTTCACCGCGCCATGTTCCATGGTTCCAAGAGTGTATTGATCCTGCAAAGTTATAGAGCCAAGATGCAATTTGCATCTCCGGATTCAACTTCATCATAATTGTCGTCTGACGAAGAGCCCTACAGTGATTGCTTCAGGTGCCCTATGTCGATGACTGATGAAGCCGTATCTCCGGACACATCAGAACGTAAGAGAAACAGCCTTGACCACAGAACACACCTACTGCATCGAGCAAGCAGACCGAGAACAACACAGACCAACATCTTGACGAATGCGTCGAATGAAAGAGCATCGAAGCTCTTGACCAACAAAACACGCGCCGACCGCCTCAGGCGCACAACGGTCGAAATTCCTCGATGAAGGATCTTACGCGCCGCAGTTTCGTACACTTCATAATCCCTTGACCCTAGGAAAGACTACCTATTCCTCCGTCCAAAGGATCAACTCCTACAACGAGCTTGAGTGGGAAGGATGCTGGGCTGACGGCAGTCGAAGGATGTCCTCGGCACTGCCTTACAATGGACGACAGGGTAGGGTCGAGAACGGGGCTCCATCGTCAATCCATGACTCGAGATGACGAACGATGGATCGTACTTTGTCTACAAGCTTGAATTTTTCCTGTGGAAGATGCATGATTCCTATGAATGATCATATCAAGATATGGCAATTCGAAGGGGCTCGGAATCCGGCTTCCTCTTCTCGTTCCTTCCCTACAAGGATATCAGATCCTCCCGCTGGCCAGCCAAGCAGCTCGCCAGGTACGAAATGCAAGGAGGGTGCACATCCTTGTTCACCTGCTACGGTGAGGATGCCGCGCTTGGAAGGACCAACCAACGTCCTGACCTCGCACCCCGGAGCCTATTGAGCTATCGACTGAGCCGCAGCTCGAGCAGTATCGATGAAGCAAGCTGATGGGAGAGACGATCGATCGGGGCACTAGTCTGAAGCGAAGTGTCTCAGGTCATTGATGAGAAATCCTCCAAGAAATTTGATGACTTGGCGGTTGAGCTTGGCCTTATCGATCTTTTCTAGACAAAGTAGGTATTCGCAGAATGTTGCTACCTTTCAGCTTCCCCCAAGGATACGCCAGTGAGCTGGCGAATCGCCTTCCCGAGTTCATAGGCAGGAACGCAAGCACTACTCAATTCAGCCTTCGTACGAATCATCGCCGCAATCTGCTTCCCCCACCTCCTCCTCATCATCCTGCCAAATCCAACGACAGAAACACAACTGCTCCTCTTCGGCGACTCCGATGCATTCCTACATGTATGGATGGATGCAATAGCACCCATCAGGAAGAAGAGACATTCCCATCCTCAGGCCTAAAGACATGCGAATGCCCTGACAGTAGATTGTAGCCAGGATTTAGCCCGCAGTCGGAAATTCCTTTGCGGGATTCAGGAATACCGCCCACATAACAGGATGATCCTTCTTGCAAGAGTGGATATTCCGTCCCGGATCATCATCATCGTCTGGCGGCTTTTCTAGACATCTTCAAGGGAGAATGAAGAGGCTGAAGGTTGTCTGTATTCGCGGAACTAGGACACTAATCGAACTGGTCGCAAGCGCCTTGATGGTATAGACACACTGGATGCCAAAGAGTCTTGATGATGAACCCTTCATCCGCCGTCGTCTCATCCGCGACCGCTTAGAAGACGATCGAATGCACCAACAGCGACTTCTCAGAGAAGCCCTTGTACATTTCCTCTCGCATTAGATAGCCACTTCAGGCTATCCGCATGTACTCTCACCTACCTACCTCCGTACCACCAGCCTCCAGGAGCACCAGCAGCATCAGGAAGCGCATGGCAATCCTTCTCGCATCTCAGACTCTATCCAACCAACCCTTGCTCTACCATATGCACGCCCAAACGCAGGTGTCTCACAAACATTCATTTTTCGGGTCCGGGCGCGTAACGCAGCAGGATTGTTGAGCGCAAACCAATACCATCTTAAGGGCTGCGTGAAGACTGATTGAAGGGTTGTCGGTGACCTCCTCATGACCACACCGCCTGCAGACGCTCTCCATCAGCGATCGGGACAGAAATGACCTACGGCCGGCTGGGTACTTGTGACTTTTGGTGATCATGAACAAGGACCAGAGTGTTGAGCCATCAGGATGATCCGCCGGACAGTGGGAGGGATGAGTAACAAAAGTCATCTTCGCGTCCGCAATCGCGGTCGCAGACAGATTGTGTAGTAGGGCGCACCTCTGGGACCAACTGATCGTTGTGATCAAGCTCATCGCATTGCATCTACACCGCCGGAGTAGTCCTTGCGTACCCTTTGAAAGGTCCAGCTGGAGCAAACCGTCGTTGACTGACTTCAGCAGCATCTCCACCCAGCTTCTCCTCTCCGATCGTCGCACTGATGACCTCTTGGTTATGCGTTCTCGAGCTGATCGCTTCCCGCCTCTTCAGGCATTTGGCGAGACATCTTGGCTTTCAGGATTCGGCTGGAGAGGGCTGAGGCTGTAGCGTCGAGATCATTGGCTCGTTACAGTCGATCTTGAAAACCGGTAGTTGGTGGTAACTACATCTCAGGAATAGAAGAAAAAGAAGAAGCTTCATGGTCTCATCTCAATCTCATCCAATGGAAACGGTCGATCCGATTCCGTAACAAGAACGCTCACGCAACAAGTATTGGTAGGTAACGACATCATCAATAATAGTAAGGCGCGCGAGTTCAAAGACCGCTCATCTCACTTTCTTAGGCTCAAGCGTCGTCTCTCCCAACTCCGTACTCTCGCCTTCTTCGGCCTCATCCTCGCTTCCCTCCTCGCCGCCAATCTCGAAGGCGTCCGGATTACTTCGTCTTCTCCGTCCACGCTCACGCATGGCTTCATGGAGGTTCTTAGACACTTCTTGCAAGTTCGTTGGTGTCGCTTGCTTGGTAGAGTCGATGGACGTGAAGCCAAACCCGAGGCCTTTACCAAAGCCGTGCCCGTCTTGGCTATTCGTCCTACTACGGCTACGATTAGGGGTGCCAGGCCGCGATGCGAACATGCCGATAGACCCGATGTTGCCAAAGCTCTCGTTGCGAGGTAAGTTGGCTGTCTGTGAGGGAGGTGCTTTGACCGTAGGGCTCGCAGGGGTGAAGGATAAAGCATCGATTTCGCTGCCGTCGCGGCGATACTTTGGTGTTCCTGGAGGCGATCGTTCGGGAGAGTGCAATGGGTGAGTCGGGTCGCTGATGATGCGCTGGTGATCGAAGTCGGGGTACAGCTCAGGTCCAAGCTCGTTGATGACTTCGTTGATCCTGTCTTGCAAACGTTGTCGCTCCTGTCGCAGCTTGTACAGCGTATTCCCAGAGCTTGGGTTGAGTGACAGCAAGAGTGGGCGAAGAGATTTGAGTATGTCCATGCCAATCTCGCCGATTCGGAGCGCCGCGAAGCAGATGGCCGGGAAGAAGAACAGCCCTCCGATCGCAACTAGCCACAATGGGACCCAGGTAGGGACTAGCCCTCGCACCCGGTTGTTCCAAGTCCACGCAACGGCAATACTGGTATAGATGATATCCAGGGTAGGGCATAGTGCCAACGACACCAAAATCTTCCACGTTGCTACCACGTCCCGTGCCTTGACCTTGACAGTCGAAGCAGCCAGGGCCTCTTTCGCCTTCTGCCGTGAGATCAACTTACCGAGTATGAACACGGGGGAGAACAAGATGACGCCGGGCAGCGCTCCAAGGGCCAGAACAATGACTTTCAGCGATCTGTACACCAGCATGATCATGACTTTCCAGATCGGAAATTTGGCATATGAAACCTGGTGGTCTCGGACGTTGAGTCTAAAGAGCGCTCTGTTATAGTTGAGGACGTCCGTCCGGAGCTTGACAATCCTTGGGTCATCCCGATATGTTTGGTAGCCTTTGAGAAGTCGTCTGTTGAGTTCGACCACGGTGGGTAGAGGTAGTGGCTTTCCCTTCGGATTGTAAAGACGACGGACTGCCTGAATCAACATCAAAGTATCGTAATCTGGTGCCTGCACGGTGACAGCAGAGAGCGCATCGTAGACCCGGTTGAGGACTGTCCCGACCGCCTCTCGCTTCTGTCCGCCCGAGTACTTTTCAACGAGTTCAGGCTCAATGTCTATTGGCGCACCGAATTCAATGACAGCCCTTGAGCGGAATTTGTGGGCGTGGAAGTAGTTCATGCCAACAGGCACGATCTTGACATTGCAGTCCGGGTCTTTCTCCAGGGCACCAAGAGCCATGATGGCAAGACCAGCCTTCAATGGGAGGAGCTCGGTGCGATCATGACTACCACCCTCGGGGAAGATTCCAATGCAGCCACCACTCCGGATCTTGTCGAACACCTCATTGTAGACGTCTGCCTGGTCGACGTGGGGCGCCACGCTGAAGTTGATACCCTCAAACTTGCCCGCATGTCCGTTCTCTACGTGTCCGTTCCCTTCGAGTGGCTTCCCCGTGAGTTGCTTGAGCGCCACATCTCCCTTGAATGGTTTCTTCACCCTGAGCTCAGTGGGACTGATGATCTCCTCAATCTCGGAGCTTTCCGCCTTGTTGTTAACGCTGGGCAGCACGACCAGACCTCCCTTCATGAATTGACTACTTGTGAAGTCGGTGTCCGTTCCTTTGATCAATGTAGCATCACCGTCCGGGTTTGGTAGGTAAATCTTGCCCTTGGCAGGCTTCTTCAGATCCAGCGCGCGTCCAACCGGGACAGAACCAACCAGACCTGCAGCAAACCCAATGAACTTTCTGCGCATGCTCTTCTCTGCCACTAAGAATGCAATTCGCCTATGTGCATCCTGTCGAACCACTCGCATCAGGAGAAGCGGGTCCACGAACTGGTTGGCGTGCGGTGCCGCAACGAAGATGACGGGTCCTTTCTTTGGAATGCGCCATGACGATCGAGGATGGATCTCGCGGAAGAAGAGCTCGACGACGACGTTGAAGATCCAAAGGAAGATGTCGTACACGAGGCCGTTAGCGGCGTGCTTGTCCTTGCCCGCCATACTGGGCTATACTTGGCTTGGCTGCCTAAGAGCGAGCAAGCGGATGGACTCGGGGGAGAGGAGAGGCTCAAGAGGACGGCGGCGGCATTGGGACAATTCGGCGGCGCGGAGGCGAGCGGCGATGAGGGCGCGGAGTATTCAACACTCACGCTTGGGTCATGGAGTCGTGAAAGGCGTTGGGCAAGGAGTTGTTGTTGAACTGCAACATTACCCCCCACCTCAAAAAGCTGCTTGACCCTGGTCGTCACTGCCGCTGAGGCGCCAAGACCAAGCCCATCCCGATCTCCAACCTTCCTCGACCTTCTGCTCTCCTGACAGTCACTACAAGTAAGTTCACAGCCCATCAGATGCCTATGGCCCGAACGACGGTATACCTCTTCCGTCTTGTATGGTCGAACTTGACGATGAACCACAGTGAAAGCGTTGACCTCATTCACTCATTTACTCCACGGGGAAGACAAGGACCGGGGACATGAGGTTTCATGCAGGCCGCAATTCGTGCATGCATTGGAGCCTTCCCAACGTGGCGAGACGCCCCTCTCCCAATATCCTTCAGTACAGCATTTATTGGAAGCTCATTGACAACAAGGCTCACACAGAAATGGCAATCCTGAGAAGGCCTGAAGTTCTTCCTCGTCAGTCTACGTTCTCAGGACCCAGATCTACAGACTTCTACAAGATGCAGCCGATTGCACTTGTGCTTCTTCCAAACCGTTCTGACGGGATACCGAGACATCCAACGGGACTATTTGCCGGGCCATGAACCCGCATGCCCACAATCGCCATGCCATCCGCCGAGTTTCTCAGCGACCGAGCTGAAACGAAAGAGACACGCTACTTCGCATCACCATGGTGGCCATATTTTATTCCACACCCGTCTGCACAACCGCAAGAATTTCTGCCAAGAAGATAACTTCGGCTTCTTCTGGCTCGAGGCCGCATTCTCTTCTTGATCTTGAGCGAGCAACGGGCTGTCGATCTCCTCTGCTGCTCCCTTTTCCTCGACCTCCTCCGGCACTTCTTGCTCTTCATTCTCCTCTGCCACCTCTTCTTCTCCTTCTTCTGTCATCTCTTTTACTTCTTCGACCTGCTCCGCGACGACTGCAAGATTCTCCCCGTGGCCAAGCTCAACAAGTACGAACCCTTCTTCAGGTTGCATTGGCAGTATACTCTGTTGGTAACTTGGTCGCGCCAATTCCAAGTCTACTTCAGTGGTCATGGGTGGTGGCAGCATTGACAGAGTTCTTCGTGCTTCTACTCTTCTGGCCTTCTGCGGCGTCGGCCCGCCCTCCTCATCCTCATCCTCATCATCGTAATCCTTGTTCTTGCCAAAGCAGCCAGCGCCCTTCAATCTTGGACTCAGAGATGAGAAGCCGATGATGGGGCTTGTCGTGCTCGAATTCCGCGAACTGCTACGTCGATGTTTTTCTTCCACCTCGTTGCGGTCGGAGGTAAGTAGCCGTTGCCGATATGGCTTCACGATCCCCATCAGCTCACCAACGCGCTCTCGGATCATATCAGGATCCGCCGCAACCACTGCTTTGTGATCTTCACACACATTACTTTCAACAAACCTCCTGATTGGTGCATTCAATTGATCATCCGTGATCAAAGGATCACCCAAGGCAAGATGCAACGCCTCAAGAGCTTGGCAAAAGCGCTCCTCTTCCTCCTCTCCGAAGACATGCTCGCAGCGGACATCTCTCCAAGTATTGCCGATGAATAAGCATGTGTAATTGTTGCAGCTATCCAAGACCTCCAGTTGTTTGACAAGCTCAACCTTATCGTCGGTGACGAGGTCCATACAGCCGTGAGAGGAGAGGATGTCCGCAATGGCGTTTCTGGCAGACAAGCCTTTCCGTCTTACCATCCTGAGTGTTCGTCTTTGAACGTCAATGAACCGTGATCGAGATGTTATTGGAGGGAGTAAAGCACTTATCCTTTCACAGATTGTCTACATTCGGGGAATTTCTCGCCAGCAATCGTTTGACCTGGGCTTGCAAAGACGTTCACCAAGCGGCACCTGTCCAGTTGGGTGGTCTTCAGCGACAACTCATGACGCTTCTCGTGAGAGGAGGCACCGAATAGCCAGAAGAGAAAGTTATTCGCTTTTAATTCCAGCTACCTAAAGCCTCTCTTGCCGCTTCTTGGGCTTGTACAATAGTCTAGAAGTCATGAGTCATGAGCTCGTGCAGTTGCGCCCTCAAAAATATAAGAGGGCTCGGCGTGGTAGCAACAAGCACGCTCACCTCTTGCGACCAAAGGCGTTTGCCTCCGCTGGCTTGTTGTCCAAGATCTTCTCGATCTCCTCCATAACCTCCGGAGTCAGCTTCGGCAGAAGCTTCAGTGCCTTGACGTTGTCCTCGATCTGAGCAGTCTTTGTGGCACCCAAGATGACCGTCGAAACGTTCGGGTTCTTGATGCACCACGCGAGTGCCAGTCCAGCAACATTGCCACCAAGCTTCTCCGCAATCTCCGTAAGCTTGCGGACCTTGGCAATCTTTGCCTTGCCCTCATCGCTCTGCAGCGACTTGATGGTACCCTCGAAGAAGGCCTTGTTGGTAGCGAAGCGGGAATCCTCTGGGATACCGTCGTTGTACTTGCCGGTCAGGAGACCAGATGCAAGTGGCGACCAGATGGTGGTACCATACTGGAATTGCTCGAATATGGGCGCGTACTCGACCTCGAATCGCTGTCGGTGGAAGGCGTTGTATTGAGGCTGCTCGGCGATGGGAGCAATCAGATTGTAGCGCTCGGCGATCTGGGTAGCCTCCATGATCTGTGTTGCGGACCATTCGGAGGTACCCCAGTAGTAAGCCAGGTTGAGGTTGCGGATGACCTGAGTGAAGGCCTCGACGATTTCCTTCATCGGTGTGCCAACGTCCGGTCTATGGGCGAGGACTATGTCGACGTATGGTTGCTGCAACCTCGCAAGGGAGCTCTTGAGGCCCTCGACGACGTGCTTCTTGGAGAGACCACGAGTGTTTGGCTCTTTACGTCCAGTACCTGTTCGATTTGTCAACCACTCGCTCTTTCAATCCTACGCCCACCTTGATGACCATACCGAAGAACACCTTGGTGCTGAGCACATATTCGTCTCTTGGCCACGCGAGCTCCTTGAGCGCTTGACCCATCTCAATCTCGCATTGGCCGTTGGAGTAGATCTCGGCCGTGTCGAAGAAATTGATGCCGTGGTTCTGAAATGTGATCAATGGACGTTCTTCCTACCATGCTCTTGCTGCCTTGCCCACTCACCCATGCAGTCTCCATGCAGTCCTTGACAATGTTACCCTTTTGGGTTCCTCCATAAGTGAGCCAGCCTCCAAGAGACAGGACCGAAACCTTCAGACCGCTGGGTCCAAGGTGGCGGAACTCCTGTTCAAGCAGTCAGCGTCTTTCCCATGCCATGTCATTTGGCTTAACCTGGCGTACCATGTCCTTGGGGTCAAACTTGCTCTCGACGGCAGACATTCTGATGGGATTGCAAGGCTGTTCTGGTGGTGAAGGGTGGCAATCTGGCTTGCTGGGTCAAGAGACGAAGAAGAGAGAAGATCAAGATAGGAAGGTCAATGGGAAGTTGGGCGCGCGTTACAAATCTAAGCATTTATCGCCTAACACCGACTCGACCGACATCGAAGAGGCAGGCACCCTGGACAAACGTCATCTTTAGTGGTAGAGTAGCGGGGCACGAACGCGCGGGACGTGTCGACGCCTAGATAGGGCAGGTGCGTAAGAGTTGCGATTCATGTTAAACGGCCGTTCGGATGTCAAAAGAAATCACCCGGCCCGTTGGCCTGGCGAAGGTGATGATTTTGGTGACGGTGGATGCGATCGCGGCCTTGCCTGTTCCTTCGCACCTGCTGTACGGATCTCGAAGAGGCGTCGAGCTTTCCGCGCGACAGCTTGAGCACAGGGCAGGCGCGCTATGCCATCACTCGATCCTGGCAACTCAATTGCGGGTGTGCAGGGGTAACAAACTCTGTCTGCTTGGCTGTGAAGAATTGAATGTTTTCTTCGACTTCACTCCGACATCTCAGGAGCCGCGATAAAATAGTATCGCAAATCATGAGAGCGTTATACAGGTAGGTGAGCGTAGCCCTGGTACAGTTATTCCTCTCACGATCATTCGAAATACAATGCAAGAAAGTACAAACCTCAGCCACACTTCACCAGCTGCATCCGCTGGAGGCAGTGCAACGTGCAGATTTCTTTGACGACCCTCGATCAGCAACAGACGCAATACATCTTCAGGCGTAAGAAAGATATCATACAGTTCTTGTGCGAATAATGAACAGCATGGCGCGACAGTAAGGTGGTATCAGCCGTACTAGGTCCTTCTGGAATCTTGCCACCATGGTCAGCGTATCTCCTCGTCTAATTGATGATCTGGATGCCGACGAAGAGACGGATCCGCGCTTCGTCTGGGGCTTTCACTCACTGACACTGGAGTCGAGCGAGTTCTCTCATCTGGAAGACGACTACCACAATGACGAACAAGCCTTCGCTGGGACTCCCGATCCTGGTACAAACCGGAAGAGAAAACAGAAGCGCCAGAACACCTTTGACGATGTGCCATTATTCGAGTACCAAACGGTTGCGGACGGCGATGCGTTCAGACTGGCGGTCATTCAGCCCGGCACTGGCGATACGCCTATACGATGTGACTTAATTTGGGAGAACTCGAAGAAGCCCAAGCGGGCGTACAGCTGCCTGAGCTATTGCTGGGAATCGATCAACCGTGAAGAGACAATCTTCGTCGATGGCTACCGATTTCCCGTCACAAAGAATCTTTTCTCCGCCATCCAGCATCTACGAAAGCCGACGACAACGCTGCTGATATGGGTTCGTATGGCAACGTATCCGAGACCACTCTTGACTGACCTCTTCAACTCAGATCGATCAACTATGCATAAATCAAAGCTTTGATCCAGAGAGGGGTCACCAGGTATCTATCATGGGGTTGATCTTCAAGCAGGCACATAAGGTCTATGTCTGGCTTGGCGAAGCAGACCACCGCACCGAACAGCTCTGCGAATATGCAAAGAAGATGCGACGTGGCGATGACAGCCCAAGAAGCTCTCTGAGTCGCCTACTCAGCCAGAGAGAGCTTAATCACGCCATCAAAAGTCTTCTCGAGAGGCCGTGGTTCCAGAGAGTCTGGGTGAGTGTTGAGTTGATCGTCTTGGGAATAAGCAAGCACAAGCTAACGACTTCAACCTGAAAGGTCATACCCGAAGTCGTCCTCTCGAAGCACACAACCGTGGCTATCGGACGGTTTCACATCTCGTGGTACGCTTTCCATCATAGAGAGGCTGCAAGCACTGACGTCCCTCATAGGGACAATCTTGTCCGCTTGATCCGAGATGCCCAGCCTCTTCCAGTGACCGGATTCGACAAGCAAGTGGCGCTGCTTGGCAATGCGCGACAGCGCGTAGCAATCATTACGCAGATGATCTCTAGCCAAAAGGATGCTCTTGCGCACACTGACATTACGCAGCTCCTCATTCTGGGCAAGAGCAGCAAAGCGACCGATGTCCGAGACATGGTCTATGCATTCCACGGTTGGACTTATCTGACGACATGTATTGACTACCAAGTGTCTCCGGATAGGCTCTTTGTGGAACTGGTGCATATGTATATGAACAGCATTCAATGGGTGGACTCGTACTCACTCCTGCATGATCTCACGGAAGAGCAGAGGACATTTCAGCTCATGAGCATTCTCTACAGCGCTGGCTCCCTCCACCAGCATTACAACTTACCATCCTGGGTTCCGGACTTGACCTTTAGCTGGCATCTTGCTCCCGTATGGTGCAAGCCCGTTCCCAACTTCGTCGCCAATGGTAAAGACGAATGGAGCTTGGGCATCCGTGGTGGATACAGAGCTGGTCTGGACAAAGTAGAGACATTCGAAATTCTCGATGGCAGTCCTAGTCAGCTGCGGCTGTCGGCATTAGTCTTCGACTCAATCTTGCTAGTCAACGAAGTTACGCCAGCTTCCACACCGGGCGCGAGTCAAGAGCTGTATAGAGCACCAGAGGACGAATTGGACGCGTCCGATGCCGCAACGCTTCGATACGGCCGCCACTTTTTCACGACCTCAAAGGGCCTCGTGGGCCTAGCGACGCCCGGCATCGACGCTGGAGATGAACTTGCAATTATCCTTGGAGGCGACGTTCCTGTGGTGCTGCGGCCGAAGCCTGATCCGAGGCGGAAGAGTAAAGTCTACCAACTCTTGTGTGAATGCTATGTGCAATCACCTGCAGTGATGCACGGCGAGTTCCTGCTCACGAATTGGACTCTTGCGGAAGACATTGTATTCATCTGAAGGGCATGCTATCCCGGAAAGATATTCCTCGCCGCGAAAGGTCCGGGAAGGGTCCCAGAGATCTTTAAACATTACCATCGCGAAGAATCACTTCGAAAACGCACCTTTGCACGCCTCTCGCACCCTCGTAAAGTTGGATGAAATTCGACCAACACTCGTTCCCACACCCTTTGCGCTCACGACTACCCCTGAGCAGGATCGATCGAAGTGCTCAAACGTCGCAACCGGACCATTGGGTGTACAAAAGTGGATGCACCAGCCATCGCTTTGCGACTCGTCCAGCTTTGCCTCGTCAATTGGGCAAACGGGACTTCACTTCGACGAGTCCAATGGGTGCCGGCAGCATCGACGTCGACCTCGCCACAGGGACCACCGGGATGGAAGCCGGGTCGCACAGGAACATTCTCCCCGGCTCGAGCAAGGCCAGGCCCCTCCCAATAATCTCCAAGTACTTGCACCGTGATGTACAAGCAGTCGACTCAGGAGCAGCTAAGACCCCGACCGGTGACCAGACACGCTTGACGGGATTGGACGACGGACGAGAAAGATTGTAGCTTGATGTTGGCTTCCTGGACTGCGTTTGAAGGCGCTGCGAGCAGAGTTCCTGGTTTGTGCTGGCAGTCGATCGTGGTAGAGTGGTTGCAGAAACGCGACGGGAGGGTCCTGCCGTGGTCACGTCGGGAAGGAGTGATTGGCTGCCGATGCCTGTCTCACGCGTCACGCTACTGCAGCGGGGCCATGTCCCAGCCTCTCTACCTCTATCGTTGCACTCCAGTGCCTCCGTCGAGCGAGGGGCCTGCAGCAGCTCCTGAGAGTGCCGTCGCAGACAGCGACGTACACTAGATCCCATACCTTCGTACCTGCGTTGTCCAAGCAGACAAGGCTCCCACATCTCAGACAACCGTGAGTAATTCGGCACCGCGATCAGGCGCGACACACCAGAGACACCGAGACACGCGTGCGCGACAGGCGCATCGACTCCCATACCGCAGCAGCATCCTTGAAAGCGACGACGATTCACCGACCAAGAGCACAACACAAGACAGGCGCAAACGATCAATTCGACCCAGATCCTGTCTCACTTCTTGTTCCCTTCTTTAATGACCCTGCCGCCGCGCTTCACTTGAAGCGCGCAACACCACCCCAGTGAATGATACTCTCCCACGCAGACATGACATCCCGTCAACATTTCCTCGACTCCCATCCGAGCCTCAACGCGAGTATGGACGACTTCGAGGCGCGCGAATTTTCGCCCACCATGCCCGACATGCCCTCCCAACATTCAGGCTTCCGCAGCAACGTCAATTCCGAGTACAGCGAGACGAGCTCACGGCGAAGCTACTCACCGCCCGCATGGCGCAAAGCCGGCAGCGGCTGGTTCAAGCATGATCCGTCCTTATCGCCGAGTCGCAACGGGTATCGGAGTAAAGAGACGAGTCCACAGTACACAGGCGCCGACGAAGACGGCGATGATGGAGAGTTGACCGCATATCGGACTGCTAGTCGCATTCCGTTACCCGAGTCACCCATCAAGGGCCGAAGTCCCAGCAACAGCCCCGAGCCTGTGACGGCGGGCGCTGCTGCGGAAGGCGACAAGGGCGGCGGCGCCACGAGTACGGTGCGACAAGTGAGTGAGGAGACGCAACGACCGGAGCCGGAGCCAGAGTCTCCTGGCGTGCAAACACCCACACAGAGTAACTGTAAGTCTTGATCCCCTCTATTGATTGCGCTTTCGCGCACGGACGAGTGTCTAACAGTGCGCACAGACATTCGATTCTCAACATCGCTTGATGTTGTTCAACGGACAGAGCCCATCGAGGCTGCTGTTCGTGGCGTGCGGAAAGCCATACACCATGTCACCAAGTCGAAATACAACACCTTCTTCTACGCGCTCGCCACATTGTTCACCTACTGGATATTCGCGAACCTTCTATCAACGCCCCTGAACGGGCCTTCTCCAGATTTGATCAAAGTCGCAGGTCTGGCCAAGTCGTTCGAACCTGTCATCTACTACTCAGAACATGGCCATGCACAAATCGAGCAATTACAGGAGACCGGTGTCGCAGTCTGGGACCTCGGCGAGAGTGTCAGAAGTACGAACATGACCTCTGCACCACTGATCGTCAATCAGCTCGACGATCTATCTGACAGCCTCAAGACTCTGGCAGTGGAGTTGACGAAGTTCTTCGCCAGCGTCGATGCCGACGTGGATTCAATACTGCTGGTCATGGAGTGGGCGCAAAGAGAGCTCAGCACGATATCAAGCGAACCTCCCAGCACTATGACGTCTGTTTGGTCCAATGCTCACACGTTGCTGACGAAGGTGGGCTTGATGAGCGAAGGTAGATTTGCACAGGAGCTGCTCGGCCAAACGTACCAGCAGCGGACCAAGTCTACACTGGAACGAACATTCCACGAATTCCTCGGCGTGCTGGAGGAGAGCATCAACAACGAGCTATCATACTCCATCCAATTATTCCAACTGTTCGAGGCCATCGACAAGCAGTTCCTGAACCTTCAGCGAACTGTCATCCGAGAACAAGACACTCAGGACCGCCTGGAGAATGACTTCCTCGGCAGCCTCTGGACGAGAGTGATTGGAGTTAACGCCTCCAAGCTGCGCAAGTACGAGAAGAACAAGGACTTGCTGCGTTCAGTACGTGATCGCACTGTCCACAACAAGCACGTTCTGGTCGACCACAACCAGCGTCTCCTTCAGCTGAAGTCCAACCTTGAGATTTTGCGCCGCAAGCTCGTGAGCCCACTGGTGCGGTCAAGCAACTCCAGCACACTGTCTGTCGACGATCAGATCAGAGGCCTGGAGACGACATATCAACAGTTGAAGGGCAGTCGGGAGGTGCAGAAGCGCAAGATGATGGAAATGGTCTGGGGCGCAGGCTCCAGGCGTGTTCACCTACCTCCTGGAGCGGGTGGCGAAGCTAGAGAGATCGAAGGACGGTCGAGCTACTCATGACAACGAAGGTGACGATGATGATGATGACGGGTGATCGAGGCGTTTCGAAAGGCTTTGCATTTGGCGTGGTTTGATTGATAGGTTCTTGGCGCTTCGATTTTGGCATGTTCGGATTGCACAGGACGGGTTGGATGACGGGTGATGGATGATGGCGGTGAGGCTTTGAACACAATTTGCCCGCCTGACTTATTGCTCTTGGCTGTGTTGTCAGCCGGAGTTAACACATCGGATACCCACGTGAAGGAACCGGATGTCGAAGGCAAGGGCATGATGCTTGGATATGGTAAGGTACTAGTTACTCTTTCTGGATGCGACAGATACTTGTCACAGTCACAATGTACACGATCGGAATATGTTCTTCAGACTTTCTGTCCGATGCTGACGTGGAGTTGACCATCCGCAAAGGTTGTGCAACTTCAGCAGTAGCCTCAGGCCACCGCTCCTACTTTCCATCGGTTTCACTGCCGCTCCTCTCGCCGCAATCTCATACTTTCAATATACTGAATGCGATATCAGAAGCGTGGAGTGGCTCCTATCGCGAGAGAAGGGCTAACGAACTCCTCCCTCGTTCCTTGTGCCATCCCACACGCCTACTTCTCGGATTTGTTCCGAATCTGTCCTTCGCTGCGGATGTGTTGGGAGCGTACAGCCTCCCTTAGTCCTTGGCACCACGAGGGAACATCAGATGGGAAATTGAAGTGAGGTTGTACAAGCCACTGCCAACAGTCTCGACTCCTGTTCAAGAGTGCTTGGCAATCACTGACATTCCGGCAGAGACCTTCTCGTGCCGGCCTGAGGTTCATGAGCAGTACCCAGTTGACGACGGTGGCTGCTTCACTCGCTTGTGATCCGGGACAGATGCTCGGCAGTCATCTAGAGTATCGCCAAGGCATGCATGACCATCTGAAGCACGAGTCCTTGAATCAAATGGTCCCGTCTCACGACGACACGTGCGGTCGGATGTCACAGACTCACAGCAAGGCATGCAGTCGCGAGACCTGGCGGGCGATCCGGCGAAGTGATGCAGAGCAACAGCTTGATTGTGGCAGTGCTCTTGGCTATATTGCTTGGCGCCAGCGAGGTGGCACGTCATTGGCCAATGCTCATCCTACGTACTCCGACTTGCGTGGTGCTCCGCTGTTTCGAAGGCTCTGTCTGCGCCCAAACCTCATCATTCTCCCCATTCTCGCTACGAAGTGAGGAGAGTGCAGCTATCGTTCTGCGGGACTAATCATCGACGACACCAATTGCACCCATTGCGCCCGGTACAAGTGCGGGACATTGAAGGATAGAGTCGTCTTGGCTGTGATACCAAGACTGCGAGACTTTGCTGGGGTGTTCAAGCTTGACGGTACTGGATAAGCAAGCATCGCAAGGAGAAGAGAGGCAGAGGCAGGAAGCCCCAAAGCACACCATGAGTAGTGAGTCTCGCCATCGCTTTGCCCTCCCCATCATCATCATCGTTCACTTCTCCCCCAATCCATCACCTCTTGGCAGACGAGACTGCGGCCGGCAGATCTGAGGTGTGCTGAACTACGCCCGAGAATCGCGGCGGCCGTTCCTCATCTCACCAAAAGTCTTGTTCGTCCATTCCCAAGAAACACCGCCCGCCTCACCCAGTGCCTTTGTCTCTACGCCACAAGCGTCTTGTCTTGGCTTCAACTGCCCAGCCTTTCGCATTGAAGAGAACGAGGCTGCGCTCCGGAAGCTGCAAGTCTGCCTTCCCGCCTGCCCATACACCCATACACCTTATATGCGCCGCTCGGCATCGTCCTTGTGCGACCATCACAGCACCATCACACTCGAGCACATTGACCGGTAGCTTCGGAACAGCTGGCTGATGCGATAACACCCAACCTCAGGCAGCGTTCGACGAGCGTTTACCAAGCACGGCCGCACCACCAGCGGTTTCAGCTTCCAGAATAACTCCAACGCGCCTGCCGATACCATGGCACCCGGCGAGAATGGCCGGCCTGCCGAGCAGAACGACTCCGACGAGCGAACGCCGCTGATACCTACCTCGAGCCTCCTCGGCAACACCTCGCGCATTACACACAACTCGAATGGAACGCCATACTCGGAAGACGAGCGATGGTGGGTGCGCATGCCATCCAACTTCCTGAAGTTGACCTGGTTGACGTTGGCGAGCAACTACGTGAATGTGTTGCTCGTGTGCGTACCAGCCGGTATCATACTGGGAGCAATGGGTGCGAACCCCACTGCCGTCTTCGTTGTCAACTTCTTCGCCATTGTACCTCTCGCAGGTCTGCTGAGCTTCGCGACAGAGGAACTGTCAGTCAAGCTGGGTCAAACCATTGGTGGACTGATGAATGCGACATTCGGAAACGCTGTAGAACTGATTGTGAGCATACCACTTACCTGGAAGCGCGAATGCAATAGCTAATGCGCGCAGGTCTCGATCGTTGCCTTGACTAAAGGAGAGATTCGAATCGTCCAAGCTAGCATGCTCGGCTCGATCCTATCCAACATCCTTCTTGTCCTCGGCTGCTGTTTCATCTCTTCTGGTATCCGCCGCGGCGAGAGCAGATTCAACGAGACTGTCGCATCGACCATGTCTTCATTGATGGCAGTTGCAGCAACATCGCTCATCATCCCTGCCACAATGTACGCCGCGCTTACACGAAGCGACGCCGACTCCGACAAGAACATCTTGGTGCTGTCTCGCGGCACCGCCATCATCATGCTTATTCTTTACTGTTTGTACCTGGTCTTCCAGCTGAAGACTCACGCAAAGCTCTTTGATGCGGAACAAGGCGAAGAGGGCGAGGACGGCGAACCCAAAGAGCCAGAGGTTCTCGGTCCAATCCCAGCCTCTGTCGCTCTGGTCTTGATCACAATCCTGGTCGCGGTCTGCGCCGAGTATCTCGTTGACAGCATCGATTCGATTGTCGCCTCTTCTGGAATCAGCAAGACCTTCATCGGTCTGATCTTGTTGCCAATCGTTGGAAATGCTGCGGAGCACGTCACTGCGGTGGTCGTCGCCTACAAGGACAAGATGGACCTCGCAATTGGTGTCGCTATCGGCAGCTCCATGCAAATCGCGCTTTTCGTCACTCCATTCCTGGTTATCCTGGGCTGGATCATTGGTCAAGAAATGACCCTCCACTTTCAAGGCTTCGAGACCGTCGTCTTTTTCCTCAGTGTATTAGTTGTCAACTACCTCATCCAGGATGGCAAGAGCAATTACCTCGAGGGTTGCATGTGCTTGGGCACATACATCATCATTGCCATTGCTTTCTGGGTATATCCTGAAGATGCAGGAGATATCGGCTCGATGGTGTCTGGTTTCTTCCACTGAATTTCATAATGTATAGGTATGGCACCGGACAAGTGCCTGGGTTTCTCATTGGGAATGGTAGCGCGAGGCGCTGGAGGATAGCAGAATCGAATTCAACTAGGAAAGGAGGCTGAGTCGACTCCTATGTACATTAAACGAGGCACGCGTGTGTAAAAGCGTCGGAGAAAATGAAAATCTGAGTTCGAAAGAGGCCGCTCCTGGCATCCCAGCGAATGTTTATGTAACGCGTTCCTGGTTTACGAACTTGCGCCGTTCGGAAGACGCGAGGGGCAGTGACGGCAAAGGTGAAGTGAGTCAAGGTGCGCATCCTGTCCATATCTCCAAGAGTTTGCCGGTGATGATTGCGCGTCTGGTGCTGCTTACTACGCTCAAACAAGACTTACTTCGCGCCTAAAATGAAGTGTATCACCGTCAAGCTCTACACAACCCAAGGATTGAGTCTGGGGCCGCCCAAGATGCCGGGGTTGTTTCGCCCAGTGCCCGTATAGAAGCCAATCGGAACCTTACTGCGTTCTGGCACCCGGTCCGAGAGCGGTTCCGGAGTCAACCTAGAGAATTCAGGAAGTCCAAGCAATCGGCTTAGTGTACACTCGTCGCAGGGCTGAGCTCACAATCTGGCGTTTCGACATCGTGTTTGTGCCACTATACGGAGTTCAATGGGATGGACAGCCCCTAGGCGCCACTGCGGGCTGCGCTCTAGATGAAGTCTTCTCGAACGCCGACGCAGGCACGCTGGTGTCGACCCTGTCATACGGACGTATTTGATCTCAAGGACATGCCCACACCTTGTGCAAGCCACATATTGGTCCCCCTCCATGACATGCTGCGAGCCACGGGTTCGCTAAACGAGGTTCTTCTACGTTGCTTCGTCCTGGAGCACTAATCAACACCCAACACTAGAATCCTTCCTGGGCGGGTGACATCTCGTGCGATCTTGGCTTTGCGCCAGCTCGTTCGGTCGCCTGTAGGACTACGTCCTCGGTCTCGGATCTCTCACATGCATCGACCAGCACACATATAGCGACAGGTACTCGCCCGTACGCAATGACGATCCCGGTGGTCCGCAAAAGGGCCAAGAGACCCAAGACCCGAACAGGTTGTCGGACATGTCGAGCCCGGCATATCAAGTGCGACGAGGAGAGGCCATTCTGTCGAAGATGCGTGGCTTCCAACCGCGAATGCGCTGGCTACGATGTGGTCAAACCATCTGGCAGCCAGAGCAGGTCTCTGCTTCTGCCCAAGGGGTCATCTCTCTCCGAGGTTCGGGTTCCGACATTGTACCCGATGTCAAAGAAGCCTGCGATGGTTGCTATTGAGATGAGCTCCTGGGAGGCTCAAGCTTACGACTTCTTTCGACTTCAGACCGTCAACCAGCTGCCTGGAAGTGCTTGGACCTTGTCGTGGGAGAGGCTGGCATTACAGGCGGGACATCATGAACCGGCCATCACACATGCAGCCATCGCTCTCGGATCGATACATCGAGCGGTCAACTATCGTGCGGCAACAGGAGCGTCTGGAATCGATCCCGATCAACATTCTTTTGCCCTTACACAATACAATAAAGCCATGGGATACATCAGGAATTACATCAAGTCTCTGAGTCTCGACTGCTCAGATGCCAGTGTGGAAGTTGTTCTGCTTGTTTCATTGCTGTTCTTCTGCTTTGAGATATTGCATAGCGAGGATGCCAGGGCGACTATGCATCTACGGACCGGGCTGCGGATACTTTACGAGCGAGCGCGAAACTTGGATCGTTATCGAGCATCGAAGAAGATGATGGACATCGAGGGCGAGGAGAAGAGAGTAATTTCAATGATCACAAAGCCGCGAAACAACATGGACATAATGGTGCAGACGTTCGTTCGACTCGACGGCGACCTTACCATCATTGGTGACGAAGAGCCATATTTGTTCCCAATATGCCTTGAGAGTATACCAACCTCATTTCATTCCCTGGAAGAAGCGATGGTGCATCTCGACACTATAGCGACGGCGGGCCATGGCGTGTGCCGCGATATAGTAATACTCGCAGACAAGCAGCTTGCAATAGACCGGCCCGGTGTTGAGTACATGGACGAGGACATGCGGAACTGCCTCTCTTGTGCATATTCACGAACGAAGCCTCTCCTACCCGAGCAGGAAGAAGCCATGGAACAGGTCAAGAGAGATTTGAACGCATGGATGTCCGCGCTTGCGTTCCTACCCATTTCCGGACAGAAGGAATCAGCTCACCTTTTGACGCAGATTCACTTCTTCTACACATGGTTCATTGTAATGAGCTGGCGAGACGAGAACGAGATGCTGGTAGACCGCTTTGATTCGCAGTTCGACCACATTCTTAACCTCACGGAGCAGTACGTTGAGCTCTACACCAAAGCAGCAAGCCCCGAATCAGAAACGGACAGTGTTGACTCTGACGCCAACACCCGACAATGCTTTACGGTTGGCACTGATGTCGTTCCATGCATTAGTATGATCGCATTCAAGTCGCGAACCACCTCCATCCGGCGCCGCTGCGTCAATCTGCTGCGAGCAATCAACTTGCAGGGTGTATTCGATAGCCACTACCTGGCATCATTCGCAGAGATGGTTGGCGATCTGGAGGAGGAGCGGGCACGAGCGATAACGTGCAAACCAGCCGGGGAGGATTTCCAATGCCACGAAGTACCGGAAGCAGCGAGGTTCATCGAGATCGAGCTATCACCATTCAACTTTAAGGAAGAGAGACACAGCTTCTACAAGAGTGAATCCGGTCGACTCGTGTACGCGACGTTCACCGATGGACCGGGCAGTGAATTGCAGGTCGAAAGTGCTGTCTTCCAAGTCAAGAGACCGCCAGGCTCCGCAAAAGGTCCGTCACCCACATGTGTCGGAATGCGCATGAGTGAACTTTCTAACGATGTGGAAGCTCAATGTCAGGAGAGAGGTAACGATGAGCGATGCTGCGCATTTTACGCCCACAACGAGACACAAGGTCGATATGCCTCTCCTGGCCCTTTCAAAGAGCCCAAGACCTTTTCGCCCTTCGTAAAAGGACATTTCAACGTCGCAGAACACGCGAAAGGTATGGAAGGCACGAGCGAGGACGAAAGTACACCATCAACCAACCGCGAACCCCAGGACGAATCGTTCGTGTGCCAATCTAGCGAGTGGGCGTCATGCTACAGCGGTCAAGGTGGTAAGTATCCCTGCCGTCGTCTATGTCCCAAATCTGCCTCCTCGTCACGCACGCTAGGCTTGATCCAAATCTTGATGCGAGTATAGCGCAAGCTTAAGTCAGGCCAAAAGAGCAGCTTGCGGGTCTGAGAAGGAGGCAATTCCAAAGCAAAACCGCACAATAGAACAGAGACTCACCCTGCCGTAGACCAGCACGCGAGTCCCGCAGGAGCAGCAGCAGCACAGTGGTCTCTCTCTCCCTCCGAACCCACCATGTATCCTCCGCTGGCAGTCTCTCAAGTCGGATAGAAAAAGAGTAAAAGAGAAAGAGGTCGCTGATGTGTGGATGTTTCTGCTGCAAAGGCTCTAGGTCCGGCCTCTTCACTACGACTTTGGGAACTTCCAGGATTCCTCGCACTGCTGATCGTAACAGCGGTAAGGCTACCGCCCGATCATCGCCGAACAATGCGCATGCGAGCACGAGCTTAGAGGATGATCTTGATAGATCTGACAAGACATTGCCCTTGGATCACGATGAGAGCTTCGTGCGAACAGCCCAATTGCCTCTTCGCAATGGTTCTCAAGAGGCCGCCGAAAATGAGAACGCAGGCTCAAGTAGCGCGGACAAAGGTACTCAACACTCGACTCACGCAAAACACTCCTTTCCCACCGGCGCTGACGCTGACCTTGAGACGAGCATCTCCAGCCCATAATGAAATGACATCCCCTCATACACTCTATCTCAAAGTTCGCCTCTCCCATCCCGCAGACGCGAACCTGGCCGTTACGACTACGAAGCCCAAGGGCAGGTTCTCGACGAGTACGGCCAAACATGTGCGGAGATTCCATCGAGGTGCGTCTTGTCATCAGGAACCCTCTTCTTAATGAGATGGTGCTGAAGTGGTTGTATTAGTTGGCAGAACTACGTATGCGTATGAGGGGCCGATTTTGATGGGTGAGATGGATATTTTGCCGATGTTGTTGCCGTTGGAAGGGGCGGATTTTGGGGATTGGGGATGATGGATTGGTTTGGCAATGAGAACTGCCTGAGCTGGAATATACCTCTGATCGAACGAAGTGTAGGAGCAAGTGAAGTGAAGTGAAGTGAGCTTCATCAAGCAAACGCTAAGCGCAGATCCCTGCAGGCATGTTTCGCGCTACTGATGCGCTTTCACATGCTGCGAGCTTTTCTTTACGTCCTTCTCTCACGGCTTCAACTTTCTGCGCTCGCCTTGCTGAACAAGAGCATCTTTGAGATGACGCCGACACACGCGCTCGACGCGCGCGCCAAACAGCCACCGCTGCCTTCGACACCTGACAAGAAGCCACCAGGGTGAGACCCGACGTGTCCATGCTTTCGAACATGGCTGAAAGAGATATCAGATCAGCCTTCGACAACATGATCCGGATACAAGTTGTCAAGGATGGTGAAGAGACGATCTTCGAACTCTACAAAGGCGTCCTGCGATTCTACAGCGGGTACTTTCGTGTCGCCATCGACAACATCGAGAATGGCCGGTTTCAAGAGTCTGCGGATGGGGTGATCAAACTCCCTGATGAAGAAGTGGATGAATTTGCAGCTTTCAAGGCGTGGATGTATACTCGACAACTCGGTCACGACTACCCGACCGGCACCGATGGTCCCACTTACAATCTGCTCTTGCGCCTGTGGTTTTTCGGCGACCGTCGCCAGATCCCGCTCCTGCAGAACGATATGATCGACCGCCTTCATAGGAAAATGTCGGAAGAAGGATACGTTGTTAAGGGCCTGAAGCATGCTTTTGAGAACACCCAGTCTGACTCCCCGCTGCGGGAGTTTCTGATTTTCTCATACGTACGACTCGCCCGCGCATCTTGCCCCGGACTGGGGGACGAAGACGAAGGTGTCTGGACTATCGAGATCCTAAAAGAGGTGACCAAGGCGCTCATGTTCCGACTGCCGAAGATGAGATTGGTAAAACGTCCAATGTCCCACAACCTAGATAATTTGCTAATTATGGACACAGGCCGAGTTTTCCAAGGTTGACATGTGTCAATGGCATGTCCATGAGGAAGGCGTGAAATGCGACCCAAAGCCAAGCGACTTGCTGGATAGCGACGGTAGCAGCGATGATGGATTGGGATGGGAGACACCCAGTGGGCTGTTGGGTGGGCCGTGAGGGTAAGAAAGGGCTAGGGAGGGGACGCGCTCTCTGGTGAAACACTTCTTCTTGCAAGTCAACTGTTGCTCAAAAGCGCGACTCCGTCGGCGTAGCATGAAGTACAACCCAATCAAGAGGATACGGACCACCTCGCAGCAAGAAAGCTTCCGTGTGTGCTTGACTGATAGTTCGCACCGTATACTGCCAGCCACCAGCGGTTCTAGACGATCTGTGGTCACACACATCATGCAGCGCGATGTGGTCGAAGCAAACGGATTCCGCACGTAAGGCAAAGAAAAGCTCTTCCCATCGCACGGAAGTGTAGGGGGCTTCGCAGTATGAGAAGTCGACGCTTTCCAGCGTTGCCTTGTGTCGTATCAGAAAAGCAGTCAGAGCCTTCACGTCCACCCATCCATTTGTAAGTTTTAACTTCTTCAGTGCTGGATAATGAGTCTCCTTTCCAATGGCATCCAGGACGGGCATTTGCGCCAACTCGAGAGTCAGTGATTCCAGACCATGAGCCGCTGTAAGAATTCGCGTCAAATGGCCCTCGGCAATGGTGTCTTCGCCAACGCAGTCATCCTGACAAGCCAGAGTCAGGTCCAGGTGCTTCAGATGGCTGAAAACATTGACCATCGACTCCAGAACCGGCGACCATTCCCTGAAGATCCAGTGCGAGATCCCACACTCCTCAACTTCCGCTCCTAGACCCTCTTTGAACTGCGGACGGACAACATACTCCTTGATCTTGGTCCGAGTCTTCGCAAGGGCAGACATGAGGATGACTAGTCCCCGATACGGTCTACTAGCCATCGCAGGATCGTACATTGACATATGGCCAGTGTTCCTCGGGTCGGCATAGTACTCTGCGCTTCTGACCTTTTCCAGACTCTCTGCTTCTTCCTCACCGGGTACGTAAGGCCCAGCGTTCAATGTCCATTTCCACCAGTTCACGGCCGGCCAGTTCCATTCGGGAGGTGGAGGAAATCGCTGTCCGATCGGCGATGCTTCGTACAATCGCGCAGTAGGAGAATCGCCATGGATAGAGGTTTCGTCAGGAACGGGATATCCCAGATGTCGATTCGTTAGCACGACCTTCTCGAGGTTGGGCAGTTTGGGCAATGATTCAACAAGTGCAGCTTGATCAAGCATGTTTCGTCCAATGCGATGATGCTCCTTACATTCCTTCGCAAAGAACTCATAAACATCTTCATCGTAAGCAGGCACAGGATGTCGATAATGATCCTCATCGTCCTCACACATCCGAATATACTCCTCTTCGTCAGCGAGAGACTCCGCCGAAGTGCTATCGTCCCATATGAGTTCCTTGATCCCTTTGCATATGAGCGGGTTCTTCGTGACCAGCTTGAAGACCTCGTAGTCCAAGCGGTGGGAAGACAGCCAGATGCGAGGGAAGAGATAGGGTGCGCAGATCTCGTTCCAAGTGCGATTGACCAAGCGTAATTGCTTTATGGAGAAGTTGAGATCGGGCTGTTCGATGATGAGGGTTGTGAGCTCGGGAGGAAGTTTCTCAAACATGCGTGCCATTGTGTGTTTGTGGAGCTTGGTGATGAGTTCCGAGTGATCCGAGGGCGGCTGCTCGAGCATGCTTGCCGGTGCAGGTGCGTTTGAAAGTCTGTCAATAGAGTAGTTGCCAAATTTGCGGGAGGACGGTAGTACTTCGATAGTTTGATCGCGTGAAGTAGTCATC
Organism: Pseudocercospora crystallina; assembly: GCA_003666085.1. Lineage (NCBI taxonomy): Eukaryota > Fungi > Ascomycota > Dothideomycetes > Mycosphaerellales > Mycosphaerellaceae > Pseudocercospora > Pseudocercospora crystallina. The sequence goes on from QQNG01000265.1 coordinate 512,026, forward strand.
AGTTGTCAGAGCAGGCAGAGATGAGTCGAAGGATTCGACTAGAGAATACTGAAGCCGTTTATCCGTGGAAGTATATCTTTCGAATTCCTACCTGATGAAGTATTTTTGGCATTCACACATCGGCGTGATAATGTCCTCGCTTGATTGAATCCTGTTGACTCGATTGTCAGGATGAAAGAGCATGGGCAGGTGGTGTATCACAAGCAGAAGGAGAGGCAAAACATCAGCGGACGGATTATTTGAATGCATACGAAAACACCCCACAGAAGCGAGAGGCATGTTTAAGAGATGATGAAGGTGTTCATTGCCTGCCTGACTAAGTGGATTAAAACAGCCAGCCGCCATCGAAGTGACCGGGTCTTACTTCCTCGCCTTACAATCTCGCTCCATCCAGGTCGCGATCATAATTCCTATCCATAAACTCAGCATCCTCTCCAGCCTTCACCCACATGCTCTCATACTCCTCCCCATTCGCCTTTGCCTCAGCAGCGATCTTTTGCTCCAGACGCTTGTTCGCCTTGGCAGCGTCGTTCGTACACTGTTTCATCTTCGCGAAGATGGCTGGGTCGAAATTAGACTCCTTTGGAGCAGCATCAGATGGCTCGTCAACCGGCGCAGCAACAGCTACAGAGGCTGCAGGAGCGAGAGCGTCAAGGATCGATTGGAGTTGCGTCTTCTTCTCCTCCCTCTCAGCCTCGACTTTCTCCGCCTCGCGCTTCTCAGCATCTCGCCGCTCTCGCTCGAAGTCAACTTCATCCGCATATTCTTTATGAGCGCCTCTCAGTTTGCCCCAATCAAACGGCGTAAGCCTCCACTCGTCTCCCCTGTGTCCATACTTGATGGCCTCATGTTCGAATATCACTGCAGCATTGAGGTGCCTGTTCTTTAATGCAGGACCCGGTCGAATCTTCCGGTAAGCCCAGACTTTGCGGTTTGCCCACTCCGTGTTGTGATACGACTGGTGACGATACCATCCTATCGTCGTACCGAACGTCGTGCTCCCGCGAACGCGGAGATTGTGCTTGGCGTCTTGTTCAGCTTCCCACATACGGTGGAGGCGGCGGTTGGCGACTTTGCGGGCGGATGCGGTCGAGTGGCCTTCGACAGAAGTTTTGGTTGTGGCAAGCTGGTCGGCACGAGCAGCGGCGGCTTTGAGGGCTGCTTTTCCGGCTTTGGAGTCGGTCGGGGTGATGAAGGGGTCTCTTGTTTCGATTTTGGGTGCTCGGGTGGAGCGACCGGCGCGCGGTTTGGTGATTTTGAACATCTCGACTGAGTTTTGACAGGAGGATTTGGTCTTTTCGATCTGACAGTAGAAACTAGATACGATCAACGTATTCAAATATTCAGAGCGGAACGATCAACGTTCTCGAATGCAATGCAAGATGCGCGTTGTGAAGAAGGAAAACGAAACAGAAACGCAATGATGAAGACGGGAAGAATGTCGCAGTGGTGAATGTCCTGGGGAGTAGTCGATGTCTTCGAGGGATGCTGTATGGAACAAAGACAGAGTCTTTGTTGCTATGTTGGGTTCGATTGACTCGTGAGCTTCATCTCCCCCATGCCTTGTCTTAGACAAAGAAGGTTCTATATCTGTCCTCTCGAGCTCGCGTGAACGTCGTCCAGACGTCGTGAAAGATGTGAAGTCGAGCATGTCGTATTCGACAGGCTGTAACCATCGGGTATTGTACATTGTTTGTTAGCGCTACAGATATAGACAGGTCGTAGAAGATTCAGATGGTCTACCGCTCCGGCATCATGTTCTTGATGCTGTTCCAGTAGTGTTTGTGGACTGTCTTGAAGATTTCTTCTTTGGTGAGCCACTGGAAGTCCTGGTCGCCGTAGGCGTTCTTGGAAAGATCGGCCTGGCCCGCCATGATCCGTGCCTTCATGAAGAAGACCTTCTCACCGTACTCCTCTTGCTCGACCTCTCGTGTCGCAGAAGAGACGAGCCCATGAGGCGCGATTTTTGCCAACTGAGGCTCTTTGAAAGTGCCAATGAAATGCCCGACGGGATGATTGGCAACCACCCACGTGTTCATGTTGATGCCTCCAGCCTGGAGCAGGATTCGCTCGGTCGCCTGTAAAGTTAGTCACACAGCGCACAATCGGCACGAGAAATTAAACATACCTGATGCCAGTTCTCTCTCCCATAGATTCTGTCCTGTGGGAAGCGCCACTGGCCCTGGGCGTTCTTGATCAGAAGGTACAGTGTCCGATCCATCGCCCGGCTTAAACTCCTGGTGTGATTTTTCTCGTCCGCTTCTGTTCTTCGTGGCAAAGGTCGCTCGATCGCTATCTCGCCTACTGGTTTTCGTGTGCCTTCTCCAACTTGGGGATCTCCCGCTACGGCCTGTTTCTCGGCTTCCGCATCACCTTGAAGCTCTGCATCCACGATATCTTTCCCCTCGGCGTCTCGTATTAATTTGTCGACGATGTCCTCGGGCTCTCCAAGCTTGCTCCCAACTAGCACCTCATCATTCCAGCCATCTTGAGCATATGCATTGTACACTCCCACGTCTCGCGCAGCTGCTTGCCGTGCTGCTCGCTTTCGTTTCCATTCAATCTCCGCTGGTGTTCCCTCCTTGTAGTAGAAGTATCGTGTAAATGGTAGTGCTAATCTCTCGTTGAGTCGTTTTTGATAAAGGAAGAAGGCTTTCTCGAAGGAGGTCAATTCTCGGGTTATTAAGGGAGGCCGCGAAAGGACTGGGCTGCATAGAAGACGGAATGCCTTCTTGGGGCCTGTTGCTGTCATCGGCGGAGCGTTCTTCGCTTGCCCTTTTGCGGGCTCATCTGCTACCGCCGCTGTCGCTGCCGAGGCATGTCGTCGTGATGTGTGGTTTGCGAGTCGATTTAAACAGGAGCTGCATACTGTGTCGCGTGAGAGAACTTTCATCTGTTAGCCGCATCCTCACGTTCCCGCTGCATCAATGCGCATACCGTTACTGGAGGCTAGTCGCCTTGCGCTCTTCTGCCCAGCATTCATGTCTCCCAGTGATTTGATGAACAAGATGCGTTGATCAATTCTCCCAATGCTTCCACCATCTCGAACATCGGAGGTCCAGCAAAAGTCCGCGGGAGTCTCCTTGGCAAAAAGGTCAATGCGGCAACTTCAGCAAATTCCTCTGCAACGCGACTTGGAACTTCTTCCTCTTCTTCTTCACGGCACAAATCCTTATCTCCACGAGCGCATTCAGCTTCCATTGTCTCTTGGTCATTTACGCGTGCCGAGAGCGACCATCGCAGTCTTTTTCGCTAGCGGCACCTTCATAACATTTTTCAAGGGGAGCGGTTAGATAGATACTGCTGACAACACAACGGGACACCTTACGGCGCATCTCTAGCATCCCGCTGCCTCTGGCAAAGAGCGGGAAAGCTAATGATACGGTTCATTGGTATCTGCACTCGAATGTTGAAGTCAGAGGGAGTTCAAAGTGGCGAACGAACAGCTACCTAACAGTCCAACTGCCTTGGTCTACACAAGGAAGGTTCGCCTCGCCTGCGTCCTGGCAGGCAAGTATAACTCACGGTCGTTCTTTCCCTCAACATCTTCTTTCGCCCCTGATCAGACTCTTGATGTAATGCAAAAGCGACAAGACGCAGAGCCACTTTCAGGACGAGATGCCAGCGCCGCGAAGCCACCCTGTACCCTCAACCCCAGCCACCCGGACCACGCAAACACCTTCCGTTACATCCTTTTCAAATCGGTGAGTCTACCGCTTGGGCTGCGAGCTCGACTTGCTACCTGATTTGGAGCTGGATTTGTTGCTACTGGGAACTTGCGTCGAATCGAACTGTGATCCGACACCCGCGAGAGGATTGGAGATTGTACTACGAAGTCTTGATCAGTACTTCTCGGGGTGGTCTCTGGGCACCGGACATACGAGCTTGACCATGGATCAGAACCGCCGCTGGAGATCTTGCTGGATGACATGACTTCTTTATGTCAAAGATACCGAGTGCGCCAAATGAATACACCTCTTTGCCCTTTGCGCCGGAAGAAACAATGTCCACACCCTCTTGAGCTGGCGTTCGACATTCTTTTGAGCAATTGTACCAGGCTCAACCTGCCTATAGCAGGAACGAGCGGTGTACAGAAGTCTGTCACAAGGCAGCATGGTTGTTCGAATGTACTCATTGTCAACGATGGCATGCATATACTTGATATTAGACCGCGGATTCTGGCACAGCGTGGGATACTTCACGGCGTGTCCGGCATCGATCAAGACAAAGCGACACGTCAAACCCGGAGCGTGAAGTCCGCCAGTCTCGGCAGGACCAAAGACATAGCATCGACGTGGACGAATAGTCTGCCGCAAACGTCTTGCATATCAGTTTCCAGCACACCGCTAACTGACATGCGAAATTAGGGAGAAGAGTAGGCGAATCGCAGTGCTGCTCTCAAACTCTAGTCACATCCTGCTCGTGCGCCCATGCGACCGAAGGCCAGGATGCCAGACGTACGCCATTTCGCATGCTTTACCGCTGTTCCCGCTGTTTTCCCCTGCCTATGCTTGCCGTTGGGCAGCGGCAGAAGACAAGCCTGAGCGTACCCACTGGCAACAGTCTGCGAACGCCTCTTCGCTACCAGTCCTGCGGGTCCTGTCGGCAAGTAAAGAATGGGCAGATTCTCCTTCACCGCCGGAGATCTGTTGCGAACGAACTGTTTCCGAATCCAGCGATGCTAACAGCATCACAACAGTAGAATCAAGTGACGGAGAGCATCGTCAAAGCATCCTTGAAACAGGTCTTGCTCATCATTGACCTGCATTCAATTACCGGCGCGGGAGCCTGCATACAAAGGTCTCTCACTGGCCCTTACCAGGTCAAGGGGCAGCCTCCGAACTGCCATGTCATTGGAACACACTCTTGACCGGTACGCCGAGTCTGTCTCGTGGCCGAAGCTGCATCCGCTCTTCCCGAATCGGGCAGCTTCTCGGTTGGGATCGGCCAGGTCACCCACCTTCGATGCTGTGTAACCGACCTAAGCGAAGCCGACGACTACCGGCCTCACGGCAAGCAAGTCCATTTCAAACAGGGATCATGGGGTTCTGCGTGGGATGAGCAGACTCGAGTATGCGACTGCGCCAGGCAACAATGGCGCAGCACGGTCACGTTCACATTGGCAACATACGTGCCGATGATAGCCAGGCGGTGTGGATCTTGCGCGTAACAATCTCTTTGTGACCGCTCGAACGTGTGCTGAGAAATCAAATTCATCGGAGCCAGGCATGCTAAGTAACTTCTGCGCAGAGCTTCCGCTGTTTTCTGCACCTCGCACTGGCCGATGTCATCCAAGACTGGAAGTCCAGTCTGGGCTTCGCTTGCTCGCTTCTTTTTCTCTTGCGCTTCTGACTCCTTTCCGCGCCTTCGCAATTGATCCGAAACGTCACGTAGTCATCTTGGCTGGCTAGCCATGATCGCAAGGCAGGTCGCGCTCGACAAGACTGGAGAAGAATGAGCGAGCTGATCACATAGGATATGGACTGACACTATGCACCTTACTTCGATTTCGACCCTGAGGCTCAGCAGGGGCTTGGACTTCTGTGGGCTAAGATCTTTCGGCGAGCAGACTATGAAGGGATTCGTGTCTTTCGTTCGACGCTTCCGTGAGGTCGAAGGAGCTTCCGTGCCGAATTGCGAACCAGCTTCATCCAGGAGGGAGTCGTCACTACGGCAAGCTCAGAGTCAGCGCCAGCACAATGTCCGACGTAGTGTCGACCTCACCTATAGCTCCCGGAGCTACTGCTTTCACTCCTCCTGATATCCACTTCGCTCCAGGACGCAGCTCCCGTAGGACTTAGATCCGACATTTGCCAGACAGACGATTCGCGGAGAGGATGTCGTCAGCAGTCGCGGGTGGTTGCGTAGCTGCGCACGACTGATCCGAGAGCTCGATAGGGCTATCTTCTTAACGCGCAACAATAGTAGCGCCAAAGGGTCTGCAAGAATGACTGAGGACATTTGAGTAAAGATTCACTTACAGAAGAAAGTGGTTCACTGGGCAACGAAACGCGCTCAAAAAGAAGCGAGTAGCGCAGTGCACGGGTACTGGAAAGGGAGTGGCCCATTGGCACAGCATCAGGCCAGCGCAGCATGCCAGTGGAAATTGAGCATGGTGAGGAGCTCTGGTGTCGCAGGTGTAAAAGTCAGTTGTAGAGTAGTAGAGATATAGGATATAGAAAGCAGAACACTTTCGTGCCCTCCGTATCGCCGTCTTCGGTCCTCCGAGCTCATGCACAGGAACACCGGTAAGCCGCTCACACAAACGCCTCGATTGGAGACGGTGAGCAAGGAACCCGAGATCAGAGTATGCAAATCGATACACCATCCAGCCTCCTGTCTTCTTTTCAGACGTTCATCGCGACCGCGATCCAATGAACGCGTCGTCGGTAGTGCTTGCATAGCCCAAAACGCGGAGGATAACGCGTGCAAAAAGTCTTCGTGCGTTGCGCCAGCTTCAGGTCCGAAATGACTTCTCGTCAGGGACGGAATGTGATTGTGCGTCGAGATGATGCGCAAGCGCCGGATTTATCAAAAAGCCAGACTTAAGTCGATGGTATAGAACATTGTGGGTTGTGGAGGAGGTGTAGTTGGGGAGATGTGGTTGTGGGTGCGGGAGCGGGAGGTACGGAGGGCGAGATGTGGCAGACGGAAGAAATGGGAAGGACACAGAGGCGTTGTGGAGATGGGTGGGTGGAGGAAGTGTGGCTGTGGAAGACATGGATAGGTGTGGGTGTGAGATATGGGCTTCCGTAGAGAGCTGCGCTGGACAGCTGAGCTTGAGCTTCGGGAGATGTGGAGGAGGAGGCTGCGGGGATGATTTCGACGGGAAGGTGCCTCACTCGCTTCGACAACGACACTCTTGCATTCTTGCCATGGACTATCTACCGTTATAGCATTCAAATACCGAAGGAATACATGAAACTGATTACCCTCAAGCGCATACTGCTAACAAAACTCCCGACCTGCATATCCTCTTCCGCACTTCCAATGCTCGAAACGATTGTGCCCTTTCAACTGTCAGTCTTGTCCTTCTTCGTCTGAGCGGGATGTTGGACTGATTTCCTTTCTTCGACTCCGGCATTCGACTCAGCCACCGCTGAACCTGGTATGGTCTTGCTGCGAGCGAACACTGGCCGATCTTCTGTGCTCGCGAGCCAGGAAGCCATGGGAGAGGCTTGACTGTCGCCAGACGAGCGTTGATTCTGCACCTATCAGTGAAGAAGCTGACTGTGAGGACTAGGTTGTACTTGCCTGAGCAGTCTGAGTTGCGCTTCCTGCGTTCGAGCCTACCGGGTCCTGTCCTTGCGGAATTGCTGGTGCTGAGGCTCTGCGATGCCAAACAATCTTCTGGTGGAACTGACTACCTACACCGTATAGCAGCCCGCCTGGACCGGCTACATCTGTCGTCTTCTGCGACGACGAGGTCCACGCGGAAGGTAGCATGAGTTCAAGACCGGCGGCTCCGGACGCATAGAAGGCTGTTTGTGCTGGATGACAATGTCGCTCCTGCTTGATTCCATTCAGATCCCTTCTTGTTAGTGAGATTGGTTCTCTAAAAGCGTCTTGGGCAATGGGCTTTACTTATATGTTTGAAGCATCCATCATAGTACCTACTTGCGTTTGGTCATTGAGCATGAGGCTGATTGCCAAGGAGGCACCGCCAAAGGGTGGCGCTGTATACCGTGAGAGGCATCCTTGTATGGCGTTCGCATGGCATAGTTCCCGCTGTTCCACTCATTGAGATTGGCCAGTGCATCTGTATGACAGGCCAAAAACAAAGTAGGTCTCTTCCTCAGGCAGTCAACACTCGCGGTAACGGTTGCACATGACAGCGCCAGTTCCGTGCAGTGGAGCGAAACGGGTTACTGCTTGTCACGCTGCGGACAATAATAGGAGCAGCAGCCAGTGACATGTCTAAATAATGATGTCGCGTGCGGCAAACGCGGAAGGTCATGCACTCGGGCAGAAACCAGTCCGCCTCACTTTGAAACAATTTGGGGATGACGACCTGTTACACCTCCAGCAGGTCCCGAAGGATTCACACCCAGAGAATGGCGTCAACAAGGCGATTTCAACCAGGGTGGAGTAGTTCGCATGACGTTCAGTGCGAATTCCAGGTTTGCGGCCGTTCCTTCAGCCTGGTTCGAGATGGGTGTATTACAGATAGCAGGTGACCACATCCTGCCGTTGCCGTCCCGGATTGTAAGACTACAGTCCCTCCAGAATCGAAGCATGGCAAGATAGATGGTGCGAGGTGTCGTCTCAGTCGAAGCTCCGTCGTCGTTCGAGCCGCGCCTTAGCTACACATCTAAGGCTGAAGAGGCTGAAGGAATGCGAGCATGTACGTACCGCCTGTCTCCCCGCGGGGCACTTCTGCTCGCATGCAGGTGCACATCAGCTGTCGCAAACAACGCAGTGGCACATGGCAGAGCCACATGGCACTGAAATTCGCTTCTTTCATCGCAGTCCATGAAGTGGGTTCTGAGTACTTGACTCATAGTCTTGACATCTACAGGGTATCTCACTGCCTCTCGGGCGCAGAAAATGTCTCACGTTTAGATTCCTGCACAGCGACCGCTTCATCAACAATCTCGAGCTATCAATATCTCCAACCCTGTGCAAGGTCAGATTGCGCTGTCGCAAGACGCGGTGGACTTACAAGTGCTGACTTCATCAACCCCTTTTTTCGGCCTTTGTGCCGGCCGCTTTGGATGAGAGATCCGATGTAGCAAGACGTTTCGACATCTCTCTTTCCTTCTTGTTCTGGCTCTCAGAGTTGTTGGACCAAGCCCCAACACTTTGGAGTGAATCATCAGTCCTGAAGGAATTAGTTGATGAGAAATGTACTTGACATGAGCGATTGTCTTGTAATGACTGACTTGCGACTTGAAGTGCTCTTCTTTTCCGTCGCGGGGGACTTCTTTGCGGAAGGCATGGCTAAAAGGTACGTCTCGTTGAGCGATTGCTGCTGTGTCGATGGCAACATTCGCGATGCAGTGCACCTTTATACCTTTACAGCTCCTCGTAGGTTGCGAGAAAGCCACTATCACAATCGTTGCGCAGACTGTCCAAACTGTAAGCAATGTTACCTCCATAGTCCGCAGGCTCTGACGACGCCATCAATCTTCCCTAGGTACAGGGAGCACGCTTGTCCTGATCGTTTGATCACAAGCATGTCGTGATATCTAAGCCCACTCCTTCTCGCTGAGCAGTGCGGTGTCGAGCACTCAGCGAGGCATTCTCAGAGCGATCATGTCACATTCTGAGACATTGGGCCAAGTCCATCATCCGAGAGAGCCATAAGTCGCTTCCCAAGATATGTCGCGAAATCAAAAGCGCCAATCGTGACCCTTCTCAGCCGACGGTGCATGCTGGTGCAGTTAAAGGACATGGAGTGACAAATGGCGTCTGCGAGGCGCATGTCCGGGAGTGGAATGTTGGCAGACAGAGAAGGCGTTTGAGGCCCTGACTCTAAGTGAAGGCCGAAAGGTGAATACACTGGCTGGTGTTTGCTCCATCCACTTTCGCGTTTTCATGCGTTTCCGTGGCACGAACAGCTCCTAGGGCACAATTAGCGATTGGCGGCTTCAATCTCGGCCTACCGCTTTGCGGCGCTGGCGCACGTGAAGCTAGAAACAGTTGGCGAAGGACCTCAAACGAGTAGGCAGCTCAGTCTTGAAATAACTGAATTTGCCAGAGAGGGAAATGACAGTCTCGATGCGTGCTGCAGAATGGCGTTCGTACCGCCGTCCTGATAAGGCAGCTCTAGGGCGGTATCTCGACGTAACATTCACGGGCAAAAAGCGTTGTTCCACGTTCGCTACCGTCTCAGCGGAAGCTGCCCACCAGATTAGGAGACGCTTGCAAGAGGGTGTCGAGTAGTATCGCGTGGGCGGTTTCAACGGAGCGTGAGAGAGTGTATGTCGATCGGTTTGCAAATCGCGTCTGTCGTAACGTTGAACGAAGATTTGCCGCTCTCGATAGTATTTGCACCACTGCGTGACTGAGTGGGTGACCTAAAGGCACCGCGGGTCACTGACAGTCATTTGTAAGTCTTGCCGGTTTGGTCAAACACGGCGTTAAGCCACTGCCTGAGAGCTGCACGCATGCCAAAACACCGCCGTGTGCTGACGGTCAAACACGTTTATCAGATGGCTGATAAGTCCATTGCGCAACCTCATAAGCCACTGCTCCGCACCACCGGGAGGACGAGAAGTTCGTGTGGTGAAGTTTCATAGCATAAGTGACTTGCCCACGTGGAAGGCACAGAGCCTAGTCGCCGCGGATAGTAGCGAATCTACTTGACTGCACCGACCGCAGAGCTTCTTCGCATGTTGAGGAAGTGAGGTTGGAACAAGCTGTTATTGGCCGGCTGCAACCGGAGGCATTGCCTTGAGCTACAATTGAGGGCGTCTCGGTGACAGGGCCGGGCCTTGCTTCGGCCAGCTGTGGCTTTTGTACTCCTCGAGGCAGAACGTATGGCAGGGGCTGACCAGATGCTAGACCGTATTGACTTCACCGAGCAAAACTGTTGGAGAAGTTTCTCTTGCTGCTGCAAGCCGGGCGCGTGTCTTGAGGCTGACAATTAGCTCGTGTGGAACGCCGACAACGTGTAGCCTCTAAGGTATGTATGCCGTGGAACCACCCACGTGTGGACCCGGTTCATGGCTGTCCAACGTGGCCACAGTGGCGAGTCTGGCCGCAAAAGGAGTGGAGCACCGATTGTAGGACGCTTCAAAATTCGGCATCCCGAATCACTCAGCCATCCCGAATGCCCCGTGGTATTCCGCGGCGAAAGCGTACGACTTCTTGCGGTTCTTTAGGCCTAGTGGAAGCCAGAAAAAATGGGAGGATGCGCAACAGGCCACTGAGAGTTATGTGAGAGTATCCAGCTTGTAACAGCCCCTATGTTGGTGGTGTGAATGATCAGACTTGAGCGGTGGAGGTGGTGCAGGCGGCCGTTGTTGATGTTGATGATGTTCACCTCCTGTCGAGCTCCTCGTGGTGTCGATATCGGCTCGGGGAAATGAGCCCATTTGGGATGCCAAGCCCTTGTGCCTTGCAGCTTCAAAGCCAAAAGTCTTTCTCACAACCGCAGCCAACATCAGCACAGCTTTCCACTTCCACCACCAGGATACAACCCATCAATACGACTCTTTCTACCCTCGCAATCAGCACTATGTCGCGCGAGCTGGCGCCGGACTGGATCCTCAAGCAGGCGCTGGAGACTCAGGCCAGCGCCAATCGTGCGTGGCTCATGAGCAAGCCCGAACTGAGGCCAGATGACGGCGGTCTCACGTTGACCGTGCTTGGCTGTGGGACAATGGGCATTGCTATCCTCGGTGGTGTCATGTCCTCTCTGCAGAGCGCAACGGAGCATTCGGGAGCAACTTCATCCGCGGATGCATCTACTCCGGGAAGACTTCCTACCAGATTCATTGCTTGTGTCAGAAGCGATGCGAGTGCAGAGAGGGTCGAACGAGAGCTCAGCAAGTACCATGCCAATCTCAGCATCTACAAGAACGACAATTTGCCAGCCGTCCGGGCGGCAGATGTAGTCCTCGTAGGCTGTAAGCCTTACATGCTGCATAGCATTCTCTCCGCGGACGGCATTAGAGATGCCTTGAAAGGAAAACTGCTCATCAGCATATGCAGTGGTCTGACCGAGTCTCAGATCCACGACATAATCTACGAGACCTCTCGAGAATCTACTGACAAATGCCATATCATCCGTGCAATGCCTAACACTGCAGCAGCATTGAGGCAGTCCATGACGGCCATCCCCATCTCAAATCCTCCATTACCGGCGGAGCAGGAAACTTTGGTCACATGGATCTTTGAACGCGTTGGAAAAGTCATGCGCGTGCAGCCGTCAAATATCGATGTTTGCACGGCACTCTGCGGAGCCACACCAGCGTTCTGCGCGCTCATGGCGGAATCCTTGGCTGCTGGCGCGATTGCAATGGGTCTGCCTTCAGGGCAAGCGTATACAATGGCCGCACAGGCTATGAAAGGGGCGTCAGAGCTTCTACTTCAAGGCGAGCATCCTGCGATACTTCGCGACAAGGTTTGTACTCCGTCTGGCGCTACCATCCATGGACTTCAAGTCCTTGAGGAGGGAAGTGTACGTGGCACCGTTGCGAAGGCAATGAGAGAGGCAACAACAAAGGCGAGCCAGCTCGGACAGGCCACACAGCATGGCAAGGGCACTCGCTCCTAGACTCGATGGTCTCTTTTCTCAACGATACGAGTTACGCTCGGTATCCTGCTTTGAGACAGATCTGCGTGCTCCTCCCTCAGGTTTGTGGTCTGAATCCGGGGTTGCCATCGTGGTCCAGGCCAGGAGTCGCCAATTCTGCTTGTTGGAGTTTTCCGAGCGCACTCCGTGGACACGCTCAAAGAGAAATAATACCACCGGCATACATTTCCCGGAGGCGGAACTCCCTTACGAAAAGGCTACCAGCGCCGATGTCTTTCATCAGCCTTGTGCGCAGCACGTTCTGGCCGCCGTATTGGAACTCCCGTGCTTTTGCCGAGGACGCTGGAGAAGACCGGATAAAGTACTAGTTGAAACCCAAGCCAACGAACGTCTCCGGTTTCTCGGAAAGTAGCCGGCATGCGCATTGCTCGATGAACTTCTGCTCTATGCAATTTCGGATCCGACAGCATGCGCAGCAGGCGCAACGGGTTTCGAACACGCCCGAGAAAAGACGATGCTCAGGACAACAGCCACTTCACCTCCTCCCCTCTTCTTCTCGATACACATCATTTGTCAAGACACTCCTGTTACCCAGTATTACTGTTCACCATGAAGCTTTCAATCCCAACCCTGCTGCTCTCCATATCCTCGGTTGCCTTCGGCTGGTGGGTGCGTGAAGGAACCTTGGTCCTCGAACCTGCCATAGCCTTAAGCTGACCTGGGATACCTCTTGGACAGAACTGCGAAGTCAAGAACGATGGAACTTTTGGACTATGTACTGGAAACAACGGTGATGTTGGAAGCTGGCCTTGCATATCGGTATGCTTCCTTTGCCAACATGCTCTCATAATCATCTTCGCTCATGACATATTCAGACAAACCCGTGCAAGGTTCAGGGTAACGGATGTATCCCGCTTGGGGGTGCCGTTGCTGCTTGCAGTTGAGATTGAGAAAGTGCAAGACTAGAAGATCATCTGAACCTCACTTTGATCGAGCCGGTATACTCAACGGGTGCTATGCCGATCGAGGTGGCATCATGTCAATGGCTATATTGGGTCCCCAGGAACTATCATCCAGTTTGCATCACAGTCCTTCCTGAGGCCTTGATCAGCCCCGATTTGAAACCCCCAACGTACGTCAACCGACAACTTCCAAATCATGGGCGCCTTCGAAGTCCACTCCTGTTCCATGTCCAACGTTCAAATTACGCACCATGTCCATGAACTTCGGGTCGATCTTGAGCTCACGGTCGGTCCCATCAGTATCAAAATTCTCATGGATGATTCGCATTCTTGCATTCTGATAGTCGCCAAAGGTCGCATCGAAAGGCAGCTTGGCCTCAGTGAATTTGCCGGTAATGGCATCACGTTGCAGACACGTCAACGGTGCGTCTGGGTCAAGTCAACTACGTGTACTGCGTCTGCAGGCAGAGAGATGACAACCAACTCACCTGCGTTCGCGTTCACAAAGAAAGCGATGCTCTCTCGCGACTGATTCAACGGCAGACTATCCCACGACAAGCGATGCTTCGTGCTCTTCAATGTCTTTCCGCTCCACAAAGCCAACCCATCGGCGACATTAACGATGATACCATCATCTACTATGGGAGCAGGCGCCCATCGCTTGTCGTCGGGCGTTCTGACCTCAAGGCCAGGAGTCTTAGCGAACAGCAACGTCAACGTACCCCAGTCCGTATGCTCTCCGAGACGAGGAAAGCTTGGGTCAATAGGCTTGTCCATAGCTGGGTACCTGATCAGCCGAAGGACATTGCCTGGTTCCCTATCAGGTGCGTGCGCTTTCGCAAAGAAAGACGATTCCAGTCCCATGGCAATGGCAAAGGCTTCCATCAACCGGTACGCAAGTCTGTTACATCTGGTCCGGAACAGCTCCGCCTGCTGACGTTTCTCCAGGGACCACCAGGATCCGATGTTATCGCAGTCGATGTTCGCGCCCGCAACGGATCCAAAGCACATGCCCTCTACGACTCCAATTACTGACTCTTTGTAGTCGTAGCCTTGCTGCTTTACGTTCATCCAGCGCTCGCCCTTGACTTCTCTGGGTTGGTCGAAGAAGCTAGATGAGGTTGCGAACATCTCGTCAATGTCTTCTCGAGGGATGCCATGACCGGTAAGCACAAGGAAGCCCCATTTCTGGGCAGCGGCAAAGATCTTGTTTGCGACGTCTGTCGGGCTTTCCTCGAACCCGGAGAAGTCGATGACAGGCAGCTCGTCTTCGTGATTTGGGTTAGTGGTTGCTGACGGCATCTTTCGTCCCACTCTTCAATCGTCTCTTCGATGAGGCTATCTTCCGAGAAGGGGGCTATGTCCGTTCTATGGAACTACTTCGCAACTTGAATCGTTAAACACGCAGGCTGAAACCCTTTTTGTCACCGATGCGGCCGCGAACTCTTCGACGTCGTCCGCACAAGCCTCTCCCGCCAACCTCGCATTGCGGTACTAGAAGTCTCTTTGGAGCCCATGTACCTGATCGGGCAACGAGCTACCATGTACACGGATAAGCAGGATAACCACATGCTTGTTTGGCCATTCCCGTCGGCCGAATGACCACCCTTGCTGTCTACTTCAATACGGTGGGTAATCAATGGATGTTCGATTGGCCTGATCAACATTCCTTCATCACCGCAGCATATGGTTCAATCAATCTGCTTACTCTGGGCTGCTGTTTACATTTCGGCCGAAACCTCTGCTCAGCTCGATAAGGTCACAGGAATCCCTGCTACAGCCAGAATACACGAATATCGGAGACCATGGCGACCCTGTCTTGGGGCACGGGACTTCGCGAGCAGCTGTCACTTCAAAAGCTTCCGATGCGCTGATGGAAACTTGACGTTCAATCCACCTCACTACAGACCCGGCTAAAGAATATCAGTCATCAGTAACGATGCCGCATGCCACCGAAGCAGACATCAAGATCACTCCGATCGACCCAGCCCCAAACTCCAACGTAAAGGTACGACGTTCCGCCACCCATATCCAAGCGCACTAGATTAATCCTTCCAGTTCGGCGTCTTCGTCGAAGGCGTAGACCTCAACATCCTCGATGAAGAAACGTTTCAGAAAGTACGAAGAGCAGTCTACGAAAACTCACTCATCATAATCAAGAACCAACATTCCCTCACTCCCACCAATCACTTCAACTTCGTCCATCGCTTCGATCCCGATGCCCCATCCCTCCACGGTCACGGCACCCTCGACACAGTCAACAAACAGCGCAAAGATGGTGGGAAATCTCTTCTTGCCCTCGGCTCAGTCAACAATATCCCCGAAGCCCCTGGCGTGCGGATGGTAGGTGCCGGCTACCAAGGAGATGACCACTATGGGTTGAAGGGAGTAACGATGGATGCGACAAGTATCCTCAAGACGCAGGTGAACCCTCCATCAAAGGAGGAGATAGCAAATGGAATTGTAAGGTTCGGGAGATGGCACATCGATTGTGCGATGTACGATCTCGAACCACCGAAAGTAACTGCTTTACGATGCGTCAAACTCCCGAGGGGGCCTGAGCAGACGATTAGATGGGATGATGGATCCGGGCAAGAAATGAAGTGTACACCTGGCAAAACAGCTTACTACTCCTGCGAACAGTTATACGAAATGCTCACGCCAGAAGAAAAGGCAATCGCGGATAATTCGTACGTGACTTACGCAGCACATCCCTACCAATGGATCTCGAAATGCAAACAGGATACGATAGGAATCACGATTCCGCAGGGACAGGGGTTGGAACTGAAGGAAGAGGAGTTGCCGCCGATTGAGGAGAGTAAGATCAAGAAGTATCCCATGGTGTGGCATAATGAAGTCACGGGAAAGCCGGCGTTCATGGTGCATGCCATAATCGCGAAGAAGTTGCACATCAAACGCAGTCCGGATGATGAAGAGCAGATCATTGACGATGTGGATGAAGTGAGAAGGTGGTTGTATCCTTTTGCGAGGAGGATGGTGACGCCGGAGAATGTGTTGATTGCGCCTTATAAGGAGGGGGATATTGCGGTTTGGAATAATCGGGTAAGTATATCATATTCCGCTCTTCGTTGGTAGTTGAGGTTCAATGTGACTGACTGATTTTGGGTAAAGGGTATGCAGCACGGATTTCTTGAGTACCCCGTGGAGGTCATGGGACCTCGGACGATGCACCAGGTGAATATTGCGGCTTCTTGTCCGCCTTCGTAGATGGAGACTTTGATGGTAGATGCGAGATCGACGTTCATGATTCCCTGTCCTTTAGCTTGGCGAAAGAAGTAGTCTTTGACTTCCATTGAGCGAGGCCCAGTCAACACGGCCTGCTCGTCACAGACCGCTTGCCTGTTTCTTTTGAAGCTTGGCGCTTCGCATTATTCGAGCGCATCGCATTCCTGGACCGAACCTCAGTCCTTCTACTCCTCGTCTCTCAGCCAAGCCACACCCTCTGCGCTCTCGTTATCCTCGTTCGGTGGCAGATGCAAAGGACGCTTCGCTGCTCGCTCCCAGTACATCAAGCTCCTCGAGCTCACATGCCCCCTTTCGTTCTCCTCCAGAGCTTGATAGAACTTGGAAGCCACATCCTCAAGTCCAAGGATGCGCAGACATCTGATGATCCGGCTGATTCGTAAGTGGTTGTGGTCCATGCGAGTCAGCCATGTGTCTGAGGCCAGGTCTTCGAAGTTGGCCTTTCGAGTGAGGGCTGGGTCCTCCTTGGTTCCGGACACGTCGAAGGCGTAGAAGCTAGCGAGACGCTTGAAGGCACGGAACAGCTCTTCGCGCAAATCTTGGTCTGAGATGAAGGCGTCTCGAACGGCCTTCGTGATCAGTGGTGCGCTTGGGTTTACGGGTGATCGCTCGGGAAGCTGGAGCGGTGTTAGTCAGATGTCAATGGCGTAGCTGCGAAATACTTACTGGGAAAAGGTATTGGATGTAATCGTGATTGTACTCAAGAGCACGGTCATTGAAGTCGAGAATCTCGTCCAGTGTGCGACCTTCGTCGTCCTGGGCCTTTTCTGAGCCGTAGAAGCGAACGATGAAGGGTGGCGAAGGCGTAGAGGCATTGCTGCTAGACATCCTGGCGGTTATTACGTGAATACGTATCGCCCGTGTCGATGTTCTGCTTTGTGGTATGAAGTGCTGTGGCCGCTGCGTGAAGGTGAAAGTCGAACGAGCAAGGGAATGACGTCCAAGAAACGCTCTTAACAAACGGCGTTGCATGTGACAAACGAGGGGTGGAAGTGGCGCGTCAAGTGAGAACGACTGGATCAAAGAGAAAAGATCAGTCTCATTCACTCATCGTCTAACCTTGAAACGCCTGGACAGCTGCCGTCGGTTCTCACATGAAAGCTGGACCAAAGGAGGTGAGGTTTGGTCTAGGACGTTTCTTCCGCTCTTTTCACCTACCACAACAACTCAGCGCTATACTTCAAGTTCAACGCACCATAAATATGTCGACTTCGCTATCGACGATGCAAGGCTGTGAGGTCTGGTTGGATGGATTGGAAGAAGAGGAGTTCAAAGGTGAGTGGCATGTTCACTTCAAGGTCTTGGCGTGCGTCAGGCGGCGAGCTTGGACGTTTGGAGCTCGTGGACAGCGGCTCCTTCAGACATTCGTGGAGGCAGAGGGTCAGGCGCGGCATTCCAACATCGAGGCAGCGGAAGACTCGAGCAGCAGCTCAACATCACAGTCCTGGACACATACTCACCTACACAGCTTCGGCTCACATTCAGCGACAATGTGTACGTCAGTGGGAGACTGCCCAACGTAATGTGAATCCTAACACAGATGCGCAGGGGACGACGAGGACAACAACCCGTACGGCTCATTCCACCGCCGCGACTCTGAGACCAGCGACATCCAGTCACCGACAG
Source organism: Pseudocercospora crystallina (assembly GCA_003666085.1). Lineage (NCBI taxonomy): Eukaryota > Fungi > Ascomycota > Dothideomycetes > Mycosphaerellales > Mycosphaerellaceae > Pseudocercospora > Pseudocercospora crystallina. The sequence continues at coordinate 530,080 of QQNG01000265.1, forward strand.
AGCGTATGTCTATAGTCGGAATAAAGCTGCTGAAACGGTACTGACTAGGCATGCGCAAGGCTACAACCGACCATCGACCCCACCCTCTGGCCACTCTTCACCTGAACAACCACCTCACTTCCTCTCGAGACCCAACGACCTCAGCGATGAGGAGCTCGACGATGACCGACCGCGACCGAAAGTGCAGCCTAAGGAGGGCGGCTATGACAGTCGCATAGAGCAGATCCTTTACGAACATCCCGACCTGGAGATACAGATCGTGCATGCGGGAAAGAACACTGAAGGTGGCGGAGGCTTCATCACATATACCATACGAACGGGAGAGATTGAAGTACGAAGGCGGTACTCCGAGTTTGCCTCGCTGCGCCAGACTCTTGTCAACCTACACCCGACTTTGATCATACCGCCGATTCCCGAGAAACACAGCATTGCGGATTATGCGGCTAAACCCACCAAGGCGAAAGAGGATGTGGGCATCATTGAGCTGCGAACGCGCATGCTCGCGACCTTTCTGAACAGATGTAGGCGCATGAAGGAGGTGCGAGAGGATGGGGTGTGGTGGAGATTTCTGGATCCGAACGTGAGCTGGAACGAAGTGCTGCACTCTCACCCAGCGTCCAGTGTGCCAAAGAACAACCTCAAGGCTCCACCGCTCGACCCCGCCAACCCTTCACCTGGACATCAATATCTGCCAATACCATCCGCCAACGCTAAGCTACGATCTGCGTCTGGATCATCGGCTTCTGGCACACCCACTTCACCTGCACGAGGCACAGCGACTCCTTCCGCAGCTTCGCACACTACACCGCAAGTCCAATATGCGCGGTTCCCACCTCTCACACAGAATCTCAGCGAAGGCGAACTGGATCCATACTTCTCAACATTTGAGAACAGCTCTAAGGAGCTCGAAACATTGCTCACTGGTTCGATGGAAAAGGTCAATGCCCGTTTGCTACGGCACATGTACAGTCTCGGTGACGATTTGATGGATCTGGGAGCAAGATATAACGCCTTTTCGCTATCAGAGCAATCGGCCAGCGTGGCCCATGCGATCGAGAAGGCTGGGCAGGCTTGCGATTTTACTTACATACAGTCCCGGGACCTCTCATCTGCGCTCAGCGCTGGCTTCGCCGAGCCTATGAGAGAAAGCGCGCAATTTGCTGGCGTGGTGCGCAGTGTGCTCAAGTACCGGGTTCTGAAGAGAGTGCAGGAAGAGATGACTCGAGATGAACTGGAGAAGAAGAAGTCGAGGCTTGTCCAACTGGAGCAGAGCGAGATTGAAGCCAAGCGCATTGAGCAGTACATGTCATCTTCTGGCATCAACGCACAGCAATACGCACCCAAGCGTAGCGTTAGCAGTGGCAGCAATCGGAATCGACCCTCGTCCAGCGATGGGGATAACGCCTCTGTCGACAGCGACTTCCCACCAAGTCAAGGACAAAACGTGCCGAGCGCAGAGCAAGGCAGCCCTCAGGACCAAGGATATACAAGTCCGCCTACCTCACCTCCGAATGGAAACCACAAGCGCGGAGCAAGCGGCGTAGCCAACAAGCTCTTTGGTCGACTCACGCATGCGATTCAAGGCGTGACAGACCAGGATCCTGAACGCGCGCGAAGAGACGACCTTGGCAAGACGAAGGAGAGTCTGGCTCAACTCGAGCAAGCACTCGAGGTTTCGCAGAAAGACGTCAAGGACGCAAGTGCTGGTGTCTTGCAGGATCTGCGACGATTCCAGGGGCAGAAAGAGGATGATCTGCGGATGTACATGGTGAGTAAAAATGCTCATATTCGTCTTTGATGTGAATGACTGCTAACACAGCATTAGCTCAACTTCGCGAAGGCTCACATTGAGTGGTCGAAACGCAGCCTGGATGAGTGGGAGAAGGCGAAGAGCGAAATCAACAAAATCGAAGTGCGGTAGCGGCGCTGATCACTACGAACACGAGCGCCTGGTTGAATGATTATGGAGAGACAGGAAACGAGATATCCAATGAGCACGAGCGGGAAGCGCTATAGGCGCGTGATTGTATAGCGAACGTAATGGTATCCAGAAAGCAGGGCTTTGATTCAACGTTTGCGGAATTGCCTCCTTGCCAGCGCAGCTCCCGCACCGCACCGCCTATACCTCAGCTGATGCTCATGAGCTGATCAGAACAACATCTAAACATTACAGGAGTATAGCTCCTCTTGAGTGGCATATCGTCGGCTCCTCTTGATATGGAGATTTGAGTTCTGAGATCGGATTCCTCCGTATGCACCCCATTCTCTCACCCCATTCTCTCCCTTGGACTGCGCCCTAAGCGCGCCAATGCCCTCTATTTCGCCAATCTGGGATCTCCTCAGGTTCCAGATCATGTTGTTGGTGTCGCGTGATAGTATCGAGAGGAGCTTTCACCGCCTAGGCATGGACGCCCGTAGGAATGGCTTTCGAATCTGCCTCCGGAGTCAGGGCAAGGTCTGCATGTTGCGTGTGGGACGACAATGAGCTGTCTACAGCGCTCGTGTGGCTGATGCTGCGCAGCGTCCAAGAAGCGTTGTTGTGTCGGCCACCGATGCATGGATCTGCGAATGGGACGTGGCATGCAAATGCTTCTCGCAAGGTGTTCATCTCTTGCGGTTCCTGCGCTCTTCCGTGCCCATCATCGAGGCAAAACTCCCTTCGTGTTGCTCTTTCTTTGCTCGTCGATGTCCTAAGGCGCCTTCGTCTTCAGTTGCACGCCATGCCATTTCTTAATCTCTTCTCCCAATACCTGATTCACCAGCCGATGCTGCTTGATGACCGAAAGTCCTTTGAATTTGTCGGACACGATGTCCAAGGCGTACATGCTTCCGCATCCGCCAGAGACATCTTGGACTTCGAGAGATGTTGGGTTCAGGCTTTCTTTGACGAGCTCGAAGACTTTGCGCTCGCCTTCGTCGAGGTAGTCCGGTGCTTCAACGGCTTCGAGTGTGCGGTTGGAGGAGGTGAAGAGGCGGATGGGCGCGCGTCGAAGTGGCTGTTGGTGTGGACGTGAGAGAGGTACAGAGATATTTCGCATCGGTTGTCTTGCGAGTCTTGAAGCTTGGGAGAGCTGGTGAATGATTCGGGATGCCATTGCAGATGGAGTGGCGTGATATCAGGATATGTCGTAAAAGCTCTCAAGCAGTGATGGAACGGTTCAACTCGGTATCCAACAGCTTCGTTTCGATTGTTGATGTTGTTTATGGTTGGTCGAATGTTTCTACACAAAGTCATTGATTCCCGGCAAAAGTTCTTGACATCACCTCGGACCAAAGTGTGCACGAGCCAGCGTGGTAAGCAGAGTTGCGGCTCTTCTCCGACTTCCGCAGAGCCTCATTCACTTGGCCGTCCAAGCGTCTCACGTGCCTGCGCTCGGACCTTCTCAGTCTCAACCTCCGACCTTAATTTCTCAACACAAGTACCTCACCTGGAGCTGGAGGGAAAGAGGGGTCAAGCAGACGACCTTCTACACCGCCGAGCTCGCCATGTTCTGGACTCCTCGTCTGCATGCAACCTCGCACTTCGCCGATCTATTACACACATTTGAGTGCGTCTGCACAACTCCATCTTGGGCGTCCAATCTGGCAGTCTCCGCGAGACGAATGCACCCCGCATTCAATCTGTGTGGGACAATCATGAAGTCTTGTCGAGAACCATGAACCGATAGCGAAGGCCCACCTCGTCCGGATCTGCACTACGTCGTAATGAAACCGTAGGTATCTGTACGATCAGGGGTTTGTTCCAAAGCACACGAGCATCGAGGACAGCTCCAGCAGTACCTTGGGGCTGTGGAGTCCAACAAGGAGACCTTCTTTCAGTATCAAGCTCGACGCCGTCGACGTGGCTTCGCAGATACTCAGACCCTGCGACGGCTATCATGCAATCTAATCTGGGAGGGGTCTTGCTAAAACAATGCAACCACGCACCTATTTGCAGGTACCCTTCTCCAACTGCAGCAAGCGTGAGCGGACTTGCAGAAGACCCTGCACATCTCACCCGCTCCTCTTTCAAGCTCCTCTTTTGGAAGCAGAATGCCGCCGACGGCACGTAGCGCTGTCGGTCAGGACGCCGTCCAAGGATGATATGTCGCAAGTCTTCAAGCGCTTGTTGATCAACTGTCACTAGACGCCGTGAGGTAGCGCTGGCTGCAAGCCATTTAGCCATAGCCGGGCGGCACAGGGTTCGTTCTCATGCAGACTAATATCTCCAACACCCAACGAGCGCTTGCAATCCTGCTTCAAGCAACTTCGGTATGGGGAACTGCGTTTGCGAGGTGAGGAATCACTTCAAATGTACCCCAGGACCCACTGTGATGAGAGAAGTCGCGATAGCACCGCAACAACGCCGTCCGACCCCACGGAGTCTGTACACATATCTCCAGACGGAGTCAGAGACAATGCAGCCAAGTGGACCCTGCCTGGCTTCCAACAATAATAGTCATCAATATTACTCCAGCACCAAAGGATGGTATACGCACATCTTACCCTGAACAGTGTGAAAGGAAGTCCAGGGTCCGACGCCGGAGTTTTAGAAGCTCCCGAGGAATCCGTCCAAGCAGCATGGCGTAAGAATCCTTGCATGAGCTTGCTCTCCCAACAGAAATGAAGCCACAGCATTCGTGGGACGCCTTTTCACATGCATGCCTCCAACATGTCTGTAACCCAGTGGCAATCTGGGGTACGTCGCGGGCTTTGCAAGCATCTTGTCATCTCGCCCTCGAGTGCGTGTGCTTTGCCCCTCGCTGTGAAGCGCGATGGCGAACGGCCGGCGGCGACGGTGGTCTGTGCCGGGCAAACATCCACGCCTGGTTGTAACTTCTTGGTCAGCTCTCCTTGTCCAAGCTCCCAAGTAGATACAACACACCGACCATCTACTTGGCGAAGTGCGTTGCTTGCCCCAGCGGACAAGGGCATCTAAACAACGGGATCCTGTTAGGTGCCCGCGTCTTCCGGCTTGACACGCTCAACCTACACAGGTGTCTTGCATTCGGCCCGAAAACGAGATTTGGTGAGCCGCGTGCGAACTTCAAGAGCCACACATGGTGCCGTGGAGCCGGACATTCGTCTTGGAGAGATCATGGGATGTGGACAGAACGCGGGTGTCCGAAGAGAAAGCATTCAATATGCGTGAGACGCGTGAAAACGGTGAGAAGACCGTGCTGCCAGTGATATGGACAGCAAGCGAGGTGCAGGCGCTTAAAGAGCGGATCACGTTTCGACAATCGCTGAAAAGCACGAGCACGACACCTGTTGTGCTGGCTGATGGTTCTCGCCATGGTGATCACAGAATGCGGAGTGCATACTGTTGTGTAACGGACAATCTCCCTCTCGTCAAGGACGCAATATGTGAAATGATGTCGAAATGGTTGATTTCTGCGAGACATCAAGAATCTGAATCAGAGATACGCCATGAATTGCATTGACGACCCTCCTCCACACTTTCGATCCGGAGCGACTCCAGGTTCGGTTTCTCCACACCATGGACATCAGACCCACATTGAATCATACCGTTGGGTCGATTGGGAGTTGATGGAGGGAGGTTGAGGTACCAAACAGCCTCGACAACGCCATCACTCTTCGATAGGGCGTGCAACGGTTACTGTTGGTACAGTAGAGCGTGGAAGTCTCAAGACCGGTGGTACAACCGGTCTTTTCTTGACTGGCATGTTATGCACCCCATACTTGCTGTCGACGTTGTGGGTCGACCGCTGTACGGTGAAGGTCGAGACGTTGAGGTCCGAGAGATTAGTGGCAGAGACAGGTTGGGTACGACTGAGGTACTTGGTGAGGTACGTTCTGGATGCTGATAAGAAGACCCTTGTGGCGGTGCAGGATCTTTGAGCTCTACCCATATATAGCGTTTCTGTCGAAGAAACATTACTCCTGAGATTGGCCCCTATTAGCTCCAGACAGACGAAGTGCACTGAAACGTTGTTCTTGTCGAGGCCAAATGCGATCAACAGATCGGCCGCTATGGCATGGTAGATTTTGGGCTTTGCAGTATGCATAATGGTTCGCGTTTCGACGGTCTCAGCTGTACCGAACTCGCACGTTGTGGCTTGATATTGTTTGGATGGGCGCGCTGTCGTTTATAGCCACGAACCTTCACAGTAATCAGGACAGTACTGCGTTTCAGACAGAAGATCTTCTTGTTGATGACTTGCGGAAGTCAGCTGTGAAGCCCGAACAGCGCCTGATGTTGGCCAGGTAGAGGCTCACCTAGCTCGTGGTGGCAATAGCTCGTTCTATCAAGTGCCACTGGTGAGGCCAGGGCGTCAGACGGACCTGACGATCTTCTGGAAAGGTACAAGACCCCGCGTTTTGAGGCTGCAATCCTTGGTGATACAAGCTGCGTCGAGAAGCATGTTACTGCTGTATAGAGATTTAGAGTTCACTCGAACATGGCGGTGAGGGCAAGGCTTATGCAAGGATGCTGACACTTCTGCTGTCTTCGTAAATTGGACAGTGCTGTGAGGAAGACCAGCCCTCCAAGAAATGGAGGTACTAGATGGTCTCGGACGAGCCACAAAGCCTGCATATCACCGCTGACACGTTGCAACTGAAAGTCGTGCATTCCTTTGACGGCGCCGCGTGAGGGGGGTCGTGTGGCTTGTTGAAGTTCTATGCAAGTTATCAGAGTCATTGGACTTGATGAAATGGTCGTGTTCGACCAACATTGGTGGCACGACAGAATTCATTGGGGTAGAGAACGACCGGCTGTTATCATCATCAATAGCCACACGCTGGGAGCGATTCGCAAATGAGGTCGTTTTCGTTCGCAAATTGTTCAGTCATGGCACAGCTGTCTCGAGCCCAGCTCCCAGTTCAAGCTCTCGGAATCCAGCCCGGACCGATGCTCCCAGTGGATGAGCTTGCAGCCGTAATTGGGCAATGTCCAACTCTCGCTGAGACAAGAGTGTGGCCATGGCAATGTCCTCAACTTGGATTGATTTGAACAGGAAAAATGAGGCGTGATCGTCGATGTACACGAGATGCGGAGCCACGCCCATGATGTTTGCCATGAGCTTTCACAACCCGATATCCAGAAGCCGACTTGGTGCCGCGAGGGCACAGCATGCACAAGAGCCAGTAGGAGGCAAACGGAGAATGCTGCATCTCCAAGTCTGAGGTGAGGCAGTGACAGTTGATAGGTCCGCGCGGCTGATGAATAATGACATGCCACAGGAGGATTGCACAAGATATCCTAGGCATGCCTCTCCGCGGAGGCCAGGTTCATCATTGAGAGCTATGGCGTGAGGATAACGCAAGCATTTCACGGCTCGGTCATCATGGTCGTCCGTCAGAACACACGTCGCGAGAGGAATGCTCACAATGCGCTGATGAAGAGTCGTAAGCAGTGTCCAAAGGCGTGTAGTGCTGCTCTGCACGACGGAGAGTGACCGAGAGTGGTCCTGTTTGTCTGGAGATTTGGCCGTCCGGAGTTGCTGGAGTGCGGAGTTTGGAGGGAGTGGTGGAGCAGAGATTTCTGATTGCAGCTGTGCGCCGCGCGGCGCTGCAGCCAATGACAGCCCGTGTTGGTGGCTTGGACCAAGCGTTTCTCGACAGTTTGGCAAGAGCTACCGAAACCGGGAGTTCGCTGTGGTGGCTCTGTGCGACTCCATGTCACGACTGTAAAACGTCCATATCAGTCAGAGATACGAGCTCCCAAGCTGTTGAGCAGGCGGTCAGCGCGTAGCTCCAGCTGCTGTACTCTGCTGGCCTGCTATCTCAAGTAGTCTGCTGAGAGCCTGGCAACGCGAGCCTGTTCTTCGGATAGCATCGTGGGAAAAGCCAAATCTTGGTCAAGGACTCGAGGTGGCCGCGCTTGCCGGCAAGCGGTCAAGCGTGTGCCGCAATACCACATTCATGCGCCACATTAAGCGGTACGTACCGGCGCTCTGGCCGTTCTCGTGGATCTCGCCTGCTGGGTCTTGGCCCGAGCACATTGGAGAACGTTGACGTCGCCACTGCGGCCATGGAATGTGGGCAGAGTCGCACGCGAGGAGTATTGGTATAGGATGACGCGCTGGGAGTCGCGAGACATGTCGGACGCAGATCTGTGTATGTTGCTTACTCGCGAGAGATTGAAGGGCTTGTCGTCGTTGAGAGTACAGCTGTGAGGTGTGGCTTGTGCAAAGTGTATCTTCGTACCGGGCCCGGTCGCTCAAGGTACCCGCGATGTATCGTGCTAGGTCTCGAGGCTGCTAGCATGCCGGCGTTTCCGCTATCGCAGGCGCTTGGCGAGCTGCACGAGTTTAGGTTGTCCTCAACATTGGCTCTGGGGTGGATCGTGCAGCACGACAGGCGTGGACGCCGCCGTGGAGCGCCTCGCTTGCTGTCAGCCCGCCAGGTGCCCGCGCGAAACAGGTTGTGGAGTAGAGAGTCGAGATTTGGTTCTGGTTAGCAATCCAAGACCGATCCAACGTCCCATCCTGGCCTGGCCGTCTGCGCATCCGCAAAGCATGCATACGGTATTGCATAGCAGACGAGTGTCTGCTGAGACTGCTTCCGCTGGGCTGCCGGGACGCCGAGCGTGGTGGGAGTGGAAACGCGAGGGTCAGGTTAGGATTGCCAGTCAGCGCGCCGGGCAGAGCAGGATCAAGGTTTCGAGGTACATGGACTGCGTACACGGCTCTGGCAGGCCTTCGCGGACGTGCTTTCATCAACTTCCCGCACGTCGCTCAACACCTGCACCTCTCCGCTCTCCATTCTAGGCCACTGCCAGCCTGTTCGCGGAGCGGTGCATATCCTCGCTGCGACGTCTTTGATATACTCGAGACTTCCCCAGACAATCTCGTTTCTGCTGGGCCATTTGCGTGTCTCTTTGTCCCGACGCTGACGTTGTTGGGACCGCAGAGGGCACTACCAGCGGCTGCTTTCAGGTTGTCCCAGCTTCCCAACAGCGCGTATTGCCACCCCACGCACCCAGGCGAATATCACACTACTTCGAAAACACGACCACTCCGGCCTCAACCTTCACCCTTCAACCTACTGGCAGGAGCCGCCCAGGTTGGAATACACCTGCCGGCCATATCTCTGCCGCCTGCCTTCCTCACGGCTGACGAGTTCCGTCTGCATCTGAAAGTGTGCGATCGGTCATCGACGACTGCTCTGCACCTTTCTCTGCACCACTCCCAGCTTCCATCGGCTTGCCGGCATTGACTTGCTGCGCGAACACGTCGAGTCCTCGCGCACCTACACCTCCTCCACCAGCGCCCAAAGTCAACATATTGACTGGTGCTGCTTCTTGTATCTTTCTGTGAGTTCTCCCCCAGACGCATTTCCCCAGCGTCGGACAAAGAAGTGGGACCTTTTGGCTGACATATTCACCTTTGCATTTGCCAGAGTTGTTAATACTTGTCATACCTCTTTAATGCTGCCCGCGGCTTGAAGACCACCTACCAACCCCCCAAACCACCTCGAGACTGCTTGGGAGCAGCAATGCCATACACCCCGCCGTCGCAGCAATCGCCTGCGTCGTCCAAAAATACTAGTCCCGTTGTCAGCAGGAGCTCGTCGTTCCACCAGGACGACGTTCCGCGATCACCGATCAACTCTCGACCGCAACCGCCGCGGTCTCTATCCTCCGCCTCATATCTACACAAGCACCGACGCTCGCCGTCGTTGGGCTCGAGATCAGATGGAGCCCCGCCGACACCGACCGACGCATCGGACTCGACAGTCACCGCCACGGACTTTGCTAAAAGCAGCAGTCTGCGACAGTCGCCGCCGCCCGTTAACAACCTTCGAATTCCCACGGGCGCGGTGATATCACCGCCGGACTCATCAGAGAACTCAGATGGCGATGATAATGGGAACAACGAGCGGGGCCGTGAGTTGGAGAAGAACTGGGATCAGCTGCAGCAGGCAGTGAGGTCGATCAATGTCCAACGAGATGGGTCTCCAGACAGAGTTGACACTCACCGGCAACATGAGACCAGATCTGAGCCCGTGTCTCAAATCACCTCTCCAACGGCTTTGACGGCAGAGGCTCGCAAGATCTCGCATTCCCGGTCCTCCACAGAGTCCAAGGTCTTGTTGAAGCCGACATTCATGGAATCACCAACGCAGACGTCTGACGATAGTGAAGAGGACGAAGGTTCAACGTCAAAACCGGCCCTTGTACGGAAGAAGTCCGGGGAATTGGTGAAGCCCGCGTTGAGGCCGTCTTCCAGGCGGCGTTATTCGAGCATGCCTGGCACACCGACTTACTCCAAGTCGGTACACTTCAACGACAGCGACAATCAAACCCGGCACTTCCTGCAGGTGGACAAGCCCATCGCTGTCAGCGCGGGATCATCTCCCGTCGAGACATACGACAGCGAGTCGGAATTCCCCTTCAGTGAGGAAGGCGGCAAGAAGCCTGAGTTGGAGATCAAGGTCGCCAATTTCCCTGAAGACACTTTTGAGCGACGAACGAAGCCCATTAGAGTGGAGCGCATCTTTTTGTCATCTGACAAGACGACGCTTGTTGGTGTGTGCGCTGTCCAGAACATCGCTTTCCACAAGCAAGTCGTCGCCAGGTTTACGTTGGACTACTGGAAGACGACTTCCGAGATTACGGCTGATTACAACAACGACATTCGAAGCCCACCAACTGATGGCTGTGACCGGTTCAACTTCCATATTAAATTGACCGATCAGGCCAATATCGATAACAAGACGCTGTTACTATGTGTCCGATACAGCGTCAACGGTCAAGACCACTGGGATAATAATAACGACCGGAACTTCCAAATCGACTTCACTCGTGGAGAGCAAAAGCCTGTCAAGAGGGCAATACAACCTAGCCCACTTGGTCAACGCCCACTCAATGCCATTCCGCGTAGCCGACACAACGCTCCACGTGGCAAGCCAGACTCTCTCGACGACGACTTTGCAAATCGCTTCGACTCGAGCGCGGCGTACTCTTTTGGCTCCGCGGACAAGTTCCTGGGCGACTCCGCTGGCTCCATCAAACTGAAGACCAAGTCAAAGAGGCCTCCAATCTCCTTCGGTCCTCCAAGCGCGCCGACGCACGGCCTTGGCAGCCGATACGACTTTGGCTCCTCTCTGTCTGCTGCCCTTGGGACCGCGCAGGAGAAGCTTGGTCGCCAGAGTGGGCTTATGAACCCCCCTTCCCAACAACAAGCCAATGGAAGCTACTTTGGACCCCTGGACAGAACAGAGCCTGCAAAGGCAGATACTCAAACAGAACGACCTGATTCCATCACCACGGACAGGCCGGCAATGGGTTCCGAACAGTACAAGGATCTAGTCCAGAAGTTCTGCTACGTAGGTTCCAACCGCAATCCCTCCGCTGCCAAGGCCTAGAAGGACGCAGCACCAAGCTGACCGACTATTCAGTTCACTCCTGGTGCTGGTGGGAAGGCAGCGACTTCACCGCAGACTACAACCAAAGCTCCAACATTTGCGCAGCAGAAGGCTAGTGACGGTAGTGGCACGAAGGATCAAGTATCTGCATCCACTTCAGGCTCTTCATCCGGCAGTAACTCGCCGGTGCAGCAGCTTGATGGCTCCAATGACCGAACATCTTCCTCGCCAGCCTTTGGTCCATTCACGTTGCGCTCGCAGTCGCCAGTACCAATGACTGGCCAGGGCATCGGCGCACGGGCGGCCTCTCCTGTTGCTTTCGGATATCCATACCATACACAACGGGATGGATATCTCTCTGATACCCCGACACCTACTGCAATTCACGGTTGAAAGACTGTGTGTTGATCGTTACGATTGCTTTCCTGCACTTAGCATCCTCTCGACCTCGTCCCTCGATACGAAGCACGCAGCGACCAGCGATGTTGTTACGATCACGAATTCACGATATATACGATTAGCGGAGATTGTTCCACTCTTTCTCGACTGGCTATCTTGGCGACTGGCAATCATGTACACTCGATTGGAGTATGCTTCTTGCCAGGTCAGACCATTGGCTGGTTGGAAGAGTGATTGTTTAAATGCTTTTTAGCACTTCTAGCGGATTGGTTTAATTGCATGGCGTTCCGGAATAGATTTGTTTACAACAACCTGAAGTGTTACGACCACTACCACGGGGATCGCGAGCCAGGGATTGGCATGCGTGTGGGCGGGTTTTGCATCAAAAAGCGGGTGTGTGTTGCTGTTGTTCTTTGGGCTGTTTGTTGGTGGCTGTACTCTCTTCTTCGGCCAGCACCATTTTCTGCATCATCTTGTGGATGGGTTGTGAATAGGTTGCAGGATCTATGGATTGGAAGGCCTAGGGACTACTGGAAGGGGATGGGCAAAGAGGAGTTTCATTACGGCGGCGGTGGGTGTTGCTGCTCCTTGTCTCTGTCGCTGTGCGTCGGGGCAGGCAGGCATGCTTTGATACAGATCGAATGCGAACACGCTTCTATCCAAACAGTCTTCTCAGCTCCACACTTGATTTCCAATTTCTCAACCATCATCTCTCCTATGCCCTGAACTTGGTAACCTAGCATGGCAGGAAGTGAAGTTGAGCTCCTTAGCTTCCTGAGTGGATCCCATCTGAGATCTCAACTACTGCAAATAAAGCCACGCGATTTTAGTCTGGTCTCAGAAGGCAGGCAGGAGCTGAAGCCGGTAACTGGAAGTCGGTGAGCGTACCAGTAGTAGAGGCCTGGTTAGGAAGAAAAGCTCTTTCCTCGTCCATGTCCATGTTTCCTATGGCACGTGGAGTGCAGCGGAGGCGGAGCGCCACGGCGGACAGCGCCAAAGAAGAGGGAGGAGCTGTGGAGAGGTGCCGAACTTCATGTCCTTCCCGAGGGTCCGATCTCGGCGCCACAGCTTCACACAGTTGAAGGTATAGGCTGAATGATTGAATGATTATTGCTAAATTGGAATTATGGCACGATGGATGATGGGGATGATGGGACGGTAAATGGGATATTCTTTCATGGGAGTAGGTATTCTCTCACAGTACTTCCTTCATTGATCTTCTTGCGATTCTGTTTCTTTTGCCTTGATTGACTGCTTGCCACAGCGAATATCGACGCGACGTTTCGTGCTCTCCTCACAAGACCTGTAGAGCCAGAACAAGCAACAGATCCCACACAAGAAGCAACAGGAGAAGAAGAAGGCATCTCCCTCACAATCCGCACCATGGCCTCCACCCCACTTTCGAAACCCTGGGACATCCTCATCATCGGCACAGGAGCAGCAGCCCTCTCCGCCGCCCTTGCCGCCTCCACCTCCAATCCCAAATACAAACCCTCAATCCTCCTCATAGACAAATGCCCCCCAACCTGGGCCGGCGGAAACGGCTACTTCACAGCAGCAGCCTATCGAACCCAACACGCCGGCCTCTCCGACATCCTCCCCCTAGTATCAAACGTCCCTCCAGAATTAGAAGGGAAAATCGATCTCCCTGCATATACGCACCAGAACTTTCAAGATGATCTAGATCGCGTTACAGGGGGACGGAGTGACCCAAAGCTGGGGAAGTATTTGGTGAATGAGAGTTTGGATGTCGTGAGATGGTTGAAAAAAGTAGGAGGAGTGGATTGGTGGTTAAGTTTTAGGAGGCAGGCTTATGAGGTGGAGGGGAGGTGGCAGTTTTGGGGTGGGTTGCATTTGACTGTGCCAGAAGGCGGAAAGGGACTTATACATTCGCTGTTGAAGAGTGTGGAAAAGGCAGGCTGTGTGATTGAGTATGAAGCTGCTGCGAAGAAGTTGATCACAGGGGGAAGAGGGGATGTAGTGGGCGTGGAGGTTGAGAAAGGTGGGAAGAAGTATGAGGTGAAAGCGAAGAGCGTCATTCTAGCTGCGGGTGGGTTCGAAGCGAACCCGGACTTGAGGAAGAAATGGATGGGTCCTGGGTGGGAGCTTGCGCATACGAGAGGGACGCCTTACAATACTGGAGATATGTTGCAGGCTGCGATCGATCTGGGCGCGAGGAGAGTGGGAGATTTCAGCCCGACTGGGTGTCATAGTGTTGCTTGGGATGCGGATTCTCCGAAAGATGGAGGTGATCGGGAGAAGACGAATGAGTTCACAAAGTCTGGATATCCGCTGGGTTTGATGCTGAATTCTGAAGGAAAGAGGTTCGTTGATGAGGGTGTGGATTTGAGGAATTATACTTATGCTAGGTTTGGGAGGGCGATTTTGGAGCAACCAGATGGGATTGCGTTCCAGGTATGGGATAAGGATGGCCAGGGGTGGCTTCGACAGGAAGAATATCGCGATGAGATTGTGCGAAAAGTCATAGCTGACAGTATCGAGGAGCTGGCGAAGAAGCTGGCTGATGATGGTTTGCGGGACCCAGCAGTGTTTGTGCGGACGGTCAACGAGTACAACGCGGCCGTGTCCGCTCAACGCAAGGAGCACCCGGATGCAAGGCTTAACCCGGCCGAGAAAGATGGACTCTCAACTCAATCATCAACACAAGGCCTTCCTCTTGCAAAATCGAACTGGGCAATACCAATCTCCCAACCACCCTTCTTGGCAGTAAAGGTAACATCCGGCATCACCTTCACATTCGGTGGTCTGGCAATCAATCCCGAAACGGCGGCAGTGCTCCGTGAAGATGGATCCGAGATCGAAGGGTTACACTGTGCGGGAGAGATGGTCGGAGGGCTGTTCTACGGGAATTATCCTGGTGGCTCAGGTCTGACAGCTGGTGGCGTCTTTGGCAGGCGAGCAGGACAGGCTGCTGCTGCACGAGCACAGGAAGCAGTATAGTCTGTGAGATGTCTTGTCATACTTACGAGAAGTGTATACCTGGCGTCGAGCCTGTAGGAGCGGTTGAAGGGTAGCATGAGAGCGACGGCAAGTGGCAGCTTGCATGCCGGTGCGACGTCGGTGGAGAAGTTATTGGCAGATCGGGGCAGAAGTGACTGGCAAGTGATGTTGGAAGTGGCGGTGGACACTGCGGTGCACGCGGATCTTGGCAGAAGGCATGTGAAGTTGGGTTAAAGAGGAAGATGCTCGCGGGCCACCTGGAAGAGCCCCAGCATCCCATGCTCGGGACCTCGATCGCAAGCTTCCCGAGCTGGGAAATGACTTCATCGCCGCGGGTATTTCGCTGTTTGACTCCATCTCAATACTTTTGATATTGTTCGAAGGAGGTAATCCAGAAAGTGCACATGAATCTTGTCGTGAATAAGCGCTGCACGGATGTTTGTCCAAGTCATATCGATGAGCTCTCGGCGGCGGATTCAGCTCCTTGCCTCAATTGAACTTGGGGCTTTGCGCCTTGCCCGAAACGGTTCGCCCGGCGCTTCGCAGGCTCTTGAACCTTGATCCCGTCTTCGCATCGTGAACTTGCCACGGCGCGTGGCGAGGGCGCTGTGTGGAAAGTGCAGCTGGCGAGTTGGGCAGGACCGGGCACGCGCTCGAGCTTGCGTCCAATGCTGCAGAGGTGAAGTGTGGTATATGTAGTGTTACTCGCGGATGAATGCATTGTGAAGGCCGAAGATGATTGGAGTGTGGTAGTGAATGCGATGGGTCCAGCCACACCTGCTCCGCTGTGATTGGGCCAAAGCGGCAGGTTGTTAAATTGGCAGTAGGACGCTTGGGCCCGTTGGCAACCGTCCGGCCTCCACCAGCCCAGCGAGAGAGAGCAGGTCTCCCAGTCCTGACCAGCAGCGCCCAGAGAGAGTCTGCTGCAGCACGAAGCTCCCACCAGCGGCATCTGGTCGGCCTCGTCGTCGTCAAGACTTCCGCCCCGAAGCAGAGCTGCCGGCGTTGTGAGATCAGAAGCTCTCCCCCACGAGATCTGAACCCAGCGGAAGGGAAACCAGCAGCAACGACCCTCCACCGACCCGCTCAGCCACCTCGGACACCTCCTGCTCCAAGACAGCGACAACAGCCGCATAAACGACCGCATCTACACCTCTGCACCGACAGTACCCATCGCTGACCACTGCGACTACGACTACTACCTCCGCTCCCAAACACCCACTCGCTCACCGCGCCGCTGGTCCTTCACCTTGCCACCACTTCCGCGGCTCCGCTCCCATCTTGTCGCCCGCTCCGCGCTCCGATCCGACCGCTTCATCCACACCTTACATGCACAGTCGATAACCAGAGCACGCCAATGAGTCAATCGGGCGTGCAGCCCATCCCGGGAGGGCCTGAACAAGGTGCGTTTCGATTCCTGCGATGCTGCAGCGCTATCACATGCGCGCCGCGTGTGTCATGTGAAAGCCGGCTGTCACAGCATGCGCCCATTGAGTTTGAAGGTCAACATGCTAACTGTACCATCGCAATAGGCTCCTCCACCCTTTCGCAGACGTTCGTACCGCCTCCGCGAACATCCTCACGAGACGTGCCGCTAACCACTGGAGCCAGTGCGCAAAATGCTGCCGCAGAGAGAGGGCCGGACGCGACAGGTCAGTCGCAGGGCGCGCTGGGCATCTCTCCTCAGCCGGCGTCCAATGCTGCTCCCAACGAGCGGTCGGAAAGCGCTGGACGACGGAGTATAACACGAAGGAAACGAGATGCCAGCACAGGAAGTAAGCGCCGGGGCAGAGGAGAGGCCGGAAACGAGAAGGCTGCGCGACCTTCAGCCGACAATCGAGCAGATGTTGGCGATCAACCGAAGCCGAAAAAGAAAGGAGGTTTCCTGGCCTTCCTCTGCTGCACCTCCTCGGACGACTCCACTGAACTAGCATCACAAGACCCTGCACAACCGCCTAAGCCCGTCACCAAGCAGCCCACCAGAGCTCAGCAGCCTCCTCAAACGAGAACACAGCCGGACGCCAGCACGACCGGAACCAGCGCTGAAGAGTCAAAGGAGGTCATCGATGAGAAGGCTGCGCAGTATGCCAATGGTTCTAAGGGACAGCCGATTGTATCAAATCAAGAGCCTGAGAAGCAGGCCAGTCCTGGTCTTGCCGACAAAACGCTTCCCGGTCAGCCATCCGTTGCGCCGCCAACTCAAAACCCAGCCACACATCCCACCGGCACACAATTGCAGCCTAAGGAAGCATCAACTGGTCCTGCTCCAATATCGACTGGCAGTGCAGCTCTGGCTGGCGGTGCCGTTGTTGCTGGCGGCGCCGCAATCGCGGGCGGCGCAGCTCTTGCATCGAACCCATCAGTGGAAGTTCAAGCTCCGACACCGACTGTGCCTCAACAGGAAGAGAATCCTATTTCCGACCGAAGTCCGGCCCAAGAGGCAAAGGATGAAGAAA
Source organism: Pseudocercospora crystallina (assembly GCA_003666085.1). Lineage (NCBI taxonomy): Eukaryota > Fungi > Ascomycota > Dothideomycetes > Mycosphaerellales > Mycosphaerellaceae > Pseudocercospora > Pseudocercospora crystallina. The sequence continues at coordinate 547,209 of QQNG01000265.1, forward strand.
TAGAGATGAAGGATGAGCCGCTGACGGAGAGGGAGGCCCATGATATCGCTCAGGAACTTCAGCATCCGCACGCAGAGCAATCCGAGGCTGCAAGGACAGACCTACCTGGACCTCCCTTGGGTCCCCCTCCTGGTGATAGCACCGCCGCAAGCCAAGAGACTTCAATGGTCTCCACGCCCGAACAATCGTCCAAATGGCTCTTGCCCGCCATCAAGCCTGAACACAAAGGTCGCAAATGTTTGGTCCTCGATCTTGATGAAACGCTGGTGCACAGCAGTTTTAAGGTAAGTCTATCCCTCTCACGAATATCTCTCGATGAGCCCTTTTAATGTTTCTGCAGATTCTACACCAAGCGGACTTCACCATTCCCGTTGAAATAGAAGGTCAATACCATAATGTCTACGTCATCAAGCGACCAGGCGTGGATCAATTCCTGAAGCGAGTTGGCGAACTCTACGAAGTGGTCGTATTCACTGCTTCTGTCGCCAAGTATGGTGACCCTCTACTGGACCAATTGGACATCTACAAGGTTGTGCACCATCGACTCTTCAGAGAAAGCTGCTACAACCACCAGGGCAACTACGTGAAGGACCTCAGTCAAGTCGGCCGCGATCTGAAGGAGACCATCATCATCGACAACTCACCTACAAGCTACATCTTCCACCCGCAGCATGCGGTGCCAATCAGCAGCTGGTTTAGTGATGCGCATGACAACGAGCTACTGGACCTGATACCTGTACTGGAGGACCTGGCCGGCTCTCAGGTACAAGATGTCAGCCTGGTACTTGACGTTGCTTTGTGATCGGCCAAAGATCTCTAATGCTTTAAATGCCGAATCGCGATCGGCTTTTGTATGATGGGCTCTGGTGAACCCTCTCTTGCCTCCAACGGACGACTGAGATACCCTTTTTGCTTCTGTATACGACTCAGCCTAGAATGTGTTAATCTAGACATTTAACTCCGGATTATCTCAACCAGTGGGACCAGCAAGGACCAGGTCGGCACGACTCAGACACGCAGCCTTCCTGACAGGACCAGACTTCAATACCCAATACCCAACATGTACAGCAGCATAGCCAGAAATTGTCGCTCGACCGGCTACATTGTCTGTGGCCTTGGCAACGAGCAGCATCAATTGAAACGACATACACCTTCGGGCATCTCCTTTCATATTCTGTTCAAGCGATTACGGGAAAACAGGCAGGCGTCTGGAGCGAAGAAGCGAAATCACGTGTGAAACTGTCACCATCGACCGAAAAATTTGCGGTTCTTGCATGCATGGCTGGCTGTTGCATTTACAACAAACGTTTTGCTTCCCCTTTTTGTTCCCTTTGTTTTTTTGACACCAACAGCACCGCGTGAGGAACGTGAGTTCCTTCCACGCATCTACCAGGACCAAAAATGGGGGAAATGGGAGGCTGGAGATTCTCCGGGTTGCGATACCCACTGGACTACATTTGGGAACTTCTCTTGGATTGACAACTTGATCTGAGTATTGATCCATGGATGTATCATCAGCACAAAAGTAACGGGGCCGGTTGAGCGCGAGGAGAGCGGATGTCAGAGCAGCGATCACTCACGACTGAAGAAGCTGGGCAGGTTGTCTGGCGTGTGTTTGGGCGGCAACCAATTGAGCTGTGCAAGCAGACACTCCTTCACGACAACGATAAGGGGGACGCTGTCGCTTGAATCAGGAGGCAGCCGGTAGTTACACAAGAATAATTACTCGTTTGAACAGTGCATACTAAGTAAGGGTCATCGACTCTCCAAATCGTTTCCGTGTTGGCCCAGCTTCACTGGGTGAACAATGTTGAATTTTCGCAAGTAGAAATAGCGCAGTCGTGTGATGTAATATTTCCGCATTCAATCATTAGGCGCATCTCTTTCTATTTTGTATCTATATCACAATCATGCTCCCGTTTCCGATCGATATCAAATGCACCGCTTGCTCGAACGCATCAGCAACACACGAAATCGGAAAAAAATCCCCAAATCTCCAACACCACCCCCTAGATATCATGCCTAGCATACTTGCTCCCTTTCCTCAACCTCTCACCATACCTCCAAATCAAAATCGGAATCGGAATAAACGCAATCGACAAGAACCCCAACAACGAACATCCCCAATCAATCCCCAAAGTCGTAAACATCTGATGCGCGAAAATAGGGAATGCACCACCAAACGCCGACCTCATGAAATCGTTGCCTGCTAATGCGGATCCGACGACTTTGGGGTATGCATCGGATTGGTAGGATAGGAGAGCGTTGAATAGGAGTGCGGCGCCGATGGAGAAGAATGCGGAGCCGATTATGGGCATGATCCAGTGGATTGATGGACGGGCGGACCAGCCGAACCAGAAGAGACATATGGGGATGAAGAAACCTCCTACGATTGCTGCGGGGAGACGTTTCTCCGGTTCGACAGATCCGTCTTCGTGAGTTTGGGGTTGGATTTTTGTGTGGATCCAATAGAAATATGGGTGCATCATGATTAGGGCGCCGATCATGATTCCTAGGTATGCGAGACCTTGTTGTCCGAGATTGAAGCCGTAGATGCCTTCGAAGACGATGGGGAAGGCTTCGAACCAGCAGTATAGGAGTGCGTAGACGAGACCTATGTAGATGTTTTGGGCGAGGAGGATGGGTTCTGTGAAGCAAAGGATGAAGGGACGGATGAGGGACATTTTGACGATTTCGGCTTTGGGGAGTTTTTCGGATTCGATTTCGGCGGCGGCTTTGAATTTTGTTGAGCCGGTGCGTTTGCGAAGGGCTTTGGCGCGGCGGTAGAGGATGTTGTCGGAGGAGGTTTCGGGGAGGGTGAAGATGATGAGGACGGCTGTGAGGGCGTTCAACCAGATGAGGATCCAGATGGACCATTTCCAGCCTTCGGCGTCGACTGCGAAGCCCGCTACGAGAGGACCCATGGTTGGACCCATGACTGCGAAGATTCCCCAGATTCCGATGGCGTAGGTGACTTTTTTCGGAGACCACACGTCCGCGAGGGAGGACCCGCCGAGGGCGAGGACAGGGGATCCGAAGAAACCTGTCAAGAAGCGGAAGGCGAGGAGCATGCCGATGTTTGTGGCGTAGACGACTCCGAAGTTCATGAAGAGGAAGATGAAGTGCGTGATCACATATACTGGCATACGGCCGATCGGAGGTGCTTCTGCGAAGGGCGCGAGGATCATTGGGCCAAGACCGTAGCCGAAGACGAAGAGGGAGAGGCCTAGCACGGCTACAGTGCTGCTGACGTGGAATTGTTCGACGATGCCACCGATTCCAGTTGTGTAGATTGCGGAGCCGATGTAGACTGAAAAGGTCAAGAAGCAGACAAGACCAGAGACATAGGTCTTGGTGAGGTTGGACCAGTTGTGGGGGTTCTCTGGATCATTCTCGTCGTACCAATCGACAAGCTCTGCGCTCGCGCCTTTTTCGAGGATTTCATCCGCAGCTGAGCCTTGCGATGCTACGGATCGTCGACTGAGGGTTCGGTTTATCGTAGACTGTCGTGTCAATGTCGGTGAGAGCGTCTCCTTATCCGGTATCTGAGGCTCTCGAGCGGCGAGGAGGCGACCGCCTGATATGGTAGTTAGGCATCTCCCGGCGAAAGTCTCCCTGAAGACGTCCTTGAAGATCATGGCGTCGGAAGCCAAGCGCTATTGCGTAGCGATTCCAAAGTCCTGTTCGAGATGATTGCTCGATGTGTCTGTCTGCGGATCTGTCTGACGACGACTTGGCAGGCTTATTGCGTCTTAAAGCTGTAACTGTTGTTTCTTGATGAGGCTTGGTATGCGCTGTAAAAGGCGGCATTGCCCATCCTTATGTAGAATACCTTTTTCAGAACTGCCACATCAGATACCTACAGTACATGCACTGACATCATCAGTGATAGAGACTACTTCGCGAAACGGAGGAACAGCAAGCCACTGCACGGAAGCTGTGAGTGGAAAGCCGCATCGTGTTCTCAGCTATCAGTCAGAGATTCGGTGGACGTGCAGGTGAAAGAGTCTGTTTCGGATGCCCAGAGAGTAGCAAAGGGTGCTGTTCTCCGTGACGAACCTTAAAAGTTGATGACTGAGCGGGAAGCAGCATTGCTGGGTTCCGAAGATCCAGGGTCTTGGGAACAGGAACACCATCTTCCGTGCTGCCCTGATTCAGCCGTGAGCGAGATCTGACATCGTGCTTCCATGTTGACTGCTTACACCATGCTTCGTTATACTGCGGCGTACAATGTGGTTTGCAGAACGGATCTTAATCTAGAACCCTGCGCTCGAAGGCACATGGAAATGCCCGGCGATTGACTGGTGCAGCAATGGCGCTGTTCAGTCATCCATTAGAAGCTCGAGACCGGCAACCACCTTTTAGTAATTCCAAGATTGCAGCACTTCACTTTGCGGCCGCCTTCTGCATGTCACGTTCCAGGGCTGCCAAAGCACCTGTAGAGACTGCAGCCTCGGTGCCTCTATCCACGTCTTTGATCTTCCTCGCCGGATTGCCGGCGACAACAGTATACGGGGCTACATCCTGCACAGGGTGAGTGCTTCGAATTGCTCCGCGCTCGAACGCACCTACCTTGGTAACGACACTTCCAGCACCGACTGTAGAACCTTTCCCGATCGTGACACCGGGCAAGATGATAGCTTGTCCACCTATCCAGCAGTCTTCTTCGATCACGACTGGTGCTCCGAGCTCTGGGCCCTTGGTTCCGTTTCTCAGTTCCGGGGACAGAGGATGCGTTCCTGAATAAATGGACACTCCAGGAGCGAAAAGCGTACGAGCTCCGACAGTGATCGGGCACGTATCGATCATCGTACAGTTGAAGTTGATGAAGACATTGTCTCCGAGGGTGATGTTCCCATAGTCGGCGTGGAAAGGCGGCTCTACCCACGCGGCTTCAGCAAAGATTGCCTCGTCCTCCTCCTCTGATTTCCCTGGCGGAGGCAGAGGAGTCTTGTCGTCGACTATGTCTTTCCACAGCTCGACTTGCTTTCGCCTGGTGAGTTCTCCAGCGTTGTTGAATCGGACACAAGCGTTCTGGGCACGCCGTCGCTTTCTGATCAGCTCCGGAGTGAAGGCATAATGCAATTCACCACGAAATGCGCGAGCACTGTTCTCTGTCATCTTTTCTGGCCTCAGATATCGTCGTATGTGCCGAGTTCAGACTATTCGATGTACGTAGAGGCGTTGAAGGGAAGCCGCGCAATTGAGTTCGGAAGCCTCAGGCGCCCAAATGCACGGCCCTGCTTCGATCGGGCCGAATGAAAGCCGCTCCACCTGCCTTCACTTCAAATCTTCTTGGACACACTCACCATGTCGCTCAAATATGGCTTGAATCTCAAAGGGAAGAAGGCGCCGGCGCCAGCTCGCCGCACATTGCTTGATGACGAAGATGGCGACGACGACGAGCCTCAGCAGTCAGGCGCTGCCGAGTCCGCGGTCGAAGAGATCAGCACCTTCGGCAGCTCTGCACCGTCGAAACCAAAGCCAGGCCTGACAAGACCTCCACCTAAGCTGCAGAAGAAGAAGGAAGACAATGACTCAAGACAAGACCTGTCTGCAGCACGAGCCGCGAAAGCGCAATTAAAAGCAGCAGAGGCTGTCGATTCCTCCATCTTCGATTACGACTCCTTCCACGATGCGAAAACATCAGTCACAGATGCCAAGAAAGCCGCAGCGAAGCAAGATGCTATTGAGCGAAAGCCGAAGTACATCAACAACCTGCTCGATGCGGCTGCACGGCGGAAGCAGGACCAGCAGGTAGCGAGGGAGAAGCTGTTGCAGAAGGAGCGAGAGGCTGAGGGTGATGAGTTCGCGGATAAAGAGAAGTTCGTGACGGGTGCATATAAGGCGCAGCAAGAAGAGACGCGGAAGTTGGAGGAAGAGGAGAAGAAGAGGTTGGAAGAGGAGGAGAGGAGGAGAAAGTTAGGTGGCGGTGGTATGCAAGGTTTCTACAAGACTATGATGGATCAGACGGAACGTCAACATCAGGAAGCCCTGGAAGCTGCTGAGAAGGCGGAGAAGGAAGGCGTGAAGCTCGACGATGATGAGGAGAAGCGCAAGTCAGATGCCCAACTCGCTGCTGAGATGCGCGCAAAAGGTGTCAACGTGCATATCAACGAAGAAGGCCAGATTACGGATAAGCGAGAGCTTTTGTCTGCTGGACTGAATGTTGGCGCTTCTGGCAAGTCCTCGGACAAACACGCAGCAGACCACCTGAAGGCGTCCAACCGCAAAGGTCAGTCCGCTTTCCCAGTTCGTGGCAATGCGAATCAGCAACAAGCGACTCGCGAGCGACAAAGTCGTATGATGGAGGAGCAGCTGGCTGAGAGGCAAAAGCGTCAACGAGAGGAGGAAGAGGAAGAGCGTGTACGGCAAGAGAAGGCCGCCAAATCCGCGAAGACGGAGAAGGACGTCAGCGACGCCAAGGCGAGGTATCTTGCGAGAAAGGCTGCGAAAGAGCGCGGCGAGGGCTGAGAGCCTGCCTTCTTCGAACGATTTACGGATTCCGACTGCCCCACAAGCTCCTGTTCGCATTTCTTATGCTATGTTTGGTGTTCAATTTCCATCTTTTCATTCAAGGGCTGCCAAACAGGACGGCGAGCTCGGCTTCTGCACCATGACCAGCTTGTATCAATTCAACGCCCAAGATTAAAGAGTCATGCCATCGCGCGGATTCGTAGTGCAAATACTGGCCGGCTGGATCTTTCTTCAGTAGAACCTGGCTTGGAGTATGTGTACTGACAGCCTGCAGAATCTGCTGATAGAGGTCTTTCACATGCGCCGTTTGTGCATGTCCCACTCCTTCCCGTCTCCGCCCGCTGCTTCATCTTCAGGTTGTCTTCCTGGGCCTTTGCTCGCCTGGCACTTCAGCCACATGTCTGGCATCGACCGAGCCAGCCAACTCTGCTGGCGGTCTGCTTTCCCCAGGCATTTCGTGCGTCGTTTGCGATTCCAGCTCTTCAAGCGCACCGTTTCTGTGAAGCTCTTGTGGGTATACGTTCGTCTCCGACGTGTTTTGAGGATCTTCTTGCTTAGCACTCTGCTGACTTGTAGGACCTTGATCCGCCGTTCGCGACCTGCGTCGCCATATGACGAAACCAAGCTCAACCAGTAGCAAAACTCCTCCCGCGCCTGCTCCGACTCCGATACCAGCTGATGCTCCTGTCGAAAGGCCACTGGAAGTTGAATCATTACTTGAAGGTGGAGGACTCGAGCTCGTGCTCTCGGAGGCGGTGAATGTGGTGATTGATCCACTGCTTGTAGCACTGATACCCGAGTTCGTCCTCGATGACGAGAGAGCGACCTTGGAGAAAGCAGTAACACTACTATCCCAGACGGCACTCGTCACAGGATCCGAAGGCAAGACCTAAAAGCGGCGCCGGCGCCAGCATCACAACAGTCGGTCGTATGATTGCAGCAATACTCCGCAGAGCTCTGGGTGACGTTCGAGCATGAATGAGATCTGTCCCTCCGGTCCCCGCGCCTGATGAATTGTCAGTCAAGATATCCAACCACATCGCACACCGACGTACTTGTACAGAACTGGGGGCAGTCTGGACTTTTCCATGTGGAGTCGGTGCAAAGGCCTCGTATGTTGTTACCGTTCTTCGACCGGCAGAGCTTGTTGTTTAGACATACCGCGTCTGAACCGCAGCAGACGCTGACTTCTGCGGAGGGATCGCAGGGGTAATTCCCATCCATGGAAGATCCGTTCGGCGTGTAACATTTGGCCTGCGTCATAGTATCTCTTCTGAAGACTTAGTCGAAGAAGAGTGACAAGTAATGTGGAAAGTCACGGACGTTCCCTACTATGGTTGTCGATTTGGGTGGCAGCCAAGGATGTTTTCCATCACGCTTCCCTCTCAGCCGGACGTTAGATAAATAAAAGATCATGCAGTGTTTCGAATGCGCCTTGTTGTTGCCAAGAAGACCTGCGAGCACAACGTAGCACCCGCCCCATCAATGCAATATGTGCCTGGATGTGTTAGCATCCAGACGACAAATCCATGAAATCCTGATATCGACACGAAAGGTGGCTCGGAGAGGCTTCCAGTGACCGTGCTTCTGAAGGAGCGAGCAGGGAGTCGGGAAGAGGCAGGCCTACACGATCAGCCTGAGAGCCATAACACGCCAAGAAGAGAGCCATTGTGAGAAGGCTTTGATTTGGTAGTACGATTTTCGTTCCCGAAACCACAACGTGCAAGCAGTTTCTGAAGGGTTTGTCAAGCCTGATGCCGTGTGACCTTTCGACATGCGAATCGTGATCGTTCCACTTGGATCTCCTCTAGTCGACGATCTCAATGGGCGAATCTCGACGAGTTTCCGCCGCAGTCTGCTCTCTTATTCCTTCGAGACGTGGGCGCTTGGCAGGCGGCTCTCCCCCTTCACGCGGCTTGTCCTTCACTCGCTTCAAAACCTCCCTGAAAGCATCGAATCTGACTCCCATGTCCCCAACGTGCTCGCCGGTCATTCCCTTGTAAGTCGTCATGAGGTTGTTGGCTTCCGTCAACAGAAGATCACGCTCACGGGCATTCGCCTCTGCTTCTTCTCGAGCTCGCTGACGCTGCGTCTCCAAGTCTGCCTGCTCGTATGCCGATTTTTGTAGCCGCTTCTCCAGTTCTCTCTTGTCTTTTTCTATATCTGAGATTTTGCTCGTTGCGGCGTCGATTTCTTCACGTAAACGCTCGTTCGCTCTGTGGGCCTTCGTTGATATCTTCGTCTCGGCCCCGAGCTCGGTTTTCTTGACGCTCAGTGATCTGTCGAGAGCGATGGACTCCGACCTGTAGCGTTCCGCTTCCGCTTTGTTCTCCGCTACTTCTTGTGCCTTGTCTTTCAGTTCTTGCCGTTTGGCTCGAATCTTCCTGTGCGCTTTGCTCAAGTCGTCTTCCAGTTTCTCGTTTCTTGTATTGACTATTCGGAGGTTCCGCTGAAGGTCTTGTGACCAACGTTCGAGTGTGGCATTCTTTTTCTCGAGATCGAGATTATCTTGATTCAACTCCTGCTTCTTCTCTTCCAGGTTCTTGTTCGCGTCTCTGAGGTACTCGATCTCGGGTTCAGCAGCCTCTTTCCAGTCGTAGAGGTCACGGCGCTTGACGTAAAGCCTGGCATGATCGCCATCGAGTGTCGCATACGCCTTCTCCAGGCGCGAAACATCCTGACTCAGCCGTTTGTTCGTCTTTGTAATGGAAGTGAGCTTGCCGCCTAGCTGCAGGCAGAGATCTTGAGCTTCTGCAGCGACTGTCGTAGTGTCAGTCGTGGTGGACAACATAACATATAAGGTCACTGACCTGTGGCGCCGTCTGCGCTATGCTCTGGGATGTCCGACATGTTCAGACCGATATCTGCGGAAGAGTGGCTCAGCAGTGTATTGTAGAAAGATGAATGTGCTTCTGAGATGGTTGATGCATATAGACAGGATGGCGAAGGAAAGTTCGCGGCCCGTTCTCGTACTGTCACATGAAAGGGCCGCACATGCTCGTCTAAACTTACGGACACCTGGCAAGCTCGTGGCAATAGCGCCCGACGGCGACGTGCAAGGCGAAACCGTTGAACTTTGCAGCAATAGGAGCGCCTGAGAGGCCGCTCTCCCTTCAAAGTGCCTCGTAGAAGATAATCGCCCTTTTGAAATGGCAAGCTCGATGTCTTTCTGTAGAATCGCTCCGTACTGTGCCGTTCGCTGGAAAACCTGGTGCTGTCCGCACCAACCCGAATGTGCGAGAGACAACTGTTGCACAATCAAATGAGCTTTCATATCATTTCAAACTTTGACCACATTTAATGCTCACCTCAAATGATCTATCTTATCAAACAACCTACCCAAACCACCATTTCCCATCCCTCCTCTTATGCCCATAACCATCACCATCATGATGATGATGATACCCCCCACCAACGCCCTCCTGCCCAACACCCCCCTTAAACCCCGGCGGAACCGGATGTCCACTAGTCGGCCCATGCCTCTCCGCAAAATCAAACACAGCATTCCAATTCCTACACTGATGCGTAACTCCCCACCCATCCACACTCGGCAACAACTGTCCATGCTCATCAACCATCACCTTCTCGAGCGTCGTATCAGACATACACATCACGTTCAAGCGCAAGTACTCGAAGCAGTGTTCTATATGTTGCTTTTCCTTATCAGTCCGGTGGAGTTTGGGTTGTGCGAAATTTTTCTTGAGAGATTGGAGGCAGTGGAGTTGGTGGAAGACGGAGAGGCAGTACATTTCTGAGTGAGGGGTGGAGGTGCGGTTGAGGGGGAAGCCGCCGTGGAGGTTGTATTTGGAGGGTTCGGCTATTTCGACGAATCCTCCGTCGGCTGGGAGAGATGCGTTAGAATGGCTCGTCGGGTGAAGTTGAGAGAGGAGGTGTTGGCTTACTGGCCATGAGCTCTTTCCACAACGTCTTATCACTATTCCAGTCTGCAATCGCGAATCGATGGTCTTGCTCGAATTGCTTCGGTGTACTGTATGGAACTATTCAGACGAGTCAGCCAATGGTCAAGCAGACGTTGCTCTGCGCCTCAACGTACAATTTGGGACGAAGTGGTGCGGTATGGGATCGCCAACCATCAACAAGACAAGAATCGTAAGTCCCAAAGTTGCCGATGCTGCCATGATGCAAACGAAGATCATGTCGCCAAATGTGTAGCCTCGTCGCCGGTATGACGGCTTGCCTTGGTTTGCAGGTAACCCATCTTGCTTCGATTGATCGCTCAGCCATCGATATGGCTTGCTCGACGAGAGACCCATGATGCCATAACATGCGTGAAAGCTCGTGAAGCCAGTCCACGCCAAGAATACTGCGCTCTTGGAGATGTTCTGATGGTATCGAAGTGCCAAGCTTGTATTCGTATTGCCCAGACCTACAGCTCGTGGCAAGTAGAAGGTCGACTTTCAGACAAAGACCCAAGACTGCCAAAAGTGGTATTAGCGCTTTACAGTGACTTCTTCACCCATTGAGACAAAGAGATGCCTCACCGAAAGAGTCCCTCAATAGCGTTAAAGCGATAACTGGTTCCAGACACGCCGCGCAACTTCGCTCGACCCTATTCTTTGCCGTGTGTAGACGCCTCGTACGATGTTTGCTGAGTATGTTCTCCTCGCGCCTCGTGCACATCCTCCACTGCATCTCTGATCATTGCAACGACTCCTTCTTCGTCCGTCGCAATGCCCTCCGGCTGATCCCCACTGCAATCATAGATCTGTCCATTCGCGATCCCGAAAAGGTTCATCTCATCAAGCACCATACACCTCACGACAGCCTTGAACTCAATCAAAGTGAAGTCCCTTCCAATACTCGCGTCGCGAATATGGCGATTCGCGACACTAAAAAGCTCGTCGACTTTGATAGGCAATGCGATGGCATTACTTTGTTGAAGGCTATCAATGACGCGCACCAGGAGGTTTACACGAGCCGCAGGCACCTGCGTCCTTTTGTTATCCGGGCCTTGAGGAGCGTCTTCTGTAAGCCAGGATGGGTATCGAATCGTTTCGCTGGTGCCATCGCGAGTTATTGACATCGCCTGGAGATAGCCTCTGCTATCGAAGGCAAGCATGTTCGTTGGATACTTTTGTTCAAAGGTCAGCGCGCTTCGACCTGTTTATATGCCAGACATAGTCGGTTCGATAAACCCTACCAGCCTTGTGTGTTGGTGGGTGAAGAGTTTGATAGATTAAGAATAGATTAATCGTGAACCTTGAGCAATGTTGGATCACCTGATCGCTTCGCGACGCTGGCAAAGCTCGGCAATACTCCCATAGACAGGCACTGCATCAACATCAGTATCTTCGTATGCCTAACACTCACCTCGTAAGTTCCGAAAAGAATGATAGCCGCACCAATCGATGTTCTCGTATCGCCATCTATCCTTGAATTCCTCATAATCGCCAAGACGACCGCGCCTGACTGCCTGCTGTGTAGTTTTGAAAGTATAATCGTGGATGGTATGCATCGCAATGAGACCCCACAGCACATCCAATACAACCCATAATTACGCACATTCGTATCCTCTTTCTTAATCAAAATATCAACTCCCACAGGCGCCATCCGTAGAGAGCGCCTCTTGTCGAAACGCCGGGATGATGCTGTTGGAGAAATCCACTCGCTCGCTTGCTCGCTTAATCAAGACTCAAATGCAAAAGTTTGGGATGCTGGCTCCAGAAGTGAAATCGAGTTCGCGGCTTCAGGCTTTGTACGAAGAGGGTTGGCTGTCGGTCTTCCCGCTTCCAGGTGCAACATCGCCATTGCTAATTTCCAGACACCGCCGCGCAAGCGCAACAACTTCACCTTCTCCATCCTCGGACTCTTCGCCCTCATCTTCGGACTCGATGTTCTTCTCGCTGATTTCGCGGACCATGTTCATGACGTCTTCCGATTTTGTGATAGTGTCGGTAAGCTTCTGGTCCCCTGATTCCAGTAGTTGCAGTAAAGTCCAAATCGCGATGTGCTGGAAAGTAGGATCGCCGCTTGCCAGGAATCGGTTCAAGTAGCCGTGAATGCCGCCAGACGGCTGGTTCCAAGATGTAAGGAAGAGCGAATAGTCGCCAACTGTGCGCAGTCAGCACTTGTCAGCTGCCTTAATTGAGTTTTTATAGCTTACCTTTGCTGCTGAGGTTGCCCAGAGCAGCCGCACTGTTGCCTTGCACTTCTATGCTTTCGCTTTCCGTCAGTGGAATAAGTACATCAAACACACCCAGCTCAAGCAATTGCGGCTTGAGCTCGTCGGATAGTGCCAGAACAGCAATGGCAGCTGTCATTTCAGACTGCACGCTTAACGGCACCTCCAAAACGAGCTCTTTGCATTTCTGAACAGCGCCAGCTTGCAGCACCAGCTGCTTGTTCCGATCCGATGACGCCGCCAGATTCCGCAGGGTTGATATCGCGTGACATTGTATTTCTTCGTTGTCGGTCGAGCCGAGCAGGTCCACCAGTGGCTTCAAGAAGCCCGCGTCGATGATTGGCGACTCGTTCATAGGATGTATGCTGATGTTTCGTATGCAAGCCACAGCTGATAGGATCAGAGGTAGGTAGCTACTTTGTAGCAATCCAAGTAAGGGTGGCAGTCCGCCGGCTCGCACAATCTCGAGCTGATACTTCTCGTCACTAGCTAGGTTTCTGAGCGCAAGTGCGGCCTGACATTGCACCTTTGGAGCCTGTCCTTTCATCAAGTGCACTAAGCTCTGGACAAGCTTTGTTTCTGTTTGCGCAAGTCGTTTCCGATTCGTGCTGTCAACTGCGATATTGCTCAAGGCTGTGGTGCAATAGTACTGAACGTCAGTATCCGAACTGCTGAGCAGGCTGACCAGAACTGGGATTGCGCCTGCCGACACTAGCTGTTGTCTGTTGTCATCGGAGTGTGTCATGTTCAAGAGCGCGCCTGTCGCGTTGCGCTGCACCCTCATGTCCTTGCTCTTAGCCAGCCTTGTCAATGGAGCCAGCGCGCCTGATCTTGCTATCCTCGCCTTGTTGTCCTCGTGTGTGGCCAGGTTTGTTATACAGCCGACCGCATTGCATTGTACCTCGACATTTGGGCTGTTCATCTGTCTAATCAGTGGCGTTAAGCCTCCCAGGGAGACTATCAAGGTCTTGTTCTGGCCTTGACAGAAGTTAGTCGGAACTCTGAACACAGTGGAATTGGTATCGCGTACCATCTACGGCAAGGTTTCCCAATGCGGCCGAGGCAGCGCGCTGCACCTCGATGTCAGTGCTCTCGAGGAGAAAGAGTATGGGCTCGAGCGTCGCCCTATCGACAGGTCGGACATCTTCAGAGCATTCAGTCAGCGCCAGTGTTCTCCAATATGATCTTCTTGCGCGTCACATGCCTCTTTCTGTAATCTCGGCAAACGTTAAGCTTGCGCTTCGTTGCAGGTCAATGTTCTGGCTGTATACGAGTGTTGACAAAGCCGCAAGTGGCTCCCCAGAGAAGAAGTCGGTCTCGGCTCTCTATCTCCTGTTATTAGCATGCATTTCGAAGTAGGGCGCTCGCAGCCATGCTATCGCAGCCGAGTAAAGGCATCGTACGTTTTCGAGGTAGTTGAGAAGGTCGGCGACAGCTTCTCGCTCCGAGTCGGCGAGCACGTTATCGTAGTCGACTTTCGAGCGGCCTACACAGCGAGCGGTAGTTAGCAAGCTGAGCGCGCGTAGTTGGGCTCGGACATTGAGGGTAGACGTTACTGGCACAGCAGCAGATCCGTTGGAACAGACTGGCCATGATGGGCCAGGTTCGGCCCTCGACGAGGCTGCGGGAATCAGAGCGCGACGTTTAGCGGTGGTGGTGTTCTTGTCGTCATATGTATGTGATGCTGTGTTATTGGCGCGCTTGCAGTAGGTACAGCATGAGAAGTTTGGAACACGAATCTTTTCGCGAGTAGAACAAAACCGTCTATGCGCGGTGGAGTGCACAGCAGTGTTTTGCTGGGTTGTTTGTCATTGCCTCGACGGCAGGTGAGTTGATGTCTCTCTCAGCACCTGCACTTGCTGTGCTGCACTTCACGCCCGCGCTCAGACCTCACTCGCGGCTGTTCCCGGCTGGAGCATTCGTCGTCGCGCTTTCTTCTACAAACCTCTCCCCTCCACGAACCACCAGACACTTCAACATGCAAAACACGTCTTATGCAGCAAGTCAGTCGCCCGCATGGGATATGATCGAAGTCCCGTGACGTGGCACCCTCTCAGAACTTGGAAAGCTCTACGAGCTGCAGGCTAGGGCAGAGTCTCAACCAACAACGAATGTCCCGAAGCGGCTCACGGCGGGCTGTTTTGTATATGCGTGCGGTAGCACACACAGATCGTCACACCATCTGTCAGACTGCGACTGTGGAAGGCTGCCAACCAACGTGGCTTTGGACCGTTTAGAGTCCATACGAGTTTCGCCTCCATCCATCACCAAAAAAATCATCTGTTGCCTTCAGAGTACTGTGATAGTCGCTATCATGCGGTATGCTCGGCGTCTCCACTGAGCGATTTGTTTCTACACGACACAGCCTCCCTCCGACTCTATTGTCCCCGGCTAGTCACACGACGAAATACAATGCCAATTCCACTGCAATTATTAGAGGAAGACCAGCGCCGAGGATTGCAAGCGGCAACCGACCCCCCGGACATGTGCACAAGATGCGCTTTTTCTGCCGCCGTGCGGCATCTCGTTCATGCGTGCCACTCTGTTTGGACTATCTTCCTAGCCGCGTTTATTCCCACCTCACCTCATCACAATCAAGCCTACTCCGACTGTACTTGGCGGATGCACTACATCTCCTTCGTTGCCTTGGCACAGAAGAGGTCCAGCTGCGAGCTGTACTGTCTCGGCTACCCACTACTGCTACCCTGATAGCACGAGCTTTCACATGATTCGCCTTACCTGGGCGGCCGCCCGCAAATCCGAGGCACCAATCCTGGCTGCCCGTAGCTGTGCACTTGCCTCTTGGCGTGGTGGAATGAGGATGGTATGATGGCCGATCACACAGGCGTATCCTCTGCTGCTACCTGCGCATCTGACCGACTTTCTGCAGAAGCTCGAGGGGAAAGCCTCGCTGAACCGCATTCCCCTCGAGCTTCTGCAATGTTAAGCCGCTGTTTCCTCCAGTTCTACCAGGGCACATTCGATGTAAGTTTCCCGGACATTCGCCGCGTGAATGCTGTCTACCCTCGATATCCCTGGTCGCGGTTCGGTGAGACTGCGAGATCTGCCTCCACCCCGCCTGGCACCCTAGCTTGTAACAGGCGAAGAGCGTGCCAAGACGTGTGAAGCTCAAGTGAGCATGCTGAGCTTACCTGGGTACCTCTGTAGGCTCTATGCCATTAGAAGTGGGCCGACGAGATGACGAGATGATATGCTCCGACCTGAGTTTAGATCCCGCCTGCAACTCGGATGATCCCTTTGCCTTCGCAGTGTCTTTGTATGGATGCCGGTCGGTGCCAGTGGGTACCAGTGGCTCGATATTGCGGAGTTGTGGTCTGGGCGCAGCGGGGACTCTGCACCCGCTCTTTGTCTGTCATGACTACTGAACGATGGAGACACAGTGTCTTTGGTCAAATGGTGGCTGAGCCCGCCCATCATAACTTACAGCTCTGGGCGCTGTAATGCGCCAAGCGCGACCTGGCGAGTTAGAGGGGCTTACATAGAGTCTACTTCTCACCTGCTCCCAAGCCCACCACTCCTTAACGTATTCTGTCCGAGTAGCTCATCGACCCATTCGCCGACTTCCTGAATGTGTCTATACTCCAGAAGACAGCAAGCGTTTCGGACGTTGAGACAATAACACATCAGGATAGCCTTCTATGGCCGCACACTACGAGATCAAGAAGCACTTCAGCGGTCTCCGAGTCCAGACCGCCCGCCGCCGAGCGGACCCCTTTGCGACTGGCTTCGAAGATGATAGTGAGGACGACGCAAGGAAGAGCAGATCCAAGACCAAGGCTCCGCCCGCCGTCAAGTCCCCACCCATTGCACCGCGAGCACCTTCCTCGAACAAGAGCGTCGCATCGCCCTACGCATCCATCGACGCCCTCGCCGACGACACCGACGACGATGATTTCCTGAACGTACCTACAAAGAAGAGAACCGATCGCCGCCCCAGCCCAGCTCCCTACGCTCTAGCTTCGCAGCGCGTGGCCGACGGTGCTACTGCTCGTCGACGAGGCAGTCTTCCAGGCGTGGGCACCGACGACAAGAAGAAGGCAGCGGTCTTAGCATCAGGAGGTGTTCTAGCCTATCTCGACGACAGCGACGACGACAACTTCTCCAACTCCGCCCCTACCACTCGTACCGCGCGCAACCAAAGCCCAGCACCGTCGTCACGGAAAGGCTCAGATTCGACCGACGGACGCAACCGATCGCACACACCTAGTGGAGAAAAGCTGAAACAAGACGGCCCGCCTCGACTCAATTCAGTGGCTCTACCGCGACACACCGTTGCTTCGCCTTTTGCTGGGACCGTAAGTGAGCTCTTGGAAGATCACGTGATGCATCGGGTGAGACTGGACGCTAACAGCTTTGCTTTCCCCAGAAATACCTGCAAGACAGCGACTCGGACGACGACGAAGAAGCCGTCGCCTCTCGACAAAACAGCGCCGACGATCTTCCTTCTGAAGCGTCGGGTGTTGGGAATAGTGAAAATAGCGAAAACGCGCCCGCGAACAAGCATTTGGAGGTAAAGCGCGTGGATAAGCCGAAGTCAAATGGCTCGGGCGTCTCCTGGCGGGCCTTCTCGGCCGGCCGAGCAGAGCAGCGCAATGCCGAGATCGAGGCTCTCCAGACAGCTATCCGACGACGTGGACGAGCCATCTCGTTCTGTCCGACAGCTACAACCGACGACGGGAAGCGAATCCCTCTTTCTCCGGCATCTGAGCGACCGGGACCTCTCGCCCGGCGAGCAGGCCAAGGCAGAAGCAAGTCGCCGCCACGGCGTGCACAGGACACCAAGTTCGACGAAGACGACATGGCCGACCTACTCGGAGGAGCCGTTGGAAATCAAAACCCCGTCGCGTTCAAGGCAAATCCCTTCTCCGGTGAGTGCGCAGCAGCCGGCGCGTGATATCCAGATGTGTCATACCAACACGTGATGAGTAGGAGACCCAGTCAGACACTCGGGCAATGAGAATCGAAACGGCGACACCAAGCGACCGGGAGGAGGCTCTCCAGATCGCCTCCCTGACATCCGCATCGACGACATCTCCCGGCAATGATGAAGTGCAGACGCCTGTCTCGCCCAGAGATACCAGTGCCTTGACAGACTCCATGGAATCTATCGCAGCAAAGCTCACCGTGTCGCCGCAGACAATACCGGAAGGACAAAGAATTGATCACGCGGTCGAAACCGTCATGTCGCCCACGGACTATGAAGATCCTATTAGCCGCAATTCTAGCACGAGATCGATACGCATGCCACGGCCTTCTAGAATGACGGGTACAACTTCACGACGCTCGTCACGCAGGTCAACCTCCGCCAACACTTCTGTAAGTCCGGCGCATGCCTTTCTATCGCACTGGGGCAAAGGCGACGCAGAAGAACCGGCTCCTGAGCCAAAACCTGACGACGAAGGCCAAGCGATCGGTCTCGATAATGAATATATTATAGGTCGTACCATCAACCAAGGGGGATTTGGGGTGGTGAAAGAAGTTCACTCTTTGGATGAGCATGGTGGCCGTACTATCCGCGCGGTGAAAATTATCCGTAAAGCGATTTCTGGTGTGGACGAGGCCGCAAACGATAAAGTGCAGCAGGAAGTCGAGCACGAGGTGTCAATCTGGCGCTACCTCAAACATCCCCACGTCCTGGGCCTGCACGCCGTGTACGAGACAGATTTTGCTACCTTCTGCGTGATGGATCTCAACGTCGGCGGCACTCTGTTTGATCTGGTGCGCAAGGCCCGGCAGAGCGCTAGCTCTAACGACGGACGCAAAGGTCTCCCACCACACCTTGCCAAAAGCTATGCTTATCAACTCGCATGTGCCCTACGATACCTGCATGAAGACATTCGAGTGTGTCATCGTGATGTGAAGCTCGAGAATTGCCTGATTGACCTCAATCGACCAAACGCTGGCACCGAGGGAGGAAATCTTCGCCTCTGTGATTTTGGTCTTGCCGATTTTCTGCATAGCGAGAGCATGGATGAAGGCTCAGTGGCTGATCGTTACGCTGAACAACTATCACTATCGACTGAACTTCCTGTGAAAACAGCCTCATCCATCATCGGCACGCTCGAGTACGCTTCACCCAAGGGCTTGTCTGTTAATCGCAAACTGTTCGAGACGGCTGGTGATGTGTGGGCTTTTGGAGTTATCGTCTACGCACTTTGTACTGGAGAATTACCGTTTCGGCATCCCATGCCCAGCAAGACCGCGGAACTCATCTTGCGAGCAGACTGGGACGAAACTGCACTTCGCCACGCTGCCGCAGGAGGCGCGGAGGTTATCGACCTTGTAAAAGGTTGCCTTGAGAAAGAAATTGACTTGCGCTACACCATTGGCGATGCGCTTCGCAGCACCTGGTTTGAAGGCTGCCGGGAAATGTGCGAAGAAGAATGCGCCCGCCGACCTTGGGCGTAAAGACGACAGCCAGCATATTTGCATTGGCATATCACGCACATTTGATGACTTGCACATACTACATTCACGATTCGATGACAGCGAAAATTGAGACGACGGGACGGGCGTTATCTTTCGCATGAGGACGAAGCAGAGCTAGAAGCTCCTTCATGAAATGGTTTTGGTTTTGAGGATTCTTCGAAAGTTGTGGATACCCTGTGAGAGCGTTCTTGAAGATGCACCATTCAACTCCTTGGCTTATGAGAGAGGCTTTACATACTCGCTCAATTACTTGTACTTTTACGACGATTCGGAGCTCCCTCATGACACTCGGCTGAGGAGGTGTTAGTCTTGGTGCTAACCGATCGCAGATTCCAAACAGGATGGGCAACATCGAGTGAGAGCTCAACCAGACAACTTCTCGGCCAGAACAAGCAGAAGCTGCTTTGCATTGCAGTCGGTGTGAGTGGCATACTGCTACCATCTGAATGGTTGCTTTACTCTTAAATCAGCCAATACTCCACTGCCGGTTGTGGACGTCCAACTACAGCACAGTTCACTCCATACCAGTCATCAAAGCCCCCGCGTTGAGAAAAGCTTCCACTACAAC
This sequence comes from Pseudocercospora crystallina, assembly GCA_003666085.1. Lineage (NCBI taxonomy): Eukaryota > Fungi > Ascomycota > Dothideomycetes > Mycosphaerellales > Mycosphaerellaceae > Pseudocercospora > Pseudocercospora crystallina. Next base: position 566,846 of record QQNG01000265.1, read on the forward strand.
AACATTGGAGCGGAGAAGTCGGATCGCGTACCGCAACATGCCTGAATCTGCTGTTCGCGCCTTCATTGGCGTTGTTGCTCGCTCGTCGTTCCTCTGCAGCCTCGGTCATTTGCTCCATACGCTCGCTCAAGATGGCCGCCATGGCGAGACGCCAATTCGATCCCAAGGGTAACGACTTCTTCCAGGCTGCCTCTAATGATGGAGGGGATACTGATGCAATGGGTCCTGGTGCAGAGCAGGGTGCCCGTGTTGTTGCATTCACGACGTACCCAAGCGAATCGACTTCAGCTACATCTTCGGCTACGACTTCGGATCCGGGAACGGCTGGTGATCCTACTTCTGCCCCTGAGCAGAATGATTCTGTGATTGAAGATGATGGTGGAAGCTCGTCGACAACCTCTACGTCTTCGACGTCGGCAGCCTCGACTACTTCTTCGGTCCCAGAGCAGGTTGACTCGGTGGTTCAAGGTGATGGAGCAGGTGCTATGACAGCTTCTACGTCCTCAGCTTCGGCAGTCTCGACCACTTCTTCCGCGCCAATGGCACATTCTTCGTCCCAAGAGACGCCGGCACATTCATTGACGGGTCCGATTGGAGCTCATTCGACGGAGACTGCCTCGTCCAGGTCAGTGATAACCGCTCCCTCAAGCAAGAACAGGACTATTCGCCCGACTCAGGGTGCCTCTTCTACGTCCAACGCGATGCCGACCACTGCATCAAGCAAGTCTGCGAGCTCTCAAAAAGGAGAGACTTCCACTGCTAAGCCATCATCTACATTCCCCGAGCCGTCGGTGTCCAGACCGACGAAGCCTCCAAACACTCAGGCCGAGAAGTCTGCTCCCGCTGGGTCTGCAGTAGCCACGTCTGCTGCCCCTTCATGGCCAGCACATCTGACAGGTCCACCGCAGGGGTTGAATGTTACCACTGATAGGAAATGTTGGGATGATGGAAACGGCAATCATGTCTGTGCAGATTGGTCGCATGGCGCACACAACCTGACTGATGTTCATGTCGAGAACGGTAAGCATCTGCCTCCACCAATGTCATCGGCATCAGCACTAACCACAGGTTCAAGGTGTCTCCGATCTCCACAACGAACATTCCTCCGAGAACTCTCAGAGCATCCACGGCACAGGCGGAAACTCCACAAACCCCAACGACCCCTTCTCAGTCTTTCAAGGCCACAAATTCGACGAAGACTCTGGCTTTCGGGACGCCCATGACGACGAAGATACCTACGAGGACCACCGCGAAGATGCAGGCCACAACGGCCAAGGCTGGAAACTCAACACAACCACCCCAGACGGCGGACACAAGGAACAAGATTTCTGGGCTGACGATAACTTCCAAAGCATCAGCAATATTCAAGAGAACAAAGCTGATAATTCCTCCGATGTCACTCGTGTGGATACGGATAATGGGTCTTTCCAGGCGGACTGGGAGAATGATACACCTGGTCAGCCTGAGGATCAAGGAGAAGTTGGGGGAACGCATTCGAGTTCGCATCAGTTGGATGAGCATAAGGGTGATGGGGTTTTTGATTCTCACGAAGAATCGAATGAACAATCTGTTACGCACGGGAGTTTCTCTTCGTTGAATGGATTGGAAGAGGCGATGAAGGAATGGAATATGCATATTAGTATGCCTCTGCAATCTGGAGGAGCATGGCAGGCATCGCCTACCACATTGATGAGCATTGTGTCTTCGTCAGCCCCATCTGGACACGTCAAGAAAGACCAGATCCCGCAGGGTTTGTCCATTGCAGATAAGAGCGCTGTGACGCCTACGGAGAGACTGCGTGGAAACAAGCAGCTCGTTCCTCGAGAAGAAGGCTTTGGCTTTGACGAGGCTCCTGGTGTACCTCGAGAGAAGGAAAGCTTCGATGAGTCTGTTCCCGGAGCTACTTTGATCGTTATCTGCGTTGCGATTCTCATCGCGTTTATCTTCATCATTGTTCAGCTCAGGAGGATCAAGGGATATCGTGTGCGCGTATGGGCTCGTTTGTCGCCTGAGAGAGTGCGGGAGATTGAGGAGGCGCAAATGAAGGAAGCTGGACTGGTTGCTGAAACGGAGTCGGCTGGGCCTTTGGTGTGGGTGCGAGAGCAGAATGAAGAGATGAAGAAGCAGTTCAAAGGCTTTGTCAATTGATGCTCACAGCATATGTGACTTGAGCAAATAGATGCATAATGTCTTAACGACGTCTTGGAATCCATCATACAGCTCCAACATCCATCTAATCATGCAAATCCCTCTCCAAAGTAACTTCAGGCTTGTCAATTCGATAGATCGTCTTCGCTGTATTAAAGTATGCCTCATACTCCACCTCCTCTGCCCCATCTCCAACCGGCAAATCATAATGATAATGCCCACCCCGATTCCCGCCATCCGTCGAGAAACAATGCGTATGTTCCATTCTTAATCCCAACTTCTTTCCCGGATCAGCACTATGAAAAACAGTCAAGCAAACTATGGGTGCTTCGAAATCGTGATATGTAAGCCAATCGTTGAGTTGTTTGGCGTCTTTGAAAGGGAGTTGGTCTTTCGGTGGGAAGTCCGGCATTACGTGGAAATGGGCTTTGCCGGTTTTGATGAGGAAGATGCCGCCCATGGAGATGGGTTGTGCATCGCCGTATTTCTCCGCAAGAGTCTTGCGAATGCATTCTGTGAAGGACTTGTGGTTTCCTTTCCGAGCACGGGCGGTGATTTTCAATACGTTTCCAGGTTCACCAGAGGATCCATACAGGTTCATCATGAGAGCGCAGTCGGTTGTCGGGCTGGGTTCGCAGACTGCCGCATGTTTGCCGTTCGAGCCGTCGAATTTCGTGTAGTATGTAAGGTTCTGAACGTTGTCGAAACTTCCTTGCCAGCTAAGGTTCGGAGCTAGTTCTGAATTGAGGCCGGTGCGGTGGAAAGGACCAGCGCCTGCACCAAGGAGTCCTCCACGGTCTGCAGACATTTGCATCTCCTTGGCGATGGAGATGAGGGAGAACTTGCATTCTAATCGGGGTTCCGGGAAAAGATTGGGTTGTCCTCCGATGTCTGCCACGCGCTCGTTCCCGGATAGGCCTTCGGTCGAGAGATAGTAAGGTGCTTTGCGAAGATCGGGACATTGTTCTACACTGATGCTGGCTTTCGAGAAGTTGGATTCCAGCGCGGGTTTGAGCACACCAACCAGCTCGTCCAGTGAGGGGGGCGAGAGTGGATGCGAGGTCGTGTTCATCTTGCTTGTCGAGATGAAGTGGTTGGCGATAGATCGAAGTTTTTGCATCGAGGAGACATTTATAGAGAAGACAATGAGAGAGGTATAGTTGAGATGAAGTCACGTACGGTCCGGCTTACCTTCCCACGGGTATTCCGCATTGGATGATTCCGATTGTTGCGACCCGATGTTGTTGATGGAGAAGTCCAGGAGCAGATGAAGTCTGAGACGACTGACGTCGCTCTCCTTTGGTCCGTGCAGCGCACCAGGATGGTGTGCACTTGAACTTCATCTCTGCTTCCACTCCTCTCCATCACAAACACGCTCATATCCATCACCAATAGCTCTCCGATATCGCCTTACGTCGGAGGCTTTTTGGCAGCTTCAGACAAGGGACCGATCCATAGTTTCTGCTGAACAAGACGACTTGCCCTCGGTCCTCCACTCAAGGCATCCCGATACCCCTCTTTGAGCAGCATCAGTGGCAGCGCGTACTCAGGCATCGGGCAAGTTGCCATCTCAGAGAATAGGGACAGGGAACCGTCTCGAGGTTTGTATGATCTGCGTACCACGTTTACACTTCTCTCTGTTTCATTCCATTTCTTCAGCACCATAGACACACACACAGCAGTTCACCCATCCCAAGACAAAAGCAATCACCATGACCGACCAAATCCCCACATACCCAGACCTCAAAGGCAAAGTCGCCCTAATCACAGGCATTGGCCAAGTCGGCATCCCCAACTCATCAACCTGGGGAAACGGAGCAGCAACAGCCCGAGTCCTCTCCCACAACGGCGTCAAAATAGTAGGCTGCGATATCCGTCTCGACGCAGCAGAATACACCCAAAAACGCCTCCTCCAAGACAACCCCAACGCCATCTGCGACGTCATGTCCGCCGATATGACCAAAATCTCCAATATCGAAGCTTTCGTCAAACTCGCCATGGACAAGTACGGTCGAATCGATATTCTCTATAATAATGTCGGGATGACGGCGCCTGGAGATCCGGGAACGATGCCTGAGGAGGCGTGGCAGAAACAGATCGATCTTAATTTGAACTCTGTGTATCGGTGTTGTCGACTTGTTCTTCCTATTATGGAGAAACAAGGCAAAGGCGTGATAATTAATAACGCCTCCATAACCGCTCTTCGGTATATCGGAAAACCGCAAATCGCGTATGCCACGGCCAAAGCCGCAGTGGTGCAATATACGAAAGCTACCGGTTGTATGTATGCCTCGAGAGGAGTTCGGATGAACTGTGTGGTGCCTGGGTTGATGTATACGCCTCTGGTCGAGAATTTGGAGAAGAGTGATAAGGAAGAGGATCGGGAGGTGGGAAGGAAGATTACGCAGCATAATGTGCCGATGGGGAAGATGGGTGATAGTATTGATGTGGCGAACGCGGTGATGTTTTTGAGTAGTGATGCGAGTAAGTATGTTACTAGTCATGCTTTGATTGTTGATGGGGGAATTACGGAGTCGACAGGGACTGGTTTTGTGTAAAGTTGTCTGCATCGCCAGTTTTACGGAGTTTCATGAGGGCTGTCGGAAGCATCGAAGATGATAGATCAGCTTTACCAAATCCCAGACCGATTATGCACCTTGATAGTGGCGATCTGAGCCAGCAGACTTTTGCGTTTGTCGTGCTTCGTACCGTTGCCCATGTCATTTCCTCGAGAGCCTGGATGTCGTCGATACTCCGCAGACATTGAGCGCGCAAGATGCTCGAAGTTTCCTTCTGTTTGCAGCATCGCCATCCCACCGTCTCTCTTCTTCGGAGACTCCATTGAGTCCGACAGTGCTCTCCGCCGACGCACACGTACCGTCTCCTGAACCGTCTGACCGTCCTCGTCGACTGCCTGCAGTCGGGCTTTACCTACCTTCTGCGACCCCCGCAAGTTCGGGTTGGACCAGATCTTCGACAGTCGATAGGGTTTGTCGGCCTGTGGAGACGGGCTCCTCCTCCTCTCCTTCTCCTTCCGCGCGCCTCGAAGATAATCTATCCTCCATTCCCAAAGCGTCTCAAAATGTCGTTCGGATAGTTCGCGAGCGTTTTCGGAGATGATGTCGTGATCTTTGCAGAGCGTATGCCGGCAGAATTGAGCAAATCTCCGTTCAAGGTCGGCTCTGCTTAGCAGCGGGTCTTCGGCGTAGAAACATAGGTCTTGGAATGCGAAACAGAGTTTCAACGTGTTTGGCAATGGCTGAAAGCATCTCTCGTGGAGCATTCCGTGGCGGTCGTGGGTGAATTTGCAGGTCGCTTCGCTTCTGTAATCGAGGATGAACAATCGGTCGAACAGGTCTCTTCGTTGCCACGTGAGGAAACCCAAGAATTCTGTATCGTCGGTGAAGGATCCGAATAGGTTTTGTACGGCCTGTGCGCCGGTAGTCTGAAAGAACTCCATAGCAGGTGACTAGGCTTCGACTTAATCTCAAAATGTTGTTTTGTGCACTGCACTGCAGAACGTCCCAAAGGTTTGGAGGCAGCCGCCTGCTAGGGAACTCGAGGTGTCCTGGGTTAATATTCACATGCAATGTCGCGCTAGCAAGTTCTGGACTGGCATAGAGCGACAATGTCTGTCGTAAGACAAACGTGTCTTATGAAAGATGACAGACATGGCGCATCGGCCAAGCGAGGAGCAAACAAGCCTCAATCCTCTCGTGAGACTCATTGCGCGTCCGTGAAATGCCTGTCACATGCAGTCAGCTGGCGAATCAATGCACCAGGTGATGCATATTGCTTTTCAGATGCAACTCGGATAGTTTCCAGCCGAGTTTTTCGTCCAATTCAGAACGTATTCCATCTTTCAGCACAACTCACCACGCACACAACCACCACGCCAACATGGCTTCGAGCAATGCTGGTATCAGCCAGACGCAGCGCTCAAATGAGCAAAGCTTGCCCACGACGCCAGACAAACGGCCTCCGGGGTATGTTATATCTTCTCAGTCACCATTCGTTGTTGTAACCAGAACAGCCGCTGACAGCCATAGTTCTGCCTTCGACGACGGTATGATCCGCGTCAAGGTCGGGCCAGGTGATGACTTCGAAATCTACGAGATTCACAAGGGCTTGTTGAAGTTCTATTCAGGCTACTTCCGTGTCGCCATCAACAATATCGAAGAGGGTCGTTTTCGAGAGGCGGAGGACGGCCTCATCAGTCTACCGGATGAGAGCAGGGCTGTAATGCGATGCTTCAAATGGTGGCTTTACACCAATAAACTGCAGAACAGCCACGGCCTGGATCTCAACTCGGACAGTCTCTGCAAGATGTGGTGCTTTGGAGACAGGCGTAACATACCAGTGTTGCAGAATAAGGCGCTCGACGAGATACGTCAGAGAATAGTCGACGCGAAGATCGGGCTCACCCGGATGTTACAATATGCGTACGCCAACAGCAGCCCAGGTGCACCGCTTCGACGCTTCTTGATTCATGTGACGGCTAGGACTCTGGAGCCAGGTCATAGCAACATGAATAGCCAGGAGCAATGGCCAGAGGAGATTCTGCGCGATATGGCCTCTGAGCTGGTGTCCAGACCTCCACTAACGAACGCCAGTAAGGTCGCAAGATTGGACACATGCCAGAGGCACATGCATGAGGCCGGAGAGACGTGCAAGAAGGCCTAGCCTGTGCCGGTTGCACCAGGCGTCAGGTGAGGCAGACCAGGACTGTGAACGCGGCTCAAGGGAGCTCATGGCGGCGGAGGTCGTCGGTGGAATTCAATGAGATCTTGTGGACAGTCTCTCTAGGGAGGGATACCATACCAGATCAACGGGGCTCAAATCAAAACAGAGGGGAGTAAGGAGATGAAGCGAGAGGATCGGATTTGCATGCTAAAAGTCCCCACCCTGCTGAGGCCGCCCGCTAGCGCCCGCTTGGGTACAGCCAATCGAACCGGGTGACAGGGATCATGAGGGTGCCCCACTTCACATGCGTATGACATCCTGAGCAACGTTTCTATCTAAGCTCAACAATAAACACTGAACTACCAAGCTAACAACGATCGACAATTAACATGGCAGACGAAGACGTTGCAACCAAAGCACCAGAAAGCGATGCGCAGGAGGCTAGTGGCATCGCCGGAGACTCCAAGCCAGACCAAGGTGCCGCGAGCTTAGGCGTAGGCAACACAGGGAACCAGTAAACAGATGCAGTATGCTGAATGATTGCAGGAACACTGCACCAGCGACCGGCCAACCCGTACCCCTCCCAAGCCGAGCGAAGAAAAGAGCAGTAGCTGACTGTGAACAGCTGCTGGAGAACAACCCACCGGCGTTCGTTCAATCAACGCACCTTACATGCACGATCAAAGAGCTGAGACCGACAATAGGAAATAGCCAAGTTTAACGATGTCGAGACATATATTGCGAAACCAGCAGACTACCCACACTCCCCTTCAAAGCTCTTGCTGCTCTTGACAGGCGGGACTGGCATCCACTCGAAGAACAACCAAATCCAGGCAGACAAGTTCGCAGCGGAAGGGTTCTTGGTTGCCATGCCAGATCAGTTAGTCTCCGTCTCTCCCACAGTACCTGTGTGCAATCTCTTACAGGCTCTACTTCTGCAGATTCGCCGGAGACCCAGCAACAAACATCGCGCCCACACCAGCCGAAGAGAACCCCAGCGTAATCGAACAAGTCAAGCTCGGCATCGCCTCAGTGGCCAAGTCCTTCACGATCGATATGTGGCTCGCTCGTCACACACCCGAGAAGGTTCTCCCCATTCTTCAAAAAGCCATCACAGGCATCAAAGAGGAGTTCGCAGACGCGGTGGCACACGGAGGTGGGATATACGCTGTCGGATACTGTTTCGGAGCCAAGTACGTCTTGCTCTTAGGCTCAGAACTACATGCAGATGTGGCAGCTGGTCAAAGAGCCCCGGAGGTTGAGGCTAAAGAGGGCATGGTGAGGAAAGGGCCGGAGATCAAGGTCGGCGCCATTGCACACGGGACACAGATCACGGTAGCGGAGCTGGAGAACTGCAAAGTGCCGCTCTCTGTCGTGGCTGTCGCAGATGATCCACTCTTCCCAGACGACATCCGAGAAGCTGGCATTAAGAAGCTGCAAGAGAAGAGCGTCGAGCACGAGGCGAAGGTCTATCCGGGCGCACCTCATGGCTTTGCGGTCTTTGGCGATTACGAGCAGCAGGATATCAAGACGAAACAGGGAGAGGCGTTCCAACAGATGCTGCAGTGGCTGAAGTCCCATTGAGCGAGATATGAGCTCGGTTACAAGGCGTTTGGCGGAATATAATGAAAGCGAGGATACCACGATAGTCATATGAGACGAATGAGAGAATAAGCGAACCCGTTACTCTGCCTGTTTATGAATCTTATGTCGCGAACAGCTTTGCGTGTCCGACTCCATCACCTGTGGGGTGGGCATTGTTGCTACTCTCGCTCGCTGATTGCTATAATGGCCCCCCTCTCACGAAGTATACATCCTCCAGCCCCTACCCGCGCAATTTGAGTCATACCCATGCTGGTGGAACCTGCAGCGGTCGAAGTCCCTCTTGGCCTCGGCGTCGAAAACCCCGTAAGAAAGGTTCTGAGTAGTAACATCCACGGCGTACTCCGCGAACCAATCCTCACCTGCGACTGCTCTCACACTGTCAGGAACGCCAATAGCCGGAGAGATTTTGGACATTCGCCATGCGATGAGTGCGCGCAGCTCAGAGCCAGGCCGCGTATTCTCATAGGCCCATTTGGTCTCGACGAGCGGCACGAAGCTGTTGGTGGCGATGAACTTGGAGATGAGAGGGTATCCACGACTCGGTTCGCGAGCAGTGGGATCTCACGTCGGTCGGCAAAGCACCAAAGCTTCAGGAGAGCCATTAGGCTGAGGGTGTGATTCGGCGCGGACTCTAGTCGGAATTTGTGTGGGTTGCTGTAAAGCCAGTTGCGGAAGTAGGGGAAGGTCATGAGTTCTTCTTCGGGCAACTCGATGACGCCCGTCGTGGACTCACTGAAGTTGCCATTGCGGATGTTCTTAATTGCGGTGCCGAAGTAGCCAGAGTAGTGGTTGAGCAAGCCCTCGTGGATGTCGAAAATTTCGATGCTGCTGTCTTTTCCGACCTTGATGCGAACGGTGGTCGTGATGAGGCTCCTAGGTGGTATGAGCGGGTGCAATATATGGGTCAGAAGGTGGCTTACAAAGTGGCGTACTTGTCGGTCGTGCTTGCCAGAGCTTTTGAGCTGCTCGCCGGCGCAGACGGCGCCGTCGACGCCATGGCGCTTTTGATGGGGGTGTCAGCCGCTGAAGAGACGATGATTTCAGTAGATTTGTCTCGGTGCGCTTGAGAATTCGACCTTTGACGTGGCCGCGCACGGATCAAGCATGTGAAAGTTGAAGAAGTTTGTCTCCCCCACACAGCTCTTTGCGAGCAACAACGATTAATTGCAAGTGACTGCTCAGAGCTTCTCCCTTCTCCCACTCTTCACACCCTCTACAGTGGCCCCAGAAAGCAGAAAGTCTGGATACTTCCACGCGCTATTTTCACTTGCCCCAGAAGTCCTCCATTGCCCGCCATCCACAACCAAGATGTTTCCATTGACATAGCTTCCAGCCTCGGAGAACAGATAAATCGTCGCATCAGCTATCTCCTTGACCGTGCCCCATCTCCCTACAGGTATCTGCTTCCTATGTTTCGCGGCCGACTCCTCATCCGTCTTCGCTAACCTCTCCATACCCTCCGTGTTCGCAATCGGTCCCGGCGTAATAACATTACTCGTAATCCCGTAAGGTCCATACTCAATCGCCACACTATGGCTTATTTGGTCAACAGCAGCTTTCGCAGCCATAACATGCGCCTGTAGCGGGAACCCCTTGAAATGGAAAGACGCGGATATGAAGATCATACGCCCTCCTGTCCCTCCGGATTTAGAGGTATTCTTCCCGGTGTTGGGATACTTCTTCGCGCTTTCGACCAGGTAAGGGAGAACGGCTTTGGCAGTATGGTACGATCCTAGCGTATCGATTTCCATTACTGTTCGGAAAGCGTTTGGACTCAATTGACTCATCGGCGCCAGGAAATTGCCCGCCGCGCCAGCGATCGCAAAGTCTATGCCTCCCAGCTCTTTCGCACATTTCTCCGCTGCCTCTCTCAATGCCACTGCGTTTCGGACATCAACGCCTCCTTGGCCAATGACTTTGGAGCCTGGACGGGCGGTTTGTAGATCGGCGGCCATGCGTTCTGTCTTTTCTGTGTTGCGTCCGATGATGTAGGCATTCCCACCTAGGGCTACGAAGGCTCGGACTTGGATTGAGCAGATTGTGCCTGCGCCGCCGGTGCAGAAGAGGACTTTGTTGTTGAAGATGCCATCGCGCCAGACATCGCTGAGGAATTCTTCGCGAGGCACGGGCATTGTTGGCGAATTCGAAGTGGTATGTTGGAGGTTCTTCGAGGTTCGTGGGCGATTGAAAGAGTTCGTCTATGGATAAGATGGTCGGTTATATGTTTCTTGGTGGTCGGTATTCGGGTTCGGCTGATTGTGGAAGTACGGCCGTATATCGCTGCTGGCTTGATGAGGGAGTGTTGTCCGAGGCTCGCATCGGCAATGGTGGAATATCCTACTCTTGACCGTCGTCAGGAGACTGTTCCTACCTTCGTATCTTATGCGGTTGTCTCTACCCCTGGCATATGTAAGGCTATGGCTGAGTAGGGGTTTTGCCGATGTTCAGTGATCAAGATTCTACCGAACCAGGAGTGACCCGAGGGTCGTGGCCAGCTCGAGAAGTGGCGCGAGCTCGAAGTGAGGCTGTATTGAGTGGCTTGAACAGCAAGAAGGGCAGGTGCGGAGTTGTGAACGTCAGCAATCCATAGACGTCCACGGTACATCGATACCTCCAAGAGACATCCTCTCCATCTGCGCGCTCGTCAGGAACGGGTCCTTCCACCGCATCTGCTGGCACAGACAACCATCAAACCATCAAGTCAGGCGTCCGCCACAATCGGAGACGCGAAACGAGCCCCTCCACACACCCGTCAAGATGCCATCGGCAATCGCCCTCTGCAAGTTCGTGGGCACAATCAGCTTGGGTCTATTAACAGTACGCCTCCCTCCGCCTCCCTAGTTCACCAAACTCATACTGACCATTGAACCAGGGCGTATCCTACACCCTCTCAACACAATCGCTCCCCTCACTCCTAACCCTCCCATCCGCCAAACCAGCCGCCTACACCCTCAGCCAAACAACCCGCCTCGCAACCCTGCACATCCGGACCTTATCGACCCTCTCCTCCCTAGCCCTCATAACAGCTTTCGCCCTCTCGCCCTCTCGAATCCGACACCCGTATCTCCTCTGGACGGCCCTCGTGGCGGGCGGTGCAGGCGGATTGAACCTGGCGATGGAGAAGAAGCTGAAGCAGAGGGTCATTAAGGAAGAGATGGGAGAGGTGAATGGGGAAGAAGTGGAGAAGAGTGCGAGGGATCAGCAGTTTTTGGAGTTTGTGAGGACTGCTGTGGCAGGGACGGGGTTTGCTATGGGGGTTGTTGGGATTTGGGGAGACGGGGCATAGGAGATAAGAGTTGATGGCGGTGGCGTTGGAGATATGAGTATTTGATGTGTTCGTTCGGCGCAGCATGGCATAAACAGAGATGAGATATGGATATTATGGTGATGAAGATGGGTGTAAAGAAGCACGACGAGTGCCATGAGGTTGGCTGTGTTGAGCGTGCATAGATCTATTCCCATCTCAATTGTAGGGCAAATGGATATCTTCGACTCCTCATTATCTACTCGCCATGTTCTGTCAAGTCAATCAAAGTTACACTTGTCACGGGCATGGCTGTTTGAAAGTGATGTGTAAAGCTTTTGATATGTCTGCTATTGTCTACTCGCAGCACGCATTCGACCTGCCGGATACCTGTTGGCAATCGCATAGGCTTTGTGTCGTTCGAGGAAATAGTAGCCTAGTACTCATCCCTCGCAGCCACCTGAGCCTCATCGAGCGCCCAAACAACACCCATACCCGCCTCGGAGCTGATCTCTTGCCCGTCTCTACCAACCAAAACAGCTCTTGCTTCGCCATTCTCATCAATGTTCAAAGTATTTATCAAATGTCCGATAGTTCTAAAGTGTATTGGTGAAGTTCCCAGCCAGCGGAGAGTGAAAGCTGAGCTGGTACTCCAGTTCAATTTTGAGCAGAAGTCTGGTTTTGAAAGTTTTGGATCCGGTAGAGAGGTCATGAGTGCCTGGAGATGGAGGTCAGTGGAACGCAGATGCAACAGCTGTCGGCGAAGCTGCGCTCTGGACAAAAGAAATGAGGAGAACTGATTACTCACATATCCTTGAAACGCCTTGCTGTTGTTCACAGAGAAGAGCAAGATCACATGGCGAGAAGTTTTGAAGGCTTCAGTTAGCATTTCCTCGTTTTTTTCCTGTGTCGCCCAAAGGCTATCGCGTTGAGCTGCAAGGACGTTTTCATGGTTCCACGATTTGATCATGAAGTACCGCACACCTGGGATGGGAGTTAGAGCAATTGATACGACAGCATGGAACATAAAACGAAGGACGAAGACAACGACCAATCTTATTCCTTCTGCAGAAGCAGGGCCTATCAAAGCCCCGTACAATTCGTTCGTTGGTGACCAAGTTTCGGTTGCGCCAATCAAGCAGAATGCAAATCAACAATCAAGCAGGGCGAGAAGACTGACCACCTTTTCGAAGATCTAGGCCCGCGCTTCCTCGGTACTGCGCAGGTCGCGAGCGTGGGTTGTTGCCGTAGCCAGGACGTGGCGGCCGTGGCTCATCGCGTGGGTTGTAGCGATCGTAAGCTGCTGGTGCTGGCGGCTCTCCGTCACGGCGGTAGTACGACTGGCGGCGCTCGAGGGAAGGGTCGCGGCTAGCTCCATTGCTACGTTCGTCAATAGATCGGCGACGTGCGTCAGGGTAGCTGATACGGCGCTCGAGTGCGGCGGGACTCAGAGTGCGCTGGCGGCGAGATGGAGGTCGAATGTCTTCGGCGTCATTCGCTCCGCGGATGCGGAAACCACCGCCCGTGTCCTGGCGCTGTCTGCTGACCTTCTCTGCTGGGGTGGAGCCAGGCGAGCGGCCGCGCTTGAGTCCGTTGACCTTGGGCATGGCAGCATCTGCAGGCAAAGCTCTTGGGAGCGGAGGCGGCGCCATGTTGACGGCGGGCATTGGAGTGCCAGCCCGAAGCTGCTGCATATCCTCCTGCTCTGCTTGCCTAAGCTTCTCTAAGCGCTCAGCGATGCGGGCTGCCTCTTGTTCCAATGCTCGTCTCTCTTTGTAGTTGCGCAGTCGGGAGGTACGGAATTCAACGTCATGGTACCCTGTCATCTCTAGCCAGGCCGGAAGATCAGCATAGTAGGTATCTGTGAGGTTAGTAGGACGCTTGTGCGGAAGAAGTTCAGGTCTAGCCTGCGGTTGTCGTGCTGGCGAGGAGATCTCTTCTTGCTTCTCGCCATTTCGTGGAGCCAGAGTGCCGTTGGTGAGCTTGGCGGGCTGCGTCGAGGTCGAAGTTGCAGCAATTGCAGCCGTCTTCGCGTCAGCCAATGCCTTGCCCTCCGTCAACAACGCCTCGAGCCCCGCAACCTCTTGGGCTGCAGTCTCCGACTGCATTGTCTCAGGCTTGGACTCTGATTTCTCCTTCGTGTTCTCCTTCTTTTGCTGATTGGAAACCGGCGTCTTGGACGGAGTCTCCTGAACCGCAGGTTTGGCAGGTGTGTTTGCAGGGGAAGCTGTGCCCTTTGCAGGTGTGTTCGCGCGGTTGGCAAGCAGTTTGGCACGCAGCTGCTCGGCTTTGCGCTGGTTCTCCAACTTCTTCTCTTCCGCCGTTTGCTGCGACTTCACTGGTACCGGCCTTGGGTAGGATTCTGATGTGTTCTGAGGTTGTTGCGGTTGAATAGAGGCCTGCAGAATTGTTCACAAGTCAGTCTATCCAGAGGAGAGAGTGTCAATGTCCAAGCAAGACGTACACCAGGCTTGGAATCCTCCTCGTACTTCGTGTCGTTCATCGTGTTTCTGTTGCTGCTGGCGTCACCGTAAAAGTCGTCATTGTCATCTACCTCATCAGCATTCGAGTATGGCTCGCTGCCGTTGAACATCGCCATCGGGTTGTTCCAGTCCATCTCTGGAATCATGCCCGATGTGTGGGCGATGTTCGTGTGGGAGTCGCCGAAGTTCGACAGTTGTAGTTGAGATTCACGAGCTCGCGTTCATGATTTTAGCGCGGCGTGTTATGTAAGAATGCCTGAGGCGACAATGCAGCTCGAGTGCGGCGGATCCATCACATGCAACTTGGATCCATCTATTGTGCTCATTTTGCTCGGCTAGCATAGCTTTACAGTCTCAGCTCTCAACTGAAAAACAAGGGACATCATACAAACAATAGACCATCTGTTCATGATTCGCATCTTACAAGCAAAGAGGAAGTGAAGTGCATCGGAGTTCATTCGATCGACACGGTCCGACTTCCGTTCAAAGATACCTCGGCCCTGCCAGACCATCCCGAACTATCTATATCTGAGTCTCTATCCAGCAAATCTCCGCTCACGTTCATAAACCCCACAATGCACATCAGAGACAGGACCTACGTAATCAGCGGCGGCGCTTCCGGGCTGGGTCTCGCGACGGCCGAAGACCTGCACAGCCATGGAGCATACATTGCGATTCTGGATATGAACCCAGAGAACGGGAACAAAATCACAAAGCAACTAGGAGAGAAGGCCAAGTTCTTCGAGGTGGACGTCACAGACTCCGATAGCTTGAAGAAAGCTGTTGATGGCGTTGTAGAATGGGTAAGACCTTCCGCACCAATATGTACATAGCCTTTTCTTGGTCTGACATACATCCAGGTCAAATCAACTGGCAAGCCCATCGGAGGCCTCATACCAGCCGCAGGAGTCGGCCTTCCAGGAAAGTTGCTCGACAAGAACCTCAATCCTATCGCTATGGAAAAGCTCGACTTCGTGATCGACATCAACCTCCGAGGTGTCCTAAATCTCATCCGCCTAACTCTGCCACATATCGCCCGCAACGAGCCCCTGGGCCCAGACGGCGAGCGAGGCGTGATCATTCTGGTATCCTCATCCTCAGCCTTCGAAGGCCAAGTCGGCCAGCTCTCCTACGCGGCCACCAAAGGTGCTATTCGAAGCATGACCCTCGTTCTGGCGAGAGACTTGGCAGGCAACGGTATTCGCGCAGTATCGATTGCTCCGAGTCTTTTCGAGACAAATATGTCGGCGCAGTTGTCGGAGAAGGTCAGAAATGCCTTGATCAAGACCACAGAGTATCCCAAGCGCTTGGGCAATGCGAAAGAATTTGCCCATTGCGTAAGAATGTGTGTGGAAAACACGTATCTCAATGGCGATTGTATTCGGTTGGATGGAGCAACGAGGATGCCGGCGAGGATGTAGAGCAAATGCATTGGGTATCTCTTGAAGTTGGCTCTCGTGAACTTCTCATCGCTTCCGTTGACGCGCCTTGAACTTCGTACCATTCTTGTTCACGCCACCTGTGGTGCCGTGCATCTTTTCACGCTGATGCTCGACTTGTCTGAGTGCCGTGTCAAGCTTCTCTTCCTGCTCTTCAAGCGCTTCCAGCTTCCTCCTCTTCACATCCGACGCATGCTGTTTCCGTTTCTTCAGTGCTCGCTGTTCTGGTGTGAGGCTTTCATCTTGATCCTCGGTCTCGCTTCCGCTGTCTTCGTCATCGAGCCCATCCAGATCGGCCAGCTCGTTAAGATCCATGTCCATATTCGCAGTCGTGGGCCGTGCCGGTGCGATCTCCTCACCCTCCTCTCCGAAAACTACTCTTCCGTTTCCGGGCGCCGTACTAACGCCTGTCTCACCCACCACTACCTCCTCCTGTAACCTCTCTTTCTCCCTCCGAGTCTTCTGCAACATCGTCCTCAGATACCCAACATCCTGCGTCTTCATCAACTTCACCACATCCAACCCAAGACTGCCGCTACTCCCTCCGCTGTTTTCCGCCCCTCTCTTCGCGACTTTGACTCCGTTTTTCTTACTACTGTTCACCATAGAAAAGTAGAATTCGTCATCGTTGCGTTCCGAGGCTTTTTGAGAGAGAGCCTTAAGTTTGGCTTGCTTCGCTTTGTGGTCTGCGGCGCGCAGCTTGTAGTCTTTGCGCTTTTCGAGCAGACCCCATTTTGCGCGTTCGGTGGGTTGAGCACGTTCACGGTGGTTGCGCCGTTGGACGGCGTTGCGGAGAGAGGACATGGTGAGCGTGCGATTCTCTTTGGCAGGATGTGGGAAGTGAGATGGAGGACGAGATTTTGAGATGGCAGGTCGGCGATAAGCTTAGCGCCGATGCATGGGAGAGAAGCCTGAGGCATCAACAATATCGTCCGCTGGAAATTATCTACTTGCCATGCGGCATCTAGTCATGCCGTCAATGCTATGATACACAGCATCTGGGCGCATGACGCCTCATTACAGACTGCGCGAGATGCCATTGTGCATGACAGTGTGCAGCTCCATCAGAGTGAGGCCAATACTACTCAAACGTGCTCTTCTCGGCTCGGCCTCTATCTCCATCATTTTTCCTGCCTCTTCACATAATCCCCTCCGATTGTAAAGGCGGGCACTGGGCCACAGGATGTGAGCTGTACTCGGGCGCGCGGCTTTAGCCTCTGGGCAAAAGTCTTTGCAAGTCCTGCTGGCTTGGTTCATGCCCTTCCAGATGCAGTTGTTTCCATGAGGGTTGTCAGACCGCGCCAACATACGCCGTCCGTTCAGCCATAGAATTGGCGGTTGACACATCCATATTCTTGTCTCTCGTTCAGACAGGCTTCGCCACCTTCCTGACCTCCTTCTCTCCGGTCTCCGGATCCTGAAATTCCATCCAAGAGATAGGAAACATCTGATTCCCATACTCACTCGTCGCCATCACAACCCCCAGTTCGTTTTTCGCTGTACTCAGATAATAACTCCTCTCGTCTCCCAAACTGATGACCACCGCCCGAACCACATCGCCCACTCGAAAGCTCTCTGTGACTTTGACTTTGTCGATCTCCGTGGCGCGGATGTCCTGCTGACGGATCAAAGCAGGGAAGGGGTCTTTGCAAACATGTTCGCCGTTTGATCCCAGAGCGAGGATGGAGATGTTGGCTTGCCGTGGCCCAGTGCGGGTTATGCGGCCGAGGATCACTGTGCCTACTTCTGGAAGAAGGGGCCCAGTCGTTCTTGTTATTGAGACTGTAGGCTGCTTCGATGTCTTCGATGTCGATGGCTTGGAATTGATTGGTCCACAAATGCTGGCGACTAGGGCGTTGTCGTGAATATGGGTGGCCTCTCCGAGATTGTTCGAGGTTGTCGGGCCTAGATTTTGTCCTGGCAAGCCAAAATTGGAGGCCATGATTCCTAATTCTTGCTTGCTGCTATCTAGTTTCCCAAGCTTTGAATCCTCAGTTCGAATGCCGGAGGCGATGGATGTTGGTGATTTGATGTTTGAAATGGAATGGAAAGTTCACTGGAGCAGGAACCAGAGAACCTTAGAAAGATGCGAGCTGACTAATCAAACGCGCTAAATTCCACGCGCGACTTCATTGCCCCTGCATCAATCAATCCTTCTTCAAGACACCAACCTCTGAAACGACACCGATCTCTAACTCTTCTTTCACCTGCTCCATCACTATCTCCCGCTTGTCCTTGTTGAAGAGCACATCGACTTCCTCCAAAGTCATGCCGCGAGTCTCAACCCACACGAAGACCACAAATACCACCATCAAGACATCAAAACATGCATTCACAAAGTAGAACTGGTATCCGATCGCGTCCAATCCGAATGGAATCACCATGGCCACGAACAGCCCGCACAGCTTGGTAGTGAAGGTGTAAATCGACATGCCGATTCCTCGGATCTCATAGGACAGGACCTCGGGCGGGTACAACACTGTCAGCGGTGTGATGCCCCACGCGTAGACCGCATTGTAGAGGAATATCATGCCAAGCGTGGCGTAGATGCCGCTATTGTTGCTCGAAGAGCCATAGAGCTTTGTCAGCCCTCCGAGCAGGAACAGAGCCACGATCTGGCCGATGAGCGAGAGTGAGCAAAGCCATTTCCGGCCAAGTTTGTCGGCATACCAGGAAGCAGCGATGGCGACGACCAGGGTCCAAGCGTTTAGCACGATGTTGATTTGAAGCTGGGTATTTGCCGACTCAATTCCTGCACTCGACATCATATCCCCGAAGTAAAAGGTGACAATGTTTGTGCCCGGGAGCATCACGATGACACTGAAGGTTGTCACAATGAGGAGCCTCTTCCGGTTGTATTTGGTTCCCAAAGCTTGGATTAACGAAAGATTGCGCTCCTTCTCGAAGGTAATCGTGTCGACAATCTCGCGAAATTGGACTTCCGTATCTGCAGCATCAAATCCGTTCACGATGGACAGCACCTCGAGCGCTTCTTCGTGGCGATCTCGCGCAATCAGCCATCTAGGAGACATGTCAGCCTCGCAGCGCATCTCGTGGAGAGTGTAATTACCTCGGAGATTCTGGTACAAATAACAATATTGTCAATGCAACGCACGCGGGACCGGCCTGGAGCAGAGTCGGAGTTCGCCAAGCCCAGGTCGTGGTAAAATCCTGCGTCGCATAACAGACACCAGAGGCGATGAGCGTTCCTATGCCCCAGCAGGCGTAGAACAATCCCAATGCAAAACCACGATACTTCGCAGGAGTCGTCTCAGCAACCAGCGTCGGCGCCGAAGTTTGAGCCAGGCCCATACCCATTCCGACGATGAATCGCGCGGCTATGAACATGCCCACGTTCTGGGCGGCAGCTTGAATAGCGCTACCAATTAATGCTGTAACAATCGCCCAGAAGATGGTCTCTCGACGACCTCTCCAGTCAACCAGGAAGCCGGCAAAGAGCGATACAGTTGCGCCGCCCGTGTATGAGATCGCAGTCTGAAGGGCCTTCGTTGAAGTCGTCAGGTGGAAATAGCTGGTGTAGGTCGGCATCACATTCAGGCTACCCATCAGCGAGCTGTTGTAGCCAACCATCACCGAGTCGATTGCTGAGACTAGAATCAGGCACGCGATCAAAAGGCGCTGGCTCCGTGGGACCAGACGGGAGATCCTGTGGTCCGTCATTCTGTTGCTTGCTGGAGGCTTTCACAAGTCGCACAATGATGAATGTCGCGGTCACGCCTGCAGTCTACCAATATTTGTCTGGCAGATATGAGGAGCTTTCGACCGTTTCGCATGCTGTCTGGGGCATGCTTTGAGATGTTCCGCCTATGCAGTGGGAAGATAACAGAAGTTGGCGATACTGGAGAACCAAAGGTGGTGGTCGGCCAGTCGGACAATGTCTCAGTCACGGGCGAGGAATTGAGGTTTGTAAGCCAGGAGCCTCCTAAATCGCTATCTTTCGATGCTAAGTGGTTTTGGCATCGATATGCAAGTGCCGGAAGCGAAAGCGAGAGTCTATCTCTTCTGCGGCCCGCATTGATATAGAGGACGCAAGTGGGGAACCCGGACAATAATCCTGGCTTCAGAACTCCGCAAATGGGGTCCATCAAAGATGACTGAGATGTCAGCCGGATGTTGGCCGAGGGCAGGGGACATGGTGACCATCTCCTACGCGGTGTTGTCCTCATGGCATACTCCTTCTCGAAGATCGAATTCGATCGGAGTTCAGAGAGCGACAATCCCTCAAACGGCCTTCTTCTGCTATGTCAAATCCACATAGAGACTACTTACACAAAGTGTACGCAGGTGTTCTTGGCAAACTGATAGGTGTCTATCTCGGCCGACCATTTGAGAATTGGACACATCAAAGGATTCTGACGAAACTTGGGCCGATCCGCAACTACGTCCACGAGAAATTCGGTTTGCCGTGTGTTGTGATTGACGACGACGTCTCTGGAACATTCACGTTCATCAAGGCACTAGAGGAGCATGGTATCACACCTTCTTTGACGTCGGAGCAGGTGGGAAAGACGTGGCTGAATAATGTCATCGAAAGGCGGAGCGTGTTCTGGTGGGGAGGTAATGGCATCTCGACAGAACACACGGCCTACGCCAATTTGAAGCACAGAGGCATTCGAGCCCCTGAAAGCGGATCCATGTGCACAAATGGAAGGACGCTGGCCGAACAGATCGGAGCTCAGATCTTCATCGATGGGTGGGCGATGGTCACACCCGGAAAGCCTCGACTTGCGGCTAGCTTGGCCGAAGCTGCTGCTAGAGTCAGTCATGATGGCGAGGCAGTATATGCAGCGATGCTCTGGGCGGCAATGGAAGCTGAAGCATTCGTCTCCAAAGATATCGACCACCTGATTGACATGGGCCTAGAACTCATTCCTGGAGACTCCAATCTTGCCAAGGAGATTGCAGAAATTCGCGCATGGGCAAGACAAGATCAAAATTGGCAAACGACTCGACAAAGAATCGAAGAAGTGTATGGCTATGACAAACACAATGGTATCTGCCATGTCATTCCGAATCACGGCATCATGATCCTTGCCCTCCTTTACGGCGGCCATGATTTCACGGAAGCCATGCATATCGTGAACACCTGCGGCTGGGACACAGATTGCAACTCAGGCAATGTCGGATGTCTCGTGGCCATTATGCATGGATTGCGCGCTTTCGATGGAGAGCCGGACTGGCGAGGGCCTATTGCCGATCTCGCCCTTATTTCCAGCGCCGACAATGGTTATGGTATCAACAATGCCGCGCGAATTGCGTATGATATTGTTGCATTAAGATATGCCATGTCTGGCGAAGGAATTCCCGACGGCTGTACGACGCCTTTGGCACAGTACCATTTTACTCTTCCGGGAAGTGTCCAGGGGTTTCAAGCAGCCAGTGCACCTGGCCACAAAGTTGGCATTTCCCAAAATGGGGGTGAGGAGACTGGGAAAACCGGCTTGAGAATTAACGTTCAAGACCTACATGAAGGCTCGACACCCATCGCAGTCCTCACACCCACCTTCACACCAGCTGAGGTCTTAGGAGTTAGTCGGAACTACGAAATGATGGCCTCGCCTCTTATCTATCCTGGACAAGTACTTTACGCCAACGTTTCTGCGTCGGACGGAAATTCCAGGGCAGTGGTTGTATGGCTGCAGCTGAAAGCGTATGATTATCAAGATGCTCTCACCACGATCGACTGTAAGACCAAGACTGCACTTGACCCAGGCGAGACTGTCGAGCTTTCGTGGTGCATTCAACCAGAACTTCAGAACAGCCCGATACAACAAGTCGGAATTGCTCTTGCGTCCGGCTCAGACAACTCAACACCCGCTGGCGACATTGTAATCTGGCTCCACAGCCTCAGCTGGACAGGATCGCCCTGCATGACTCTTAATCGGCCCGTAGCCAGTTTGAGCGAGGAGAATGGCGAGCTTGGCGTTGAGCACGCTGGTCAGTCTTCAATGTGGAGAAGTGCTTGGGTCAGCTCAGTCGACAAATTCCACACGTCTCTCGGACCATCGTTTTACATCGCACAAGACATTGGCGAGGGAATGATCAGTACCGGTACAAAAGAGTGGATGGACTATCGGGTCAAGGTCCTTGACTTTGCCGTGAGCCTTGGCGGCCCATCGGGTGTCGCTGTGAGAGTGAGAGGCCTCAACCGATGGTATGCTCTTATACTCCTCGAGAAGAACAAAATCGGAATCATCAAGGCAAGGGACGAGGAGAGGACCGTCCTGGTTGAGGCGGACTTCGACTGGCGCCTGGACAGCAAGTACGAGATTCACGTGTCTGTTGAAAAGGATCAAATCAAAGCTATCGTGTCAGGAGTATCGCTCGCGACGAGTGACGGTGAGTATACGGGCGGTGCTGCGGGGCTCGTTGTCACCCACGGAGCGCTGTCGGCGACCAGCATCCACATTGGACCTGTGAACGATTGAAGTGCTATTCCAAGAGGAGTTGCCGCAGCGTTGATGTTTCTGATATCCTTGCAAATGCTAATACCCTACGCAGACTTTGCCCTAGGTGAACAAGCCTCAACATTGACGGAACAAGAAGCGTCAGTGTCATTGGAGAGCCGGCATCCCATGGCATGTCGTTATACCCGTGGCGATGCTAGTAACCATATCGGAGTATCGCAGTGTCACATACTGGCAAAGATTGGCTAAGCTATCAAACGTTGGTCGTACACAGACACAGGTTTGCCTTTCACTTTCGTAGTCTATTCTTTATTTTATTACTGGCGGTACTCATTGAAAGCAGGGCGGCTGATCCCGATGCCGACACAATCGTGGAGGCAGGATAAATGATCTCGAAGTTCTCGCGCAATGTCCGTCCGTGTGCACCCGCACCAAGCACCGCTCGACCATATTCCGGATTGAGCAAACAGCTCGCTAATTTCAGCGAGGCAAATCAACGACGAAGGCGACACACCGATCCTGGTCGAGATCATTTGTGGAAGTATCGCGCCAGGCTACCTAATTGTCAAGCCAAAGAGCCTTTTGACGATTAAGTTCATCTGTTTCAGGCATCGGATACTCGGCTGTCCTACACCCAGTGCTTGGCGTCACGGGAACAGCATGATATGCGCGCACTCTCTATTCTCTACCTTTGAGGTGCGATGTCAATCAGCAGTCGATGGACCAGATTCCAGATGGCTTCTCGATCTCCTGATGCAATCATCAGCGACGTTCTGAGGCACTCGGCTTGAGATCCACGCTAGGATTGGAGGCTCCAACTTCCTGTCAAGACGCGGGACGATGATGCCCTCATTGCACGATCGAGGTTTGGACAAGGTCTATACCAGATCACATGCATGGATTCTCTGCAAACTTGTATCCTTTCGCTGGTCAGGTCACTGTCCGATGGGTGATACAAGCTGAAGAAAGCATCGCTTTAAGATACCACAGCCTCAATTGAGCAAGAGAGTAGGCTCGATTTGGGTTGTGTTGGGCACTACAGTGTCCTTTTCGGTATCCCGGCTGATTGTCCGATTCTCCGAGCGGTGCAGACGGGGTTTCTTTGTCCTGAACTTCAGGCAGAGACCTTATCCGCTGGACGAATCCATTCACGACGCGTTACACTGCTCAGGAACGGTCCCAGACTGCGAGTGCGTGTCTTTCAAAACGGAGAGTAACATCATGGGCGAAAGGACCTCAAAACTCTGCAACGAACTTTCCACGAGCATCATGGCCAAAATTGAGTCCAAGGAAATCTCCCTCAGCTCCCCAGCTGTTATACTCAAGCCCAACGTGATAGAGTTCTGGGCCATCAAGTCACAGTCCAATGGGCCGCAAGGCTTGCTCGCCAGGAACTTTCCAGTCGAAGGAAAGATGCGACTAGTATTCATCCATAGCCTCTACCGTGTCGCGGTTGGCAGTTCTATCAACTCAACATGAGCAAGGCGGTACTGCTGAAGCCCCTCGACACCGAGCTAGCTTTTGCCTCGTCGAGATCATTGAAATATGGAGAAGATGTCAAAAGTCCCAAAGCCTCCGCCTATTCGAAAACTCCTTCGTCTGCTTTTCCTAAGACGCCGACGTCCGATGCCTTCCTCAAGACGCCCACGACTGCTTTCCCGAAAACACCCAAGACACCGGTAGATGGCATCCCAAACTTGCACATGCTTGGGCGACGACACACAACTCGAAGCTTTGATACATGACTAGTTGATCAAACTGAAGCGCTTGCGTATGATGGTGAAGATGATACTCTAACAAGGACCGGCAGCTTTCTGTATTATTCAGCCCAGCGAATGGTTGCAGTCAAGGCATCCGCTGACTCTCTTCCCTTCTGTGCAGGTATAAGATCCACTCAGCGTCTCTCCTCGCGCGATACTCGCTTTACATTCTCCCAGTGGCCATCATACTTGCCATACCAGTGATACTCACCGCAAATCCGCCACACAACAATGCGCGGGCAGATGGCATTCGCCTCCTTGGCCTTTTCATCTGGATCGAGATTATCTGGGTGGCGGTCTGGATCTCCAAAATCATCGGACAATCCTTCCCAATTCTGTTTCAAGCGGCGTGCAGCCTGATCACTACAGGCGTTCGAAAATACTCATTAGTACTGAAGGCTCTCGAAATCCCAACAGGTGTCT
Source organism: Pseudocercospora crystallina (assembly GCA_003666085.1). Lineage (NCBI taxonomy): Eukaryota > Fungi > Ascomycota > Dothideomycetes > Mycosphaerellales > Mycosphaerellaceae > Pseudocercospora > Pseudocercospora crystallina. Next base: position 591,059 of record QQNG01000265.1, read on the forward strand.
TTGTCTGGACAATTCTTTGCTATGCTACTACTGATGCCATCTACGTCTTCGACAAGACCGCTTACCAGGAGCAAGGGAGAGGTGAATGGATCACCACGCTCAGGCACGTTTGCAGGACCGGCATTATTGCTGCTGCTGCTATCTTCGTTCTTGAGAAGAGCGTCATACAAATGATATCGATAGACTACTATCGCAGATCATACGGTGAGACCGTGGCCCTGTCAATTGCTCTTCTTCGCACTGCTGACCTCCGCAGCCCGCAAAATCCGGGAGAGCAAGCGCCTAATCCAACTGTTGGACCTCCTATACGACACCTCACGTCGCTTGTTCCCGGAGTTCAGTAAGGACTTTGAACACGAAGATACGATGATCCACAATCGGTCTCTCGTTGGTCTTCCAGACGGCAAGGATCCAGGTTTCGGCGGCAGGCTTCTCGGGAGAGTCAAAGACAAAGCAACATCAGCTTTCAGCAGCTCCACACCCGCACATTCTGTCGTATCGAAAGCTTTGGAGAATGAGACGGCTTCCAAAGCTCTTGCTCGAAGGCTCTGGCTATCGCTTTGCGGGAGTGGGAACGATGCAATCTACAAGCAGGATATTCTCGAAGTTCTCGGCCCGGAGCGAGAAGCCGAAGCTGAGGAGATCTTCAACTTGCTAGATAGAGATGGAAATGGCGATGTGAGTTTGGAAGAGATGACAATACTGATCGTGAGCTGCGGACTCGAGAGGCGAGCCCGCGCCAGCAGTATACAGGATATCTCGTCTGCTATTGCCGTACTAGACAAGATCCTGAGCTTGGTCGTTGTCGTCTGTAAGTAACGACTGGACGGAGTCATCCCAATGATTGACCAAGATGTAGTGATCGCCGTTATCTATGCCCTCTTCTTCAGCCATGCATTTGCGAACAAGGCCGGCTCGCTGTTCACATCTGTCGGCAGCCTAGCATTTGCGATTGGAGGAACCGTTACAGAGTTCTTCGCTTGTTGTGTCTTTCTCTTCGTGAAGCATCCCTACGACGTAGGCGATCGCGTAGACATCGAACAACAGGAGTTGATAGTCAAGCATATTAGCTTGATGTATTCGATCTTCAAGAGAGTTGACAATGACAGCATCGTTCAGATACCTCGTGCGTAAGCCTACCAACAAGCACTACCCCTACCCAATTCTAACATCTGAAAATAGACAACATAGCCAACACCCTCTGGATCAACAACATAACCCGTTCCAAAGCCATGAAAGAACGCCTCTCCATCCGCGTCTCCTTCGGCACCTCCCTCACCGACATCCTCTCCCTCCGCAGCGAACTAGAAACCTTTGTCACATCGCCCGAAAATCGCCATGATTTCCTCCCCGAAGTCGACATCGAACTCAGATCCGTAGGAGATCTCTTCTACCTCGAGCTCCGCGTCGAGATTCGGCACAAATCGAACTGGACAAACGAGAGCATCCGTCTTCATCGAAGGAATAAGTTCATGTGTGAGCTTAATGCCGCGTTGAGGAGGTGTCAGATTGAGAGGCCGGGTGGGAATTGGGGTCTGGCGAATCCGACTTATGTTTGTGAGATGACGGAGGGAGAGACGAGTCAGATTCAGAAGGTCAAGGCTGAGAAGCATGATCAGTCGAGGATGCCGGTATATCAATCTATTGGTGAAGTGTTGACGCAGGCCCAGCAGAGTCCGGCGCAGGCGATGTTTCCAGGGTTGAAGAAGAGGAGTGCGACGGCTGGGGAGCAGATTATGTGGAGGAGGCCAAGTATTTGGTCGCCTTTGTAATGAATGCAGACCTGGCTGGCTGGTCTCGGAGGAGTGCCGGCTGATGATGATACATGGCATTCCATTCTGTATTGACTACGACTACTGTTCTTCAAATCTCAGGTGATGCGTGCGCAAGTTCCCCAGCTGCGTGATAACAAAGGATACCGCCTAGGTAAATGTCCATATGTCCTGGTATTGTGCTATCCATGAAAAACACATCAAAAGACCGCTCCAGACGCCGCTCGAATGCAAAAAGAAAGCTCGAACCGACTTTTGTGACGAGCTCGCAGTTTGTCCCCTCCTGCTTAGCACGAGCAACCTTGGTTGTCGTCGCCAATGTTGATAGGTATTGTCTCAGGGAAGTCGGGATTGAAGTCTTGTGACTCTTCTTGCGCGAGCGCGTTTCGTGCGATTACTGTTCTTACAGTCAGCACGCCGACCACCATTTCAAGCCGCAAAGTCGAGAAATGTCCACTCACCCTCGAAAGCCTGTTCCACGTTGATAGCATCCTTGGCACTCGTCTCGAAATATGGTATCCCGCCCTTGGCTTGACAGAACGCCGAAGCTCTTTTGCTCGAGATGACCCGCTTGTCCTCTCCAACATCCACCTTGTTTCCAAGTACTACAAATGGAAAGCTCTCGGGATCCATAGGACTGGCTTGGATCAGGAATTCGTCCCGCCATGAATCAAGTGTGTCAAAAGATTTCGAGTTGTTGACATCGTATACGAGCACGCAGCAATCGGCGCCGCGATAGAATGCAACACCGAGGGATTGAAATCGTTCTTGGCCGGCTGTATCCCAGAGTTGCATCGTCACCAGGCGGTCGTCGACCAGGACTTCTTTGGTCAGGAAGTCGGCGCCAATGGTGGCTTTATAGGATTGCGAGAATTTCTTGTTGACCTGGTGTATTGGGTTAGGAGGGTATCGAGACACAATCGTGTTTGGGTAAACGTACATATTGGTTCATCAAGCTTGTCTTGCCGACGCCGCTATCGCCCAGGATGATAACCTGTACGAGTCAACCTCCTGTACCTTCCGAACTTTGTACTCCCTACCTTCAATAGAATCTTCTTCCGCGAGGCCATTGTGTGGGATGTGTAACGAAGAAGCAAGTGCCGTAATCGGCCAAGCAGTACCCAAGCTGTTTCCTCCGCCGGCCAGGCTCTTAAGCAGACGTGACTATTCGAACAGGATAGTTTGGAGTGGACGACGACGGTGCGGTGATGGATACGGGCGGAATGTACGGTGGCGGTGGCGGTGGTGGTGGAGGGTGGAATGTCGTCGGCGGTTGCTTGTGAAGTTGCTTGCTTGTGGCTGGACTGACGCACGAGACGTCGATCCAAGTCATGCGGCTCAGCGAAACGGCCCGCCTGGCTCGTGCACTGCCGCTCGTTCTTTGTTTCGGCCAGCTCCTGACTTCTGCCTTGCACATGAACATTCGATTCACCCGTCACGAACCTCAATCAAAATCTTGTGCCTCTTGACCATGCGTAATGGCTGGACCTCGATTGTCACTTTGAACGGACGCGTGGAAACGTCAGGGGAAAGGCGATATGGACAGGCAGGTAATGTATTGGCGATGAGGTGGCCCGCCATCTCCGCCGAAAGGCGGCGCGATGGCGTTGATAACAGCGACTCCTAATTGCATCCTTTCTTTCCTGCTCTACCATCCATTCGTTTCAAAATGCATTCACCTATCGAAACTGAGCCCTTCATCCGCGACCTACCCAAAGTGGAACTACATGTTCACATTGAGGGCACACTGACACCACAGCTGAGATGGAATCTGGCCAAGAAGAACGATGTCAAACTTCCATACGAGACCTTTGAGGATCTGAAGGCCAGTTATGCGACCATGTACAACCACCGCAAGGAGCTTCAGGGCGATAATGGATTGCCAAGCTTTCTGGACGCGTATTACGGTGGCATGGAGGTGCTCCGAACAGAGTCCGACTTCTACGACCTGGCCATGCAATATTTTGAGAAGGCAGCGTCAATGAACGTGCGATATTGTGAGCCGTTCTTCGATATTCAAGCTCACTCCCGTCGTGGCGTACCGATCGCAGAAGTCATGCAAGGTCTTGAGCGTGCGAGGAATGATGCGGCGTCTCGGATCGGCGTCGAATGTAACTGGACGCTCTGCTTCCTTCGGGACATGGAGATCGAATCTGCTCAAGAAGCTTACGAGTTAAGTCGGCCGTATCAGAAAAGAGTCTTCAACGCCATTGGCCTAGACAGCAATGAGTTCAACCGGCCTGCTACCTTATTTGATTCCATTTTCAGGCAAGCTCGCGCAGATGGACTACATGTCACGGCGCATTGCGATTTCGGCCAGAAAGACTCACACGAGCACATTCGCGAAGTCGCCTCCGAGGTTGCTGGTACTGGTCTTGACAGGGTCGATCACGGGTTGAACGCCGCCGAGCAGCCAGAGCTCATGAACATGATCGTAGAGCGAGATTTGGGAATGACTCTCTGCCCACACGCATACAACAGACGTAATCCTCCGGGCTATGTCTTCCCACTTATTCGCAAGCTGTTCGATGCCGGCATCAAGATCACGATCAACTCCGACGACCCGACATACATGCACGACATGTGGATCACGGAGAACCTCCAGCTTGCACGCACGCAGACCCCATTCAGCAATGCCGAAATGCTACAGCTACAGAAGAACGCCATTGTCACCTCGTGGGCTCCAAGCGAGACGAAAGGAAGGCTCCTTCAAGAGTTGAGCGATTTTGCGATGTTACATGGGGTATTCAAGTAGCTCATCAGGTGATCCGGTCTAAACATGCTCCGTACCTTCCCTGTCCATTCTCCCCACACTTGGCTATGAGGACGAGGAAGCTTCTTCATGAACTTTATCAATTGCTTTAGAAACGGTTCAGGAATACTTTGTCCATATGTGAACGAAAAAGTTGATCGGTCCGTAGATCTAATCACTCGGCCGCTCTTATCTGGGCCGAAGCTCGGCCTATCTTGATCCTGCGGATGGAAAATCCAATCATCACGCGGCGACCGCCGCGAGCATTGTATGGACCGATACCCAGCTTCGAATTTCATGAGCTGCTTGAAGCTACGACTGAGACTCTTGAAGAGTTCTACGATCACGCGCGACTTCTTGGGCGGAACGATACAAGCAGTATGGGCGACAAGCTTCCGAAGATCGATGCGGAAGAGTCCAGCAATGTCGGGCAGGATGAAGCACATGAGCTACTTAGCTCTTCAGTCGCCAAAAGAGTCGTGCGCAAGATCGACTTCTGGATCATACCGCTACTGTTTGTGACGTACAACTTTAACTTCATGGACAAGACGATTCTATCGAGCGCGGCGGTGTTTGGGCTAAAAGACTCGACAGTGAGGGCATGAGACTAATGCAAACGGACTTCAGCACTGACTTCATTGTAGAACTTAGAGGGCAACGAGTACTCATGGGTGTCCTCCATCTTCTACTTCGGCTACCTGTTCTGGGAATATCCAACATCCATCTTGATCCAACGCCTTCCCATTGGCAAGTATGTCACCGCAAACACATTCTTCTGGGGAGCAGTCGTTGCCCTCACAGCTGCTTGCTCGAACTATGGCGGTCTGATCACCGTTCGCTTCCTGCTTGGTGTCGCAGAAGCTACGATTTCACCAGCCTTTCTCTACATCACCTCGATGTGGTACACGAGAAGCGAGGTTCCTACGAGGGTCGGGATCTGGTTCGCTGGCAACTCACTCGGCGGTGTCATCACCAGCTTCCTGGCGTATGGACTTGGCCATGTCGAGAAGCCCCTCGAGCCTTGGCAATGGATGTTCATCGTCCTTGGGGTCGCGACTTTCTTATGGGGCTTCGTCTTGGCTTTCATGCTCCCAGATTCTATTGCCACGGCTCGCTTCCTTACCTCGGAAGAGAAGGAAATCGCAGAGCAGCGGGTTGTCCTGGCAGGTACTGGCAAAGCCAAACATGCCTGGAAGCCAGCTCAAACACTCGAGTGTCTGACGGATCCCAAGACATTCTTCTTCTTTGCCATTTCCCTGCTGACTCAAATTCCAAACGGCGGAACCCAGAACTTTGGCAATCTGGTCCTCAAGGGATTCGGCTTCACCAGTCTGCAGACCACGCTAGTCACCCTCCCAGCGAGCTTCATCTCCTTCTTCACCATCATGGCAACTGGACGTCTAGCGGGCAAGTTCAACAACATCAGTCTCTACCTCATCTGCATTGTCGTCCTCTGCCCGGTCGCTGGCTCCGCGATCATCTATGCCAACGGTCCTTCGCAAGGCGTCAAGCTGTTTGGGTACTATCTCCTCTCCACTGGGCCTGCTGCTCTCCCGCTTTCAATGTCGCTTGTTGGCGTCAACTACAAGGGCTCGACGAAGAAGCTCACCATGACTGCTCTTCTGTTCTTGGCTTACTGCGCGGGCAACATCTCAGGCCCGCAATTTTTCAAGGAAAGTGAGGAGCCGAAGTATCAGACTGCGTTTCGGGCGATCATGGTCTGTTATGCGTTGACGCTTGGGATGGCGATGGGGCTGCGGGCGTATTTGACTTGGGAGAACAGGAGGAGAGATAGGTTGGAGGGTGCTGTTGAAGGTGATGGTGGAGCGGGTGACGCAGGTGTAGTTGTGGATGCTGAGAACGAGGAGGATGAGCTGACGGATTGGAAGACGCCTGGATTTCGGTACAGGATGTAAACGCTCAACAGTCATCACTTTCACATGCGCACGTTGCACGCGCTTCGGCCCGATGGGCGGGCGCTAGCGATTGTCTCAACGTTGCAGCAATCTTCTCTTCAATACCGAAATCAAACGCTCCGCACAGCATCCGCCTCGCATTCAGCATGGCGACTCCTGCGCAGGAGTCGATTCTCGCCAGCTTCGCAGGGTAAGAAGATTCTCTGTTACAGAAACTGCGTTGGTACACTGACCGAGTGCTAGACTATTCAACAGCGATGATGGGTCCGACGTCACCATTCAAGTCGGTGAGCACATATGGAAGGCCCATAAATTGGTGCTGAGCGCGCGGTGCGACTTCTTCAAGAAAGCGTTCGACGGACGGTTCAAGGTAAGTCATTCTACGGCCAATTCGACGACACGCATCTGACGAGTGAGCAGGAGGGCACTTCCAGCTGCATGCCACTGCAAGAGGACCCACCTATCGCCGTCGATGCCATGCTGCGATTCATCTACACCGGAGACTACGACGACCTCATCTACGGTAACAGCACCGAAAGCAAGTGGAACAACGTCGAGAAATACTCAAGAGATGCGATGTCAGTCAATATCGTCACCCATACCATAGCCGACAAGTACAATTTGCCCGAGCTAGCCAAACTCGCCACGGAGAAATTCGGCGTAGCGGTGAAGGTGGACTGGGACAGACCCTAGCATTCGCCACAGCGATCGACGAACTATACACCGCCCTGAACTACAACGGCCGCCTGCGAGAGTTCGCGGTGCAGGAGCTCCTCTTCAAAATCACATCTCATACTTCCGATCAGAAAGCCTCGAGGGAGCTGCGCGACCTCTTGTCTGACTTTCCGGGCTTTGCGATGGACTTCGAGGAGGCGTTGCGTCAGCTCGAGGTCCGCCCGACGACGGTCAAAGAGAACGAGAGACGCTACAAGTGTTTCTACCCCGATTGTAAGAAAGAGTTTGTCATTGCAAAGGTGGAGGCTTCTGATCATACTGCGTATGCTTGTCCGCATTGCACGCGGCCGATGCACAAGTTCGAGCTGATTGGGTGCATGGAGCTGGGTTGAAAAGCATACTGGGAGGGATGGAGATGACGATGGTATGCTTGCTCTGCTGCTGTGAGGGATCGGGACGCCAGCAAGATACAGAACAGGGGAAAGAAGACTGCGAACTGATGCCCATATGCGAGATGGTGAAGTGCTACTGCAGTTTGGTGAGCTTGAATACTTCCACAGGCTGTGGGATAGAATTGAGTCGCTGCTTCAAACAAACGACTCGCCTTCTCGAATCTACATCCTTTCCCCTCTCTCATAGATGAAGCAGAGGATTAAAACTCCCGGCCATCATTTTCCATGAAGATTGTCGCACTTCCTTCGTCTGATCAGCAGTGGCGACTGTTCACTCCCCATCGTAGCAAATATACATTACTCCGTGCTGCCAGCTCAGTCGCAAGCGCAGTGTACTGCAGCTGACTCCTGCTTCAATTGCTCTTCACTTCTCCTGCTCACTTATGCAGTAACATAAGGTTGTGCTGTGCTGGCCCGCTCCTTCCTCATACCAAAGTTCACTAACCAGCAGTGCGGCGGTTCAAAAGTCGATTCTTGCTCGTTGTTCCGACTCCTTCTCGACAAGCCTGCATCAAAATTGATCCATGGCGGTGTCTGCCCCGGTATGAGCATCGGATACACAGCACAGTAGTTGTGTACTGGAGCTCGCCAACCATTCAGTCGCCCTGAGCCCTGTACCTTCCATCAGCACTACACCAGGGCACTCACCCACCACCCCTCCCCGTCACAGCAGCCACAGCCAACTCATCAATCCTCCTCTTATAAAGCTCCATACGATGCATCTCCGGATCCCCAAAAATCACCCCTCTCAGATCCTCATCCGTCACCTGCACAGCCTCCGTCACGGCCTTTTTCCCATTTCCAATCGCACTACCCGGCTTCTCCCTCAACAATACCATCCTGCCAGCATTCGAGAGCGTAGCAGGTGGGACTTCCCAAAGCGGAGGCTGGTACTTGTTACCAGCTATAAAGCCGTTTCGGAGATTCTGGCGGGAGACGTGTTTTCTTAGTGCGTTGCTGCTGGTCTTGGGAGAGAGGGGAGAGGGCGCGGCGATGATTCGAGTGATGGTGCTGAGGTAGCTCCTATCCGCACGAACGACGACGTCTCCTTCGTTGGCGAAGGTCATGAAGACGTTGCGCTCGTAGTGTTTGCCAGTCGGATTCTGCAGTGGGAGGAAAGACACAGGCGGCGTCCCGAATGTCACGCAGTGGATCCTTTTGAAGAAGCCCGTCAGAGTATTGAGCTCCGACTCCACCCTGATAGCCATCATGTGCATGTACAGCAGACTGGCTACTGCACCGCCAGCAGAATGTCCCGTCAGGATCAGTGTCGGAGGACCCCTTGAAAAGCTCTGCTCGAGCAAAGATCGTAGCCGCGCGGCGATAGGGACCACCATCGAACGAGCGATTTGGAGGAAGCCGGCATGGCAAGCAT